>LR990866.1:3812513-5012513 GCA_905163395.2 Endotricha flammealis
TAGGTAAAGTTTTTCTTTCAATGGTAGTTGAACAATCAAAAACTGCTATTATAATTTAGTCTAAAAGTCAGTCAGAGAGATGCACAAGTTTTTTTATATATTTTTTTTTTATTGACTTTGACGGCGGTGTACCCACCTACACCATGACATCGTTGTTACCATCATGTAAACCCGTATACCTGGTGCCTTACATACCTGCTCTTGTAAACTATATGCTCGTTTGCAAACTTAAGGCTACGTACTCGATGGCAAACCTCTTCCATAAAATAAAAATCCGCGTTCTTTGGAACTCGAGATATTGTAACACAGTCGTCAAGCTGTCTTTAAAATACGTAGAATTTAATTATTGCGTAAAAAAAGGGAACGTTTTTCAATAAAATTTTGCTTAGCGTCAAAGTTGGAACTGTACAGATGATTTAGATTAGATTTTATTTGTGACAAAGACATTTTCGCGAAAGAAAATATTTTTATAAAAAAAAAAATACTTAATTTTATAAATTCTACTAAATAAATATTAGGCCTTCTTTAAAAAAAAAGGCATTTTATTATTTCTTCCGCATCCCAACTACTTTAGCTTTACTGTACAGTCAGCAGCATAAACATGTATGTTGTCATTTTGTCGCAATGACATTTTGCTTACTCGAAAGTCTTTAGTAATTAAAATGATACACAAAAGTGATAAGGTCCTAAAGTGACCACTTATTTTTGGCGCTGTCTGTAGTTCTGCCAAAAACGAATCCACTTCTAACCACACAATAAAACAGTCATATATTATATTTATATTTTATTTGATATTATATTTTCGTATGCTCGTCCTACTTTTTCTTTACTTCTCCTTTGTCTTCTAACTATGAGCAAACTTCACTTCACCGTCAACTTCGAGAAAGTCGACAATAGATACACTAACATACTGAATAGGAACGATCTACTCATTCATCATTGCAATATGTATACTACACTTTAATGCACCAGACAGCACATAATACAATTCCTAGGTTGCCCTAATCAATAACTGAGACTTGATTGGATTCCCATCAATATGCTTCGTGTAATTGACAAGCAAATCTAATCAAGCATAGGCGGGAACATGGGACATAAGTGTTCGACACATTCTCCATATATCATCACATTGTGAACTATCAATGTGGATTTTATACTTCTGCTGTACCCCCGATTTCGTTCGCGATATTTGAATAATTTTTCCCGTTTTTGCAACATTTTTCACTGATGCTTCGCTCCTATTGGTCGCAGCGTAATGTTATATAGCCTAAAGCCTTCCTCGACAAATTGACTATCCAATACAAATAGAATTTTTCAATTCGAACCAGTAGTTCATGAGATCGTTCGATCGTTCACGAGACGTTCAAACAAACAAACTTTTTTATATTAGTACAGATGTTATACAATATGCAGGGATACGGGTCTTCCGTCAATCGAAGGGGATTAAAGCGCCATGCTAGCTCCAATGCAGATTGGTAAAGGCCAGTGTTTTCAGACGCCTGAAGGCACCTTGGCTTAACGGCTGCTCTCCATTAACAACAGGCGGGTCTGACGGCCATCCAAAGCTTAAAAGAAGAGATAACGAATACGATGTTGATGTATTTACCCTACAAGTGCTGCAAAAGTTATAGCCAGTAAGCAACACTACGCGTTGCAACGATCTACGCGGCAACTATTAGGGCCGATTGTTTGATCAGTAGTTAGGTATATTAATAGTTAAAATTCGTAGCACTTTTTATCAAATAGTTAGTTTTTTCAATGAATTTGAACCATCAGTATATTACTGATCAAACAGCGGGGCCTAATAGCGTTAACACGAATATTCGCCGTGGCCCGCTAATGTAGCCAGGCCATCATAATGCCATCCTTTTCTTTCTTATAATACACCCGTGAAACCCGCGCAACTTCGTTTGCGTGTATTTATTTATGCACAGCAGCGCCATCTATATCAGACTTTTGATGAAATCCTACGGGAGTCGCGTACTTTTCGGGATAAAAAGTACCCTATGTGTTAATCCAAGGTATCAGCTACCTATATGCCAAATATCATAAATATGGTAGGGCACAGCGGTTCATCATCATCATATCAACCCATAATCATCCCACTGCTGGTCAGGTCTCCCTTCAATCGAAGGGAGCGTACTCTGCCACGCTGCTCCAATGCGGATTGGCAGAGGTCGGTGTTTTCAAACCACCCTAAGGCCACCGACTTGGCTTAACGACTGTCATCTATCGACAACAGCCGGGACCGACGGCTTAACGTGCCCTCCGAAGCACGAAGAAGCTCGAGATAACGAAACCCATCCAAACGCTGGCTAGGGTCGCCGTCGCTTAACTTGTGTGTTCATATTAGAGTGTGACACACAGCGACGCCATCGAGCTCCGCACAGCGGTTAATCCGCTTAAATCGGAGCAGCCCGTCTGGGGAAGGACCTCCACCTTACAGAAGATCGTAGAATTGGTCTCGGCCATGTTGTGTTACTTGTGTTCCTACGGTGAGTAAGGTCTCCAGAGCTCCACTTGCGGGGGTTGAGAGGGTTGGCAACGCGTGACTGATACCCTCGGTATTGTAAGCGTCTATACTATAGGCTACGGTGATGCTTACAATCAGGCCCGTATGCCGGTTTGCCAACTTTGTAGTATAATAAAAATATTTTCCTCATTTTTTAAATAGCTGAAATTTGCAATGTTACCCAAAGAAATGGTATTCCCGTTCATATTTTAATTGAAATTGCGACCTTTGTAGTCGACGAGGTAGATTAGTCTTGAATATCAGCTATGGTGACGTGGTTTTTGGACTATTGCGAATGCGTTTTCTTTCAGGATGTGATCCCATTTAAGGTGAAGATAAACCCAAGACAGTTTTTTGGCTAGTTTTCCCTCAAATTCAAATTCAAAACTTTTATTCAGAGAATAGGTTTACAAAAACACGTTCTCTTGTCAGAGTATACAGTAATAAATGATTTGTATAATTTAATCTACTCTATAAACTACTACGATTTCGGAAACAAAAGCAAAATGACCACTGGTAAAAAGAAATGGCGAAAGAAAACCAGTTACGGCCTTTTTTGTCATTTAAAAAGCAACCTCTAGCAAGTACCATTTTTTTACCTACAAAAACATGGTATTTTCCAAAAGTCAAGATTCTATAAATAGAAGATATTTCTCAGAAAATGTAGGAACTCAAAACAGGATTCATACAAGTTTCTACCGCAAAAGGATTTTGAGAGCGGGAAATGGTTAGGCGGAAGAAACCAATGAAAAGCATGGACAGAGGCAAAAACCAATGAAAGTTTATTGAAGGAGTCCGCCACTTTTCACTTGGTCGCTCCGCCCCGAAGACCATCCGACCAACACAGAGGGCAAAGCAGACCATTTAATCAAGTTCACACGTGTTTCGCGATACAGTCTCTTGGACGTGTGAGATTCACTAAATCATTATGCTTTGGTGTTATTATTAATTCAAACTATTTGTTACGGATGATGAGTGAATTGTAAAAGGCAAATATTAATAGAAAAATTGGTGTATTAAAAGAGAAAGTAAATGACAATAAAAAATATGACTTTAAAAATGTAAAGATGTTAAAAGATGGAGTTCGAATTGGCGCACTATTTTTTTTTAACAATTCACGGATATTAAAAATTGGAAAGGTCATCCGCCTAAAATAAAGGCATCGTTTCTAAAATAGTTTGTGTATTTCTAGCCCAAATGTAAACATTCTTTTATGTGCTCTGTGAACTGGGAAGTTTAGTTTCTGGCGTCCTGTCGCGTGGGCGGACATTTTTTCTAACAAACATCACCATTAAGAGCGGGTATAAAGCCAGGAAAAAATCGTATTTCACCCGCGCGCCTCACCATGCCCCTCTCTGGCCCATCGCATCGGCACGATATATCTCGTACAGCCCACCAACTTATCTGTGCCTGTGGCGAAAACTAGGAACTAATGAATACGCCTTGAATACCTTGACAATTACCTTCAATAGCTTCGATCCTAGCGCCCCCGCCATCGGTACAGATAAGTTTGTGACAATTTTGTGACACTGTATGATTGCATATAGTATACCGAAAATAATATAAAATCAGATGAAAATTGGATAAGTGCGAGTAGTATATCATTCTATACTTCGACAAATGGTAAGTAATATTATTATATAATGTTTGATATTATACGTTATCTACAATTTTTTTTATTCAGATAGAAACCTGCTAATTGCTCGCCGGATAACTTACGTACTTCAAACACGGCAAATAATACTTGCTGGTGGTGCATAAATAATACGAAAAATTATGTAATTATTTTTAATATAAGATGTATAAAATGTTACATTACAATTTCTTCAAAGTGATACAAAGACAAACAAATCATAATGTGAAAGTCAAATATTTTTATTCAAATAGGCCTAATACAAGCTCTTTCGAATCGTCTTCACTTTTCTTCCACCAGTTCAGACGGCAGATTTGTATTAAGAAGAAGAACTGGCAAGAAACTTAAAATGGTAATAAAGTCACAATATAATGTATGACAGAAAACATAAAAAAAAATTGCAATATGAGATCATGAGAGATTTTTTTTAAAAAAAATTCATAATAAATGAAAACGTCCGCGTAAATTGTTCAAATAAGGATATCTCCTTTTCCTGACATCCGATTTAAAGGAAACAAAGCCAATATTCTGCTCCAAGCTGAGCATTATTTTCTGCAAACAGCATTAAAATCCGTTCAGAAACTTTAAAGATGTGCGCGCGTTCAAACAGACAGACAGGCCGTCAAAAACATAAAAGTAAAAAAATCTCTTTTATCTTTCTCTTATGTTCTGTTATGTAAAAATATCGAGGCCATCGGCTCCGCTCGTGATTTTTATAGAGGTTGTCTTCCTCGCGGCCCGGGCGGTTAAGCCAAGGCCCCCGGCCCGTGGGTGGAGGACCCACGGGTTACGGTATGCGCCGCACGCCGGCTGGTTAGGCCGGCGGCGCCCACTAGGGCGTCCGCGTCGACCCGCGAGCCGAGCGCAGGGACACCCACGTGTCGGGACTTCAGCCGCCGGCAAGGACGCGCCGGCGTTGCTCGGGGTGGACCACGTGGAGGTATCCCGACAACCACCCCAATATATTAAGCACCTAGCAGTAGGTAGACTTGTGTTTGGTGTCTGTGCCGAGCTGGTAATTCCACCTATTCTTATCTTTTAGATAATCTTCAATTCTATAATAAGCCTTTTTGCTGAGTGAATATTTAATGTTCTAGTAGATTCAGCACGTTTCTAGGCTGTTTATTATGTCACGGAAGTATCTTAGATCCCGTGGCCCCGCCCATCTAGGCGGATGAGGTGGCAGTCAGTCAGGTTTTTTATTCGGTTTCGGTATACCCAAGTGGCATTAAGTCCGACAGACCCCCGTTGCTTCCCCAGCGGCGGGACATGCAGTAATGCATTTTCCTGACTATAAACAATAAAAAAAATGCTGTTTATTATAAAATCGAATACCATTTCCAACAAAACAATTTGTGGTCTTGCTGAGCCTGTGCTTAGTTAGATAACTAATGACGTAATAAGTAATACTAAAAGTATTGTCATTTGCAGAATATTGATACGTGGTAGACGTATCAATATTCTGCAAATGACAAAACTTTTTGTGCTTCTATAAAAGGACCAGCAGTAGGAACATTTGTGGTGTGGGATTTTGCCAATTCGGTAGACAATGTAGCTAAATGTGAATGATTTGTTTTTTTTGCAGGTCTAGCGTCTGTCAGTAACTCATGTTGACGTTTTCTGCTAAATATTGGCTGTCTCAGAGGCATTGATCTGGTATGTCGTGGGTCAACTAACTCTGGCAATAAATGTTCTTTGTAAAATTCTGTCAGTTTCCCAACCATTTTATTTTGCCAAAAATCGTCATCCCGCAAGATTTTTTCCACGGTCAATGTTCTATTTTCACCGAACCACACTGCAAAAAGACATATTTTTCTTTTGGTTATGTGCAGTTGACCCTGTACTTGATAATACCAAGAATCATTTTTGTTTACAACCATTAAGTTGTCTTTTAACTGCCAAAATTTAATTTTTTTTTTGTTTACTGCTTCTTCAATTGGCATTTTGAAAGCAGATATTGGACATTTTATTTCCACAATTGTGTCGTTTCCTATCAGGCCATCAGGCGTTGCTGCCAAAAATGGTATTTCGCTATCTAGGAATAGCCCACATGGACTGATTTGAACCGCTTCTTGTGCCGCGAGTTGGTTTAGGGCTATTCCTTCATTGTTAATACCATGTTGTATGGAAACCACGTTTGATATATCACTCTTGTATAGCAATGTTTTGACTATGCTTGCACTGGTGGTCGGACGTCGTTTTATGACCCTTCCGAAGTTGGATGCTGTCAATAAATTTCTGCGAAGTTCTAGCCATTCGCTACTATCTCTCTGTAATATAGTAGCTCTTTCAATTTGTGATCTTTCAGAGTCAGTCTTTTCCAAATTTTTTAGAAAACTACGTTTTGCCATCTCGTACACATCCGCTGCCATATCAGGTTTTTGGCAAGTATCTGCTCCATAATTTATATCGTTGAATACCATTGTCAATGACTGTTTATTATGTACTAGTAATCTTCTACGATTCTTATATTTTTTCCGCAACGTATTTTTACAAATTTTATTTAATTCAAAAGATATTGTTTTTGATTTTGGACTTTTGCCTAAAAGCGATTTTTGTATATTATACAACGGTCTCTTTGTATTGTATGCCACAACAGCAGCTGCACACCTGGACTGATATGTTCCCCGTTGTATAAGATTTGTGCGTTTGCCTCCCACAAATTTTGCAATTATGCTATTGAATTGCTCTACAGCATTAGTGTCGTAGTCATTAATTAGGCTTCGTGACTGTGCAGCGACTATACCTACAATATATTGAATTTTAGCCCAGAATGTTGAGTTTTTTACTTTCGGGATAAGATCTTCACTTTTTTTGTCACTACTGCAATAGTAATCCTGACAGTTGTCGTGATGGCCAAATGAATGATTATATGAATTGGAGATATCGGTGTAGAGCTTATTTATTCGTACTCCTAGTTCACTATCATCACTTTTATGTTTTTTTATTGCAGAACAAATAACTTTCCTGATGCCAAGGATTCTGTGGGTAGTAAGCATTTTTCTCATATTTAATAAGTATTTAGTTTCTTTACTGACGGCAACTAACTTACTACACATATTTCTTAGAACGTGGTTTCGACACTCAATTTTTTCCACTGTTAAGCTTTTATAAGGCCTTGCTTCTAAGATCTTGGAGTATGTGCTTGAATCACCATCTGCGATAAGTCGTCCATATATAATGTTATGCATATATATGGAGTTTTTGAATCCTTCCGTTATTATTTCAGCCTCCATGCCAGATGAGGGTCCGGTATAATTTTTAAAACATATATGTTCTTTTGGCGTTTCTCCTTTATTTTGTGCGCGACTGCATATGGCACAATATTTGTTTTTTACACCCAAGTATAAAACTTCTCCGAACTTTCTTCCAACTATGGCTGCTGCACCAGAAAGGGCCGCATAATTGGTTTTGTAGGACCGTTTAGACCAGCAACCATCAGCAATTACGTCAATCACCGCTATACCGTCTTTTACTCTCCCTTCTTCTACTGCAGCACGTCTTTCACGCTCAGCCGCAGCAGCCATAGTTTGATGTGCGGTTTTTTCCCATTCCACACAAATCGGACTATGTTTTGTCTTATACATTTGTTGCGACATTATGGGCAGATTCATTGCTGCACACAATCCTTGAAACTGTTCTAAACCTATACCAGCATTTGTAATACCGGAAACTGATGCCGTATTTATATCTAAATTTTCAGTTGGGTGTGGATCCGATGTATTAATAAAAAACGTTGCAAAACACATATTACATGATAGTTTTAATTTAGAGTAGAGACCAATCTTTGTCTCACCAGTGATATTTAGGTTAGACAGATTACAACCAAATTGAGGGGCATGATTTGAAATAATTTTGAGTTTTTCAAAAAAGTACATTTTGTCTATGATGAGTCGTTCACTTGGGTCGTAGTTCACTTCGGATATTTTATTTTCATCTACTATTTCTCTAGTCTTCTTTTTTTTCTTTGTAACAGTCTTTCGGTTAATAAAGACCCGTGGCTGGATATTACTGAAATCAAATAAAAAGCGTCAAAATGTTATTATTTTTCGTGCTAAAAAAAATAACAAAAAATATTTAAATAGGTACATACCGTTCAATTGCAGTATGTTCCTCACAATTTGAATTAGGTTCTCTCAAAACATTAATGTTCTCCACAGGTATAATTGTAGGTCTATAAAAAGAATTAGAAATTAATGAAGCACCAACCACTTATACAACGTGTTCCTTTTGATATCCCATAACTCTAGGGTTTTATTCTTTGAATGAAAGTAATATAAAATGACCAAGGAACATATATTCAGAAATGCTTATTTTCGTAGTTATCAATCATAACTAAACAAATCATTTAATTTTTTTGCTATATACGAGCCCTAAGTTTTGCAATGTTGCCAAACTTACACGAATATAGGCCATAATTTAGGCCAGAGTAAGTAATGCAATGTTGCGATATCTAACATAAAGGTGTTTCACATTGAAATTGTCATTTTTAACGAATTATTTTGTATGAAAAAGTAAAATATGAAAATAATAACAACTAAAAAATTTTGTGTATGCCGATTGATTCATATATGCGGTCCCAATGATACCCTGGAGTTATGGGATATCAAAAGGAACACGTTGTTTATAAATATATAGGGACAAATCACACAGATTGAGCTAGCCCCAAAGTAAGTTCGAAACTTGTGTTATGGGATACTAACTCAACGATACTATAATTCGAACTTCTCATGTAAAAAACAGGCTGTTTCTTTTGAACCACTGGGGTTTTTGAGTTTAAATAAAAACATTAGTGACTATGAATAATGTGTTTTGAAGAACAAATGAAATACAAAGCGTACATGGTCATTGACAATTTAAAAAAAAAATAAGAAAGATTCCCAAATATTTGTGGCATTTTTTCTATTAAAACAAAATTTCTCAAAATATTTTTTTATGACTGCCAATTAATTTACATCTTAAAAAGATACAGCCTGTTTTTTTACATGAGAAGTTCTGAGATTTCGTGATTTATCAATGAGCGCTTATCGGTTCAGCCGGATCGCATTCGTGAGCTTGTGCTCTAGCTCTGTAATATAAATAATAATATAAAAAAGTGTAATCAAGTGATTTAAAGTAGCAACTTGTCTAAAACTATATATCGTCTACAACTAAAATGTAATAATAAACAAAATAAATAGCAATAAACTAACAAAGTTGATGACAGATTTTTGCTCATCGGTTCGGCCGAATCACATTCGTGAGCATGTGCTCTAGCTCTGAAATATAAATAATAATATAAAAAAGTGTAATCAAGTGGTTTAAAGTAGCAACTTGTCTAAAACTATATTTCGTCTACAACTAAAATGTAATAATAAACAAAATAAATAGCAGCAATAAACTAACAAAGTTGATGACAGATTTTCGCTTATCGGTTCGGCCGGATCGCATTCGTGAGCTTGTGCTCTAGCTCTGAAATATAAAAAATAATATGAAAAAAGTGTAATAAAGTGGCCTGAAGTAGGTAGCAATTTGTCTAAGCTTGAAGTAGGTATAAAACTTAATCTTGGTTTAAGGTCTATTTTGGAATATTTTCAGGGTTGTTTTAGGGATTGGTTATGGATAACTATACTGTAACTGTTGGTCGATATAGTGGCCACGGCTGGAAACACATGGACAGGAGAAACGAAATTTTATGTAAACGATTTGCGTTTTAGGCGAGTAGCTACTTAGTCTACTTGCGTTCTAGACGATGTGATACTAACGAATAATACGTTGCCTTAGTAGGTAGTTAATAAAAAATAATAAATTTACATACTGGAACTGTGCACCAATACGCAACTCGTCAAAAGCATCTATTTGTTTTGCATATACTATCAGCGCTGACAACTCAACTCAACTCAAAGTAACAAGAAAATTTTAAAATATTATTTTATAAAAGATACATACCTTCGAGAATTAGCCATGAGTTGAATTTTTATTTTATTCAATTCTTTTTTGCAGTATTTCTTTTTATTTTTTTTGTTTGCCATAATTCCAAATAGTTTCTCGGGCGCAAACACAGAAGCACAGACTTCTCGTCTCAATGGAGCGATCACGACTGATTGATGAAACAAAATGCGACTTTTACCTCAGGTCAGGTGAGACAGAACTAAAGCGTTCTGCGCGGAAGTAAAGGACGTAAGCGCCAGATTAGTTTTATGTATATTACTTGTGATGTATATTTTTTTTAAAAAAAACCTCTGGTCAATCCCTCTGTAATATACTCTCATATTATGTGTGCAAATATTGTCTCTTTTATATGCATACATTTGTAAATAAATTAATTCTAGTTAAAAATCAGACGTAACTTTGTGTTTTTTTTCTATCGGTAAAATATTACAATTTAATATTTTTGCTCTGATCAGTCCCTTTCAAATATGATGAATTACGCACAGAAAAAAAATTAAGTAGCTTGTGGCATATTTTCGTGTGTAAAAATCAAATCTACGATCGGATATTTCACTTTATGCCCCCTCTTAAAGATGAAGGAAAAAAGGCATAGTTAAAGTGATGTAGCATCAAGTTTACGGTCACGTTTGCAGCGCAAGTGCAACGGTATGTGGTTATCAGTAAATATGACAAGTCTACTTGAACTTATATATTTTTTTAATTACTGTTGCCCACGGCTTCGCCCGATATGGCAAGGGGAAAATAATTATAACTTTTTTCTGGTTATCACATTTTCATCAAACACAGCTTAGGCGTTGTTCTAAAACTTGTTAAAACCGCATAAAAATCTAGTCAGTACTTTCGAAGATTAGCCAGACAGACAGAAAAAAGCGCTTTACAAAAAATGTGATCACCGCTTGAATTCGCTATAAATGTTCTTGGGATCCCTATTAATTACTAGAATAACACTGGATTAGGTTAGCCTGCGGTCATGTAAAGAGTATTAATAAACCACAGACTCATTCAGGGTGACGTTATCATACGCGTCATAACTCGTGGTAACTGCATATTGCGTTAGGTGCACATATCTATTGTATGGCGACAAAATTAACCATAGTGTTACGGACAGAATTGTGGAAGAAAATAATTTTAATGGAAAAATTCTTGATAAATTGGTGTATAATTAGGTAAGCGAAGATAGGGCGAGAAAAAGAAAGTGAATGACATGCAAAAATTTTACTTAAAAAAACGTAGATAATAAAAAAAAGATGGATGGGTTGGCGGTATAAAGTGTTTTTTTATGTCATATATGGCAGGCAAACAAGCAAACAGATGAAATGATAGATAGTTACCACTGCTTATGAATATCAGTAACATGAGATACCAATGTTTTGCTGCAAGGGAGAGAATTGGGAATGGAAAAAGAGTTGGACTTCCGTATTTCTCACTCAACGAACGCAACGAGTTGCTGCTTCTCGCCAATATTTTGTGAGAGGGTGGTATATTCCCGGTAGAGTTCGCCCATTTCATAAAACGCTCTATCATTCCAAGCCACTTACAATTTTATAGTCAATTATGATTTTATTATAACTTCGTCTGTGTCAGACTTAAGACATTGTCTCCCTCCAGTAACAAGTCCCGATATTTAACCTGTTTGGATTCTGCCTATCCCACCAGGGACTAGGTATGCCTACACTCGGAGAATAAAGACACAAAATAATAATATTTTTTGGACATTTAAAAAAAAATGACAAAACCTTACACTCTTAGGGATAAAGTCTAAAATTCAATATTACCATGGAAACTTCAAGAAATATCGTCTGCAATGTGTAACGACTGGTCCCATCACATTTGCAATTCAACCGACCGATTGCCTAACTTCTCCGTTTGCAAACATTGCACGATCTATAGTCAAATGTAAGGCAATTATTACTAGTTTGTTCAAGCGGTTTTGCTATAATTCAAATCCTTATTATTATTTTAAACGCGATTTATATGAATGCTTGTTACTCTTTTTCAGTTAAGAGGTATTTTCCATGGCAAGTCGGAAAAACCTAAAAACACCCAATATCTTGGTAATCGGTTACTTTCGACCCCCTATCAATGGGGGCTAATTTGTTGCAAATGACCTCTAGTTAACCAGTTTTAAGGAATAGGACTTAAAACCTGTCACCCTGTATACATTTTAAGGTGTATAAAAACATATAATATATGCGCAATTATTAAGTACCTAGCAGTAGGTAGACTTGTGTTTGGTATCTGTGCCGAATTGATGATTCCAGCTATTCTTATCATTTAGATAATCTTCAATTCTATAATAAGCCTTTTTGCTGAGTGAATGTTTAATGAAGGATTTAAACCTTTTTCCCGGCAAATTCAGCACGTTTTCAGGCAGTTTATTATAGAATCGAATACCATTTGCAACAATTTTGAGGTCTTGGCGAGCCGGTGCCTAGGTAGAATTAATTTCTAAACCTACTAAAAACCCAAATATTCCGAGAACCACTAGACTTCGCCCATACATTGAGTCGGTTCATTTTGTTGCTTTTGAGCCCCAATACTCAGTTCCAGTACGTCGAATTACCAGTAACACTGTATGAAGCTAGTTTTTTTTTACTCCGGCATCGTGTTATTATGCTCATAAAACTGGATGTAGTACTACATTTAAAGCTTATCTTAACCATTAAAGCGTCCATTCTCTTATTATCACAAACATTAAAATATTTCCCCCGATGCCATTTACGGAAGATATTGTATAGTTATTACAAAGAACATGTTAGTTTAGTATTTACTACAGTAGAGGGACACATTATGCGGCTCCATTCGCCTCGCATTGGTGCAGAACGGTTTAGTGCTTTATCAATTTACACTTAAGCCCTCTAGCGGTTAACCGCGTGGGCTGGTCAGCAAAATCTCATATTGCGTTTAACCGCCGCCGCTAGAAAGCTTAGTTGCCAAAACTGATCTGCTGACATTTGGCAATAAGGCCGCCTTGTTGCTATAATTAGTCTGTAAGCTGTCCATGACTGTGTCCTTTTTCGCCATGACGCCGCGCCGTCGGGTTCCTCCATATGTATAATAATAATTTATTTCCAAAAAATAGTTTTTGTATATTCATCAGCAATCTACTACCCATAGTACTAGCTATGCTTAGTTTGAAACTAGATGGCATTGTGTGATTTGTTCAGGATTGTTTTAATTTGAATATATTGTAAAATTAGATAAGTGATGGTGGAAAAAAAAGAATATGAGGTAAAGCTATGTAGAAATTGTAGAATCATGACGTATCTAGAATTTCAAAAAAACAAATATTCAGTTACAAATAAATTTCAAAATTGACTACAATCAATCAATTCGATTTAGTTACACGGACAGATCGCTCGTCAAAAATTCCCGATATTTGAACAAGCAGAGTTTCAAGCGAACTTTGATTGATGGACTGTCCCGAACCAACCATTGTTATTCTCCAGTACTCAGATTAATCCAGTAGTATGGAAAAGCTACCTATGTTACTTGGAAAATCATTCGTTAATTTTTTTTTACCACGAGATCAGTACATTTTTTTATGCCACAAAAGTGGCAAACAAGCATACGGCCCGCCTGATGGTAAGCATCACCGTAGCCTATAGACGCTTGCAATACCAGGGGTATCACTCACCCGTTGCCAACCCCCCAAGTGGAGCTTTGGAGACCTTACTCACTGTAGGAACACAACATGGCTGACACCAATGCTATTTGGCTACGATCTTCTGTAAGGTGGAGGTCCTTCCCCAGACGGGCTGCTCCGATTTGAGCGGATTATCCGCTGTGCCCTACCTTAAAACCCATACATTTCTACATAAATATATAAGTCGTTTCGATATATGCATCGGAAGACGTGAAGTCAACAAAGGAAATTAACCAGTAGGTACAGCAAATATGTTTAAAGATTTCTATATATAGCGTAAATTATATTTATTAATAGTATAACACTTTGTATAGAATAGAATAACTTAATTTCCAAAAAAAAAAGATAGTTTAGGTGACATACATGAAGGGATTTAACTAGATTTATTTAAAAGAAAATTTACTAGAAATATAAAATAAATTCCTTCACGTAATATTTTGAAATCTTTAATCATATTTATGGCCCTGGTTAACTCTTTCCTTTGTTGACTGTACAAAATGGTCCATAACCTAAGACAAAAATATTGTTACTCATTTGTTCGAGAAAAATCTATTTAGATTTTTATTGAAACACATGTCTCACACCCCAATATAAATGGGGAAGTCGAAAATTCGTGTTTCACACAGGTGGTGTTTACATTTTGTAATAATACTGACATACATACAAAAAAACTTTTTCAGTAGTCAGCCACATGTCGCCCATTAATACGCCTTGATATAAAGCATTTAGTCCAGTTTGAAGCTATAATATATCAAGCTATATTAGCTAGTCTATTCATTATTATTTGGCAAGTCAGTGACTGTTAGGTGGCACGAAAATACTGATACCAGGTAACCCCCTGATCACACCATAGCTGGTGCTTGGCCTAAATTGAGGGTGTAGAAATAAAACTACACCTTGATCTAATGAGCTGAGGACTGTATAATAAACTGAACTGATGAACTGAACATTGTGAACTAAAAAATATTGTAATAGAAGAATTGACATTTCAAAAAGACTGACATAACAAAAAATAGACAAAATTATAAAGAAAGTGAAAACTATATCAAAAAGGATGTATTGATATTGCGTCTTGAACACCCCCCGCAAATATAGTTGTAAAGGTAACCGCTTTTTAAAACGTAGCCCGCTATACGGTAGCCTATTAAGGTATCAACCTTAATTATATTTTATGATTGATTAAACAACAAACTCATCCCACTACCTAATGTTGAGCAGTAGTGGAGTCCAGAATAATTTATACAATCAGTGTAAAATACAACCATGCAATTCAAGAAAATCATAATTTTCTCACAATCAACCCATTATCGGTTCTTTATTTTGAAATATAGTATATTATCGCTGTGAGTGGATAACAAACTCATTTATAGCGTAGGACGGGGATCACAAAGCGTGTATCTGGGTATTACAATAACATGACATCAGATTTTAAAATGTAGGTGTAAAGTAATAGAGACGTATGTATACCAAAGATGTTTATCTTGAATAGTGACAAATTGTATTGTTCCAATGTATTTTACTGAGGAGCTCGATGGGTGTCTCACTCTAATATATAGGGGACAATTCATACAGATTGAGCTAGCCCCAAAGTAAGTTCGAAACTTGTGTTATGGGATACTAACTCAACGATATTATATTTTATAACAAATACATATATAGATAAACATCCAAGACCCGAGGCCAATCAGAAAAAGTTCGTTTTTCATCATGACCCGACCGGGGATCGAACCCGGGACCTCCTGGGTGGCGGTCTGGCGTGGTAACTATTACGCCACGGAGGTCGTCTAATATGAACACGCAAGTCAAGCGACGTCGACCTTAGCCAGTGTTTGTTACCTCGAGCTTCTCCGTGCTTCGGAGGGCACGCTATGCCGTCGGTCCCGTCTGTTATCGATAGATGACAGACGTTAAGCCAAGTCGGTGGCCTTCGGGCGGCTTGAAAACACCGGCCTCTGCCAATCCGCATTGGAGCAGCGTGGCAGAGTACGCTCTAGTCCCCAACCCGTATCCCAGCAGTGGGATGATTATGGGTTGATATGATGAATGTATTTTACAATGAATACGTGTGGTATTCTCGTTACAAAATCAGTTTAAAATCTAGTCTCAATCTCGTCATCTCGCTCGTTTTATGTTACGTGTGAGCAAGATAGCGTGTGGGATTGATATTAGACTTTTATTACAAGTTTAAGCTCTCAGATCAATTAACTGATATTTTTTTGTCACATCATCATTAATTTTATTGTGTGTTAAATAGAATAAACCATTATAAATGGTTTTATAAAATGAAATACATATTTTTTTCTGTATAGTACATTCTTTGCTTATGTAAAAGGTATGTAACACATACTATTGTACCTACTATGATACTGCTTATTACTAAAGTTACAGCAGCATATTTAAAAAGAAATACTTCTATTCGTATGGTTTAAAAAGGTATAAAATGTAATTTATGAATAAATAATTAAACATTAATTGACGACCTCCGTGGCGTAATGGTTACCACGCCAGACCGCCCCTAAGAGGTCCCGGGTTCAATCCCCGGTCGGGTCATGATAAAAAAGGAACTTTTTCTGATTGGCCTCGGGTCTTGGATCTTTATCTATATAATATGTATTTGTTATAAAATATAATATCATTGAGTTAGTATCCCATAACACAAGTTTCGAACTTACTTTGGGGCTGGCTCAATCTGTATGAATTGTCCCTATAAATTTATTTATTTATTATTATTTATTGGTGCTAATTCTGTTGTACATTTAACTAGACTAAACTAATTTTGACAGGACCAAAGATATCGATGTCCTTCCTTGATTTACCAATAGTGACAAGGATAGCAATAATTCTAGTCCTGTCAAAATTAGTTTGGTCTAGTTAAACGTACAACAGAATTAGCACCATTATCTATCTCGTTAGATATTCTTCTTGCCAACGAATCTGTAAATATACTTGTTCATAGCGCGACCACAACGCTACGATTCCACGTGAAGACGTATTAACAAAACGATAAGATGAACACACAAGTATAAATTAAAAATTTAAAAAACTCCCGACCGCTTGAACGCATTTTATTAAACCATAACTAAGAACAGTCGATCAAACAAAAAAACTGCACCAAAATCGGACCATCCATTTGGATGCTATGATGATGCCACCACTCCTTCCTTACACAGATACGCAGATTTACACAAACACACTTAAACTTATAACAACAATCTTTTTTCCTTCGGGGGATAAAAAGTTGCCAGCGCTGCGATGTTCGATGCAGTAAAATATTAATAAAATAGTTTATTTCATAATGTTTGTTTACAATCATTGAATCTGTTCTTGCACTAGGATGTCCTGTATTGCGGTAGATATCTATGTTGCGGCGCGGCGACTAAGAATAATGTGGTCTTGCCTTAATATCTGTCAGATAATGAACATCTTGCTGTCGACTAGACAATAAACATTGGTACCTACGAACTAAATCCCTCGTGAAAAATTAACCAACCGCACAAGTTAATCCGGCTTACTGAAACTCTTTCTGGATCAAGCGATCACTCGGCTAATCCGTTTTACTTAATGATGTGGATAAGTAAAAAGGTACTATCTCAAACTAGATAATATGGATTTTTCATTCATTACAGTTACATGATTTAGTAATTCAGTGGGCATACAGTGCATTGTCGTTTTTAACTAAGTACATTTAATTTCTGAACGTATGCTAGAAAATTTATATTTGTCTTTTTTCCAAGTCTGCAATCGCTTAGTGACTCCCTTGGTGTCTCTGTCTTCCATGGACTGCGCTGACTACCATCAGAAGACCGGCAGGCTTGCAAACTTCTTTCATTCAAAAAATGTCGACGTCATTTTAGGAAAAAATATTTCTTTATTTGTCTCAGTAACTATTTGTGGATTGAAATTAAACCGACTTTGTTTGTTCTTAATATTACAGTATTCATTAGTGAGGTACTTTGTGATAATATTAACTTTAACCGTCGGTCCCGGCTGTTGACAGTCGTTAAGCCAAGTCGGTAGCCTTCAGGTGGCTTGAACTGGCCTCTGCCAATCCTCATTGGAGCGGCGTGGCAGTGTACGCTCTAATCCGTATCCCTGCATTGGGATGATAATGATTGATCACAAAATATTGCCAATTTCATTAGACAAAAATAATATTTTATTAAATTGCGTGTTTGTAGGAAAGAAGAGGCTTTATACCAAGGAACGGGAAAAAAATCTAATTAACTATAACAAAGCTTTTTCCTATTAATTTCCGCGAAGTGGCATCTAAATAATAATAAATTCGGCACAGTACATACGGCGGCATCTGGTCGCAAAGTAAGCTGGACTTAACCTGCTTGTATACCAAACAATGGATATATATTATTGTAAATAATACCTACGAATACATGGGGAAACACTCAAGACTCGAGACATACAAATAACATCACACAATGTCTATCAGTCAATTAAAGAGTCCTTCCGCGATTGACACCATGGTTCCAATTCTTCGCTTAGTTACCCACATAAACTGCACCATATTTTTTTTAGTTGTAGAGCAGCGTCTGAAAGTGGTTTGCCACGTGCGGGTATCGAACCTGCGCCTACTACCAACGCACCACCGGCCTCTCAAATTAATCTTTTTTTTTTCAATCCTTATGCGAAAGTAACTCTGTCTGACCGTCTATTATCTTCACGTTAAAACCGCTGGCTGAACCGATTGGGATGAAATTTGGTATGAAGATAGTTTAAGACCCGAGAAAGAACATAGGATATAGTTTTTATCCAGAAAATCACCTCCTAAGGGGGTGAAAAGTGGTGTGGAAGTTTGTATGGGACGTTAAAGTCCACGCGGACGGAGTCGCGGGCACAGCAAGTTTGTTCATAAAAATAATAATACATTGCATTCGAATATTGTAGATACTTTAAAACCAGTTCTCTTCTTGGTATGTTCCCATTCTTCTAATGCCAGCTCTTCACTCTCGGAAAGTTTAACAAAGTGAAGTGAAGTTAGAAGACAAAGGAAAAGTGCAAGAATTAGGACGGAGAGCTCGTCCACTTGTTTTTGCTCAACTACGCGAGTGTAGACCCGGCATTAGGACTTCTGGTTTCCGAGTTAGAGCTACTTTTAATTGCATTCGTTTCAACATTCAGCGACACATCCCCTGCGGTCTTTCATCCAATTTCTTACACACAACAAAGTTTCATATAAATTCGTTTAAATTGAAACTTTGTACCGAACTCATTATACGTGCTTTTTGAATTCGCTTTTAGTTTTAGTGTCGTTATTTATAATTTATTTTCAATTTGCCACAATTTTTTAAGACCCTGTACACACGTATGCGCGTTGGCGTAGCGTTTCGCGCTACATTAAATTCTTTGTATGGTAAACTTACAAAAATTCAATGATTTAATGATTGCAACTCCGCAATGAATATTGAAATTCGACTACCTACTACTACGTATATATGTACAGTGTACATACACTCTAATACCTACTACTAGTCTAAAGCTTCCTAATCTAATTAACTTAACGTTATAGTACAAAATCACACCAAATTGTCGTTCGATCGGTATTGTAAAAATAGATGGGATTAGTCTGTCTTGTCGTCTCAATTTAATTATCAGGATTAACAAAGTGTAAAACTATGTTTACGGATGAGCTTATTTTGAGAATATTACGACTGTCTTAATGGTGAGATGCACAAAAATATTTTAATGTCAATGACATAAAAATATGTCTGTCTCTGTTAGACTAAGTAAGAAAAAAAGAGAAAACTTGATACTGTTTTCTGGAGTTGTAGAGCATTTGTCTTCTTCTCTTCTTCTTCTTCAGCAGCACGTATTTGCCCACCGTTGGGCATATGCCTCTCCATGTTTCGTCCATAATGCACGGCTCTTCGTGTTTCTCATCCACGTCGTAGAGCATTTACATTATATCAATCTACTAGTTTTTCCCCGCGGCTTCGTTCGCGTTAATTTTATGACATAGATCTCGTTTGACAACAAAACAACCCATAGCGCGACTTGTGGCGCCATCTGTTGGCCGATACAGCGCCCTATATGGTAGAAAAATTATTTTCCCATTGGAACGACATACTTTCACGAAATAAAAAGTAACCTATGTTGGGCTCTGTACCCCAATATGTATGCATGTTTTCATAATGATCGGCTGCTTAATCAAGCTGTGAAGGAATAACAAACAAACTCACTTTCTCATTTATAATATTAGTAAGGATAATCATGCCACTGGAGGGATACGGTTCTCCCTTCAATCGAAAGTGATTAGATAGTACTCTGCTACGCTGCTCCAGTGCAGATTGGCAGAGACTGGTGTTTTCAAGCCGAAGGCCACCGACTTGGTTCGACGTCATCTATCGACAACAGCCGGGACCAACGGCTTAACGTGCCATCCGAAGCACGAGTAGAGCAATTTTATGAAATGAATTCGTCAGGAGAAGTACCACTATTTTACAGAATATCTGCATGAAGCAACGCGGAAACGGAAACACAAAATACTCCTACTTTTAGGTCAAGGATCAAGAAAAATCATAAAAGAGATTTTTTCACCATTTAGTACTATTATGGCCGTTTTCACCAACAATTAATAAAATTTAAAAGTCAGCTTTTTCTAGGAATTTTCTAGGGATCAGTGTTTTCTTATCTCAGTCTGCACTTAGCTAATAAAACTAGGGGTTTTAACGTTAAGAACACACCAACATACCCTCACTTTAATTGGCAATCATGGCGTGAACACGCGAAGGTAATGAACAAAACGTGTACACACTGGCTAACACGGTAACTAAGTAGGGTTGCCAAGAAACCTTTTTACACAGAACTGGGAACTGGGAATTTTACTCCCCAGTACAAATGCGGTTCGCTACAAATTGTCTGCAAACCATGAATCGTCAAAGAACCACGCCTTCAAAAGAAACGAATGCTTTGATTGGCAGTGGATTTTTAAAAATAAGGGATTCGCGAATTCAAAGTAACAGTATACAAATGAGACGTACAGGTGTAGAGATTCGTCAATGTTATGACTCACCAGAACCAGAAAGATCATGCCAACATTGCCAATCCAATGCCAATCTATTCTTCTTTCGTTCTTCTTTTCTTAGCTTCTTTTATCTATGCCTTTTTACATGTAATAACAATATATGACACTGCTTCCTTGCCAGTCCTGCCCACTTCACACAAATTTCATTACCCTAAGGTTGCCTTGAAAATAGTACATTTAGCAATAAGGCCTCCTTGTTGCGACTACACTACTAGCTAGTCAGTTGGCTATGTTGCATTAAATCTTTTTGATCTTGGCTCTGACAAATAACGTGTCTATTCATAACAGAATTTTCAAAATCCGTTCAGTAGATCCAGAGATTATCCCCTACAAACTCATCAACTTAACCTCTTTAATTATGTGTATAGACAGAAAATATAACACTTACAGTTTAGATATAACAGAAAGCAGTAATTATGTACATGAGTGCAAATTTATTATTTGTGTAATGAGGCAACACGATATTTAGCACCCAGTTGCTCCAATTCCTTATTAATATAGCTCCGTTACACGCTAAATTGTGTGCAAACATCCTAACTCGCAAGGGTACCTCGTTACCAACTATTTGCACTTCTATATTCCATGTTTGGTACTGTTTACTAATGATTTAAGTTGGTACAGTTAAGTGCACATCATGAGTTACTTATTGGTGTTTTATATTTTTTAAATACGGCTGATAAATACAAGCTATGTACCTGATGGAAAGTGGTAACTATAGGAATGTTACGAATTTGTTACCTGCTACAAAGAAGGGACTAGGGAAATAAATAAATAAATATATAGGAACAATTTACACAGATTGAGCTTGCCCCAAAGTAAGTTCGAAACTTGTGTTATAGGATACTAACTCAACGATATTATATTTTATAAAAAATACATATATAGATAAACATCCAAGACCCGAGGCCAATCAGAAAAAGTTCGTTTTTCATCATGACCCGACCGGGATTCGAACCCGGGACCTCCTGCGTGGCGGTCTGGCGTGGTAACCATTACGCCACGGAGGTCGTCTGAAAAGGGAAAGGTGTTTGTTGAACTTCCGAAAACACACACGAACCGAATTGCTGCTTTACATCGATAATCAGTGAGAGAATAATGGTACTTCCCGGGTCGACTAAGCTCATTAATTAAATGCTGCCACTCCAAATTCATATATTCTATTTATGCAACAGGGACTCTAACTTCAAATTTATTGGACTCTGCCCACTGAACCGTATTTACCATGACCGTAGCAGGACTGTTTCAGTGGGCATTGTTTCATATACATTCATAATTTTTTTTTGTATGTCCTGTACTCTCCGTTCATAGTTGTGTTACCTCTTACAGAATATAAACTACTATATATTAAACAGGTTGAAAACACTCAAAATAATAATTCTTAATGTGTGAGTATAAAGTTACGGTCATGGTATGTATGTACAGGAGCACGTCGAGCTTAACACTTGCAGGACAATTTTGGCTCTTTTGACATAGAACATAAGAATGGTATAAAGTCCGATATGTAAAGGTCGACCTGCTCTTGACTGTACACTACTCAAAACAGAATAAGGACCACTCGTAATTTCGTGCTGGCTAAAACATTCACGACTTTTATCTATATCTATAGCTATTTTTTCGCTCACTGAGCGTTTTCGGTCATTGAGCGTAACATATATTATATTAAATTCAAAGTCCTGACTGATTTAACTATTATATCAACGCACAGCCTAAACCGGGATCTAGAGATTCCAAATTTGAAATGTCCTTACGACGTCTAGGCGTGTACCCCCCCTGTATATATGATTAAAGATTTCTAAATATTGCGAGAAGGGATTTACTTGAAAATTTATTTATCAATAGTATTCATAATGTTCTATGTAATTACAAATTTTCAAGTAAATCCCTTCACGCAATATTTAGAAATCTTTAATTATATATTCAGGTCAATTCCTTTTATGACTGTACTAAGATAGGATTTTTCTAAATTCCCACGGGAAAGCGAGATTATGCAAATGAACTTTTTATTTTACTAGTTTAACGTATTCAACAACATCGTAATGTTAAGTGACAGGTTGATGTTAGTGTCTGTAATATTTTTGGTGTAAAATTGATTTAGAAGGACACTTAAAATTTATGGACTTTGTTTTGTTTTGACTGGTGTTCCCACGGTTCAGTGTAGTAATAAAACGTTAACGTTAATTTCACCAAATTATGCAAATTAACATCAACCCACGTCAAGTGAACGCTAAACTATTGAATTTATTATTTTATCATAAACTTACATAATTTTAACAATACATTATTTATGAATGAAGTCATTTGACTTTTGTATGAATCATCATCAGATGTTACCATACATGTCATTGTTATATTTAGATAACCTTATTCAAATAAGATAAATTATGTTATTAAGATGTTTATTTTTTTGAACTCATAAATAAATGTCTAGTTGTCCACCTACTTATTGAAAACATTTGTGGATTTAACAAAAAATATAATCATGCTGTCTTTTGAGATGTAGAGTCGGGAGAGACACATACCTACTTACTTGTATTTGCAAATCTACAATAAATAAGACATATATACCTAGTCTTGCCATAAATATTGTAAAAGAGTTTTTTATTTATTTTTCAACTGCAAATAACATTTATTACTTTTACAATGTGTTAGTTTTATACATAAATATAAAACAATTTAAAATATAAAAGGTTTATTCGAAGTGGTCTCCATTGGCTGCAATACAGTCCTTTAAACGTTGAGGCCAGTTATCAATAGAAACACGCACTCTTTCCATGGGAAAATTCTTCACTGCCAATCGTATGGATTGTTTTAGGGACTCCAAATTATCATGACGTATAGAGCAA
The DNA here is from genome assembly GCA_905163395.2 of Endotricha flammealis. Taxonomy (NCBI): domain Eukaryota; kingdom Metazoa; phylum Arthropoda; class Insecta; order Lepidoptera; family Pyralidae; genus Endotricha; species Endotricha flammealis. The sequence continues at coordinate 3,836,115 of LR990866.1, forward strand.
GCCGTACTCTCTAAAACGCACCATAAATCATAATCCAGCGGATTAAGATCGGGACTAGACGACGGCCAGTCTTCAGCTGTGATGAAGTCGGAAACGTTCGATTCCAACCAAGATTGCGTGAACCGAGCTTTGTGACCCGGCGCCGAGTCTTGCTGGAAAGACCATTCTTGGTTATTGAACATGGTGTTGTTAAGGGGCTTAACTACCTTCTCAAGAATGGTATCTTGATACACTTGTGCCGATGTTTTGATACCTTTTTCACAAAAGTATGGCTCAGTCACTCCTTCATAGCTAACACCCCACCAAACCATCACTGAAGTCAGGTAATGCCCACGTTGCACTCTGTCGACTAATTGGGAAGCTTCCTTAGAGCTTTGAGCATAAATACGGTCATTTTGTTTGTTAAAATGTTACTCAATTGTAAAAAAAATCTCATCCGTAAACAAAATTTTTCTGTGACCTCCCTTTGCGTACCGCTTCAGTAGTTTTTTCGATTTTACCACCCTATTCTTTTTTTAATTATCAGTTAAGAAATGACCAGTACGTCTCTTATAGGCTGCAAGTCCTAAGTCATCTTTTAAAATACACGACATGGTTCTAGGTGCTATCTTCATCTCCCGAGATAAAATCTTTTGCTTTCGGACAGGATTTCTTCGAATTCTTTCCCTTACTGCTTCGACTACCTTTTTTGTACGAACACTACGTGAACGGCCAGATCTTTTTCTGTCACAAACAGAGGAGCTCTCATTGTACCTATTAATAGCCCGGTACACAAACATTTTACTAATACCAAGCGTATGGAGAGTTTTAAAAATTGCACTTGGCTCCATACCTACTTTGTGTAATGCAATCACAGCGATTCGGTTCTCTTTATCACCCCACTCCATTTTAATATCGCAAAATATTGTACAATGTATTGGCGCCAAAATAAGAAAAGACAATGAACAATCATATAAAAATGACAGATTCCAAATTCAAATGTAATATTTTGTTTATTTTTAGTTGTAATAGTATTTATGGCCAGACTAAGTATATACTTAATATTATTAGAATTCTAAAGATTCTTTAATAGATAAATTAAATCTTTTCAATAGCAGACACTCTTCGTCGTACGATCGTACTTAGGCGCAGCGATTGGCAATTTAATCGCTTTTAGTAGTTAAATGCATCGATCTAACTCTATGTATATTCTAGATTTGTTTACGGTATTGTTAAAATTATATAAATATGTACTATTTAAACTAATTGCTAAAAGTGGTGTGGATGCTCATACCCTTAATGAATGTAGCGCAAAACTGTAAAGGAATATTACTTTCATTAATTATGTAATTAAAACTATAGCGTAAATAATATGACGTCTAAAAATAAAAAATAAACAGACAGTTGGATTCACCCATCTACTGACACTGCACTGTGGTGCTGGTAACACGTTTTTTAAAATAGTAAATAATGATATCAGTTACATGAGCATGTAAGTGTCATATGCACTATCAAATGTTTTTTCGATTAATGTTATTATGATGCGTTTGCCATTATTAAACGATGCAGTCACGCCGGCGACGAGGCTCATATTACTCTAGAATCAGATCCTATGTCTGTTGATTTGTCTTTGACATAAACGAAATTCATAACAACATGATACAAAGTTAAATTTAATTAAAAATACCATCATTTTCACGTATATTGTATGATTACAACAACTGCAGCCGTCGGCTTCGTCCGCGTGGCTTTTTTCGGGTTTATAGCCTTTGACACTCACAAATGATGTCGCTTGCTATTGGTGAAAGAATTTTCAAAATCGATTCTGTAGATTTAGAGATAACCTATCCCTATCTTGACTTCCTCTTATCATTTTATTAAATAATGTTTTTGTTTCTCTTTTACAGATCTGAAGAAAAAGGATGGCGCTTTTGAAAATCATATCAATAATATTCGCGACGCTGGTGTTCGCCGAGTCAAAGGGGTACCGCAATCCAAAACGGGAAGTAACGAACTCTCTATGCGACACAATAGCCAACACCACAAACAAAATCCAATGTTATTGTACAACAAATAATGATAAGCCTGAACAAATCAAATTTGCTGAATGTTTCTTAACTGAAGAAAATGTACACTCTGATGACCCTGCATGGAAAGAATTCAGTACATTACATCACATTAAAAAACTAATATTCACCACCACCAAAGGCATTTTAATCAAGTATGTACCAACGACAGCTATAAAGGAAGCCAAAGCACTATCCAAATTGGTCATAAGGTATGGGAACATAGAAAGGATTCATGCATTTGCCTTCGCAAATTCCACTCAACTAGAAGAAATAACGCTTAGAGATAATAATATAAAAATATTAGAGAAACATGCGTTTGCTCACCTACATGCAGTTTCGAGTATCAGCCTAGATACAAACGACATAGAAGAAATAAACAGAGACGTATTTATAGATCTACCGATGCTGGAGAAACTTTACTTGACTGGTAACAAAATATCTACAATACACGATAGAGCATTCATACATTTGAACAATTTGAGAGAATTGGAGATTGACAAGAACAAATTAATCAGTTTAAACAGTGAGACATTATCAGGGCTGCATAAATTGAGACGATTAGAACTAAGCAGTAATAATCTAGAAGTAATCGGTGCAAATACCTTTATCCATCTTAGGGAGTTGTATTCATTGAATTTAGACGGAAATCAAATCCAAATGCTAGACGAAAAAGCATTTAATGGTCTAAAAACGCTACAGACACTTTCCTTGGCATATAATAAACTAACTGAAATTAACAATCCGAAGATTTTTGAGGGTTTGACCAACCTAAAAACAATGAGTTTGAAAGATAATAAGATTGATAAATTTAAATCTGATGTTATACAGCCTATACTGAGAAATTTCTACGGTTCAACAAGCTTTTTGAACTTTGAAGGTGAGATATGAATCTTTTAATTGAATTTTCGTCTTATGTTGTTTAGGCGTAAGTTTCAGTACTTTATATTATCAAAAGATCTAAGTGACGTCACGTACGTACATATCTATGTATAGTAAATTCTCAGTAATATTGATGCAGAAAACAAAGGGTTTTAATAGAAAATATAAGACAACTTTACAATGGATGTTTAAATTCTAGTTCTCAATACCATATAATGTAAACCTTCTTTGTTATTTTATCAGAACAACTGTAACTACTGTCTCTAAGTATATAATTTAAGCATTAATAAAGTAATCATGTGTTATATTATAATATTGTGGTCATAAACTTATCGAAATATGAATGAAAACTTTTGCTTCCAGTAGACTTGTCATACATACTATAGCCACCGTCAAGTTTACCAGACACGCCAGTTCAAGTTTGCAAACTTGGCAATAAACTGGACTGTGTATACTAATAGCCAATCTCAGCATTTATTAGTATACTGAGGTTATTCCATGTTTGTTTAACAAATTTTCTGATTTTGTTTTCAGGTAACAATTTTCCCTGCGACTGCAACATTGACTGGTTCCTCACAATCAAGAATAACACAAACAACAACCTACTAAAGAACAGTCTAACAAACGTCAGATGTCATCCAAGTGATTCGTTGAGGGAAGCCTGGAAAAAAGTCGCTGAAACTGAAGCGAAAACGGAAAATGAAAATTTTGAGGATGACGATCAACCAAATCAAAATTTAGAATATGAATACTATGACGAAACTCAACTAAATGGAACTCTGTTTTATACTGACATAAGATTCTTGTTGAATTGTACAAGCGAATTTCCTACACATGGAATCAAAGCAACAGCAAAACCCATCTCGATAACCAAAGCTACTTCTAGCCCAACAAGCATTTCAACTACTGGTAAACCTATTCCCAATAAACCAGGTATTAACCAAGGATTACTAGATTTATCTGATGTCGAGACAACAACACAAGTTCATAAATCACAAAAAACAACAGACAATGTTATAAAAGTTGAATTGACAAGTGAAAAGAATGCCAATGATAAGAAATTGAATCCGACAACGACACGGCTAGCAACAGTGTCTGCTAAACCAATAAATAAAGGCTACAACGATCAAGACATGGCCTCAGATGAAGCTAAACCTGACAGAATTAAAGCTCACAGGAGTTACCAAGAGGAAACTAAAGATCCAAACGTCAAAATCAACAATGCACAAAGAAATATAGGATGTATTCCAATGCTATCTATTATAATAATGTTAAGTCTTAGATCATTTTTGTAAGCTTAAAAGTATTGTAGTTCTAATTTATTATACCTATCGTAAGTTACATACATTCTCTCACAGTCATTAAAATAAATTGCTAAAACTAGATTACATTTTGGTGTTTTTATTATTCTATTAACCAAATTATCGTAAATTCTTCCTAAACTCAACTCTACTAACTCCTATCCAGAATAAATTGCATTTTATTTATTCGATGCACATATCAACATACAGTCAAATTATTTAAGAAATATCCAGGGTAAAGAACTAAGAACATAGATTTATTGCTAATACTGTAATTGAGGGATTCAAGTGAAAAAAAAGCCGCCTAAGATCCATTGAATTGAAGGTTCCAATAATAGATCCAAGTTGATCCAAGTAGATGAGGGATATAGCGCAATATGAGTAATATTGATATTAGGTAAATAGAAATTCGAGTAAATCCTTTCATGCAGTATTTGTCAGTGGTCATTTTGCTTTGTTTCCGAAATGGTAGTAGTTTATAGAGTAGATTAATTTATATAAATCATTTATTACTGTATACTCTGACAAGAGAACGTGTTTGTGAAAACCTATTCTCTGAATAAAAGTTTTGAATTTGAATTTGAATTTTGAGATGTTGAAACTAGAATATCAACGTGCCCGATTATATTAGTAGGTACCTTTTTCATTTTGTGAACTGTGACTGTACCATAAACATGATGGACATGGATGGATGTGGCATAATTGAAGTGTAGTGGAATGATTTAAGAAAAAGCCTAAAGCCTACGTTACACATAAAAAAATCCGTAAAAACTACCGAACTACCGATAGAAAAAAAAAACATTGTTGCGAATAAAGTATACCTACTTCTAATAATCCAAATTATTAATACTATAATATTATATTACGACGAATTTACTTCATAACGATAATAGAACTGTGGCAAACAAAATTGGTATTTTGCCACAATTCTTTTTATTTCTCTTCGTCTCAAAGGAAAAAGTATGGCGAGCTACAAATGCACTGATATGATAGGTACTAACTCTTCCTTTGCAACGAAATCCAACGAATGTACAACCAGTTTAAAAAAAAATTTAAAGTGTCATCTAGCGATCGTAGTGGTTACCAATAACTCAAAAGAAGCAGTGCTCTTTGAAGCGAACCCAAATTCATTTTCATGGAGTTCAAAGCTGCCGCTAGATGGCGTTTCATCTATTCAAAAATGTTTAGAAGAGCTGTAATAGATGGCGCTAGCGGTGACTAAATTGCAAATTTTATGGTACAGTGCTACAAAGCTTTTAATGATCGTGGCCGAAATTGGAACTACAATTCCCGTTCATATTGTATGTCACTTTTCGACAGTTCGCCTTTGACAAAATGTATGAAAATATGCCACAGTAACGCCCTCCTACAAACGTCACTCACGTTCATAAATATTATTGCAGCCCTGCCCCGTAATGCTGTTTGATTTGTTATTCTTTTAAAAAAATGTGTTCAAAATAAAATTAATTTGTAGGTCAACCTGTCGCAGAAACACATTTTAATAACTTCTACATTAATCAAATTCTCTAGAATTTTGTGTGACTCAGACATTACTTCACTCATCTAGTTAACTTTTTTTGGATAAATAATATGATAAGATATGTTGTGTTCCATACCTACTGGAAATTATTATTTGTTTTTATGTACCAAATAAAAACATAAAATTTCTTTTTTTTTGGAAAAAAAAAAAAATATTTGCTACGAAGAAATATTTTGACAAACTCATTTAAGGGTAGCATCTTATTTAAATTCAAGTCCTCAAATAAGTTGAAATTATACAAAATTACGAGGCCCCCACCCATTAGGAGTTAATTACTACTGGACTTTTTGTAAGTAATTAAATTATCTCGGTAAAGCGTTCCGCTCATTCAATTAACGGAGGGGACTTAAACACTTGGTGAATATTAAAAAATCGTAAATTTAAATGGACTTTTTTCAAAGTTAGCTTCTGAAACGCGTTTCTTTCGGAATATTGGGAAATGAGGCGAGCCTGGGAACTCGAGCAGGCTTTTGTTTTAACGCTCAGGATTGGTATGATGGCACATTTTTTTTAAATAATTACTTACCATACACCATATTACGCTATTACGAAAGCTACTGAAAAATAATCTGGACTCGAGACAGAGAGGAGGGGAGATACTCGAGTTTACACAAATTCAGTCGCATACGAAGACTATTTGAAAAATCACCTTTATCATGAGAGTATATATAGTATAATCCGCTCAAATCGGAGCAGCCCGTCTGGGGAAGGACCTCCACATTACAGAAGATTGTAGCCAAATAGCAAATTGGTCTCGGCCATGTTGTGTTCCTACGGTAAGTAAGGTCTCCAGAGCCACTAGAGCTTCACTTAGGGGGGGTTGGGACTGGGAGGGTTCGGTTGGCAACGCGTGAGTGATACCCCCGGTATTGCAAGCGTCTATAGGCTACTGTGATGCTTACCATCAGGCGGGTCGTATGCTTGTTTGCCACCTTTGTGGCATAAAAAGAAGATAGAATTATTTTCAGGCGACAGAAAAAGCTTTTGGTTGTTGGTTGTTTTTGAAAAATCTAATAACCTTTACCACAGATTACTTAATGGTTACTTCGTAAGCATTAGCTAGCTAAAATATTCGCTGATCAGTCAGTGTCTGACACAAAACACAAAAGTGCCATGTCAATATTTGCATAATGCCTAAATATATTGTGTTGTGTTGTGTCAACACAATTAAAGTATGTAATAAAGACGTGAAATTCGCGTAAAGTTTCAACGTTACGCCATCAGGGCACGATTATGGGGGGGTTGAAAAAAATCAAATAAATTCACATCTGCTACAGGGTGTTGCCGTTAAATGAATAAGGTAATTTAGGAAGGGACTGGACGTGGATTTAGGCGTTATGGATATGACAAAATGGCTCATATTGTGACGTATTATAGAGTACCTAGCATTAATAGTAATTTTACTATGTCACATCAAAATTCCGAATAACATCATAATTTCGTGATAGAAAACTTTGAAATGGTATCAAAGTGGCACCTTACTGCCAATGTTGATAGAATAGGTAGCAGTTTAAAATATTTTCAAATAACTGAGATATCATTAGCGCAGACCTATCATAGCCGTCAGCCATCTATACTCTGAGCTACACACTAAACCCTAACCCTATTTTGAGTACTCGAGTTCAAAAGCCATGCGATTAATAATATCCCATAAGAAGGACGAATAATGTTAGATTCTTTTTAAAACAGTTCTCTAACATTATGGCGGCAAACAAGCTCACAGCTCACTTGACTATGGACGCTTGTAACATCACCCACCACACTTAGTCTTGTCCTTAGTACTTAGTATGAGTGCTGTGTGTGCTAAGTACGAGTTTTTTGATCAAATTCGAACCTTGTTTAACCACAGAACAGTACAGGTCCAGGTCCGAAAAAAAAATCCTGAGCAGTCCGCTGCTCCCAAATTTGAGCGACAGATGGGTCCTACACCTCCCGAGACATAAAAAAATATATCTCGTAAATTATTACCCTTATTCTAATAAGAAAGCTAGAACTGTTTAGCTAGTTAAATTAAGTTAAGCCGACTGAATTGAAAAAAAAGTTTCTTATTGTCAATTTACCAGACGCGATGAGAATTCTTCTTTATTTCCGTTGAAATGATCGAATGTGATCAAAAAAGTCGTACTAAGACTTACTACTACTTACGCGTCACCGACCCCTGAAAAACAGAACCTATAGTCAAAGAATGACAATATCTAGTGGTCACTTAATCCATGTAATTTTATAAACGCGCGGGTTTATTGAACCGACATCTGGTGTCGTTAGCATAGGTAATATTCTCTTGTCGATCACTGTTAGCTCAAAATTAACCTTTTTTTGTATGTAAATTATGTATCAAATGTTTATACAGGTTTTATATGTTTATAGCCTGCGTTTCAAATATAAAATAATAATTATCATTTATCCCTGGTTTTACACCCATATCCATTGGACTAATATTATAAATGAGAAAGTGAGTTTGTTTGTTATTCCTTCACGGCTTGACTTAGCAGCTAATCTAATATTATTGTTAGGGGTACAGAGCCCAACATAGGCTATTTTTTATCCCGTGAAAGTATGTCGTTCCAATGGGAAAATATTTTTTCTACTATAGAGGGCCCTGCTGTATCGGCCAACAGAAGTCGCGCTATGGGTTGTTTTGTTGTCAAACGAGATCTATGTCATAAAATTAATGCGAGCGAAGCCGCGGGGAAAAGCTAGTTACAAATAAAATTTAGAAATTTAGAATTAAATTGATTAATCTATAATATATAAAAATAAAAAAATACCAAATTAAAAAATTATAAGTTAATTGAAAGAGTTTCTTATGCTTTCCGCAGTTTCGAAAAACAAGCGTCTTGTATCTGTGGTGGTAGAGCATTCATGAAATGAGCCAGCTCGACCGGGGAAGTACCAATGAAAGAGGTAACCAGCCAGGGTAGAAAAAAAAAGTTTTTTGTTTTCTAAGCTAATAATGTATATTGTTACGTTTTTTAATTTCATATGAATACTATTGATGTAAGTATTCTAATATCCGTGCTATTGATAAATTAAAGAACCGGTCAAGTGCAAGCTGAACTCGCGCACCGAGGGTTCCGTACAAACCTGTAGGTATATAAGTAAAGAAAGGAGTAGTAAGTTTGAAATTTTTGAAAATATTTTTATTATGATGTAACCAAAAATTTATGCTTTTCGCAATTTTTCTTTTATCTGTACTATAAGACGTTGCTTGCTTTGTACCAAATTTCAAGATTCTGAGTTTACGGGAAGTACCTACCCTGTAGGTTTGGATTCCCTTGCGAATGTCGAAAATGCGGCATAATCGGCTGTATCTTTTGATTGCGTTGGCTTAGAAGTTTAATTTTTTCACATCTCCTAGGGACAGTAGACCTGAGTATTTGATATTAATTTCAGCTTGAAACCTAAATGCGTTCCAGAGGAAAAGGGTCTTGACAGACAAACAGACAGACAGACCGACAGACAGACGGACAGACGGACTACAAAGTGATTTTTCCTTTTGTGGTACGGAACCCTAAAAATAGTGTAAATTCCTTCTTGCAATATTTAGAAACTTGAATCATATTTACAGTCATCACCACTTTAATTGGCTGACTTGAGGATGGTACGCCATCCTCTCACAAAATATCGTCATGAAGCAGCAATGCGTTTTGTTCGGTGAGTGAGCGGTTGAAGCGAACTTAACTCCGAATGAGTTCACTTTAAACTAAACTAGCGAAACCCACTTTCCCGTGAGAATTTTATGTATTATACACATAAACCTTCATCTTGAATCACTCTATGTATTAAAAAATCCGTTGCGTAGTTTGAAAGATCTATGCATACATAGACAAACGTGGGAGACAGACAGACAACGGGAGCGACTTAATTTTATACTATTTAAAGATTCATCCATTTCTTTGCTAAGCCTTTGAAGAAATTTTAGTAACCTCTATACTTAAGGGAAATATTAAGAAAAAAATCCTAAATCCGACACAATAGAACTGAGAGAGCTCGGACGGAAGTAAGGCCATAACGACACAAGAAATTACTTAAGAATATCACCACATTTTTATCTGCAAAAATAAAAAAAATCTTAGACGTCATTGTCGCTTTGCAGCAAAGATAAACACGAATTTCAACCTTAAATATATTGTGTTAAGAGCTGTTAAGATTCGTTATTCTATTCTAGAAAAAAATGTGAGAAAATAAAGTTCTTTTACGATATCATTAATTTTCATATCGCCATTTAAACGTGTAGCCATCTAAAAGAAATACGTATTTCGTAAATGTACGCCTTGTACACTCGAATACAAAAGTTTTAGGCGAGGTTTTCCTTCTTACGGCACTGACAGGCTGGCGGCGCTACCAAGAGAATGGCTGACGCGACCGCTTGATTTTTAAAATTTCTATTATTTTTAATTATTAAAAAGAATAATGCATTTCAACCAATATTTCAACAATGTTTTCTAGGCAGATCCTAAGAAATAATAAAACCTATCGTTTGGTATAACTTTTATATGATTTCATGGAGGAATCCGCATATTGATGTATATTTAAGTTATGATTTAGTGTCATCTTTTTTTTCGAGTGAATTTTAAGTACTCATGACTTTGTGTTTGCCATTCACTAGACTAGACCATACGTCCTAGTTTGGTAGGATTTTTTTGTTCAAAACTTTCTTATCTTAAGATTTACGATAGTGCAAAAATGTTGAAATTAGGTACAAGAGCGCCTTACAAGACGTATAATTTTTTTTTTTGTTACTTTTATCTGTTTATATTAACTAATACCATTAAGGCATTATTATAAAACTATTTTTAAGTTATCGCTCTCTATAGTTCTGCCCACCTTTTCTCCTAATTTTATTATATTTAGTTATCACTTCTATAACCGAGCTTACTCTAAACAAACTCTCGTCAGTACCTACTCGTCAAGTATACCTATGTACATACTATACAGGGTGCTACGATTTGCAAGTCGGAACAGGCTCGGCATAGCTTTGAATATTTTGCTATTGGCGATTTGACTTTAAAATACGATGCAACGCTTATCAAACAGGCTGCCTAGGTTGAGGTTTGGCGTTTATACAGCTTGTCTGATAAATGAGGGCTGGTTGTTTTTGGGAAAAAATAAAAACACGCTTTTGAACATGGACCTAGAAAAAAAGGCGGACACCATTACTGAAACTAAAAAGTGAAGCACCCATAGTAAGCCACCTCGCGTATACGTCCGAACCGGCCGGCTTACTATGGTATGAATGTGTGCGTGCCGGTCAGCCATTTCACACTCGCACATAGTTACGCCGCCGCCATTAGGATGCTTCAATTCTTTCTTAGCAAGATTCCGTCCGCCTTTTTTTCTAGGTCCATGCTTGTGAATTAAAAGAAAAAAAAACTAAATCTTCTGACTTCTTCTAGTATCATCTATCATCTTAGTAGATTTTGTTCTTACCACTTGCTGCTGCTATGCTGTCGCTCATAGTGGCGAGTTCGTGGCCTGGCTGTAAGCGGCGTGGAAGCAAGCAAATTAAGATAATTTTTAGAGAGGTAGGGCACAGCGGATAATTAGCTCAAATCAGAGCAGCCCGTCTGGGGTAGGACCTCCACCTTACAGAAGATCGTAGCCAAATAGCATTGGTCTCGGCCATGTTGTGTTCCTACGGTGAGTAAGGTCTCCAGAGCTCCACTTGGGGGGGGGGGGGGGGGGGGGGGGTTGGGAGGGTTGGCAACGCTTGAGTGATACCCCCGGTATGCAAGCGTCTGTAGGCTACGATGATGCTTACCATCAGGCGGGCCGTATGCTTGTTTGCCAACTTTGTAGTATAAAAAAAAAAATAAGAAAACGTTCCTTGTGAAAGTCTACAATACAATTAACGTCTTTTCGTGTACAGTCAGGAGCACGTTGAGCTTTACACTTGCAGTAAGAATAATACAAAGTCCGATATGTATAGGTTGGCGTGCTCTTGACTGTACCTCGTCTACGCAACCACAGAATAGATAATAGTACTACGTACAGAAGATTCACTCCGCAAAATCAATTAAAGAAATAGGGACTCTCGCTACGATACAATAAGGTGCAATTCAGCTCGCACAGCGCACACAACCTACAGTTATAATCACCTAGAAGTTGCCTCTCTTTCTATCGCGTATTTCTTACCTCTTCTGACGACGTTAGGGTTGTCTTCTTTTAGAGAAGAATTTAATCTGAATATTAAATTACCAGTTAGGTATGTGCCTATTTCATTCACCTACTTTAGTTACAGTTTATTTACGTGATGATTAATACTCAACAAAATAACTTACCTTTTATTATCCGTACGGAGTTTAAAAAAATTTATATCCGATTCCGCCTTTGATTTATTTAAACAACCTTGCACACAACAGTAGTACCTAGTTTTCGTATAGTTTGTCATTTTTTATTTACTCGACACGCGCTGCGGCCGAGTCCGCGCGATGCGTCTAGCTAGCGGCACGAGCGAGAGCCGAGTGGTGGTAGCCTTGAGATTAACCGGCCGGGCCGGTCCCAAGGTCAATCGTACCTAAACTGCGGAGTGGGACCCCCCTGACGCAACCACGATTAAGAAGACACTGACTAAGAAAATTTTATAGTAACAATATAAAATTTACGTTTAAAGGAAATGTCAAGTTATTTTAAAAGCAATTTCGTAATAAACAAAATCTTATTGGAGAAACAACATTGCGATTTGCAAAGCAAAACAGTTCGCGGCCCGCAAACGTGAGTCAAATACCTAATGGCCATTGACTGCTTAGAATTTCAGCCTCAATAGATTATTATAATATTATATTATTATTATTCAATGAATATTCATTTAGTTATTAATTCAATGTGGTATATAATAATATTAATAATGTGATTATAAGGCCTGAAACACACACGGACAAGAGCAGGGCGAGAGCGGCGTGTATGACAGCCATACACGCTAATCCCGCCGACGTTGTTTGGAGTAGGTTCACTAAAAACCTTCTATTGTAGTGTGACGACACACGTCCTCATTATTGTTACCTAAACCTTACTTAAACCTTGTCATCATTACAAGTAGAACACCTATATTAATATCCTTGCTCTAAACTCCATACTATGTACCAATAACCTGGGTCAGTAATTGTAAAACCCATGTCTTTTACAATAAAGCATTCAGACATTCAACGCAGTCAGTACTATCAACAACGTCTTTGATTTATCACACCCCCTCGTGTGACATTACATTATAATCAAGAATAAAAATATATAAAAAAGTTTTTTTTTCCGTTAGAACCTCATGAGTTGTAAATATTATTTTCTATTTTTAGAAGCCTTGAGTATTATGACACAAATAATCAAGAAATATCTATGAAAATTGTTATTAAATACTATTTCAAGGTGTTACAGAAGCCCCACGTAAACGGATCTGTAATGTCCAAAATGTCCAGAACAATAAGTTCTCTATGTAAGTAGATTAAGGATTTGACTTTAAAATGAAGGCGATAAGCTCTGTACTGCTTACCTCGGAGAACATTGATTTTCAATAAGGACCTCCGGAGTGTTATTTTTGACAATGGACAAAGGCTCTTGGGAATAATTTCAATGTGATTAACTTGTACTATGTTAAATAACAATGAAAATATAATTTTCAACAGTAGACATACAAGGATGGATGCGGGTCGGGTGCGGACCGGAAGCGGATCTGTTTTGTGTGAAATATGAATGTAACACGAAACACGTATGATAGCCCAACAAAATTAAGCCATATACAGGCAATCAGGGGAAATAATTCGTTTTGAAAATTGGGACAGTTATACCTTGTTGAGTCCAGATCAACATAATAGAAGTCATACCAAATTTCTTTTGAACACGTCCACCCTGCGTCCACGTCAAGCTTTCGTTATCTTTATGTCTCACACATTAAATTATCTACTCTTTCTAAATTTAAGAGTCGCGTCTTTAAATAGAAAACACGCAGACTCGAGACAAACACAAAATAATGTCATCACATTAATGTTTGCCCTATACAGCGGCATTGAACCCGCGTCCTTCGATGCCGAAGGTATGGAAAAGAACTCCGCACCGGGCTGTCAAGCAGCAATAAATCGTATAAATAAAAACCTTTTACTTAGAAAACAAACATAAACTAACATAGTTCAAGCATTTTTATTGGTTCGGCGACACTTTAAAAGTAGCGGATCAAGTTACAGTTAAGTTCGCAGTTACCGAAATAAACGGTTTCCAATAACTACGTAACAATGGAATCACGAAACAACCCGTATTGCCCCTCAGTAAAAAACCTAAATAAATGACCCCTATATATCGAAGGCCAATCTATTAAAACCCGTTAAACGGGTTAGAAACTCGAAAAGTAGTAGTTAGTGTCTGGGAGGCCCATTCCATAGATCCGGGTAAGTGGACTGTTACTCCTCAGGCAATATCCGGAGCCCGGTTAAAAGCTCAGCACAGATTGTAGTTACGTATTCTGGGTTCCTTATAATTATTTTTTTTTTCATGCAAAGAAACAAAATATGCTTTGAGAATGTCTGACTGACTGACGACGTATCAACGCACAGATAAAACTGCTGATCGTAGAGACCTGAATCTTGGAAGGTGTGTTCTTTGTATGACGTAGGGATAAGAAAGGATTTCCGAAATTCCCATGGGAAAGCGGGATACGCGCAAAAGAAGGATTTTGCTAGTCTGTCAATCCTACTAATATTATAAAGGCAAAAGATATATCTTTTGTTTGTTACTTCTTTGCGCTCAAATGGCCGAGTCAATATTTATGATAATTGGTATGTAGGTAGCTGATACCTTGGATTAACACATAGGGTACTTTTTATCCCAAAAAGCACGTGACTCCTGTAGGATTTCATCAAGTCTGATATGGATGGCCACTGTGCTTAAATATGAAATCGTTTATTTCAGAAATTAGACCTTCACAGGCACTTTTTCTTGTCATTTACAACTTGTATATATGAAGAAAATAAATTACATTATAAATAACGTAAATTAATAAATACACGCAAACGAAGTTGCGGTAGTTTAGTTTAGTTTATTCTTAAATTAATTAAAAGGAATTCGGCAAAAAAATATATAAAGATACATTGCATTCGAATATTCGAATATGTATACCTTAAAACTACACTGGGCGTCAAAAATAAGTAGTACAGTTTTAAAATTGCAATTACTCTTAAACTATAGAAGTTAGAGTTTTGAAATAAAAGTAATTTTATAGCAAATTTAACAAAGTTTTCTAAAAATAATATTTTATTTAGCATTAGTAAAGTTTTACACTGAAAATTAAGAAAAAACTAAAAAGCTAACCATTTTGAAGTAACTATCAAGAACTTATTTTTTAAGTTTTGGGCCTTGTTCCCACTTTAGTAACTTGTGTTGCCGCCTCGGGCTCTGATGACATCTTCGAGCCGGTTTGGCATGCTGAACACTAAGTTTCGGAGGCGGTGTTAGGGAATATTCACCCATTCTTCTATCAGGGCCTGTTTTAGAGCCCTGAGGGTGGCGGGGGGTGGTCTGCGTCTTCTGACTAGCCTCCCAAGCTCATCCCAAGTGTGTTCAATCGGGTTAAGATCTGGGCTTCTTGATGGCCAAGCCATCAAGCTGATGCCAACCTCCTGAATGTACTCTTGTACGAGGTGAGCGGTGTGTGGCCGGGCGTTATCATGCATTAGTATCGCTCCATCACCCATATTTACTAAATATGGCCCTGCATACTCTGCATAAGGATCTCTAATGCATATCTTTCACCAGTCAGACTGCCATTTTCTGTGACCACTAGCTCTGTGCGACCCTCTGAAGAGATGCCAGGCCATACGTGTACAGAGCCCCCGCCGTATTGAACTCTTTCCGAGATGCAACCTTGAATGTATCGCCAACCTTGAATGTATCGCTCACCAGGTCGCCTGTATACTCTCCGCGTTCCATCGGAAGTGAATAAAGAAAACCGAGACTCATCTGTGAACAAAACTCTTGTCCATTCTTCTTCGTCCCATTGTACGTGTTGACGGGCGTAGCGTAGTCTTGCTACTCGATGCCCTGTCTCAAGTTTGGGGCCATTTGCTGGCCTGTACGACTTCAGGTTGGCTTCAGCAAGGTCTTCTCCTCACTGTACTCTCACTAACGTAGTCTCTTCGGGTCTGAAGAAGCTGTTGCTGGACCTTAACTGCATTAAGGTGACGTCTTAACACAGTAGAGACAATTAAGCGGTCTCTCCGGTACTAGTGCACCTGGGTCTGCCATTACTTGGTCTCCTTAGATGGTTTCCAGTCTCTTAGTACCTTCGCTTTACTTGCTGGATCGTTCTTAGAGTTACACCCACCGTTCTTGCAGTATGACGCATACTGATGCCTACTTCGAGAAAAGTTATAATTCTTGCACATTCTTCTGGTGAAAGAGGCATGATTAGTGACGTTTACTCGCTGAAGACACATTTGCTTTTGAATTGCAATTGATTTATCAGAAATAAAGAAAACAATAAAAAACAAAAGTACAAGCCAACAGTTTAAAAAAGAGTGTTTTTGTTTATTAAGTTTTTTTTTCAGTCAATCTTTAAAAAATGATATTATGCATGACGTTTTTATTAAATGAAATGAAATTGTCTTTTAACTTTTTTTTATTTGAAAGGTCTAGCTTCTGTAGTTTAGGAGAGATTGCAATTTTAAAACTGTACTACTTACTTTTGACGCCCAGTGTATAATTATTATTGTCATCACTTTTATTATATCATTTTAATTTTTATGCCATGTTTATAATATGTTATTTTACGTTCACATAGATTTTTAGTGATTGTTACACTCAAGTGTTTCCACGGAACCATGAAAACTGGATAAAGGCGGATTAAAAAAGGTTACATTAATGGCGTAGCGGTGAAAAGTGATGCAATTACGCGAAATTGATTCCACCCTTTGTTCCTTATGGCTTTTGACGGATTGATTAGTGTAAAAATTTAGTTTTTCTCAAGTGTTACGAAACTTTTTGTGTTATTTTATTAATGTTTCATTTCAACGTTTGTTTCAATATTTTGTTACGAAAATACTAATAATTTGACAGGCCTAGTCGGTCGGTCGGTCCGAGTGGCTACCAATAGTCACTTTGCTAATAGTTTACTTACGCAAACATTTTGTGTGCATGAACATGTCTGTTTGCCTTGGTCTGGATGTTTTCTATGTATAATAAGTATTTATTTCCAAAAAAAGTATTTAAGTATATATATCAGTAATCTAATACCTATAGTACAAGCTTAGTTGATAAGTTTGGGACAAGATGGCGTTGTGTGATTCGTCAAAAAAAAAAAAAAAAAAATTATTATGTGTTTTAAATTCTGTTTCAACTTTTAACAAATGAACACCAAATACAAAATTATACAAGGCTTCGTTAATTAAATGCATTCAGTGATAATTATTAATGCATTTGCGATGAGTGAATGCATTTTGTATAGTTAGTACTTAAAGGGCATAACATACTGCCCGCGGCAGGGAGGTATACGGTCCCGCACAGTTCCCGACTCTGGCAGTGTATTTTGTCCTTAATTAAATAAATGAATATATAGGGACAAATAAAACAATATATGCATTTGTTTTATCAGCAATAAAGAAAACAATAAAAAACAAAAGTACAAGCCAACAGTAAAAAAAGAGTGTTTTTGTTTATTAGGTTTTTTTAGTCAATCTTTAAAAAATGATATTATGCATGAAGTTTTTATTAAATGAAATTGTCTTTTAACTTTTTTTTATTTCAATGGTCTAGCTTCTGTAGTTTAGGAGATATTGCAATTTTAAAACTGTACTACTTATTTTTGATGCCCAGTGAATATATGTAGGTAGGTATTTCTTATAAAATATAGTAACGTTGAGTGAGCATACCATTACACAAGTTTCGAACTTACTTTGGGGCTTGCTCAATCTGTGTGATTTGTCCCTATTTATTTTACATTGGGGCTAGCTTTTTTGTCCCTATATATTTATTTATTATCGCAGACATAAAAATTTTGTATATTCGTGTTATGTTCATTGTACAGTCAACAAAGGAGTTGACTGACCCCCTTCTGTATATATGATTAAAGATTTCTAAATATTACGTGAAGGGATTTACTTGAAATTTTATTTATCAATAGTATTCATATTGTACTATGTAATTACAAATTTTCAAGTAAATCCCTTCATGTAATATTTAAATCTTTAATTATATATACAGAGGGGGGTCAGTCAACTCCTTTGTTGACTGTACTATATACTGTCTGTAATAACGCATATTCTATTTATCTATGTGTTAATTTAAAGATGGATTTTTTTGTGCAAACTACAACAGATATGATGGATCAACCCGGATAGAGGTCTAGTATGAATACTCATGCAAATGACTTAAAACAAAGTCAATTAAACACATTAAAAATTTACTGTTGTAATCAACTTAATACTTAACAAAGGGTTACAACCCATTTCATTATGCGAATGGAAATTGAGGCATGGAAAGTGTTTAAAACGCCCCGGAAAATGGGCTTTTACCTTTTAATTTTCGAAATTAGTTGGCAGAAACGATTTTAAAGATCAAAGAAAAGCAATTCTTATCTATATTCGCCCCACGTACATGCCGGCGTGAATTTAACCCATCTCCAGTGAGATCCCGACGCAATATCTCGATCTCATCGGAATTACTATTGACTATTGAATTGAGTGTGGTTTTAGACGGTTTTTGTGGTGTACATGCTACATGCTACTTCCTGAAGTGTTTTCTAATACGTTAGGACTGTATTAAGTCGGCAGTCAAAGAATAAAGATTTTAGGAAAAGTAGTTATATTGAAAGATTTTAAGGCACGTGTGAAAAATTACGCCTAATCGGGTAGTAATATAAATAAAATAAAAAACAATTTATTCTCAGACATAAGTCCATACGTACATACGTTCAATTTCGAAGTAAAATTACAGATTAACCCATAAATTATATTGCTCATATTATTATTATGTAATCAGTAATGTAGAAAAGTGCACGCGCATGTGAAATTACGTGCGCACTACACCTTATTTTGAGGTGAAAATCCCGCTGCAGGATCTTAGTGTATGATATTCGCGTGAATTTTGCCTATCTTATCAGGGCTCCAAAATTGAACATATTTCAAATCGTTATTGTTTATACGGGGACTGCTAACCGTAGGGCACTTTGTTTTTTATGGCGGAAACAAATGAATATCGACCCTGTGGACCCATTTTCGGTTTCTCATTTTGATTTCACGCCCCCACGTACTAAAGTCGATATGTTTCATATACTTATACATTACACACTCCTTTATTAGACTAGTGAAACCGCGCAACTTCGTTTGCGTGTGTCACACTTTCCCGTGGGAATTTCGGAAATCCTTTCTTATCGGCCTACGTCATACAAAGAACTGACCCTCCAAGTTTCAGATTTAGGCTGTGCGTTGATTCTCAGTCAGACATTTAGGACAAGCATTTTATAACTTAAATATTGATTAGTGAGAGCTTAAGAGAGGTAGGGCACAGCGGATAATCTGCTCAAATCGGAGCAGCCCGTCTGGGGAAGGACCTCCACCTTACAGAAGATCGTAGCCAAATAGCATTGGTCTCGGCCATGTTGTGTACCTACGGTGAGTAAGGTCTTCAGAGCTCCACTTTTGGCAACGCGTGAGTGATACCTCCGGTATTGCAAGCGTCTATAGGCTACGGTGATGCTTACCATCAGGCTGGTATACTTGTTTGCCAACTTTGTGGTTAAAAAAAAAGAGATGATGATGAGTGGTTTATTTTATACTAGTAGTCGGATCTTTTACATCTCTTTATGTCACGACGCCAGCCTTTACCTTCACTTGTTCCATGTAAGCTGTTCTCGGCCTTTACCTTCTTCTTCTACCTTTTACCTTTCCTTCTAAGATATTTTTGAGAAAGTCATCGTGTCTTATAAGATTTCCGACCAGTTTCCCTCTACCAGTATCTATTTCGTTTAAACTTGTATCAAAACTTGGCTATTTCCCATAAAAAAAATATATTGATAAGTGCAGATTATTTCCAAAAATCTAATGATTTACAAACAAACAGAAACAAAATTTATATACCTAATTAGTATGGTTAATTGAAAATTTACTGTAACAAATTAAAATTTATTAGATTTTGCACGATTAGTGACGTATCATAAATCGGTATGTTCAAATAATCAGTGTAGGACCTCGCTATAATTTTCAGTACTACATATATTTCAAGAGCATCTGGCTATGAATGTTGTAAGGCGTGTACATGCGCATTATTGCAGTGTGCGTGACTGATTTTACGAGCGTTTCCGATGTTACGCACACAAAGACAATGTGCATGTGAACGTCAGAACATCCATAGCTAAATACTCTTCGTGAAATGGAATACCTTTATACAAGTAAATATTGCTAACATTAATTAATTCACAGCACGAAACGCTTTGGGTTTGAATAAATTACGAATTTTATCAATAGAAAATATGAGGGATTCAGAACATAATTATTGTATTATCAGGTCGAGTTATGGGTTATTCAAATATACAGTTCGGTAGCTTGAAATTGGATTGGGATGTTATGGGCTGTGGTGTGAACAAAAGGACAGCTGGTCTCGATATTTTTAGGTTATTATACTTGATTTGTGACAAAGTTATACAACATGGTGTAGGGTTTGTGACGCGTCGTATCAGAAGGATATCAGTTTCATACATTATCCACATGACGTCATAAAGCTCTACGTCATCACACGCCACAACACACGTTACACATTGTAATACTAGCCATAATAAGTGTATAAAGCCATATAAATCAGAACAAAATACGTTGTTTTGATACAAACCACACCAGCTTATTCTCCGCAACTTGTGTGATGCAATGAGTGAATAAATTAATTTAAAAAAATCAAAAATCAAGATACGTAAAACCATCATATAGATCGATGCGCAACACTGAGGACAGCAAAGTTTAGTGTATCGGAGTGAAACACTAGAAAATAGATTTTGCTTTTGCTACTATTTAAATTTTGATCTTCACATGGGGGGGGGGGGGGGGGTAGAGTAAAGTTGTACGTGCTAGATTCTCTATAAAAAATACTATATATAATAATTTGATCTCTAAATCTCTCAGACATTCAACTGAAATAATAATGTGTATTTTTAAAATCAAATTAATGTGAAACTTTCGAAAGAATTTCCATGTCTTCTAAACGACATCATAATACCACAAATATCGTATTAGTTGCCTAGGAGCAATGATTCACTCTTGTCCCGGGGGAGAAATGGATACGAACAGGACTCGTTATTACAGCATCCGATTCACTGATCCGATGTTGGCAAGCCTCGGGTCTTGGACCCAAAATAACTTCTTATTTTTTATTTATTCAATACAACAAAAAGCTGTACAATTAAATTTTACAAACAAAGTACTAACAATATAAATAAAACTTGGTACACGATTCGTTGTAGTAATGACGTTGTACTGAAAGAATTATTTTTCATCTCTTGTTAATATGTCATGTAGTGTTTTTGTACCTACCTGTATAATAGACATACATACATAGATCATACAAGTCTTGGTGCGAAAAACTACGATGCTATTTTATTTAATAATCGACGTAATTATTTTACGTAATCGGAAATAGATATTACCTAATCATAGAATAAGTAATAACCCGAGGCTAAAGTGTTGTGTGTGCAGTAGAAAAATAATGTTTTTTTTTTTAATTGGCCTCGTCCGATACGATCGTATTGGCCTATACGATCGTGTCGGACGGTGCGAGGAGAGTCTAAATCTAAATCATATAATAAAAAAAGATCTTAATTAGCTTACGACGGATTGGTCGTGTCGGATAGTGTGAGGAGAGTCTAAATACGGTTCCGCGTCGATAAATGCGAGGTCTCCCTATCCCTTAAACGAAAAATATGATAGGATGAACCCAATATGCGGATGTGGTTAAAACACCCACGCTTTACCAACGGGATAACCAGCAATCCGGATGCGATCCGAACGATATCCGGACGACCTTTAATGAACATTGAAAGCCCTTTTATGAATCGACGTGATTATAAATTCCGATATTTGCTGGGTTAAATAGAATTTTTTTAATAAATCAAAGTTTGTTATACTATATTGTTAACAATATTAATTATAATATAACTATATTTGCATAATTGAGGCACAAACATACAAATACACATAATACATTAACAACAGAACATTGTTGTAACGCAGTGACACAATAAGGCACTTACTATCAACCTACCTACTTAATTAGTGAACTTCCTTATAAAACATGAACAAGGAAATAATGGTCTAGTATTCAGAAAAAAAGGCATTAAAATTAGAAATAATCGGTAAAATGGGCGTCTCTTGTAGCAGCCATCCGTCAGTAGAAAAAAAGGTTTAAGGGTGCGCACGATTACCACCAAGTATCAAAATTGTTGAATATGGATGGCTTTATGTAGTAAGCAACATTTTTTTAACTACTTACAATATAATAATTTTTTTTTGGACTGAATCTAGTAGTATTCAGTAAAAAAAAATATCATTATTTCCTTGCTTAAACGATCATATGTAACCTATATAGCCATTCGTTAAAAGGAAGTTCACTGATAAAGTAGGATCTTATATACTTACCTAATACACTAACTATTAAACTTATTTATGTCTCCTGGTTTTACTGATGTTCATAGGCGGCGATAACCACCATCTATCACGTGAATCCTTTGCTTGTTTACCTGCTGTACGTCTAAAAAAAACTATGTTGCTAGGAAAAAAGTATTTACAAACTTGTTTCTATAAACACGTTGTAAAAACAATTCAAAATAATTTCCATGTAACTTTATTCAACGTTCAGCTTTCGCCGCGTTTAGTATTTAAAGTACATCCTTAGCCGCTTAAGCCTGTCTCTTTAAAACAAAATCTTCAGTCAATCTCTTAAAAACCCAAGAATTTTCCTCGAGGGAAGAAAGTAAACACGATTTATGTAACATGAAAAGAAATGCGGCGATGCAAAGCCTTCTTTGGATTTCGGGATCGCGGTTTTTTTTATATTCATTGAGACGAGAAACATGTCAATTTGTTATTTTACTAACTGACCCTTCGAACTTCGTACCGCCTCAGAGTAGCTTTGTTGCACTTACTCTTATTAAGTAATTTCCGAACAAACAATGCTTCTTTTATAAGTATCTATACTAATATTATAAAGAGGAAAGATTTGATTGTTTGTTTGTTTATTTGTTTGAAATGAATAGGCTCCGAAACTACTGGACCGATTCCAAAAATTCTTTCACAAGTAGAAAGCTGCATTATCAGGGAGTGACATAGGCTATAGTTTTTCCTGAAATTCAATGTAGTTCTCACGGGAACGGGGCCGGAACTTCACGCGGATGAAGTCGCGGGCAAAAAAGCATAGTATAAAACTGTGACTTGTGACTGACGTTTACGTTCATTACGCGAGATTATTCAAATATGTAATATTTAAATGTATTTTTTTAATCTTCCTGAGCCATTTTCTCAATATTTTTTTAGGAGTATTAGAAAACCACAAAAAAATCTGCCAAATCTGTCAAGCAGTTCTCAAGTTATGGGTGGTTATGGCGCGACAACGGGGAACGGATATTTATATCTTTTTTATATGTAGATTGACGACTAACGGTCAGCCTTGGCTTGGCACTGGTTTCAGTAAGGATTCCTATATTTAAAAAAAAAGTGATATAGCCTATGTCATCCAGGGTTACTGTTAGCTTTCCAACGGTAAAGAATTTTTCAAATCCGTTCAGTAGCTTCAGAGCCTATTCAATGCAAACATACAATAAATAATCTATACTAATATTATAACGAGCAAAGATTTGATTATTTGTTTGTTTGTTTGCATCGAATGGGCTCCGAAACTACTGGACCGATTTCAAAATACTTTCACCAGTAGAAAGCTGTGACAGGCTATAGCTATTTCCGAAATTCATTGTGGTTCCCACGGGAAGGGGTCCAGAACTTCACGCGGACGAAGTCGCGGGCAAAAAAGCTAGTAATAAATAAAGGGACAAATCACACAGATTGAGCTAGCCCCAAAGTAAGTTCGAAACTTGTGTTATGTACTAACTTAACGGTACCATATTTTATAATAAATACATGTATAGATGAACATCCAAGACCCGAAGCCAACAATCAAATACATCCTCTTCATAATACATTAGTATAGCTAGATTTTACTGATTTAAATTATTATTTTTTAAATAGCGCCATCTAATGAAGAAGTTCGGCACTGAAACTCCATACATCTACTAAACTTTAAATAATAAAAGTCATCCATCATCATCATAAATTAAAAAAATAAACATGAAGAATTAAGTAAGTTCATTTTTTTTGTATAGACTCCTTTTCCATCTTAATTTTAAGTTAACACTTAATTTATTTTAAATCGATTTGATTTATCAAACGGAAATTACGATATGTAATTTAAGAAATTATTATCGAAAGTGAGAAATATTTTCTAAAATAAAATTGAATATAAATTATGCGAGACAGATGTTCTGAAAATAAGATGTAAGTAGAAAATTAAAAATGTCATAAAATTGTAACTCAACTAATTGAAAGTTAACAATGTTTCGTGATTGAGAAATTTAGTTGAGAAGATCAATTAAAAGTAAAGAACCTACCTAGATTAGATGAGTGTTAAAATAATGTAATTAAGAATAAAATTTAAGCACAGAAAAACCATGTTTTTGTATCTCTGTAAATAAATACCTACATATTTGAAGTTAATCTGTGCTTATTTATTAATAAGTTTGCTTACTTTGCTTACTTTAAATTACACATTTTTATAATACAACTTAATGTTCTCTATCACCTTATTAAGTTGATGTTTTTCAACCAAGAAATACTAACACGCCCAAAAATTCGAATGACTTTATTTAAATAGCGTCGAGCAATTTGGAATCTACTCTTCAGTGACCAGTAAATTTGGAAATTCTATTGAATTAAGCACATTATTCGAAATAGTGGCCCTAAATTATTAGCACCGTGTATTTGACAAGTCCCTCCGTCAGTTAATAATTTACTGCTGTGAAGTGTTAGGCAAATCGAAGGTAAGCCCACGGGAATGAAGTGCCCATAGCTATTGAGCGAAACTTCACTGAGTAGTGGGCGTTTTCTACCATAGACTTAAATCCAAAAATATTATTTTACAAGAATAAAAGTAGTTTTGACCCGTTGTTTGCCCGTGGTCCCCCAGTCTAGTTTCTGTGGGAGAACATGAACAAAATATTTGCCGGAACTCCTGCATAACAGTTTTGCTAACAAACTGATAGAAAAAAATATTGAAAAAATTACATAATCACAAAAAAATATCAGACTCTAAAAAGCTTGCAACGTTTATCTGTGTTCGATGAGTCGTTATGGTTGCATTTTGGTACGTTATCAACTCTAGCTTATTTTTTCAACAATTTCTTGTACAGTCAAGAGCAGGTCGATCTTTACATATTGGACTTTGTACCATTCGTAAGTTCTATGCCATAAGAGCCAAAACTGTACTGCAAGTGTATAGCTCGACGTGCACCTGACTGTACATGTCCTATTAGTACTAGCTAGGGTTCATGGCAATTTACTTGCGTCATCTATTTACATTTATATCTCTGTAAGACAACAGTAGGGTCTAGGTTGGTACAATAAGCATGAAGAATTATGAAGTTAGGATTTTTTAGATAAATCAATAAAATGGTGATCAAGATTTATTTATTTTTCCCCACCGTTCCACTCAATTTACGAAATAAAAACCATCCTGTAGTTTACTTTACTCCAACTATCTCTAGCTAGATTCATCGAAATTATTTTTCGACAGCCCGATGGTACGTTGGTTAGATCCTTCGGCATGACAGGGCGCAGGTTCGCTTCCCTCTCGGTGCAAAACATTTATGTGATAGCATTTGAGTTTGTTCTCAAATCTAAATGTTTTCTTTGTATTGTAATTACATTTTCAATAATAATATCCGTTATCTGGTACCCATGACACAAGCTGGTTAATCCTAGCTTACTTTGGGAGGGGCCATACTATGACAGATTAAAACAAAAAGAAGAACGGCTGAGTGAGGGAGACAGCGCAATACATGATGTAAGGCGACATCTCTTTTTCACAATCGTTTAAGGGTAGTAATAAAAGGTCGTGGTACGGCCCCTGCTAGGTTACTCTGATTTTAATTTTAATCCTGAATAATTTCAACCTCCGTGGCGTAATGGTTACCACGCCAGACCGCCACCCAGGAGGTCCCGGGTTCGATCTCCGGTCGGGTCATGATGAAAAACTAACTTTTTCTGATTGGCCTCGGGTCTTGGATGTTTATCTATATATGTATTTGTTATAAAATATAATATCGTTGAGTTAGTATCCCATAACACAAGTTTCGAA
Organism: Endotricha flammealis; assembly: GCA_905163395.2. Lineage (NCBI taxonomy): Eukaryota > Metazoa > Arthropoda > Insecta > Lepidoptera > Pyralidae > Endotricha > Endotricha flammealis. The sequence goes on from LR990866.1 coordinate 3,862,244, forward strand.
CTTACTTTGGGGCTAGCTCAATCTGTATGAATTGTCCCTAAACATTTAAACATTTAATTGCAAAATTAACAGCAAATCCTAATTCGTATCTTTGAAATTTTATACTTTACTAACTACGAGTATTTGGTTAGCATACAATCCGATTTTATTTAGTTTAGTATTTAGTTAGCGCTAGTCTAGCTGTAAAGAGTACCTAAAAGTAATAATCCAATAGCGATCGAGCGAAATTATCGTCAAGAATAAGGGGGCAGGTGCCGCTGTGTAAATTGTCTAGAACCTATTACGTGTATTTAGCAAAAGTGTAAAAAAGTGACAGACAGAGTTACCTACTTTCGGATTTAGGTATAATATTAAATTTGTAAATTCATATATTTTTTTACATAAGATAATTTTTACAATAGTGAAACGCTTTCAAAAGATAACAAATAATTGAATTTTAAGCGTGAAAAAGGAATGAAAAGTTGAAAAAAAAAGCAGATTGCTTTAATCAACTTGAATTTGTAATGTGATTGACGCAGTACAAAAGGTTACGCATTCAATTTCTTTTTTATAAAAAATAGGTAAAAGTCAAATATAAAATTGAGAAAGTAGACCGATAGCGCTGGGCTAAAATCAGGTCATAAGTTTCAAAAACTCTAAAGTTGTTGATTTCTCGCCTGTGGACACGGACGTACCTAAGAACCTTATTATTGCGTTTTGTGTCAGATCTGTCACTTGCATTTTCCGCAATTCGATGGTTTGTGGTTGATTTTACATAATTAAATCAAAACTGACAAAATTAATTTAAAGTTTAAAATAATTATGGTATCATATCTAGGATAGCCTGCGGAGTGTACAAACCCAGTTTGTGTCATCTTCGCCCAGAGCAAACCTGAAATAGGGTCAATATGTAATAACAGTACAAAAAAAAAAATTACAATTGGTTGTATAACTATTTCCTATCTCAGATCACTTACTTAAGGCCAATAAATAAATTTGTGCCAAATTAAGACATGCAATGTTAATATTTTCAATTATTTTCCTATTTAAAGCTAGTAACGCTGCAAAAAAATATTACAGTCATTAGAGTTCACATATTTAATATCATAAATGCATGAAAAATCTACATTGTAAATTTGTGTCAATTTCATGCACGTTATAAATGAATAAAACACCAAAACAATAATTTCGGTCGAAACGGGCGTACGCGCGCAGGCGGCGATGGGCGGGGGTATACGCTACGCACGCACACAAGTTCGTTCGGTACCTACGATATCATGATGATGAACAAATCGCACCCTCATTCAATTCGAAAAGGACGTAACCCGAAAAAGTAGATTTTTCAGTAAAAGCTTTATTTTTAATCGTAGAAGAATGATTTTAACATCAAAAAAAGGAGAAAAAATATTGCAATGGTGGTTGTTTTCAAGTCAGTTCAATAGTTTATGGTTTTTTAGAAATAAGAAAATTAAAATATTACACTAGTTATCAAAATGGATTTTAAATATAAAATACTAAGTTTTCGAGTTTGAGCCAAATTTATTTACAAAATAATGTATTTTACAAAAAGTATGTTTTATAGTACCAAACAATTTTGCGAGAATAACTAAACTTACTCCATTTTTCCCCTGTGTCAAATTTGTTATTTAGCGCCATATCAGTTACTTACTCCTTTTTTCAATTTAAATATTTGTCAAAAGCACTTATGTAATAGGTAATGATATTGATGTTTTCCATTATATATGTAATTAAAAATGTGACATCCATATCTCTTATGAATACCAAGGAATTAGTTAAATTTCAAAAGTAAATAAGGAGCAACGAAATGTTCACATGAACTATTAGTTTTTAAACAATAATAATTAATGTCTGTATGGTTACAAATATACTATTTAATAATAACAATACTAAAAAAACAATGTACTTTAGGTAAATATTAACTTTATCTACCTAAAGTTTCCTATATTCATTCAAATCTAGAAAAAAATAATCAGAATAGGTACAAACTTGGTTTGATTCATAATAATAACATAATTATATATTTTTTGTTTTATTTACAAGACTTATTATTTTTTTATTAATAAAAAAACAAAACACTTAATGTAATACAATCACAGAGTACGACAATAACGTACTATTAATAAAAAAAACGTGTTCAAATACAAACTTTAATAAATAAAAAGACAAAAAAAATACGTTTGTTTTTTTATATTATAAGACTTTTTTTTTATTAATAAATAAATCGTGTTCATGTACAACTTTTAATTTATTGAAATATTTTATATTAAATTCAACTAAAAATCTATTGTTATCGTTAAACCTATTGGCAGTTTTAAAATAAACATTTATTAATTTTATTTAATTTAAAATGAAATGTAATTAATCTTCTACAGATGAATCAAATAAGCATGGTATCGACAAATGAACCTTCAAAGGAGGTAAAATGTTTGGTAATGCATAGGAATAGCATTCGTATCACATAGACTAAATTAAATCTTTTAATAAGGCATTAATAGGTAATAATAAATTGATGATAAGCATATAGGGAGTTCATCTCAATCAATACCCAATCAGGAAACCACTATAATCCTTGGTGACTGGAACGCAAAGTTGGGAAATAGTAAGACCGACGATCACTCAAAATCTGTTGTAGGAAGGTATGGTCTCGGCATTAGAAATTAACATAGAGGAAGACTTCTTGACTTTTGCATTGGAAGAAAATTAAGCATTATAAACACCTGCTTCTAATACCATGCAAAACGCCTCTACACATGTAGTCCCCGGCAATATTTCCTCAAACCAAATTGACTAAATTATAATAAACACAAGGTGGAGATCCAAAAAAATGTAAAGACCTTTCCCGGTGCTGGGCGCGGCTCAGATTACAACCTACTTGTGGCCACTTTCACTGCTCGTCTAAAGGCTCCCAAAAGGAAAACACCACCTAAGCCCAGATCTTGGAGCCCCGGAACAGTCGATCTTTCAGAGCACGTTGGAAGAGACGATAAAAGAATGCCCACCGCCTGACGTCACAGTCAGTACATTGGCCCTTAAACTTCACACGAGAGACCTCTTTAAGAAAGTTCGCCCGCTCTCCAAAAACTTCCTGGGTGATTGAAGATGCTCGCGGTAACCCAATACACGACCTTGAACCCATAGCCGAAAGATGGTGTAGCTACTGCGAAGACCTTTATAAAGAACATGCTATCAACAATGATACGCCTTTGAATTGGAATCTTCCGAATCAGCAACCAAACCACCCATACTACGTTCTGAAATCAAAGCGGCAATAAACAAATTAAAAAAGAGGAAAGCACAAGATCACATTACGTCAGAAATACTGAAGGCTTTAGGCGACGCGTTCATCGACTTATTGCACAAAATCTGCACCTACACTTGGCGACATGGCGACTGGCCCAAAGACTGGTCAGGCCGACCAAAAAATGCGACAACTATTGCACTCTTGCTCTGATCTCTCATGGCAGCAAAATCTTCCTTGCGCCACATACTGAACAATCGCAACCTTACGTTTTTTGGATTGGCAAATGCAGCGAGAACAAGCCGGATTTGTGAAAGAAAAGGATACACGCGAACAAATCCTGAACCTCCAACAACTTATTGACGACCTCCGTGGCGTAATGGTTACCACGCCAGACGGCCACCCAGAAGGTCCCGGGTTCGAATCCCGGTCGGGTCATGATGAAAAACGAACTTTTTCTGATTGGCCTCGGGTCTTGTGTTTATCTATAAATGTATTTGTTATAAAATATAATATCGTTGAGTTAGTATCCCATAACACAAGTTTCAAACTTACTTTGGGGCTAGCTCAATCTGTGTGAATTGTCCCTATATATATTTTTTTTTATTATTATTGAAAAAGCATAAAAGTTCAACACGCCTAACATTATGTGTTTTGTCGACTACGGTAAGGCCTTCGACTGCGTCAACTGGAAACTTTTGTCGAGAATTCTAACGAAGCTTAGCGTGCGGCCGCATCTAACTGCGCTGCTGCAGAAACTATACTGCAACAAACAGGAAATCATATGAGTCGATAAACTGACGTCACAACCTTTCAGTTTTGACTTTTAAGAGAGTAAGGCAGGTACTGACTCCCATTTAGTTCAACGTTTATAGTGAATACATTGATAAGGTGTACCTGCAAAAACTGGGAAGGTAGTCACGATTGGTGGCGAGAAGATAACGAACTTACTACGTTACGCCAACGATACCACACTGTTAGCTGCCAACGAAAGCGAGATGATCACCTTACTGAACAGAATGGAACAGGTCAGTGAAGAACTTGGCTTTTCCATAAACAGCAAAAACTAAGATCATGGTGGTACACCGCACGCAGAAGCCAGAGGTCACTGGCGCGCTTAGCCAGAAAATAGTTCACAGTTTCACTTACCTGGGCTAAGAATGTTATGTCACAGCTACAAAGAGTTTCAGTAGAAAGAAACATCTCCATAAATACAAAACGCTAGTTGGTGACCACTCCGGTGTTCTCAATTTTCATATATGGTTCCGAGACCTGGACCCCAAGGAAAGCGGATGGAGGAGACTACTGTAAATCCCATGGACGGATCATTGCATCATTACTCAAAGAGCTCAATATATCTACAAGGCTTTCTACCATCTGCCTCCGTAGAATTCTTGAATTCTTCGGCCACATCGCCAGGAAACGTAAAGACGTCCTCAAACGACTTTATTTTCACTAGCAAAGGGACGATAGAAGACCTAGGGGGGCCCGAATTCGTTGGTCTGGCCAAATCCGCACCGCTCTCGACTTTTATGGAGCTATTCACGCCGCCGAAGATAGGAACAGGTGGCGGAACATCATCAGAGAAAAGGTGCTTTCTAGACGTGTTCACCCTTACGTTGCCTCCGTTGGCTCCCCGTGCTCTGTATTCAGTGTTGTGAATCGGTGCAACAAATTATTCTTAGAGGAAAAAAGCGGTAATCGTTATTTAAAATTATTTTTTATGAATATAGTGTTTATAAAGTCTAGCATTATAAATGACAAATCGGAATAAGATCATAATATTTATTACATACTGTTTATTTTGTATAGGTATTAAATTTTAACGAAAAGCATCATAATCTTCAGTATGTCCTATTGGTCAATTTATTCTTTGCGTTTTATCACAAATTCCTTTTTCTCGAAAATCACACATTCAGTTTTTTTTAAAACAAAGTTTTGCATATAATAATTCATTTAACAAGAAAAATATGAAAAAAAAAATGTATTTTCAGATATGGTAAAATCGGGATTTCGACGTAATACCACTTATGTCTTATTTTTATTCTCGAAGAAAATATAATCAAATCGATAAGTTTTTGTTGCAAGTAGTATGTACATGATTAAAAAGGTTTAGTAAAACAAAAATATAAATGTTTACTTAATATATTTGAACGAACTGAATATTGGAATGAAAATGAATATACATACTTTATATGCACACTTTAAATTTCAAAAAACTTATGCCGAGTTGTGTGGTAAATAAGTACACCATATAAAAATAAAGGATAAATGTTCGCGGGACTCTAATAACATAGCTTAGAAATCAATGTAATAAATAAATGTGTCCTAAAATCATACATTCGATAAATTGTATGACTAACTGAACGTCACTATTGACAATAAAGAACAGCAATTTGCTCCTTCAAATAATTTGTTAATTAATACGAAACTTCATGAGTGGACAAACGTCAAAACGGTCATCATAGCGTGCCGCTACTATAATTTGCGAATTTTGTTTGCCCCCCCCCCCCGCGCGTCCGCTTTCTTCGCCGCGCACGCCCTTCGCGCGAAGTTTAAGTTTGGTTATTTTTTAATGAAATAATAAGATTTCGTGCATAAAAACAGCACAAATTATGAATAGTGTTTTGTTACACTACAATAATCTTATAGACGTAACTTTAGTAACTTGCATTTTCTTTTGTGGCTTTTACAGAGTGTTGTAATAAAAAATTAAATAATCAATAAATATCGTGGATGAATTCGACACAAAATATTTTGAATAACAGATATAAGTAATTTGAAACGCTTAACATATATTTAACTTATTGTAATATTTTTTAGAGCTAGTTGGGTGACGTGTTAGGTACTGATTAAATATCAGGATTTTCGTGGACAGAGATGACACAAAATGCTTATGTATATTAGTTAGTACTTCGTTATTATCATGAAAGTAAATTTTTTATCTCTAATTATCTTTTCGTCCAAAACGGATCGAAAAGACAAATACCTAAATTTCTACCTATGCAAGTACCTAGGATGACACAAACTAATGTATTAGGTTGGGTAAATGGCCCGAAAACTATATGCGAAATACAAGCAACTTTAATGTTTTTGAAACATCAGAACCTAGCGCTACAGGTCTAAAGGTTTTGGTCCTTTGAAAGGGTGATTTGTGATCACTGGAAAGGCCTATTTTGGCCGAGTTATTAATTGGAATATTTGAAATTATTTTCGTCTAGCGTTTGCCTGCAGTGTTACCCGCGAAACACTGCAGGCAAACGCTGCAGGTAAAAAAACTTAAAAATTCGTAAACCGACTTCAACAAAAAAAAACCAAACCAACTGAAACACGCAGTATAAAATACATATTTTATCATATTGACAATTTATTTTCAAAGCCTATAAATTTAAGTTGGCATGGCGGACTATTCAATTAGAAGTAACAAACAAAGCACTTTATTATTTTTATTTAGGTTATCGTGTTGTCAGCGGAACTGTGACCCTAGGTTAAGCACCGACACAATACAACTCGTGTGTGTATACAGCGTGTGTGGATAAGGTTTAAGAAAGGTAGGGCCACAGCGGAAAATCCGCTCAAATCGGAGCAGCCCGTCTGGGGAAGGACCTCTACCTTACAAAAGATCGTAGCCAAATAGCATTGGTCTCGACCATGCTGTGTTCCTACGGTGAGTAAGGTCTCCAGAGCTCCACTTGGGGAGTTGGGAGGGTTGGCAACGCGTGAGTGAGATACCCCCGGTATTGCAAACGTCTATAGGCTACGGTGATGCTTACCATCAGGCGGGCCTTATGCTTGTTTGCCACCTTAGTAGTATATAAAAAAAGGATGAGAAAGAAGTTGGCAAAAATGGAACTTGGTAGGTAGAATTTTGTGTAGTAAAAAAAACAGACAAAAGTTACCAATTTGTTTATGCACTCAATCCTATCATCAGGATAAATATAATCTTTTATAGGCAAAAGATTGTGAATATATTTGCTTCACGCTCAAATGACTGGGCCAATTTTTATGATATTTAATATGTTAACACATAGGGTATCTACTTTTTATCCCGAAACCGACTCACCTACTGCTCATCATCTAGTGGGGTGGAGTCAACTTGTATTGGCTAAATAAAAAAATATAAAAAGTAAATATTTTTTAGTGGAAGGTTTAAAAAATTCCCATGGGATCAGAAAAAACTGGATTTATCGGATAACTGATCTAGTAGTAAAATAATAAACGAAAACACTCTGTATGTACGGTTCTTACCCGTAATTTGATTACTTGACTATAATATTATGCCCTCTGCAAATGTTGCATTCATTCTCAAATTACTTTCTCTATAACAAACACGTTGCAATGATGTTTAAATTCTTAATTATTTCATTGGGTAAGTTTTTAAATAAATTATACAAGTAGCCAACTCCGACTTTGCCTGCATTGAATAATTATATCTCCATCGATCGTTAAAGCTATTCTCGTTGAAGTTTTAAGTTGCTGTCTCACTGAAACTTCCACTAGTATTGAGTAGAAACTACTAAGCTTTTTAACTAGCCAGCTTTTATGATGCAGCTCTTAGTGCAAAAATTATCTGTGTATGCATAACCTAAAGGCGGAAGCTCTTTCAAATCCTTCTCCGTTTAATCTCATTATGATTAAATTTGTTGTGAGTGCCAACTTGCCAAGACAGTTGTCGTTATTCCCCCGGGACGACAAGAAACTTCATTACTTATTGTCAATCTGAGATCGTCATGTTGATCCTGGCTATACAGGACACACAGCGGTGGGAATGTGTAGTGGGTATGTTCTGTAATTTTGCAGGTAGCCTTTAAAACGGTAGTTTTTTCTAATCAGTTTAATTTCATTGTTTTGTAATTTGTTGTGATTTCCAAGACAGTTGTCCTTATTCCTGTGTTTAAATGGGTTCAAAAAGCCTTACGTCGGATATTCGTAGTGATTCATAGATCAATTTGATTTGATTCAACACGTCACATCAAGTCACGTTTCATCGGTTCACTTAGCGTGCTAATGTGTTTTCGCAAAAAATCTGCTGATATCTCTTGTAAACTCTGTGTTTCAGTGTTCACAGCTGTGGCTTCTCGTCGACCGCTGTTCTATCGCTATGACTACACCTATTTGGAAGAGTTCGATGCTTTCTACAAACTAAATTGGGATACCAAGGGGATGTCATGGGACTCTGCTCTCAACGCCTGTGAAAAAGAAGACGCCGAGCTATTTTATCCAAGAATTACCGACGAATGGACTGTAGTGAAGAACCTATCTGAAATGAAGTCCATAGATCTTAACACTACGGATATATTTGTGGGTATACAGAACGAAGGCATTGAAGACTTCCTAACTGTCGATGGTAAGAATATTAAATGTTCCTCAAAATTTAAATTTTGGGATCTTTAAATCTAGAGTAAATAGGTACTTTCTAGGTGAGTGTGATACAACGTAGACCACAGCGATGCTTAAGGCAAGCTGTGTCAAACGCAAATTATTAGTATTTTAGGTAAAAAGAAAATTGTAATGAAATGGATTAATTTTATCAATTGATTCAGAGATCTCAGAAAAAAACATCTACACAAATCCCGCCACTTGGTCCCAAAGTAAATATATTAATGTAAATAAACACTAATATAAATATATAAAATTCAAAGTCCTGACTGACTTAACTATATATCAACGCACAGCCCAAACCGGTGAGTCTAGAGATTCCAAATTTAGAATGTATTTTGTAAGTTTGTTTGAAATTTGGATTTTTCAAAATTCTCACGGTAGAGGCGAGATATACGCAAACGAAGTTGCGAGTATTTTACTAGTAATACATAGAAAACATTCAGACGAGAACAAACACAAATGCCATCACAGAAATGTTTGCCCCGAGCGGGAATTGAACGCGCGCCCTCTGGTACCGAAGGTAGGATCACTGCCAACGCACCACTGGCGCTGTCTAGAAAATCTCATCTCAATCTTTTGTGGATAACTTCTTTGCATTAATGTTGAAAATAATTTCTTAAATTATATTTTCCAGGTTACACTACCCCATATCCGTTGGAAGAGGACCTTCAGCTCTCAGGGGGTAGATTGTGTGCAACGATGGATATAAGAACTGGGAGCTTAAGAGTCGATAGTTGTGTTGCCCAAGAATATACTCCAAAACCATTCGTATGTAAGAAGGTAGAGCCTGTCAGCTGTCCAACTATAGATAAAGGTATGTTATTGTCAAGAACTGTGTGACTAACAGATTTGGGAACTACTAAAAAGAGAATTGACTAGGGGGCATGGTCTTCGGGGCAGCAGCGGTTGTATCATTGTTCCCGCAGCCCCGCCCATCTAGGCGGGTGAGGTGGCAGCCAGTCAGGTTTTTAGTCGGTATACCCCAAGAGGTCTAGAGGACAAGCCCGACATACCCCTGCCACTCCCCAAGCGGCGGGGCATGCGGTAATGCATTTTCCTGACATAAAACAAAAAAAAAGGGAGCATGGTCTGCGTCCTGGCAAGCTTATCCGATATTTGTATTAAAAAACTACCACTACACAATGAAGCCAAGTGGAAGGAGATAACTATCATTTTTTTATCGGTACGATATAATATTCATTGCTGTTCTACCAAGACTCAGTCGTTTTTCGTCTCCTTTCCAATTCGCAATGGAATGCGAGCATATACTGTTGCCATCATACGCAACATGATCATATCTATAATGCACAAAACACAGGTCAGGAGTAGGGGCATCTTGAGAACTATATGTACCAAGTATGGCACCCCGATACTTTCTTATGGGGAGAAAATTATCTGCGTATCAAGTAGTCGGAATTAATTGTCTTTTTAGGGTTCCGTACCTCAAAAGGAAAAAACGGAACCCTTTTATGATCACTTTGTTGTCCGTCAGTCTGTCTGTCTGCCTGTCAAGACCCTTTTTCTCGGGGTGGTAACAAGTTGAAATTTTAACCGTATACTCAGGTTTACGGCCCCATAAGGTTGAGAAAAAAAATTATTTTTAAGTTTATTTAAAAAAAAGATACAGCGGTTTATTTAGCAAAAAACGCTTATTTCATCATTTCAAACAAAACAAGTCTACTATGAAATGAAATTCCGAACATACGGACTGACGTTTCATTGAATTCTAGCCAGTTTTGAACCTTATTCTAACTAGTAATGTATTTTTTGACAGGAGTATGTGTTTCGTTGTTTCGAATAAGTTTCGAGTGGACACTTCCATAATAGCCCCCGCTTGTTTTTACTTTTCAATGACTTGACGTTTGATTAAGTCTAATTATGACAGTAAATGTCATTTTTCTTTGTAGTAACGTTATGTTACATATTGTGAAATGAAATGAAGTTTATTTTAGAAATTAGACCATTTTTCTTGACATTTACAACTTGTATATAATAAAGAAAATAAACTACGTTATAAACTACCACCATTTCGAACACAAGCAAAACGGCCACCGGTTATTTATTATTATTATTATTAAAAAAATTACAATACAATAAAATAAAAAAAGTCTCAGCAGACCAGTCCCCCCAGGCAGCACCCGTCCACGAGTTGACGCAAGAGTCAGCCATCGCTGTGCTCAACCATATTAGAGGGAACTCAGCGACCCGACTCCTGACGCCACCATCAGTTTGGACAATAAAACGAGCATGACATACTCAACCCTATCATTGTATTATCTTTGTGACTAGCAAGTTATAACTGTGCACACCATTCTTGAAAAAAATATTTAATGCTACAAATTGATATAGAGCTCATTTGTATATGTTACCGTTAGAATGCAGAATACGTTAATGCGTCCATTAACTACGTAAAAGTATAAAATCGTCCGTTAAAGTATAAAATTTTAATTAAGAAGCTCATAGGTATTTACACTTTACATTTTATAGTTTGCGTAGACGAATTCAATTGCAAAAGACAGTGACAGTGACACTTTTAAAATCATTTTTATAATTACGCTAGGTCGACGGAGCCCCGCCTCCTATTTCTGGGTGTGGAGTCACAAGGTAAACCTAACGCAGCACATTCGTTGTGGCGCACACGCTAGAACTAAAATGGTCGCGTAGGTACTGCGCGGTTTAAGAGGAGTTTTCTCCCGCGAACGCTACTCGTCCATAACCTACGGTGACCGCTTACCATCAGGCGGACCGTAAGCCTGATTGCCACCTCAGGGTATTAAAAAAATCTACATACGGAATTATTTATTAGGTACTAGCTGTTACCCGCGACTTCGTCCTCGTGAAATGTTCAAATAACGATAGCTCGTTTTCCTGACATGCGATTTAAATGAAACAAAGCCTATATTCTGCTCCAAGCGGAGCTCTATCTTCTTGTAAAAAAAGCATTAAAATCCGTTCAGTAACTTAGAAGATGTGCGCGTTCAAACAGACAGATAGACAGACAAGAAAAACCAAAACAAATTTTTTCGCTTTTATTACCTTTCTCTAACTGTTCTCTCTCCATTTTTGCCAAATATGTTCAAAGTACAGACATATCGGGGTCTACTATTTTATTATATGTAAAGATTACATAAACTTCTTTTTCAGGGTATAAATATTTTAAGGATCTAAAAAAGTGTTACAAAATAAACAACCATGAGCAAACATGGCACGAAGCCTTACATACGTGTATCATGGAAGGCGGAATTCTAGCAGTCATAGAAAATAATTTAGAAGCTGAAACGATAAGAAAGGAACTTGACAGAGAAGATGACAGAGATAAGTACCACGTCGGTTTCCGAAGAACCCTGCCGACTTCTGAATTTCATACTATAAAAGGTAAGGGACACAGTAAGCTCTTCTTCCATGCGTCATCCCGTCTTGTAACTCAATAACATTGGCAGGGTTCGACTTTTACAAAAACTCACTAGACCAGACCTAGAGGTGACTCCATCGAGTATCCTGGTGGTGGTTTCAGCCCAAAATTCGATGCATGCGCCAGAATTTGATAATTTTTTTAAGTAGAAAAGGCAAAATATCTTCAAAAGAACTTTCTACCTTCGAGTACGAAGATCCTATTGGTCTAAACCTTGATTTTGACACTGTTAAACTATGCAGATGCTTGTTGTACCAATATGTAGGTCTGTGGACTTCGTTTTATTTTTGACGTGCGTAAATTTGACCACATTTCCCCTTTCAGACTTAAATTAAAATGGCTCACTCTCGGGCAGCGTAGGAATCTGAGAGTACTGTGCGTACACTCTTCGGGGTTCTCAGAGATCCAAAAGTTTCCAATTATTTCAAACACAAATTTAGTTTCCTCACTCATACCTCTTCTCGAAATCTTCGCTCCAATAGCACTCTCAAACTTTTCACACCTCTTCACAAAACCTCTCATATGTCTAATTAATTCACACTTTCTGCCATTCGATTATGGAATTCGCTTCCCAATAAAATTAGAATGAGCTCTAGCAAAGTTTTTAAGCAAACGGTTCGAGAGTTTTTCCTCAAAGAACCTTAAGCAGGACACGTCTGAAAATTTAATTAGATATAGTATATGTAAGTTTATTAATAATATATTTTATTAATATATCTTAGTTATATGTGTATGTTTATAGCCGTATATCTATATATATAAAATGCTTTGTCCTGACTGACTGACTGACTGACTGACTGACTGACTGACTGACTGACTGACTGAGAATCAACGCACAGCCTAAACCGCTCATCGTAAAAATCTGAAACTTGGCAGGTGGACCTATTATATGATGTAGGCGTCCGATAAGAAAGGATTTTTCGAAATTCGAACTCTAAGGGGGTGAAAAAGGGGGGTAAAGTTACTATGGGACAACTTGATTCCTTGGTCCAATCTACTTCAAATTTTGCATAAAAATTGTTTAAGAGAATTGAAGGAAGACGTGATTCTTATTTTATTGAAATTCTTGAACAATATGTATTTTGTGGGTAATTTTCTTCGATTTGATATCAATACTCATACTCCTTAGTGCTTTTGATTCAATTACATTTCAATTTGACACATGTGAAGTGAAGTGTGTCATCTGTCATATTTTTATAAATTGTGAATAATCAAACAAAATGATTTCTTAATGTCGTCGTGCTATTTATTCTGTTTGTGATCTCGGAAAAACAGCTAAAATTCTAAATATGTTTATAGCGGACTGAATCATATTCATCGATTCATCGATAATAACAGTCAGTAATTAAATATATTAAATTTTATAATATTTGACAGGGTTCAAGTTAAATTGGTCAATGGTTAAATGGCATATTGATATTTTCTCTTTCTCACATAAACGAAATTTCATTATGTCGACTCGCTCTATTATTTCGTAGTGTTGTTGTAGGGATGGATGGATGTAGGCTGAGGTTGTAGGTAGGTTGTTGAAATACCGACATTCTTAAACATTTTTTTACGGAAGTGGTTGGAAAACAAGTTCAGGAATATGGATCATTTGCTATAAGGTGATTACCGTCGACTATTGGAGCACATAGATTCTAGGGTGCCTGACCCGTTGCCGACCTATAACAGAAAAAACAGGATATAGCGAGAAATAGTATAAGGAAGGAGTTAGATTTTTGTTATACCACAAAGGTGGCAAACAAGAATTTCGGATATTTCACTCTCCGAACGCTACGCATTGCTGCTTCACGTCAATATTCTGTAAAAGGGTGGCACTTCACCGGTCGGGCTAGCCTATTTCATAAACGCCCACTCCAAAGATTGTAATGAGAAGTTAAAAGCAAACGAAGTCTTAAAATCATGCTAAGGAAGCATTATTTATCTTTATGTCCATGACTGTTAAAAAATAAGCTGGCTGCCACACTTGTACTACGTGATGTGTTTTTGTTTTTGTTTTTGTTTTTATTGTATACTCCGTTACACTACACTTGGCACAAGATTTTCAGTGATACTATAATGTTATGTTGTATAATATAGGTTTAGTCTCAAGAATGCTTTTATGTGGGTACCTAAGATCCACGGGAACGACTGCCGACAAACTGTTATGCAGTTTGGCAGATAGTTTTTAAGCCCTATTGTACCTTTCTCTTTGTAATAAAAAAAAATAAAAAAAAATAGAAAAAAATATAACTATACAAATGACAATTTTTTGGGTGTGTTCTGAAAAGTGTGGTTTAAGATGTAGGCAACCGATATGAAAGAATTTTTTGAAATTCCCACGGGAAAGGATAAACGCACACGAAGTTGCGCGGGTTTCTCTAGTATATATATATAATTAGTTATTAGGTAATCAGTAGATTACTTTTAATTTTATCCCGCCAACAATATTTCTGCCCTACCCGATGGTTGACTGGTAGAGAATGCCTTTAGGCATTAAGTCCGCCAATTGTATTTTTCTTTGTGCAATAAAGATTAAATAAATAAAAATAAAATATCGTTTCCACAAGTATGATTTTTTTTGAGTTACAAAATCTAGTGACACTATTTCGTAAAAAAGTACGTTTAGCTCAATTATCAACTGGATTTCAATACATGCCCGCGGTGTCAATCGCCAAATCACGTTGTTCCCTGTTCCCGGAATGACACACAGAATAAAATACTATCTTATATGCTAATAATAAATGATTTAAATTACCTGTGAACCATATCTCAAGCAAATCCAAACAGCCGGTTTTACGTGAAAAATAACAAACGTCTTACATTTAAACTTCACGTTTATAATCTTAGTAAGAATCTTGCCATGTGGCCACTTTTTTGTGTGCCATGTGGCCGAGCCTTCAAGGCAAAGTTCGGTTTTGCAAGCCACTTTAGAGCCCACCACAGCAACCCCGGGATGGACACGTAGGAGTCGCCGTTGTCGGATACGGCTTGGACGACATGATGATGATGATGATGATGATGTATTAAAACTAACAATAATATTTTCAGGTCAACAAATGAGAAAAGTTTACAACAATTTCGAAAACTCTGATTATGGTAATAAATATTGTGGCGCAGTTGTCCTGAGGAATCCTTTAGCCCTTACAGATGTCCCATGTGGAGCGAACATGAAATTTATATGTGAAATTCCAGTATAAAAAGTTAGCTTGGCAGTAGTTAAAAAATCGAGTACATTTGCTAAATTCTTAGGAATTCATAAGGCGTCATGGCTTATTTATTCAAAATTTCTGGCATTCATCTTTGAACATTAGAATAGAATGTTGAAAATGATGTCATAATATTATGACAGTATTTTCAAAAACTATTGGCGCATACTGCCCCTGTGATGACAATACACTGTATGTGAATAAAGTAACTTTTTGGGAAATCGAAGTTTTCAATTTTTTTGATAATTGCCTGTAAAACCTAATTAAATAATGGGATTGAATTGAATTTGGAATATGTTATTATAAGTAAAAAAAACATATTTTTCATTTGTTTCACTCTTGTAAAGCCTAAAACTTGTTATATCAACATAGATACTTTTATGTTTTAATAACCTTGTTGCGACAAAACACTGTACGTACATGTATTAGTGCTTTATTATAATAATTTTCGAATGGTTTTGGTATGGTTTAGGAATTAAGAGAATTCCTAATATATCCTAAAAATATTGCAAAGTAATCATAAAAGCAATCCTAAATTATGCTAAACACATTCGAAAATAATTCACAAATCGATGCTTGTTACGACAAAATACTGTATTTGTAGTTACAGATACAAAAAGCGAGGAGTTGTTTCGACAAAATACTGTATTCTACTATTTTAGTTAGGCGAGGGAGTAGTACGACAAAATACTGTAAGTATCTAAAATTGCAGTTTTTTGTCATAAATTGAACTTAAGGTTTTATGAGTTACAGTCGAATTTCCTTCATCTTATTTCAGTTATCTTAAGCTTTTTTGGAAATGTTAATATGCCAGACTATGTACTTATAGTCTGAGATCCCTGAGATCCCAATTTTGAATGTTACCACGAAACATTGTATCTGAACATACAGTGTATTGTCATCGCAGGGCAGCATAGATATGGGTGGAATTTTTAAAACTATCATTTTGTATAAATATACCTTTAAAAGCAAATCAAAGAGTTTTTCTTAAAACTGCACCGTTAAGGGCAAAACACACTGCCTGCGGCAACAGGTCGGGAGCGGCGCGGGAGAATCTATATCGCAAATGCCTGTGTATTTGTGTGAACGACATACACTTAAAGCGGCACGGTTGGGTGGCTGCGCAGGAGTCATCGCGACTATGTCTTCCGCTGCCGACCTGTTAACGTGAGCTGTGTGTTTTGCACATCAAACCCATCGCCCATTGCAGCTTTCTGTAGCGATACTGTCGTGTGTTTACAGCATATATATAGCTTGGAGCGATAATCAATGCAATACAAGACTATTTTTGACGACAAAGAATAAATTAAGAGCGCATCCATGATTTCTTTAATTCACACACCGTCACGTGGTCCCAAAGTGAGCTAAGCTTAACCTGCTTGGATAGTAGGTACTCTGGTACCTACTATCAACTATACAATGGATATATCATTGTAAATATATTATAATTATAACACATAGAAAACACTCAGACTCGAGAACAAACACAAATGCCATCACATATGATTGCCCCGAGCGGGAATCGAACTTGCACCCTCTGGAGCCGAATGTATAATGTACCACCGACCCCAGTCTACATTGAATCGAGTTTGCATCGCGACGGAAGAGCGACCGCATCACGAGAGTAGTGATTCAAGTTATGAAAACGTAACGTACGCAGCCAGCGACGCCGACGCTGCCTTGCTTAAAAGGAGTCGCGCGCTGGCTGATTTATTTAGATTTATAATACTAAGGTGGCAGACAAGCACATGGCCTGATGGTAGTCTATCATAGTCTACGACTTTTCCAGAAGCATTACTGATGCGCTGCCGGCTCTTTACGAAACTCTTCACGCCTTTTTTGACGAAACCTGTGCTGTAGACAACAGGGAAAACTTTACGGGGCGCTTACTTTAACAAGTTTAGAGTTCGCGATACACAATCTCTCTATATACGCGCACACGCGCAGTATTATTTTTATTCAGGTTATCATATTGTTAGTAGCACTATGACCTTAGGTTACATATACAGCGAGTGGAAGTTAATTCACATTTTAATGGTCATAATAAATGGCGTCGTTAACACTTAATAACAGCTAAATGAAACAAAGACAATAGCAGCTTCTATATTTTGATTGGTTTAAAAATATCGATCGATCACATCACAGATAAGCCAAGGAATCACCAGTTGCCCTGAAATCACTAAGCTAATTTCCAGTTAAATTCCTCAAAGGTAACAGTGACAAAGTATTACCACATTGACTAAATTAAACTCAAGCTATTATTTATTACTAGCTGCTGCCCGCGGTGTTACCTGCGTTTAATTGTATGCATAGCAGCGCCATCTATATTCTATTGACCAAATCCTACGGGAATCGCGTACTTTTTGGGATAAAAAGTATCCTATGTGTTATTCCAAGGTATCAGCTACCTATTTTTATGTACCAAAGGTCATAAAAATTGCCACAGCCATTTGAGTATGAAGAAGTATCTAACATACACACAAATTTTTGCTTTTATAATATTTATAATATTAGTAGGATGTACAAGAGGAAAAGAACCCCTGACTTCTGGTAATTAAGATTTTACTTATACCTACTTGTCATTATGAATCAACTGTACCATCATTCAGCCCATTGTAGAAATGCATTCTAATTTTAACTCACATTATTATCTTAAGCTATCTCTTAATTAATGGCGATTCTGTCGTGTCTTAACGACACATAGACAATTTCGCCAATGTCGAGTATTTTAAATGAACACTTTTTGACCAAAAAGTACACTTTAAAAGGGCAACGTGGTACGGTGAGGATCCGAGGTCGCCATCTTGACGACCTTCGTTGTCAAGGCGGCGATCTCGAATCAAGCTATCTCTTGATTTCATATTGAATTTGACAGTGACGGCAATAATTTAATCTATATATATAAAATGCTTTGTCCTGACTGACTGACTGACTGACTGACTGACTGACTGACTGACTGACTGAGAATCAACGCACAGCCTAAACCGCTCATCGTAAAAATCTGAAACTTGGCAGGTGGAACTATTATAAGACGTAGGCGTCCGATAAGAAAGGATTTTTCGAAATTCGAACTCTAAGGGGGTAAAAAAGGGGGGTAAAGTTACTATGGGACAACTTGATTCCTTGGTCCAATCTACTTCAAATTTTGCATAAAAATTGTTTAAGAGAATTGATGGAAGATGTGATTCTTATTTTATTGAAATTCTTGAAAAAAATGTATTTTGTGGGTAATTTTCTTCGAGTTGATATCAATACTCATACTCCTTAGTGCTTTTGATTTCAATTACATTTCATTTTGACACATCCGTGAAGTGAAGTGTGTCATCTGTCATGTAATATTTTTATAAATTGTGAATATTCCGAATATTCAAACAAAATGATTTCATAATGTCGTCGTTATTTATTCTGTTCGTGATCTCGGAAAACAGCTAAAATTCTAGCTATAGAGCGGACGGAATCATATTCATCGATAATAACAGTAAGTAATTAAATATTTAATTGTATGATATTAGACAGGGTTCAAGTTAAATGGCATATTGATATTGTCTCTTTCTCGCTCTAATATTTCGTAGTGTTGTTGAGGGATGGTTGTAGGCTGAGGTTGTAGGTTATAAAATACCGATATACTTTTTAATTTTTTTTTACGGAAGTGGTTGGAAAACAAGCTCAGGAATATGGATCATTTGATATAAGGTGATTACCGTCGACTATGGAGCACATAGATTCTAGGGCCCCTGACCCGTTGCCGACCTATAACAGGAAACAGGATATAGCGAGAAATAGTATAAGGACGGAGTTAGATTTTTTTATACCACAAAGGTGGCAAACAAGAATTTCGGATATTTCACTCTCCGAACGAAACGCATTGCTGCTACACGTCAATATTTTGTAAAAGGGTGGTACTTCACCGGTCGGGCTAGCCTATTTTTCATAAACTCCAAAGATTGTAATGAGAAGTACCTATATAAATAGACAACCGATAAGAAGGGATTTTTTTTAATTCCCACGGGAAAGCGGGACAAACGCAAACGAAGTAGCGCGGGTTTCTCTAGTGTGTTAATAACGTTTTGTCAGAACTCACCTAATGTCAGTTAAACTTTTTCGTTTAACGTCGTTTTATTATTGTAATAACTGTAATTATTATAGCATCTGTAATTAAAACCGAAAACACGCTGTATAACTGGTTCTTATTATTATCTTAAATTCTTGTTACTGTTTTTACGTCAGTAGTTCTCAAATTACTTTTTGAAATAAACAAGTTAAAATGGTGTGTAAATTCTTAATTATTTCACTAAGTAAGTAAGTTTCTTATAAATCGAACAAGTAGACCAAGAAAACCGCCACCCAGGATGTTCCAGGTCTGAATCCCTGTCGGGTCACGATGAAAAAGGAACTTTTTCTGATGGGCCTCGGGTCTTAAATGTTTAACTATATAATATGTATTCGTTATAAAATATGATATCGTTGAGTTAGTATCCCATAACACAAGTTTCAAACTACTTTGGGGCTAGCTCAATCTGTTTGATTTGTCCCTATACATTTATTTATTTAAGATCTTCTATAAAACTTAAATTTAAAATTTTAAAAACCCCCGACTCAAAACCTCTAAAAATTAAATAAATAATAATTATGTACCCCTAATTCGACCTTTAATTTAATGATATAATATTTATATTAGTTAATAGTAGTTAGTCATAATACTTCCAAACCGTCATCCCGTCGGGGGACCGCTAAGTAAAAATTTATTACTAGCTGACAAATTGATATCTACTGTCTATTAGTTTAAATGTCTGTAGCGGTCCCCCGACGTGATGACGCTTTGGAAGTGTTATGACTAACTACTATTAACTAATATAAATATTATATCATAAAATTAAAAGGTCGAATTAGGGGTACATAATTATTATTTATTTAATTTTTAGAGGTTTTGAGTCGGGGGTTTTTTAAATTTTAAATTTAAGTTTTATTTGGCGTTTTTTATAGTCCAGCTCCATCATGAGACTCTGGTACCAAAGTACTCATCAAGACGGATCAAACGTGCCCAAACTAGATGGGGTTATATCGTTTAATTACCGAGTTCCTATGGCCACCTTCCAGCTCCATCTTCAGATCCTCGTTACCATGTAGCACCAAAGTACTCATCAAGACGGATCAAACGAGCCCAAACTCGATGGGGTTATGTCGTTTAATTACTGAGTTCCTATGGCAACCACCCAGCTCCATCATCAGACCCTGGTTACCATCTAGCACCAAAGTAAACAGATACACACGTCAAACTTATAACACCCCTCTTTTTGGGTCGGTGAAAAAATACAGCGCGATAGCAATAAACATTAAGTATGACAAGCGAAGCCGCAAGCCCAGCTAATGAATTATACCTATAAATGAACTATTCAATGAGACCATTCCAATGAACCGAAACACTATACATCTACTGTAATTTGACGTGGAGTTGAGTATACTGCAAGTTCCAGATGATGCTGCAGCATCAGATCAAGTTTACCATATTCTTGCAATATCATGACAGTAACAGTATACTAAATTTCAAATCGATCTAACCAGTGGAAGTTGCTCATTTCCCTTCATCAAATAGAAAAAAGCTGATGATCTTCAAACGGCTGAACAGATTTTCATGAATCATAGCTAAGAACACTCCTGCATAGGTCACCTTTCAAACAAAAAAAACTGCATCAAAATCGGATCATCCGTTTGTTTGCTACGATGCCACAGACAGATCCACAGATCCACCGATCCACAGATACACAAATACACACGTCAAACTTATAACACCCCTCTTTTTGCGTCGGGGGTTAATAACACCCCTCTTTTTGCGTCGGGGGTTAAAAACCATTATCATCACATCAGACGAAGCTATAAAAGGTTCCTTGTTCCTTGTTCCTATTTAGGGTTAAATAACCCTAAATAGTACCTATTTCGTGCCTATTTCAGTGTTCACCGCTGTGGCATCTCGTGGACTGCTGTTCTTTCGCCATGACTACACATATTTCGAAGAATTCCACGCTTTCTACAAATTAAATTGGGACTCTAGCGTCATGTCATGGGATTCTGCTCTCAACGCCTGCGACCAAGAAGACTCTGAGCTATTTTATCCAAAAGTTACCAACGAATGGACTATAGTAAAGAACCTATCTGAAAAGATGTCTGTACACCCAAATACTACGGATATATTTGTGGGTATACAGAACGAAGGCATTGAAGACTTCCTAACTGTAGATGGTAAGAATATTAAATGTTCCTCAAAATTTTAATTTTGGGGTCTGGGGTGAGGGGCTCGATGGCGTCGCTTTCTGTCGCACTCTATGAACACGCAAGCAAGCGTCGTCGACCCTGGCCAGTGCTTGGATGGGTTTCGTTATCTCGAGCTTCTTCGTGCTTCGGAGGGTACGTTAAGCCGTCAGTCCCGGCTGTTATCGGTAGATGACAGTCGTTAAGCCAAGTCGGTGGCCTTCGGGCGGCTCTGCCCATCCGCATTGGAGCAGCGTGGCAGAGTACGCTCTAGTCCCCTTCGATGGACGGGAGACTCGTATCCCTGCAGTGGGATGATTATGGGTTGAAATGATGATGATGAAATCTAGAGTAAATAGGTACTTTCTAGATGAGTATACAACGTAGACCACAGCGATGCTTACCATGAGGCAAGCTGTGTCAAACGCTTTACTTTAGGTAAAAAAAAATGTAATTGAATGGAATAATTTCTTAAATTTATTCAGAGATCTCAGAAAAAAAGATGTACACAACTCACACACCGCCATTTGGTCCCAAAGTAAGCTAGGCTTGACCTGCTCGTGTTATGGGTACCAGACAACGGGTATATTGTAAATATATTCATCGGAAGTACTAGGGTTACGTGTTAGATTACAACGATTTAGTACAAATGTAGTACAAGGTTTAGATGAGAGAGAACGATGCGTGTGTTATCACACTACACCGTCACAGAAATGTTTGCCCCGAACCCGCGCCCTCTGATACCGAAGGTAGGATCACTACCAACGCACCACTGGCGCTGTCTAGAAAATCTCATTTCAATCTTTTGTGGATAACTTCTTTTTTTTATTTGTTTTAAATAAACAAATAAACGTTTATTTTTTTTTCACAAACGACAATGGCATACTTAAATAAATGTTCTATATTACATACAACCAATGTGCAGGCTATATTTAAATATATAATAAACATTTGTCCCTGTGAGAAGTCCCTCTTTGGTGCCTGAAGAAGATTCGAAAGAACCGTCACAAGTTACAGGTCACCAGTGTGCCACCATTTTCTTTGCATTAAAGTTGCAAAATATTTTTTTAAATTATATTTTCCAGGTTACACTACCCCATATCCGTTAGAAAAGGACCCTCAACTCTCAGGGGGTAGATTGTGTGCAACGATGGATATGGAAACTGGAAGCTTAAAAACCAATAGTTGTGTTGCCCAAGAATATACTCCAAAACCATTCGTTTGTAAGAAGGTAGAGCCTATCAGCTGTCCAACTATAGATAAAGGTATGTATATAGTATTTTTGTCAAGAACTGTTAGAATAACAGATTTGGGAACTACTCTAAAGAGAAATTGACTAGGGAGCATGGTCTGCGTCCTGGCAAGCTTGGAGCCAAGTGGAAGGAGATAACTATATTTTTTTTGGGTACGATACGATTCATTGCTGTTCTACCAATACTCAGTCGTTTTCGTCCCCTTTCCAATTCTCAATGGAATGCGAGCATATACTGTTGCTATCATACGCAACATGATCATATCTATATTGCACAAAACACAGGGCAGGAGTAGCGGCATCTTGAGAACTTTATTTACCAAGTATGGCAGCCCGATACTTTCTTATGGGGAGAAAATTTTCTGCGCAATTCTCGAAGTAGTCGGAATTAATTGTCTTTTTTTTATTACATAAACTTCTTTTTCAGGGTATAAATATTTTAAGGATCTAAAAAAGTGTTACAAAATAAACAACCATGAGCAAACATGGCACGAAGCCTTACATACGTGTATCATGGAAGGCGGAATTCTAGCAGTCATAGAAAATAATTTAGAAGCTGAAACGATAAGAAAGGAACTTGACAGAGAAGATGACAGAGATAAGTACCACGTCGGTTTCCGAAGAACCCTGCCGACTTCTGAATTTCACACTATAAAAGGTAAGGGACACAGTAAGCTCTTCTTCCATGCGTCATCCCGTCTTGTAACTCAATAACATTGGCAGGGTTCGACTTTTACAAAAACTCACTAGACCTAGAGGTGACTCCATCGAGTATCCTGGTGGTGGTTTCAGCCCAAAATTCGATGCATGCGCCAGAATTTGATAATTTTTTTAAGTAGAAAAGCCAAAATATCTTCAAAAGAACTTTCTTCCTTCGAGTACGAAGATCCTATTGGTCCAAACCTTGATTTTGACACTGTTAAACTATGCAGATGCTTGTTGTACCAATATGTAGGTGGATTCGTTTTATTTTTAACGTGCGTAAATTTGACCACATTTCCCCTTTCAGACTTCAGTTAAAATGGCTCACTCTCGGGCAGCGCAGGAATCTGAGAGTACTGTGCGTACACTCTTCGGGGTCCTCAGAGATCCAAAAGTTCCCAATTATTTAAAACACAAATTTAGTTTCCTCATTCATACCTCTTCTCGAAATCTACGCTCCAATAGCACTCTCAAACCTTTTACACCTCTTCACAAAACCTCTCCAATGTCTAATTCATTCACACTTTCTGCCATTAGATTATGGAATTCGCTTCCCAATAAAATTAGAATGAGCTCTAGCAAAGTTTTTAAGCAAACGGTTCGAGAGTTTTTCCTCAAAGAACCTTAAGCAGGACACGTCTGAAAATTTAATTAGATATAGTATATTATGAAAGTTTATTATTAATATATTTTATTAATATGTGTATGTTTATAGCCGTATATATATAATTAGTTATTAGGTAATCAGTAGATTACTTTAATTTTATCCCGCAAACAATATTTCTGCCTTACCCGACGGTTGGCTGGTAGAGAATGCCTTTAGGCATTAAGTCCGCCAATTGTATTTCTCTTTGTGCAATAAAGATTAAATAAATAAAAATAAAATATCGTTTCCACAAGTATGAAATAGTGTCACTAGATTTTGTAACTCAAAAAATTGAGTTACAAAATCTAGTGACACTATTTCGTAAAAAAAAGTATGTTTAGCTCAATAATCAACTGGATTTCAATACATGCCCGCGGTATCAACCGCCAAAACACGTTATTCCCTGTTCCCGGAATGAAACACAGAATAAAATACTATCTTATATGCTAATAATAAATGATTTAAATACCTGTGAACCATATCTCAAGCAAATCCATACAGCCGGTTTTACGTGAAAAATAACAAACGTCTTACATTCAAACTTCACGTTTATAATCTTAGTAAGAATCTTGCCATATGGCCACTTTTTTGTGTGCCATGTGGCCGAGCCTTCAAGGCAAAGTTCGGTTTTGCAAGCCACATTAGAGCCCACCACAGCAACCCCGGGATGGACACGTAGGAGTCGCCGTTGTCGGATACGGCTTGGACGACATGATGATGATGATGATGAAGAATCTTGCACCGTTTATTAAAACTAACAATAATATTTTCAGGTCAACAACTGAGAAAAGTTTACAACAATTTCGGAAACTCTGATTATGGTAATAATTATTGTGGCGCAGTTGTCCTGAGGAATCCTTTAGCCCTTACAGATGTCCCATGTGGAGCGAACATGAAATTTATATGTGAAATTCCAGTATAATAATAATTAGCTTGGCAGTAGTTGAAAAATACATGTGTACGAGTACATTTGCTGAATTCTTAGGAATTCATAGGGCGTCATGGCTTATTTATTCAAAATTTCTGGCATTCATCTTTGAACATTAGAATAGAATGTTGAAAATTACGTCATAATAATATGGCAGTATTTTCAAAAACTATTGGCGCATACTGCCCCTGTGATGACAATACACTGTATGTGAATAAAGTAACTTTTTGGGAAATCGAAGTTTTCTATTTTTTTGATAATTGCCTGTAAAACCTAATTAAATAATGGGATTGAATTGAATTTGGAATATGTTATTAATTATACATTTAAAGCCAAAGTAAAATAAAAACATATTTTTCATTTGTTTCACTGTTGTAAAGCCTAAAACTTGTTATACCAACATAGATACTTTTATATTTTAATAACCTTGTTGCGACAAAACACTGCACATATATTTAAAGTGCTTTATTATAATAATTTTCGAATGGTTTTGGTATGGTTTAGGAATGAAGAGAATTCCTAATATATCCTAAAAATATTGCAAAGTAATCAGAAAAGCAATCCTAAATTATGCTAAACACATTCGAAAATAATCCACAAATCGATGCTTGTTACGGCAAAATACTGTATCTGTAGTTACAGAAATAAAAAGCGAGGAGTTGTTTCGACAAAATACTGTATTCTACTATTTTAGTTAGGCGAGGGAGTAGTACGACAAAATACTGTAAGTATCTAAAATTGCAGTTATTTGTCATAATTGAACTTAAGGTTTTATGAGTTACAGTCGAATTTCCTTCATCTTATTTCAGTTATCTTAAGCTTTTTTGGAAATGTTAATATGCCAGACTATGTATTTATAGTCTGAGATCCCTGAGATCCCAATTTTGAATGTTACCACGAAACATTGTATCTGAACATACAGTGTGTTGTCATCGCAGGGCAGCATAGATATGGGTGGAATTTTTAAAACTATCATTTTGTATAAATATACCTTTAAAAGCAAATCAAAGAGTTTTTCTTAAAACTGCACCGTTAAGGGCTAAACACACTGCCTGCGGCAACAGGTCGGGAGCGGCGCGGGAGAATCTATATCGCAAATGCCTGTGTATTTGTGTGAACGACATACACTTAAAGCGGCACGGTTGGGTGGCTGCGCAGGAGTCATCGCGACTATGTCTTCCGCTGCCGACCCGCTGTCGTGTGCAGTGTGTTTTGCACATTAAACCCATCGCCCATTGGAGCTTTCTGTAGCGATACTGTCGTGTGTTTACAGCATATATAGCTTGGCGCGATAATCAATGCAATACAAGACTATTTTTGACGACAAAGAATAAATTAAGAGCGCATCAATGATTTTTTTAATTCACTCACCGTCACGTGGTCCCAAAGAAGCTAAGCTTAACCTGCTTGGATAGTAGGTACCAGACAACGGATATATCATTGTAAATAATAATTATAACACATAGAAAACACTCAGACTCGAGAACAAACACAAATGCCATCACATATGATTGCCCCGAGCGGGAATCGAACTTGCACCCTCTGGAGCCGAATGTATAATGTACCACCGACCCAGTCTACATTGAATCGAGTTTGCATCGCGACGGAAGAGCGACCGCATCACGAGAGTAGTGATTCAAGTTATGAAAACGTAACGTACGCAGCGATGCTGCCTTGCTTAAAAGGAGTCGCGGGCCGGCTGATTTATTTAGATTTGTAATACTAAGGTGGCAGACAAGCACATGGCCGCCTGATGGTAGTCTATCACAGTCCACGACTTTTCCAGAAGCATTACTGATGCGCTGCCGGCTCTTTACGAAACTCTTCACGCCTTTTTTGACGAAACCTGTGCTGTAGACAACAGGGAAAACTTTACGGGGCGCTTACTTTAACAAGTTTAGAGTTCGCGATACACAATCTCTCTGGATACGCGCAGTATTATTTTTATTCAGGTTATCATATTGTTAGTAGCACTATGACCTTAGGTTACATATACAGCGAGTGGAAGTTAATTCACAATCTTAATGGTCCTAATAAGGAGCCCAATGGCGTCGTTAACACTTAATAAACAGCCAAATGAAACAAAGACAAATAGCAGCTTCTATATTTTGATTGGTTTAAAAATATCGATCGATCACATCACAGATAAGCCAAGGAATCACCAGTTGCCCTGAAATCACTAAGCTAATTTCCAGTTAAATTCCTCAAAGGTGACAGTGACAAAGTATTACCACATTGACTAAATTAAACTCAAGCTATTATTTATTACTAGCTGCTGCCCGCGGTGTTACCTGCGTTTAATTGTATGCATAGCAGCGCCATCTATATCAGACTTCTGACCAAATCCTATGGGAATCGCGTACTTTTTGGGATAAAAAGTATCCTATGTGTTATTTAGAATCAGCTACCTATTTTTATGTACCAAAGGTCATAAAACTTGCCACAGCCATTTGAGTATGAAGAAGTATCTAACATACACACAAATTTTTGCTTTTATAATATTAGTAGGATGTACAAGAGGAAAAGAACCCCTGACTTCTGGTAATTAAGATTTCACTTATACCTACTTGTCATTATGAATCAACTGTACCATCATTCAGCCCATTGTAGAATTGCATTCTAATTTTAACTCACATTATTATCTTAAGCTATCCTTAATTAATGGCGATTCTGTCGTGTCTTTATCGACACATAGACAATTTCGCCAATGTCGAGTATTTTAAATGAACACTTTTTAACAAAAAAAGTACACTATAAAAGGGCAACGTGGTACGGTGAGGATCCGAGGTCGCCATCTTGACGACCTTCGTTGACAAGGCGGCGATCTCGAATCAAGCTAACTCTTGATTTCATATTGAATTTGACAGTGACGGCAATAATTTAATGTGTTAATAACGTTTTGACAGAACTCACCTAATGTCAGTAAATTTTTTTCGTGTAATTATTATAGCATCTGTAATTAAAACCGAAAACACGCTGTATAAATGGTTCTTATTATTATCTTAAATTCTTGTTACTGTTTTTACGTCAGCAGTTCTCAAATTACTTTTTGAAATAAACAAGTTAAAATGGTGTTTAAATTCTTAATTATTTCACTAAGTAAGTAAGTTTCTTATAAATCGAACAAGTAGACCAAGAAAACCGCCACCCAGGATGTTCCGGGTCTGAATCCCTGTCGGGTCACGATCAAAAAGGAACTTTTTCTGATGGGCCTCGGGTCTTAAATGTTTAACTATATCATATGTATTCGTTATAAAATATAATATCGTTGAGTTAGTATCCCATAACACAAGTTTCAAACTACTTTGGGGCTAGCTCAATTTGTGTGATTTGTCCCTATACATTTATTTATTTAAGATCTTCTATAAAACTTAAATTTAAAATTTTAAAAACCCCCGACTCAAAACCTCTAAAAATTAAATAAATAATAATTATGTACCCCTAATTCGACCTTTTAATTTTATGATATAATATTTATATTAGTTAATAGTAGTTAGTCATAATACTTCCAAACCGTCATCCCGTCGGGGGACCGCTAAGTAAAAATTTATTACTAGCTGACAAATTGATATCTACTGTCTATTAGTTTAAATGTCTGTAGCGGTCTCCCGACGTGATGACGCTTTGGAAGTGTTATGACTAACTACTATTAACTAATATAAATATTATATCATGAAATTAAAAGGTCGAATTAGGGGTACATAATTATTATTTATTTAATTTTTAGAGGTTTTGAGTCGGGGGTTTTTTAAATTTTAAATTTAAGTTTTATTTGGCGTTTTTTATAGTCCAGCTCCATCATGAGACTCTGGTACCAAAGTACTCATCAAGACGGATCAAACGTGCCCAAACTAGATGGGGTTATATCGTTTAATTACCGAGTTCCTATGGGCACCTTCCAGCTCCATCTTCAGATCCTCGTTACCATGTAGCACCAAAGTACTCATCAAGACGGATCAAACGAGCCCAAACTCGATGGGGTTATGTCGTTTAATTACTGAGTTCCTATGGCAACCACCCAGCTCCATCATCAGACCCTGGTTACCATCTAGCACCAAAGTATACAGATACACACGTAACACCCCTCTTTTTGGGTCGGTGAAAAAAATACAGCGCGATAGCAATAAACATTAAGTATGACAAGCGAAGCCGCGAGCCCAGCTAATGAATTATACCTATAAATGAACTATTCAATGAGACCATTCCAATGAACCGAAACACGATACATCTACTGTAATTTGACGTGGAGTTGAGTATACTGCAAGTTCCAGATGATGCTGCAGCATCAGATCAAGTTTACCATATTCTTGCAATATCATGACAGTAACAGTATACTAAATTTCAAATCGATCTAACCAGTGGAAGTTGCTCATTTCCCTTCATCAAATAGAAAAAAGCTGATGATCTTCAAACGGCTGAACAGATTTTCATGAATCATAGCTAAGAACACTCCCGCATAGGTCACCTTTCAAACAAAAAAAACTGCATCAAAATCGGATCATCCGTTTGTTTGCTACGATGCCACAGACAGATCCACAGATCCACAGATCCACCGATCCACAGATACACAAATACACACGTCAAACTTATAACACCCCTCTTTTTGCGTCGGGGGTTAAAAACCATTATCATCACATCAGACGAAGCTATAAAAGGTTCCTTGTTTACTAAATAACCCTAAATAGTACCTATTTCGTGCCTATTTCAGTGTTTACCGCTGTGGCATCTCGTGGACTGCTGTTCTTTCGCCATGACTACACATATTTCGAAGAATTCCACGCTTTCTACAAATTAAATTGGGACTCTAGCGTCATGTCATGGGATTCTGCTCTCAACGCCTGCGACCAAGAAGACTCTGAGCTATTTTATCCAAAAGTTACCAACGAATGGACTATAGTAAAGAACCTATCTGAAAAGATGTCTGTACACCCAAATACTACGGATGCATTTGTGGGTATACAGAACGAAGGCATTGAAGACTTCCTAACTGTAGATGGTAAGAATATTAAATGTTCCTCAAAATTTTAATTTTGGGGTCTGGGGTGAGGGGCTCGATGGCGTCGCTTTCTGTCGCACTCTATGAACACGCAAGCAAGCGTCGTCGACCCTGGCCAGTGCTTGGATGGGTTTCGTTATCTCGAGCTTCTTCGTGCTTCGGAGGGTACGTTAAGCCGTCAGTCCCGGCTGTTATCGGTAGATGACAGTCGTTAAGCCAAGTCGGTGGCCTTCGGGCGGCTCTGCCCATCCGCATTGGAGCAGCGTGGCAGAGTACGCTCTAGTCCCCTTCGATGGACGGGAGACTCGTATCCCTGCAGTGGGATGATTATGGGTTGAAATGATGATGATGAAATCTAGAGTAAATAGGTACTTTCTAGATGAGTATACAACGTAGACCACAGCGATGCTTACCATGAGGCAAGCTGTGTCAAACGCTTTACTTTAGGTAAAAAAAAATGTAATTGAATGCAATAATTTCTTAAATTTATTCAGAGATCTCAGAAAAAAAGATGTACACAACTCACACACCGCCATTTGGTCCCAAAGTAAGCTAGGCTTGACCTGCTCGTGTTATGGGTACCAGACAACGGGTATATTGTAAATATATTCATCGGAAGTACTAGGGTTACGTGTTAGATTACAACGATTTAGTACAAATGTAGTACAAGATTTAGATGAGAGAGAACGATGCGTGTGTTATCACACTACACCGTCACAGAAATGTTTGCCCCGAACCCGCGCCCTCTGATACCGAAGGTAGGATCACTACCAACGCACCACTGGCGCTGTCTAGAAAATCTCATTTCAATCTTTTGTGGATAACTTCTTCTTTTTATTTGTTTTAAATAAACAAAAAAAACGTTTATTTTTTTTTCACAAACGACAATGGCATACTTAAATAAATGTTCTATATTACATACAACCAATGTGCAGGCTATATTTAAATATATAATAAACATTTGTCCCTGTGAGAAGTCTCTCTTTGGTGCCTGAAGAAGGTTCGAAAGAACCGTCACAAGTTACAGGTCACCAGTGTGCCACCATTTTTTTTGCATTAAAGTTGCAAAATATTTTTTTAAATTATATTTTCCAGGTTACACTACCCCATATCCGTTAGAAAAGGACCCTCAACTCTCAGGGGGTAGATTGTGTGCAACGATGGATATGGAAACTGGAAGCTTAAAAACCAATAGTTGTGTTGCCCAAGAATATACTCCAAAACCATTCGTTTGTAAGAAGGTAGAGCCTATCAGCTGTCCAACTATAGATAAAGGTATGTATATAGTATTTTTGTCAAGAACTGTTAGAATAACAGATTTGGGAACTACTCTAAAGAGAAATTGACTAGGGAGCATGGTCTGCGTCCGGGCAAGCTTGGAGCCAAGTGGAAGGAGATAACTATTTTTTTTTTGGGTACGATATAATATTCATTGCTGTTCTACCAATACTCAGTCGTTTTCGTCCCCTTTCCAATTCTCAATGGAATGCGAGCATATACTGTTGCTATCATACGCAACATGATCATATCTATATTGCACAAAACACAGGGCAGGAGTAGCGGCATCTTGAGAACTTTATTTACCAAGTATGGCAGCCCGATACTTTCTTATGGGGAGAAAATTTTCTGCGCAATTCTCGAAGTAGTCGGAATTAATTGTCTTTTTTTTATTACATAAACTTCTTTTTCAGGGTATAAATATTTTAAGGATCTAAAAAAGTGTTACAAAATAAACAACCATGAGCAAACATGGCACGAAGCCTTACATACGTGTATCATGGAAGGCGGAATTCTAGCAGTCATAGAAAATAATTTAGAAGCTGAAACGATAAGAAAGGAACTTGACAGAGAAGATGACAGAGATAAGTACCACGTCGGTTTCCGAAGAACCCTGCCGACTTCTGAATTTCACACTATAAAAGGTAAGGGACACAGTAAGCTCTTCTTCCATGCGTCATCCCGTCTTGTAACTCAATAACATTGGCAGGGTTCGACTTTTACAAAAACTCACTAGACCTAGAGGTGACTCCATCGAGTATCCTGGTGGTGGTTTCAGCCCAAAATTCGATGCATGCGCCAGAATTTGATAATTTTTTTAAGTAGAAAAGCCAAAATATCTTCAAAAGAACTTTCTTCCTTCGAGTACGAAGATCCTATTGGTCCAAACCTTGATTTTGACACTGTTAAACTATGCAGATGCTTGTTGTACCAATATGTAGGTGGATTCGTTTTATTTTTAACGTGCGTAAATTTGACCACATTTCCCCTTTCAGACTTCAGTTAAAATGGCTCACTCTCGGGCAGCGCAGGAATCTGAGAGTACTGTGCGTACACTCTTCGGGGTCCTCAGAGATCCAAAAGTTCCCAATTATTTAAAACACAAATTTAGTTTCCTCACTTATGAGTGAAGATTACACACACTTAGAGGCACACCTCTTCTCGAAATCTACGCTCCAATAGCACTCTCAAACCTTTCACACCTCTTCACAAAACCTCTCATATGTCTAATTCATTCACACTTTCTGCCATTAGATTATGGAATTCGCTTCCCAATAAAATTAGAATGAGCTCTAGCAAAGTTTTTAAGCAAACGGTTCGAGAGTTTTTCCTCAAAGAACCTTAAGCAGGACACGTCTGAAAATTTAATTAGATATAGTATATTATGAAAGTTTATTATTAATATATTTTATTAATATATTTTATTAATATGTGTATGTTTATAGCCGTATATATATAATTAGTTATTAGGTAATCAGTAGATTACTTTAATTTTATCCCGCAAACAATATTTCTGCCTTACCCGACGGTTGGCTGGTAGAGAATGCCTTTAGGCATTAAGTCCGCCAATTGTATTTCTCTTTGTGCAATAAAGATTAAATAAATAAAAATAAAATATCGTTTCCACAAGTATGATTTTTTTTGAGTTACAAAATCTAGTGACACTATTTCGTAAAAAAGTACGTTTAGCTCAATAATCAACTGGATTTCAATACATGCCCGCGGTATCAATCGCCAAATCACGTTGTTCCCTATTCCCGGAATGACACACAGAATAAAATACTATCTTATATGATAATCCATGATTTAAATTACCCGTGAACCATATATAAATATAATATATAGTAGATAAAATATTTTCCCATTGGAATAACATTGACGGGGTAAAAAGTAGCTTAAGTTGGGCTTTGTACGTTTGACAATATAGGCTGATTATATTGGCTGACTAGTCAAGCCGTGAAGGAATAACAAACAAACTAACAAAGAAACTCACTTTCTCATTTATAATATTAGTATGATTCTAAATAGAGGATATCAGCAAGTAATGTAACATTTAATTCAAACAAATTGATTAATTTTTTTTTTTAGGTCAACAGATGAAACATGTTTACAACAATTTCGAAAAGCAAATAATTTCAAATGAAGATCCAAATTATCCACAAGAATGCATTCCTGAATATAGTACTTTTGACAATTGTGTACGATATAATAATGGGCTACACTATGAAAATACGGCTGATGTTGTTGTGCATGATGGTGTATGTGGCGCTGCTGTGGCGAAGAATAGTTTATTCCTTACACATGTACCATGTGAAAAAAGCAAGAGGTTTATATGTGAAATTCCAGTTCGCTACTTTGTGTGAAACAAAGAGTAAATGATCAGACACGGATTTTTATTGAAATTATATATAACTAGCTGTAAAAATTTGTCTATGTTGGACTCTGTACCCCTGAAAATATGTATACAAATTTTCAAAAAGATCGGCTGCTTAGTCAAGTCTTGGAGGAATAACAAACAAACAAACTCACTTTCTCATTTATAATATTAGTTAGCATGATGGTAATTATGGAATACTAGTGTACAAAAAGGTATAACAAAGTAAGGCGGAAAAAATAATCCATACGAAAACAAAACACACACACTGTGCAGTACTGTGCACGTAACCCAAAACACTTTGAATTTTTGCGGAAGTCGCTGACCATAAAGAGTAGAGACTCGTGGTGTTGCCAGCCTCGGCACTACACAGTACAAATTTAACCTTGAGACAAGACATGGAATTGCATACTGCTTTGCAACAAACCAACAAACTTAAAAAGCTCACCAATTTCATATCTGATCAATGACTTCAGCAACAATTATTATTGACATTTAACTATCAAATAAATTTGTTGGATACATAGATGAGTGAACTATCCGTTTATATGTGATGGCAGTATCCTTCACTTCATATTAATATCAAGGGCTGACTATGGATCCAGGTATTATAAAATGAAAATTCTAGACTTTTTCACGCAAACGGTGTATTCAATGTATCGTTTTTACAAAGGCGGGAAAAGAACGAGTGAACGTCATTTAACTTGACATTTTTAACAATATACGAGCCGGTGACTCAGTGTTGCCAGATTATTTTATCAAGCGTTGATATCCTAATACAACATACAAAATAACAATTATGAAGAACTTAGACTACTGTAAAACTTGAACAAGGGCTGTGTCGGTTATTCCGACAACGCCAGTTTCTTGCACATCCAAGAGAAATAATTGCATGCAATCTAGTGGGAGGAATAATTTGTCCTTCAAAAATTGTAAGCAACTGTCGTTTAGAAGATGCATGTCAATTATTGCTTTGACATTATTGTATGCCACAGGCAATAAACTGGCATGGTCTAAATGGGCCTTTACTCCAAAGAATTTACCCTAGAGTGAAATCTAGGAAACGCCAGTACGAGATTTCTTCCCTATTTACCCTAGCTTTACGTAAATTCTCGGACACCTCTGTCCGACATTTTGCAAGTTGCTTTCGGACAGAGCTGTCGGCAATTTCTCGCAGTAATTTTGTGCAGATCTAAACGCATCCTTTAGATATATGCTCACACCGTTATCCGCTATTATCACCACTTTTACTATAGACATTGTTTATGGTATACGGCCTAAACAATTTCGATAAAACGAGTATCAAAACAGGCCTATATTAATAAAATAAATAAATTCCATCTGATATCCGTTTCGTGCCAAAATATTTTATTTAGTGCCGCCATTTCGCGCTTCTGGATATATTTTATGACAGTCGCTCAAATCCCTAATGTTATTCGATGGTTTTCAATTTCCCCTACGATATAGGCTTCGCGTGAAGTATTTTCTAATCCTAATAAATATTGTTACAAGTAAACATGTTTCCCTTTTGGCTATATAAACATGCCATAACAAGCTAATGCTCGCGGTTTTGTCCGCCTTTTTAATAATTGCGATATTGTTCATCATATCAGCCCAAAATCATCCCACTGCAGGGATGCGGGTCTCCTTTCAAACGAAGGTGATTAGGGCGTACTCCACCACGCTGCTCCACTGCGGATTGGCAGAGGCTCGGCTCGATATTAGAGTGCGATACACAGCGACGCCATCAAGCTCCTCATAATATTTGTTAATTATTATTAATGAATTAATCATTGACATGTCATTAATTACCAAATAAACACTGTAAAAAAAACTTTAAATATCTAATTGTAATTGTGAAAGGAAAGTAATTTGGTGCCCTTTAAAATGTTTCATATCATCCTAATCATCCCGCTACCGGGATAACGGTCTCCCTTCAATTGAACGCTGCTCTAATGCGGATTGCCAGAGACCAAAGTTTTTAAGCCACCTAAAGGCTACCGACAGCTCATCAACTGTCATCTATCGATGACAGCCGGGCCGGACGGATTATTGCTCTCAGAGGAACGGAGAACATCCAGATAACGATACTTGGATAAGTATTCTGGCTACGATCGAAGTAGCTTGACTTGCAACGTCTTAAACGTTAAATTATGGAGCGAAATGAATATTCCAGGACTTTTTTATGCTAGAGATATTGTTCATATTTTTCGCTTGATTGGCACTATTGGCAGTATAAGAAATATAGACCTCCAAGGACCCGTTCCATAATCCTCTAAAGAGCTTAGGCAGCGTTGTACGACCCTATTTGTAAGGCTGGATGCGCGACTGCCGATTGGCCCCACAAGTCCGATATCACGAATCTACACACTTGATAGTATTTGCCCTTTACGAATCAAATGTGATAGTAAATTTTATTATAAGTACTTCTTTTCCTGTCCTTATCGTAATTGGAGTCAACTTTTAATAAGGACTATCCTACTAAACACCACTCTCTTCTGTAAAACTAGGATAGAACAACGGCAACCACAGATTGACAATAAGCAGTGAAGCTTATTCACGTTCTGGGAGAACTACAGCTGTTTTAGAACTCATAACAAGTTTCAGGTTTATAATAGACGAAGTAGGAAGTTTTGATAGGATTTCTTTAGCAATTACAAGAGAGGCATCAATTTGAAATACAAGGCATCATATTCTTAAGGGATTTCCGAACACCACGTTATATTATTACACTAGCGAAACCCGCGCAACTTCGTTTGCGTGTATCCCGCTTTCCCGTGGGAATTTTGGAATGTATGATACTTTAAAACCTTCCCCTTGAATCACTCTATCAATTTAAAAAAACCGCATCAAAATCCGATGCGTAGTTTTAAAGATTTAAGCATACAAAGGGACAAAGGGACATAGGGACATAGGGACAGAAAAAGCGACTTTGTTTTATACTATGTAGTGATTACTCTTGATGTCATTTACAGCTTAGCTGACGGTCGCTAAATCTAGTTAACCTGTGCCATCTATCGACAACAGTCGGAACCGACTGCTTAACGTGACCATAGAATAAGTACCTAAAGGACGTGACCTCCGAAAAATTCCATATTTCATTATATTTACCATCACTGAAAGCGAAATAAAGCTTGTTT
Organism: Endotricha flammealis; assembly: GCA_905163395.2. NCBI lineage: Eukaryota > Metazoa > Arthropoda > Insecta > Lepidoptera > Pyralidae > Endotricha > Endotricha flammealis. The sequence continues at coordinate 3,899,029 of LR990866.1, forward strand.
TGTTTTCAATATTCAACTAAATATTAATTATTTGAGTTACCGTTCGAGAATAACAATTCAACATTGGTATTCAAAAGAGAAAATTCAACCGTTCAACTTTTAGAAACACATACCTTTGGGATTTACTGAATCATTTCAACATTACAAAATAAGGGGCCTACCGCGATGAAATTAATAAACAATAAAATTGTGTCATTTCAGGCTTATTTTGAACAAATTGGGTCGCATTCGCATATCAGAACACAAGTAGTTCTATCAAAATAGATGAAGTCACTGTGTCTTGTAAAGCAGGACCAAAAACGGTGACCTCAGATTGACAATAAGCAATGAAGCTTATTGACGTCCCGGGGGAGAAACTACAGCTGCCTTGGAACTCACAATGAATCAGAAAGATATGATGGAGTAGGAAGTATTGAAAAGTCGTTAGATGCGACCACTAGTGGCTAGTATCCACTAAGATTGTGGTTGCGAAGCTTCACTGTACACTTATTAACGGACGACAAAACATAGCCAACGAGCAGCTGCTATGGACCGCAACTTCTGGCTCAGAAGCGGCCACCCGATCGCTCAGTTTGCAGTGTTACATTGTTAAAAAGTCTTCCACAAATTGGAGCGGCCATTAGTGGCTTACCTGTGGCCGCCACTTGTTACTTGTTGTCTTGAGGGCCTTCTCCGCAATTAGGCAGCCTATGTGCCCTTTGTGCACGCGAAGAGTGGGAGCTGGATTACTCCAGCCATTCCTAATTCCTCCAGGATGCCGACCACGGACTTGATGTCGCTGAGTGCCTCCCGGAGACTGCCTAGGGTTCCCAGGTAGGTTGCCCGGTATGCTGACACCTCGCTGTGGCCGGCACTAGTTGTCTTGTGTGAGAGAACTCTAAGTTAACTTTTCATTGAAAATTAAAAATTAAAAATCAAGTACAAATTAATTTACAGTTCCGCATTAATGTTTTTATGACCAACAGTTGCAATAAGTAATAGTTTTAATAAACTTAACACCCAATAGGGACATAAAGAGTTATTATGAAAGACTTTTATTCGCTCGACTTTTTGGCGGTACATTCACAAGCAAAATCGTGGCTAGAATCTATTTTACTTCTTTAAGTTAATAGTGTTTCGGTAAATTGCTCAAAACTGTTTTTAAAATTAAGGACACGTTAATATGGCTGTCATTGACAAACTAAAGAAGAGAAAAAAGAGATAGCTTGCGGCTTTGTATTTTAAAAAGTCCACAATTCTCAAGCATGAAAGTATATTTTAATCCATTTTCGTTCATTCTTTTTGTCGTAAGGCAACCTAAATTTTGGCTGTCGGGAGACATAAGGATAAGAATGTGTATGTAGTCTAGTTTCTACGTCATCTAAATATGTAGGTAATCAAGTATTTCGTAATGGAGTTGTCAAGAGAAATTAACTTTAACATTTAAAAATTCGAAGTTTTCTTCATTATTATATAAAAAATAACATTTATCATGTCTTAAGACGTCTTTTATAAAAAGTTTTCATTTTTATTCATCATTAATGCTGCAAGGAAACGTCTCTTCGTCTCAAAAGTTTCTTGAGAAAAGTGAGGACGTGTTGAGTTCAGTATTAAATATTAACCTGTCCCCTTAATGTGAGTTAAGTTTATTGTATTTTTATGTACGAGAAGTCGTTTGAAAAATTTCTGCTAGCTAGAAATAATTTTGCAATTCATAAAAAGTTTTATTTTACTACCGATTTAAACGTTCAATAATAGTCAAACAACTTCCTAATAACTATACTTAAAGGCGGAATTTAACAGTCCTTTCAATATTTCCTACTCCTACAAAATTCTTTCTGATTAAATTTGTTGTGAGTTCCTAGACAGCTAGTTTCTCCCCCGGGACGTCAATAAGCTTCATTGCTTAATGTCAATATGAGGGCGCCGTTGTTGATCTTAAAGGCGCTAGGTATGCTATTTTTCAATGTGTGATTTTTGATAATAATTGAAACTACATAACTACTAACACAAATGCACCAATGGACTCTCAATGGTGTCTATCAATCAGTGGAATAGTTTTTGACATTTGTTATGGACTTAAACAATAAGTTACTGATACACTATCGGCATTCTTTTATGAGACGATTGAGAGTCCATTGGTGCATTTATGTTAGTAGAATCGGGCCCCTGGCCGCGTTGTTTGATCAGTAGTTAAGTAAAGTGAAAAAACTAACTATTTGTTAAAAATTTCTACGAATTTTAACCATTAATATACTTAACTACTGATTAAACAATGCCCTTACACAAAAATATTTGAATTTTTGAAAAAAGTATTCAGTTTGACGCGCAATTGTCAATAATATTATCACACAATTTGTCAAACTGTGATATGTTACGCGAGTGTCGGCGCTTTGTTTTAAAAGGCACTTACGGAGAATAATATCCTAAACGCTATTATATGTTATTCATAAAGGCTTACTTCATTGATATTGGCGGAGCTCCCCGGATCGTCGTAAAGCAGATTGGAATAGCCTCTTACACGGAAGGAATCGTAGTATCCTTGTAATTTTCCCCGGATTCAAGAATGTCGTAAAATTTGTATTGAATTTGTACGTAAATAGAACGGCGCCCGGTACGTTTTATGCATTCTTAGTTCTGTAAAGCGAGATTTTTATATACCCCGTTAATGTTCTACCTGGGCTGACATTGTACAGTTGACATCATATCAGGCTATCGTACTAACTATAATCATCCTACTGGAAGGATACGGGTCTCCCTTCAATGGAAGGGTATTAGAGCGTACTCTGCTACACTGCTTTTTTATGCCAAACATACGGCCCGCCTTATGGTAAGCATCACCGTAGCCTATAGACGCTTGCAATACCGGGGGTATCACTCACCTGTTGGCAACCCTCCCAACCCCCCAAAGTGGAGCTCTGGAGACCTTACTCACCGTAGGAGCACAACATGGCCGAGACCAAAGCTATTTGGCTACGATCTTCTGTAAGGTGGAGGTCCTTCCCCAGACGGGCTGCTCCGATTTGAGAGGATTATCCGCTGTGCCCTATCTCTGCTACGCTGCTTCTATGCGCATTGGCTCAACGACTGACATCCACAACAGTCGGGTCCTCTGAACCTCGGAGAATTTCGAAATAACGAAACCCCTCCAAACACTGGCTAGGGTCAACGTTGCCTTACTGCCGTGTTCATTTCAGAGTGCATCTGTTTAACTCACGACTTGTTTTAAACAGCTCACTGCATGTTTTATTTAAAACCAAGATTCTGAGCAATTAGTTGTTTAGTAAACATTTTTAGTTACGTTTACGCGTGCTGTTAACTGCTCACGTATAATCCATTAGAAAAGGAAAACATGCTAAGTACAGTTCTCACGTAAGTACCATTGAAATGCTACCTAACTACTGCCAAAGATAAATTTAAAAAGATCCTGCAAAAAGCCAATATTCATATTTTAGCCTCATTTTCTTTCTCCAATAATATTCGGCTATATTCGACTAGCTTGGTGGGATTTAAATATGGTGCAAAACATCTTGACAGTCTAGTTATGTATTGGTAGTAACCCTAACTTTGGTACTAGAGGGCGCGGTGCGGGTTCGCTCCTCACACGGGGGTATTTGTGCTGGTCTCGAGTACGGGTGTTTCCAATGTATTAATTTACAATAATTTGACGACCTCCGTGGCGTAATGGTTACCACGCCAGACCGCCACCCAGGAGGTCCCGGGTTCGATCCCCGGTCGGGTCATGATGAAAAACGAACTTTTTCTGATTGGCCTTGGGTCTTGGATGTTTATCTATAAGTATATGTATTTGTTATAAAATATAATATCGTTGAGTTAGTATCCCATAACACAAGTTTCGAACTTACTTTGGGGCTAGCTCAATCTGTATGAATTGTCCCTATATATTTATTTATTTATTTAATTATATCCGTGGTCTGGTAACCATAAGACAAGCCGGTTAAGCCTAGTTTACTTTTAGACCAGTTGACGCTGTGTGAATTGTGTAAAACACAGTATTTTATAACAGACTAGCTGACCCGTGCCCACTTCGTTAGGCGTTCGTAAGAAACGCTTTCATTCGACCGTTTTTTCTCCGATCCACTTTGCAAAACCGACTACCACAAGCCTTTTTATTTTTCGGTTTTTGTTCGGTTAACCTATGACACTCAGCAATAATGTGGCTTTCTATTGGTGAAAGAATTTTTAAAATCGGTTCAGTAGATCCCGAGATTACCCCTTACAATTGAACAAATATACAAACACACAAACTTTACTTCTTTATAATATTAGTATAGAAAAACTGTAATTTTTAAAAATTTGGAAGAAATTTATTTTCAGTTAATTCGTCTTCGTTTCGTAACAATTTCATAATAATTTAAATCGTTTATATAACACGGGTTATTCATAATTAACCCATAATTTACACATACATACTTTACTGTTTTCATGTGAACGTGTATGAATGGAACAGGAGAATCTATTTAGTTTAATGTCTGCGCTACAATGTTTTAGAACTACTATAAAACTTTTACACGTGATCGTGCAAGCGAAATTGTTGAATATAATCGCATTTACGGTTTAAATGAACGGCGATTAAATAAAAATGTTTACTACTTGTTTATATGGATCAGACATTAATCTGTTTTGCATACATAAAATATTAAATTCATATTATAAAGGATAGTTCAGATGCACCGGGCCGCTTTACCACATACACCGCATCATAGTACGGTACGGTACGATATAGCAGTAAAAAAAGAACGTTACTTCAGTCTAGTGCGCTCCACGACGACTTTTACGTTACTTCAGTTTAGTGCGCTCCACGATGACTTTAACGTTACTTCAGTTTAGTGCGCTCCACGACGACTTTTACGTTACTTCAGTTTAGTGCGCTCAACGACGACTTTTACGTTACTTCAGTTTAGTGCGCTCCACGATGACCTTTACGTTACTTCAGTTTAGTGCGCTCCACGATGACTTTAACGTTACTTCAGTTTAGTGCGCTCCACGATGACTTTTACGTTACTTCAGTTTAGTGCGCTCCACAACGACTTTTTGTATCGCTCTCCAACGATACGGTCGTGAGTTCGCATTGATATGCGTGACCGTAGCGAGTGGTGCAGAAGCGCGTATTGAAAACGCGCGACTGCATCGCTACAAAATGTTGTCGTGGGTTAGCGCCCTTAGACTTTTAGACCAAGGGTCTTGGTTTAAAATTGCAGTGGAAGAACTTTTATGAAATAAGCTAGACCTAATATCGGCGTGAAGCTACAATGCGTATCGTTCGCCGAATGAAACGGATTTCAATCTCCGGAACTTTTTGCTAGTTACACAAGATTTTTAGACCTACGACACATACGATTTTTTCTGCTGTGCCACATAACCCGTATTTAATCGTGATTCCACACTGTCATGTCTGGTTGCTTTTACGATAAGACCGCCTATTGTACGTTAGATTATTACTAAAGTTCCACAATTGCATTATATTTATTGGTGTAATAAACAATATTGTATTGTAATTATAAAAAAGCATCGCGAAACGTTCAGCTGTTATTTTATAAATTGTTACACTCGTTTAGTAAAACTAGAGCGGGCGAGGAAATAAATTCTTTAGCCTGACAGTAACGAGCGTGTGTAAAACATAGCATCAGAGGTACTTGGAAATATACGACCAAAAATATTTTCTGGTAGGCTCTTGTTAGTTAATTTTAAATTATACGTTTATAGACTAGCGATTCTGCGCAACTTTTTTTGCTTGTGCCCGCTTTCCCGAGGGACTTTCGAAAAATCCTTTCACATCGGATGCCTACGTCATAAAGAGCACATCATCCAAGTTTCAAGTCTTTACGATCAAAGATTTAGGTTATGCGTTGATTCGTCAGTCATTCAGAATAAAGCATTTTATATGTTCAGTTAAATGTGTGATGTTTTGGTTAAGCATATGCAACTTTTTTACGAGATTCAACCAAACTGACCTTTTCACCGAACGAAACACATTCACGGTGATATTGTGTAAGAAGGTGGTACATTCCCGATCGAGGTAGCCTATTTCATAAATGCTTTACCATTCATGTTGTTACTAATATATATACTATAATTTACGGTTTATGAGATTTTCAATTATTTGTTATACAGTCAAACGGTCCTAATAGATCAGGCATTGTCCTAAGGCATTGTCCTAATAGGACGCGAATGCGCGATCGTCGCGCGAGTAAGCGATGCGACCGTCGCGTGTTCGCGCGATGGCTAAAACTGGGTGTCCTAATTGATCATCGCGCGAATTGACGACGCGAGCAAGCGATCGCGCGAGTAAGCGATGCGACCGTCGCCGCGTGTACGGGCGATGGACCAATGCGCGAATTGACGACGCGAGCAAGCGACCGTAGATTAGGCAGAACGGTCGATACCAACAATCATGGACGTCAGAGAGGCTCAATTTTTGCTGTCGGGAAATATTTGGTTGACTAATTGCGCGGGTTGACTAATTTAGATGGTAAAGAAAATAAATAACGTGGGACGCAAAGTGCCTTGTTAAAAATGAGACCAATTCGTGGTGAATTTCACAATCAACATTTTGACGTACGAGAAGATGAGTCTGCATTTCATGATTATATGTCTATGTCTCAACCGTCTCTGAATTTTGAGTTTCATTGTTATCAGATCCGGCATTCGAATCCTCAAAGTTGCTTTGGGTGTGCCTGGGTTTCACCATATCTTTTAAAAAAGATATTTCCTTAAAATAAATCCACTTGTATCCAATGTCATCGTTATTAGGACTGCCTGGGTTCGCGCGAATGGATTTAAGAAACATTTGAGTCGCGCGACCGAGTCGTGCGATTGTTAGTTAGGACACCTATTCGAATTCAATATGTTTGATCGCGCGTTCGTACGAACTAAGTTCGCGCGAATGGATTAACAAACATTTGAATCGCGCGACAGCGTCGTGCGATGGTCAGTTAGGACACCTATTCGAGCTCAATATGTTTGATCGCGCGTACACGCGACGGTCGCGTCGCTTACTCGCGCGACGATCGCGCATTCGCGTCCTATTAGGACAATGCCTTAGGCTACGTGAGCGTGATCTCTCTGGTCATAACATTGACGAATCTGTACGTCTCATTCTCATTTGAATGCTGTCACTTTGACTTCGCGAATCCGCACACTTATTTTTAAAAATACACTGCCAATCAAAGGGTTCAGTTATTTTGAGGGCGTGGTTCTTTGACGTTTAACTGATGTTTAACTTACAGACATGGTTTGCATTTAATTTTGTAGCGAACCGCTTTTCTACTGGGGAGTGTAACTCCCAGCTCCCAGTTCTGTGGTCATAATACATTACGAGTAATACAAATTCAATATGAACAAATTGTGTAACATTAATCTTGTGTACTTACAAACATGACTTATGGTAATTATTTACGGGTATTCATTGTTTTGAATATTTGAATGAGTAAATTGGTTTTACAAAACGTAGGCAAAGCTTCGAGCGGAAAATGTACACCTGTTCAGAATTTTCAAGAAAGGAATGATTGAGTGATTTTATGTAATACTAGCTGTTGATGCCCGTGGTTTTATCCGTTCCCGGAATGATATACGCGAAAAACTTGATGATGAAATCCTATAATATATTTTAATTCGTAAATAAACTACCTGAGTGAGTACCGAATGTCAACCAACTCAGTCAAGCCGTCCGTGAAAGAAAAACATCTATACATACAAACTTTTGCGTTTATTTATTTTTACAGGGTCGGCAACGTGCGTGTGATACCTACTTCCAGTGTTGCAAGCGTCTGTAGGTTACGGTGACCGGTTACCATCAGGTCAGCCGCTTGTTTGCCACCTTAGTGGTATAAAACACATGTAATATTGTAGCAAGAAAGAGAAAGCTACTCTATCCACGAATGATATAGGATATATTATATTCAATATACATTATTCAAGATATATAATATACAAAAAGAAGTAGGGCACAGCGGATAATCTGCTCAAATCGGAGCAGCCCGTCTGGGGAAGGACCTCCAACTCACAGAAGATCGTAGCCAAATAGCATTGGTCTCGGCCATGTTGTGTTCCTACGGTAAGTAAGGTCTCCAGAGCTCCACTTAGGATTGGGAGGGTCGGCAACGCTCGAGTGATACCCCCGGTATTGCAAGCGTCTATAGGCTACGGTGACGGCTTACAATCAGGCCGACCGTATGCTTGATTGCCACCTTTGTGGTATAAAAAATAAAAAAAGAATCTCAAAAAATTGTGAGTTCTTACTAAAACCCGTGCAAAACCGGGGTAGGTTCCTAGTATTCAATAAACATTCGACAGGGAATATGCAAAACAAGTCCTTATAAAATTTATTCGACAAATATTCAGTGACTACAGACGTGCACCTGAATAATTTCTTCACCCCAATTAAGAATGTGCTGAAGGGTAACTCACCCCGCAATTGCGGTTATTTGTTGAATGCTACCTTCAAAATTATACCTCCATTAACATTGCTTTGTGTTAAACTTGTTTGTAAGTTTGGGCCGTGGCTTTGCTCATCTAGATACATAATTATTATATCTCGAATAGATATCGTATTTCTCTCTATCATTAAATTGCTATGATAATATAATGACAGGTTGGTGGTCGAGTGGCTAGATTATTTTAATATTTTTTTTAATTTTTTTTTTTTCTTTTCATGATATTATTGTTTTTATTTTTATGGGTATTGACATAGACCGATTATTTCACAAACAAATATGAGTTTTGTAAAGGTGTTGCACACTGCTGTTTAAAAATGTTTACAAACATTTTCTAACGCTGATACATTTACTAACTAATGTTAGGAATTGTTACATTCTGTTAGAAATTGTTAAATGTTTTATGTGCTCCTACTCCGATGGAAAATGTTTACAAATATTTATAACATTACTAAAATACTAACTAAACACTACACTACTAACATTGTTAATAACAACTTTGTTTAGAATTGTTTACTAAGATTACCTAACATTTCTAACATTAAATTGTGATCGTATGTTTCTTAACAAATGTTTACTAACGTTTGTAAACATTTTAAACACCAGTGTGGCAGTCTTAATTAGGTAATTAAATAAATTTCTGACAAAATAAAAACTTGATTTAAATAAAATGAAATGGTACTTAAACTACCATAATTTCTGAAACAAGCAAAATGGCCACTGGTAAAAGAAATTAGATAAGTTAATTTAAAAAGACCGTGCAAGGGTGTGTTGGGTCACTCACATTGTAGGATCTAAACGTGTATCTAAACGAGTATCTAACGAGTATCTAAACGCTTTGCTTGCTTGCAAGTAATATTCTATGACATTTGAAAGTTTCATACAATAATTACAACTTTAAAAAATGGTGACCGGTTGGATCTGTTATATTTTCCTGTTATGATGGAGAAGGTGGCAGACAGGTTTTTAGTCAGTTGCCCCTCATTGGCTAGAGAGGAGAGACAGACCCCCGTCGTTTCACCAAGTGGCGAGACTTGCAGTAAAAAGTATTTTCCTGACTAAAAACAAAAAAGATAAAAATTTACCATAATAATTTGTAAAAAGTTTTCCTTAATCAAAAATTTTAACTACAAAAAATAAGATTTTATATTGTAAATTATTATCCAGAAATAGAAATTTGTAAAGTTTAACCTTTCCTATAACATCTCTACGGCTGTATTTGTACATTATAAAATACAATATCCTCCAGGGGTATTTCTCAATGTTACTCAAACTTTACACTTACTAATATTAGACTCTGTAATGAAATGAAACTGTCTATTACATAGGGACAAATCACACAATCATTGAGCTAGCCCCAAAGTAAGTTCGAGACTTATGTTATGGTATACTATTGTACTCAACGATACTATATTTTATAAGAAACTAGCGCTGCCCGCGGTGTTACCCGCGTTTTATTTTATGCTCAGTAGCGCAACCTATTGAATATCTGACTTTTGATCAAATCCTATGGGAATCGCATACTTTCCGGGATAAAAAGTACTCTATTTGTTAATCCAAGGTATCAGCTATCTACACACCAAATATCAAAAAAAGTTCGTTTTTCATCATGACCCGACCGGGATTCGAACCAGGGACGCTCTACTAGTTACCGAGTAATAGCCGACGAACACATGAAATAAAATTTATTTGAGGAAAACGTACAAATGTCATAGAATATGGCATTGTACTCATCTGCAAGCAACCAAAGTCTAGCATATATGGAACCGTACATTGTGCGTGGCCCGACCACGTACTTCGTGTTTTTTGTATATTTTTTTATTTTAGATTTAATTTTATGCTAAGACAAAGTTAACAGTACTACCTACAGCCTAACAAAACTTGTAACTATTGGATACTACAGCAAAGCGATAAACGCCAAATCAATACGCGAAACCAATACGCAATGCCATGTGAAAATTGAAAAATCTTTATTTCAAACAATTTAATTTTCAAATAATTATTATTTAATGGAGATCATAATTAACTTTGTTAAGTTCATTCAGATAATATTTATAACTATTATTTTAAAATGAATATACATATATTTTATTTTCAACACTACAATAGTCATTAACAAAACATTATATAGGCGACAACAGGAGATGTATATGTCGCAGGCATCTGGTTTAATCCGCCATTTGATTGAGTGACTAAGCCCGTTAGGTATTCAATTGAATGACTAAAGGACAACTCGTCAAGTCGTTGAATGTAACGTTCAACGTCTTGACTGACCGTCATTTAGTGTAGTCGTTGAATGGAATATAGCCGACTTGAATTACCTATAAAATACAAAAAAATTGTTATGGTCGCAAGATAAGCCTAACCTAACCGACCAATGTCTGCCTGAACACCTACCAACCGAATTAAATTTGAATCACCTGACGGATTTACGTCCGCCCCGTTGAATGGGCTATACTGTTACAATCAGCTAACTAGTTGGACGTTGAGTGACGTTTGTTCAACGTTTGGCCTAGTCATTTAATTGAATGCCGTCATTCAATCAAATGGCGGATTCAAGCAGATGCTTGCGACATATACAAAAATAGAGTGGACTGGAGCCTAAGCTTTATTCATAGCTTTATATAATTTTAATATGAATACGTGATTTCTAAAGGTTAATTTAACAAAAATAACGTAATAAACGTAAAGTACCTCCTTTTAATTATATTTTTGTTACGCGAAAAGGTCTCAACTCAGAAAACTTTTGTTAACACTGGTCAAACTATAGAAAACTAAGAGTGTATAACGAACTAACCCCGGGGCTTTTACAAATCAAAACAGTAATGTAAGGTTTATTGGTTTCGGCGAAATTCGAAGTTTTCGGATCCAAATGTTATTTTCCAGACGAATTATTCTATCTTATATAGAAATCAGAACGTATTGCTTTCAGTGTGTTATGTCGCAGTTTATTCATTAAATTACTCATGTTGTAAAATGTCCATGGAGTTTACGAAGGCGTAGAAACTTTCAAAAGAATTTCCAATAAATAAATAGTTTTATACGCAACGAAAGTTTAAATTTTCACTTGTATTTCAGTTTCAGTTTAACTCTCTTAGATAAATTACCAGTTGCTGTATTATTTTGAAAGATTTTGGTTTAGGTAGTAAGCGAAAAAATAAGACTTTGTTTAAAAAAAGACGGGTTGCACTCCGGGAGTGCCTAAATTAAAACTTAAACATCAACATTGTGCATTTTTGAATACTTTGAAATGGTTAGAGAATCTTACGCTTTTTCGATCAGGCTACGGATCTGACGCGAGTTTAACATTTTTTACCCATCTAAAAAAGTGCCAAGCGCCGCTAAAGAAATTTTCACTTAAAAAATTATAAAAAATTAGATAGTTTTATCGGTATAGAATGCTATATTATTAGGTGGATAGTTTTATTATTTTTATTTGAAGTAGAGTAGTGGACTTGTAATGTTATGCCTAATATAGGCAATCGGGCTACAACATATACAATTTTGTTATGATTACATAAAGGTTAATGCACAACAGAAATAATGCAGTTACACAATGCAAACCTGAATTTAACACGCAACAATAGAAACAATATTAGATAGAGATAGTATGCTTTATTTACAATACACAAACGAATGACAACTTCTAATAACTGTTAAACTTTCGCGTTGCATTATTATAAACTTGGCAAACTTTGACGACCTTCGTGGCGTAATGGTTACCACGCCAGACCGCCACCCAGGAGGTCCCGGGTTCGATCCCCGGTCGGGTCATGATGAAAAACGCACTTTTTCTGATTGGCCTCGGGTCTTGGATGTTTATCTATATTTGTATTTGTTATAAAATATAATATCGTTAAGTTACCCCATAACACAAATTCGAACTTACTTTGGGGCTAGCTCAATCTGTATGAATTGTCCCTATATATTAATTAATTTATTTAAACAAGCATACGGCCCGCCTGTTGGTAAGCATCACTGTAGCCTATAGACGCTTGCAATACCGGGGGTATCGCTCACGCGTTGCCAACCCTCCCAAATTCCCCCAAGTGGAGCTCTGGAGACCTTACTCACCGTAAGAACACAACATGGCCAAGATCAATGCTATTTGGCTACGATCTTCTGTAAGGTGGAGGTCCTTCCTCAGAGGGGCTGCTCCGATTTGAGTGGATTATCCGCTGTGCCCTACCTCTCTTAAAATACTTTCTTATCGGATGCCTACGTCATACAAAGAACTTACCCTCCAAGTTTCATGTCTTTATGATCAACGGTTTGGGCTGTGTGTTGATTCTCAATCAGTCAGGATAAAGCATTTTATATCCATTTATATATTAATAATAAACCTGGAATTAAAGCGTAATTAAGCATAATTTATTATTAATTTACACACGAATGATTCAGTAAATACATTCTCGGACTAGTATATTTGGTACAAGGCAGCCTCATTGCTGAAAGCATTCTTTTTAAGGCAACCATAAGGTAACGATATTATGTCGAAAACTTATTTTATAACACTATCATAAAATATTTCATGTTTTCATTTTTTCTTTGATAGCATGAGATGAAATGAAAAAAGGCAGTAAGTAACTAGTCTTCTTTCGTCTTGTGTTTGTTTCCGAAATAGTAACTTTTAGAGTGACAGTGTGTTGTGCCCATAATATTTTTATGTCTCATAGACAGGTTTGAGTAAACTAGACAGTTTAATAAACTTAAACCTTGACTAATCTTTGTTATAAACGAGGGATCATCATCATCAGCCTTTATCTACCCACTACTGGGTATAGGCCTTTCCCAATGCCTTCCACCAAATGCGATCCTCCGCTTGCCGCATCCATCCGCCTCCAGCCGCCTTCTTGAGGTCATCTGTCCACCTGACGAAGGATAAAATTTGTAAATTCTATGGAACAGTTGGAAACCGTACAGAAATGTCAAAATATATCGTTATACATATGTCATGAGCATTTGTACTATGTAAAACCATTTCGAATTTTTCCCTGACACGTCGATAGGCCGAAGTTCCGATGGAGTTTCGAGAGCGTTTGAAATTTTGACAGAAGTTCACGATTAGATAACGGAGCCGAGTTAAATCCGATTGAAAAGTTTCCTTTTTGGTGCTCCCGTGAAAAGATTAGGCCCAATCTTCGAGAGTTTTAAGTGAGTGCTTGATACTAAGCAATATAGCAAGAAAATACTTTTAAAATACATTTTTTGTTATTGAAATGTTTGGTTATTGGTTGGATTTAATATAGCGGGTCGATCGTCGAAAGGGTAGAGAACTGAGAACAAAGATTTTTTTTGCTAATGTTACATAGTTACAATATGAATATCTACACTAAACTAATATTATAAAGAGGAAAGATTTGTTTGTGTGTGTGTGTGTGTATGTATGTTTGTAATGAATAAACTCAAAAAGGACTGGACCGATTTCAAAATTTTTTACTCCGTTGGGAAGCTACGCTATCCCCGAGTAACATAGGCTATATTATATTTTCAAAAAATAAGGGATCCATATAAAACTCGTACGAAGCCCGGTCCTCTATTCTACTATCCTACCAATATTATTTATTTATTTATTTATTTAGGTTCACCAGCGTTTGTTTACATTCATTCATGTACATAATATATAACTCCAGATCTAATCTAAATGTAACAAACAAATTATTGGTGAACACAACATGCGTTATAAGAATTTACAAGATATTAACAAAAACAGAAAACCTTAATTAAATAAATAAACTAGCCTTAAATTAATTAATAACAAAATACTACGAGGAGCCTGTGGTAGTATCATTGGCCAAATGTCAGGCCAAAATATTGCGGGATCTGTTGAGCGAGTCAAAATGCACGTCAACAAGGTCACTAAATTCATTGACCACCCTACAAAGCCTAGGTAAAGGGGAACTGGCGCCAAGAACCGTTCGACGCAGTGGTGGGCTGAATGGAGTCAGTCCACAGCGGGGGTATTATAAAGGCGAAAATTATGTGAATGTTTGTTACTTTTCACGCTCAAATGGCTGAGTCAAGATTTATGATATTTGGTATAGGTAGTTAATACCTTGGACTAACACATAGGGTACTTTTTATCCCGAAAAGTAGGCGATTCCCGTAGGATTTCTAGCCTCCCTCCTCGGTGGGCGAGTCCCTAATAAATCCACCATAATATGATATTTGCTTTCATCTATAAGGCCGCCTTGTTGTAATTACACAAGTTTGTGTATTGTGTCTATGTTCTTTTTTTTTCTGTCTGTATATTGCAAATAAAACATATTCTATTTTTCTATATTTATAGATAGACACATTATAATGTGTCATTAAGTTTAAAAATGGTTTTGAGCAATTCACCTATCATAGTTATACATTTAGTGTGAAATTGTAAAGTAACTATAAATGTCAGCTAGGAACGCTTTAAGGGATTTGTAATGTATTATCCTAATTCAGCTATTTTAGGCAAATCCTGATGGATTACCTACACGGAAGGAAGTGCGACTCGGGTCGTAATGAAGACATGTATGGCCTGAGATTTAGAGTTATTTGGATATGAGTACAATTTCACATTTAATTGTGAATATTTAATTGGTTAAGTACAACTTTATGTATTAAACAGTGTATTAGATGTTTATTTTTGATTAGAAAAAATCAAATACTTTTTCTCAAGTCTTTTTTTCAATAAAAATTAATAAACATTGAAAGAAAAACTTGAAAACATGTATTTAATTTAAAATATGGTTTGTATGTTACAATAATACCAAACTTTTACTTATAATTTTAATAAAATTACATCTTGCAAAATGAATTTACTCATAAACGTTTTTGAATTTCCCATGGGAAAGCAAGAAACGGCAGGCGTTTCTTATTATATTACAAAAATTGTTACAAGACATCTGGAGGGCTACTACGAAACGTAAATCCGATATTTCGGCCGAAGTATCGGAAGAATTTTAACCGTGAAATACAAGTTATTTCATGATTATAATTCAATGAACTACTAAAATAACCATAAAGTACAAGGTATTTCATGGATAGAATTCAAGGAATTACTAAAATAACCATGAAATACCTTGTATTTCACGGTTAAAATTCTTCCGATACTTCGGCCGAAATATCGGATTTACGTTTCGTAGTAGCCCTCAAGGACGGAATTATACTAGTTAGTTTTACTCACGTAAGTTACTTTCGTGAGTAAAACTTACTAGTATAATTCCGGCCTTAGGATCTTTCTTCTTAGTAAATATTTTTTACCACTCTCTCTCTCTACAGTCGGTCCCTCAAAAACGCAAAAAAATGTAATTAGTATAAATGAATAAATAGGAAATCCTGGACAAAAAAGATATTTTTTTGTGTCGCTTCATGAGTTTTTCAAAATACTTACTTAATTTTTTACAAAAAACTTTTTTTAAATCTAACTTCACGTATTCGTTAGTTACTTTCGTGAGTAAAACTTACTAGTATAATTCCGGCCTTAGGATCTTTCTTCTTAGTAAATATTTTTTACCACTCTCTCTCTCTACAGTCGGTCCCTCATATCTGAGGATCGTGGTCAGCTTCAGGGTTAAATCAGGAGCGGATGATCTACCTCCACCGGCTTCTGTCAGCGCATCTCAACAACAAAAACATTAAATAAAAAAATAAAAAATATATAGTGACAAATTACACAGATTGAGCTAGCCCCAAAGTAACTTCAAGACTTCTGTTGTGGGATACTAACTCAACGATACTATGATTTATAACAAATACTTATAAGTATAGATAAACATCCAAGATCCAAGTCAATCAGAAAAAGTTCGTTTTTCATCATGACCCGACCAGAATTCGAACCCGGGAGCTCCTGGGTGGCACAGAGGTCGTCATTCGCTTCGATACCATTCAGATAAACCAAAGCTCCCAGGGAATAAGTGCACAAGTCAGTATAGTGAAAACGTAGTAAATATTCGTAAACTCATCGTTTGCTTTTGTTGACGATTTTCTATGTGTATCTCAATGCTACACTTGATTAGTTTTAAATGTGAAGCGGAAGCGTTTTTAACATTGTACGCAAAAAAAATGTAATTAGTATAAATAAAGAAAATTCTGGACAAAAAAGATATTTTTTTGTGTCGCTTCATGAGTTTTTCAAAATACTTACCTACTTAATTTTTTACAAAAAATTTTTTTTTTAAATCTAACTTCACGTAGGTATTCGTCCGAATCGTCTCATTTTTCAGATGCTCGATAATCTAAATGTTTTAAGAAGAACCTGGCCGGAAACTCAACGCTTGCTTTTTTTCAATCTACAAAAATACAAAAAACATTAACCCGAAAAAGTATTTCCATCAATGAACTTGCAAAATAATTGCCTTCACTTTTTATATTTTAAACTAAATAATAGTTAATTTTTTTCTTAGACTAGGTAAAAGTGTTATTTTTCATTGCTGTGCAAGGGTTGTCTTCTATGCTTAAGTTCCAATCAAATACCAATATCGCGATAAGCGCACCACACGTTCTTAGCGCGCTGTGTCTCCTGAATAGCCAGGATCAACAACGGCGACAGATTGACAATAAGTAATGAAGCTTATTGACGTCCCAGGGGAGAAACTACAGCTGTCTTGGAACTCACAACGAATTTAATCAATCAAATATCAATATTTGACTTTACGCGGTCACCGTTGCCTCGCACCACCACCAACATCGCCCTCCGTACTTCTTACCCCGCGACATTTCCCGACAATACCCGACTCGGTTGAGGAAATATTTTATCTTTCTTCATAAAGGAAGCCAACAATGGAGCTATGTATTTTCAAAATAAATGTCAAGGCATCACTCAGCGTTCGCTGGAGTATATTTCAGTTATTTCGTTTCGGTTATTAGTGAAGTTTTAATACTTAAACCTTTACTGAATGAATTTTAATTAACTTCTGTTCATTTTTGATTTATTGCATAAAACTGCTGACGCTTATATTTATGGGATTGCTTAAACGATAAATAAATACAGTTGAGATTAAGGTCTGAACTGAATCACATCTGTCAGCATTTAAATTTTATATTAACAACAATAAAATCGTTTTTCTCTTCGAATAATTTTAATAGTGCAAGTGAATGCCAATAAATTTTGATAGCAATTGGAAAGAGGAAACGGCAAAGATGGATAGTTGGAGAAGCAGAGGAGGAGAGGCCTTTGCCCAGCAGTGGGACATAAAAAATAAAAATAAAAGTGAATGCCTAGTCTTTGAATAAATGATTTGAGTTTGAGTAATTATCTTATGATGACCTCCGTGCCATAATGGTTACCATGCCAGACCGCCACCCAAGAGGTCCCGGGTTCGAATCCCGGTCGGATCATGAGGAAAAATGAACTTTATCTTCTGATTGTCCTCGGGTCTTGTTTATTAATATGTATTTGTTATAAAATATAATATCGTTGAGTTAGTATCCCATAACACAAGTTTCGAACTTACTTTGGGGCTAGCCCAATCTGTGTGAATTGTCCCTATATATTTATTTATTTATCTTTCACACTTATTAGAATGTTGTGATTTTTTTAGTGGAGAGCCTTTGAAAGTGGAACTCACTAGTGGTGGTAGAACCTAGAACGTCTAGATTTTGTGTTAAGCTTCTGTTTATAAAGTAGACGAGGACAAGAACGGGATTTTTTTAAATTCCCACAGGATTCGAAGTAATAAGACTACACGTGTATTATCGGGAGCGCTCAACCTAGAAAGCTGATTTTTTTAATCGAGATTCCCTTTATGATTTTGACAAGGATAAAGTCGGGTTTTTTAATTCCCACGGGAACGAACTTATTGGCATTTTCGCTTGACCACGCGGGCGAACCCGCGGGTAACAGCTAGTTGTTAATAAAAGAATCTCTTAAAATCAAGTTTAATTCTCCGTCCGTAGGTACTCATTTTGAAACACTGGAAATTGATCCCACAACCATTGGGTGTTTAATGACAAATGTAACAACTCGACCACAAAGCAAGATATAAATCCAATAAATCGTGTTTACGGTTTTGTGCCTAAATAAATTGAAACCGAAACTTGGTGGAATAAAGTCGTTGTTTTCGGTTTGTTTTGAGAAGACATGACAGCCTTAAAATTATGATAATGAGGAGAGAAACACGAACGTGCTCTAAACTTTTGCAATAAATTAATAATTTACCAAATAACAAACTGCATTTGCAGGGTTACAAATACAAGTTGACTTACGAGTTGTGTGTGTATCTGATAATTGTTAATTAATGGTTGCAAGTTTAGATTGTAATGATAAGGTGCTTTTCATAACAAGGACGGAAACCAAGGAAGAACAAATATGGTCGCGTACTGCGCGGTTTCAGAGGAGTTACCTCCCGCGAACACTGAAGCTGCTAGCTGAAATGATAACCCCGCCGAGGTCTTTTCTAGACTAAAATATAGGGTTCTTCGAAAGGGATATTAAAAGAATTTCACAGGGTAGGCAACGCGCAAATGATACTCCCGGTGTTGCAGGCAACGATGACCACAAAAAAAAGTAGGTGACATAAAAAAAAAGTATGATGAAGAAGCCTCATTTTTTATCCCTTTTCTTTATATTCCCTTTCATGTGCCCGTGCTGATACTGATGTTTATAGTCAGCGGTAATCTGTCCATCAGGTAGTCCGCTTGTTTGTTTGCCTGCTGTATTACATTCAAAAAACATTATGTGGTTGGCTACTTTTTAGGGTTCCATAGTAAACTAACAAGGAATCCAAAAAGGTGAGCTCAAAGATCGTTAATACTAGTACCGAAAATCGCTTTAGGTACTCTATAGAAGTCACAAAGTAAAATTAGATTTAAAATACAAATATTTTACATGGTCCAATAATTTTCTTAATAAAGTTCTTAGGAGGAGATTCAATTATCTTAATAAGTATTGACACTGGTGATGGGTTTCGGAGTTGGTTGGCCGTTGTCTAATTAAATTTACGTTTAGAGGCTACAAGTTTAAACCTTTTGAACATAAACTAAGTAATACTTATAAGAGATATTATGAAGCAATTCAGCGAATTGAAAGTTGGATCTTCGTAGCAATAGTCTGTGTGATGAACAAATTTGCATTTTACTATTATGTAAACATTAGCTGTCATGCATTTTGGAAAGATAGGGTATTTATGAAAATTCCTTAGTTCTTCCCTTGTCTGACTATTAATGGTCGGCAACGGATCAGAAACTTCCCTGTGCTCATGTTGCACAGACTTCCAGAGACACTGGATAACTCTGTGCTACACGAGTGACGGTGATAATTTACTATCAGGTTCTTGTTACTCGTTTACCTCTTACCAAAAAAAAACGTGTACTCAGTGGGACCTCCTATTGGCAACCGATAAAGGTGTTGCCGGTGCCAGGTACTGGTTAAATTCGATTAAATGTATGTCATTGACTCGAAAGAAAACACGATACACACAAGAAGTATTTAAAATCCCGTTTTGTGAACTTATCATTACATTTATTTATGATCTCACAAGTCGAGCTTGTTTATGACAAACAAACAATTAACTGACAAAAGGGGTCTAATTGCCCAATTTAGATACGGAATACTAAAATCAAGGGCTTTGTTTTGCTTTGAAATTGCGAAAATCACTTCGTTGATTTTCGGACTCCTGATTGTCGATTTTTTTTTGTTGGTTAGCAGGATTAAAAATTCGCTCGTTCACAAATAATATTTGTGCTAGCCTCAGGATAATAATATGATTTTTGAAGACTTTTTTTTTCTACCACTTCGTTAGCATAGTTAATATATGTAGACATGCCAAATTACAACTTTCTAGTATTAAGGCCTATTAAGTATTCCCTACAATCTGTGGAGACCCCGGACAGACGAACATGGCTGACCTGTAAGCGTTCCTTGGTTATTACGGAATCTTAAAAAATGAGATAGATAGAGAATTGAGATTAAATTACGTTTATAAAACTGGCAGTTATAACAATCAGTATAAAAGATTTTATAAGAAAAAGTAATGATATTGAATTTGAACTTTCAGTAACTTTACTAGCTTATTATACCGCGGAAATGGCAACTTTCAAATAAAAGAAACAAACGAATCGTGAAATTATCCCCAAGGAACCCTTGTTATGTAAAAAGAAACGGTTTTTTGTGGATCCGTTTTTGTTTTTTTTTTCTGACCCACTGTTTTTAGACTGTGAATATACTTTATTGGTTGACTTCGTGTGTATGTTTTAATCAAATAGTAACATGGACTCAAAGTCCTTTTTTTAATGTCATACGGCAGACAAACGAGCAAGCTATTTTAATGGAAAATGGTTACTGTCGCCTATGAACATTAGAAACGCTTTATGCCAATAATCTGTGAGATGGTCACTTCCTCGGTCAAACTAACCCATTTTATAATCTAACACAAAAAAAATATTTCAGTCAAAATGGAGCCTCATGACGTCATTGCGTATAAAAGACAAATGCTCATCTTTGCCGAGCATTACATTACATACTCAACCCGAATAAAGTCACCTATCACAAACCGATTCAAATATGATAACTATAGAATATCCTTTGGAACCCAAATATGTGTTTAGCAAGTTTCAGGACGAGCCCACTATACATTTCCACCGCTGTTTCTCCTGTATAGCCAGGATCAACAATACGGCGACCATAGCTTATTGACGTCCTGGGGAAGAAACTACAGCTGTCTAGGAACTCACAACGAATAGAAATAGACGGAGTAGGAAGTATTGAAAGGACTTATAGCAAGCCTAGCAATCTTTAAAAAACTAATTTATTACCTACTAATGCACCTATAACTAAATAAATAAATTCTGTACATATTTATTTATAAAATAAACTTTACGAACCCCTCTGGCGTAACACTTGCCACTCGCTCAATAGATTTCATTTCTCTTAATTAATACAAAAGAAGTTTAATTAGTCCCTGTATTTTTATGGGAAATAAGCCACGTAGGGCGCAGCACCCGCCATGCTAAATTGGCGGCCTTGCAAACTGACTGAGCGAAAGCTGGGAGAGAACAAGGCATAAAATTGTTTTCTAGATGTGTCTCGTAGTTAGAGCGAGGTTAGGTAGGTATTAGGTTGTAATTTGCCGTATACCCATGTACTTTTGAGTGGTAGCGATGAAAACCATGTGAAAACCATCCAAATAATTAGAAAACCATCCGAAAAACTTTTGAAAACCATAATGAATTCAAGTGGCATATAAAATAATTATAATTCATTGATCCACTATCTGGTGAACTGAAGTGCAAAAAAAGTGTCGTAGGATCCCCCGGGGGATCGAGCCAGGGGATCCAAGTGGAAGGAAGAGTAGAGCCTAGCTATAGTGGCTACTACTATGACCTTTACTCGTGAATGAGCTCGATCGGGACAGTACCACTCTCTCACAGAATATCGACGTGAAGTAGTAGTGATATGTCGCTGTGTTTCATACGATGAGTAAGAGAGCCGGAATCCTAATACCCCTTGCTTCTTACTCAGTCCTTTCTTTTTCATTCTCTCATTGGTGGGCAACGCATCTGATCTTGTAGTCTTAGATGTCCATGATAAAACATTGCGAAACTATAAGGGTTCCTTGTAGTTTACTATCACCCTAAAAAACGAATGGTTATCAGGCTTAAAGTGCGCGTAATATTTTATATACCAATAATAATTTGTAATTTGTTCTCAATAATCTTTTTTTTTTTTTTAATATCCTATAAAATATTGAGATTTTCATATCCAGGGAGCGATATCCACCGAGTAACAATATTTTTAGAGCCCACAGCGTTTTTTAATTGTAGCCAATTAACCTTATTTTTGCCTTTAGCTTCGGGAAGCCAATTACATCAGACTTCGGCACAAATTTTACGGAGGGGAAAAAAATAAAAACAATAATTTTATTAAGAAATTTATTAGAAAAAGCTTTATAAAATCTTATTTCTGTTTACATCCGCACTTTTATTAATTTCATTATTGGTTGTGTGTTTGTTTTTTTACATTCAAGCTAACTAATACCCGCGACTTTGTCCGTGAAATTATGTTTCTGAAATGCAAGGACGTCCCTGCATTTACTTAAGTTTACGTTTAGTATTAAAAGAATAGAAATACTTTTAGTAAAATTTTTCGGTTATTTTTCTCACAAATTAAACATTTTCTGAAATAACGGAAAACCTAAAAAACATTATCTTAGACTTAGAAATTAAATTACATGTCCTATTACCTTACTTTGTTGTTTTTTTTAAAATTATAAATGATGCGATACTTTAAATTATTAAAAATGTTTAAAAGCATAAAGATAAATTTATTAACTCAAACAATCTGTCATTGAATTCTTGCATGGTAAGACGCGTGTCGCTCTGTCTCAAAGTTACAATAAATAACAATCAACCAATTCTAAACCTTAGTTAATACGGGATACGGCTGTAATTGCTATAACGATCTATGCCGAACATCGGCGACGCGTGTGCGCTCAGCGGAAGGTTACTAAGTTTGTTCCTTTCTCACGTACTGTTAATTGTGCGAGTGCGAAGAGGTCAGATTACTGATACAGATTAGAAATTGAACTGCAGCGTGATAGTTAACTCAATAAAATAACCACGTTGTATTTTTTTTTTTTTTTTTTTTTTCTTCAAAATGAGTGTTCAAAGAAGTCCATCAAAACTATCGGGATCGTTTACTGATTTGACAAAACTTAGAGAAGAATCTCAGCGGAAAAGAAAGCACCCAGAGTGTAGCTGTAATCACGAAAAGTTACTAGACGATTTTAAAGAAGAACTGATGACGTCCATGAAATCGCTTCAAATGGCTCAAAATGAAACACTGAAATGTAGTATGGATACATTAAAAGAGCACCTAGACGGGTTTAAATCCCAGATGCAGGATATACAACTCTCTATGAAGTCTATAACCACAGAACTGTCTAACCTCAAAAGTGATGTGGTAGTGTTGAAATCCTCTAATGTTTCTAACAACATCAGGCTGGAATCAATTATGAGTGATGTAAATCAGTTACAAACCACGACAGCTGACCTCTCGGAGTGTTCACGTGTCAAGGAACAGCTGGGACGGATAAACAACCTTGAGATATCGGGTATACCGATTTTTAAGAATGAAAATTTACTAAATATTGTGAATAACATAGCCAAGAAGGTAGGTTTCCAGCTGATTCCTTCTGATATTGATTATGTCCATCGAGTTCGACGATTCCACACAAAGAATTCAGCTGTATCCAGTGCCATGGACGTTGAGGATCTGAACACTCCCCGGGATAGTGCCTCCATCCCAAACATTATCGTCAAGTTCACAAGGAGGATTAGAAAGTCAGAAATGTTGGCTGCTGTACGTGCGCGCCGGGGTCTTACTACTGTGGATGCAGGTTTGGATGGGCCATCTAGGCCAATCTTCGTTAATGAACACCTAACGCCCTCCAATAAATTGCTGTATCGTCGGGTCCGACAACTGGCTAAAGACAAAAATTACAAATATACTTGGTTGGCGGAATGTAAGATTTTGGTCCGTAAAAGTGACAATTCTAATGTGATACAAGTGTCATCAGAAGCGGACCTTATTAAAATTAAGTGACTGTATTATGCGCGTTATAGGTTGGCTCGGAATTACTTATTAGGTACGTATTACTATGTTTTAAAATTTATAATAAAACATACTTGTTTCTCTCTTAAATACTATCTTAGTCTCATTATGTATGTATGTATAGTTGGTGGAACAACTTCACGCTATAGAAATAAATACTATCTTAATAATATAATATTTAAAAATGTATGACAATAATGTTCATATTTATTATCAAAACGTGAGGGGATTGCGTACTAAGTCTCACGAATTTCTTAATGGTGTGTTATGCTGTAGTTATGATGTTATCTGTCTAACTGAGACATGGCTCGGTGATGGTTTTAATGATTGCGAATATTTTGACAGCAGATATCAGGTGTTCCGCTGTGACCGTGATTCTAGGGCGAGTGGTTGTGAGCGCGGGGGAGGGGTGCTGGTCGCAGTGCGCCGCGGCCTAGGACTCACGCGCCGCAGCAATATGCATGCGCCGCCGACGTCTGAAGAGGTATGGGTATCGTTGTCGTTGCCTGGCCGTCGCCCTACGGCCGCGGCCGCGGCGGCTGGGCCCGCCCCTGCCGCCGCCTCTGCCAGCGGCCCGCTGCCACCGCGTTGTTTACATATTATATCTACGTATATACCGCACGGTTGCAATCATGAGTCGTTGCTTACATCCTTTTACGATAGGGTCAGTGAATTTATAAATAGTAATCCAAACGATATTTATCTCGTAATGGGGGATTTTAATATTTCCTACGCTGTTTGGTCATATAATACAACCACTGACTGTATGGATATTCAATATAACCCCGACAAATTAAGTTGTCTCACTGCCGATTTTATCTCATATTCTTCGTTGTGTCAATATAATACTCATTATAATATAAACGGAAGGCTTTTAGATTTGATATTCTGTAATAATGATTATTGTAAAATTAACTTATGTAAAGACCCATTGGTTTCAGAAGACGTTCATCATAAATCATTGGAAATAGATCTTAAATTATTATATCTCTCTAATTTAAAAACCGCCACCACAAGTAGAAAACAATTCTTTAAAGGTGACTATAATTCTATTAAATTAGAGTTAAATTCAATAGACTGGATAACTGCATTAAGCATGTTGCCAGATGTGGAATCGATGACTGAATATCTTTACAATATTCTTGATAAACTTATTGACAAATATGTGCCTACTCGTAACTATAAAGATAGGTCTAAATTTCCACCATGGTACACTGCGCCTCTTATTAAGCTATCTAAAGAAAAGTGTAAGTTCCACAAAAAATGGAAGCTGTATGGCAATTTGAGGGACTATAACACTTTTAAATTATTAAGAACCCGCTTTAAAAATATGGAATCATTCTGCTACAATAAGTATATTGAATTATCTGAAAACAATATAAAGACGAACCCCAAATCTTTCTGGTCTTTTGTAAAATCTAAAAATATGACTAGTGACCTTCCGGATACAATGAAATACCAGGATAAATTGCTCTCAAATGGCAGTGAGATATGTGAGGCTTTTAATGAGTATTTCCAGTCAGTGTTTGTGTCCGATAATGATAACTCAAACTCTTTAAGTAATTTTAGTGAGGATCATGTGTCTGCTGTGAGTATTGGCACCGTAAGTATCGATCATAAATCCGTTCTCAGGGAATTAGAACGTGTCAATATCTTCAGTAGCTCAGGTTCTGACGGTATCCACCCCATACTAATATCTAAGTGCGCCATCGAACTGGCGACCCCACTTACAATCATTTATTACACTTCCATCGAGACCGGTATATTCCCTAGTAGGTGGAAAAAATATTTGGTTACGCCTGTTCCCAAAAATAATAAGAAAGACGAAATTACTGAGTACAGGCCGATATCTAAATTATGTGTCTTAGGTAAGATACTCGAGAAAATAGTTACAAATAATATTTACCGACAGCTTCATCCGCATATAATGGAACAGCAGCATGGTTTCTTTCGTCGACGTAGCGTTGAAACAAATATGGTGTCTTTTACCGAGTATTTGGCACGTGCCATGGACAAGGGCCTTCAGGTGGATGTTGTGTACGCCGACTTCTCCCGCGCCTTCGATAAGCTCAGCCACAACCAGCTTTTGCAGAAGCTTCTTAGGTCTGGCGTACACGGCAGTCTTCTTAGATGGATAAAATCCTACATTAGTAATCGGAGCCAGGCAGTCTGTGTGAAAGGTTACAGCTCGAATTTCCTACCAGTACCTTCTGGAGTCCCTCAGGGCTCACATATCGGGCCTTTACTTTTCTGTCTATATGTGAATGATCTGGGCGATTCCCTAAGGCATAGCACCTATTTACTTTACCCTGATGATACTAAGCTCTTCATGTCGATAAAGAACTCTGAAGACTGTCTTAAACTGCAGAATGATTTATCCGCACTCTCTAACTACTGTTTAAATAATCAATTATTTCTTAATAGCGACAAATGTCACACGATAACTTACACACGTAATATAAATACTATACATTATAACTATAAACTGGGTAATAAAAATCTCCAGAGAGTAACAAGTATTAGGGACCTTGGTTTGATAATGGATTCTGAATTATCTTACAAGCTACATTACGACCATTTGTTACGTACAGCTTTTAGGAGACTTGGTTTTATATTAAGAATAAGCAAACCCTTTAAGAAAACTCTCACTCTAAAAGTTCTGTACTTCTCATTTGTTAGATCCATTCTTGATGGATGTAGTGTGGTTTGGAATCCATGCTACCATGTACATGTGGACAGAATCGAAAGAGTACAAAGGAAATTCATTAAGTCTCTTAATTATCGCAACAGTATCAATGATTCATACGACGATGCACTGCGTAGATATGGCATGATGTCCCTCTGCAATAGACGCAAGATGTCCGACTTAGTATTTTTAAATAAAATTCTTAACAACTATATAGACTGTCCGTCATTATTGGGTGACATTTCATTCATAGCACGAGTACGTCTGCCCGCACGCCCCTCACGTAAACTGCCTTTGTTTGTCCCTCCGCGACTACGAAAAAACTATACACGTAACTCTTTTATCTATCGTTCCACCAACATGTACAATAAAACATTAAATCATATTGATATTTTTAATGTATCCCTACGTATGTTAAGGAATAATCTTAAACGTACCTATTCTACGTAGCCCAAATTTGTGCATTCAAGTAGATATTATTATATAAGTCTTATTTTTCTTTTCTTTTGTCAACTTTGTTATTTGAAGTCTGTATTTGTCGTGTGCACGCGCACAGTAGTGTGCTTGCGTAATAGTACGTGTAACATAATACATACCCACCCGGTGGCAGACACACCCTCAATATTATCTAATGTATTAGTTGTTATAAGTACTTTAGAATTTAACGCAGGGAATGATCGGTGGAATGAATGTGTTTTTCGTTATGGTGCCGTCGCTTATATCTTAATTTTAATTACATAAGACTAGAATTATATGTCAACAATGTTATACGGGCGGGGTGGGCTGTGACGGCGGCATGTTTGTGCCGCTGACTGTTCTCTGTGACTACCAACTGGGTTGGATAGTAACTAGTCTACTGCCTCGCGCGTGCCTTTTGTGAGCAAATTGTAATCTCATTAAAGACAACTCTTTCAATAATTATTTTCTGTTAGATGGGTGTCCCATTTTGTTTTTTTTTCATTGAGTAAACTTAATTTATAAGTACATTACCTATATACCTATATAATTAAAAGCTTTACAATGAGTCCGATTGATTTTTTGTCTAAAAGGCGCTGTGTGTATTTTTATTTTTACCCTACTAAGATGATATCCCGTTCCACTTTTGGGTTCTTGGATGGGAGTGGGAGTGGGACGAGGTAGCTGTCGGATTACATGACATTAAACAATAAAACTACACAACATCTAATCCCACTTTTACTAATACTATTCATTGATATTATTATTCTTTTTGGTTTTGACTACATAACCGGTTTCTCTGGCAGTTGTCCGTCTCATTCCTACCACTTTAGTTTTTCTTTAACATTAACTGTCGCATTTCTCAGCTTTGTTTGTTTATCCTATTTAAATAAAAGTTCTTGCCATGTAAAAAACGGAATTCAAAATTTATAAATTTTTTGTAACTACTACTTTACTGACACTATTAGGTCTATATATTGTACCAAATTTTAAAAATAGCACTTTATTTTGTACCTGACTGTTTGTGTCATTAATAAATAAAAAAAAAATAAACTATTTGTCTCAAAATTCCGAACCCAAAATATCTCCAAAAACATCTTGCAGACAATACAATATCATGAAGCATTTAATTTCTTTGAAAAAACTGTAAAAAAATACAATTAAAAAATCCAGGGACGTAAAAAGAATAGAAATTCCTTTAGTAAAGTCGGTTATTTTTCTCCGGAGTCAGCGGCTAACCGCAGGCCCGAGCCGCAGTCCAGAATCAAATGACATGAACACACCTAATTGCTTCCTTTCAACCTCCAGTGTCGACAGACTTTGCAATTAGTTGCTATGATATTGCCAGATATAAAAATGTTTTATTTATTTTGTTCACATTTTTTTTCTTAAATTTCATTTTGTTTTGTCAGCTTGACTAATACTGTTGTTGAGTTGTTAAAAGTAGATATTTACAAACACAGAAAAATTAAATAGTCGGACAGGCTTGCAAAATCAGTGACTAAATATATTAATATAAACAAATTATAATGAACCTAAAACTAAAAACCTTAAAAAATATAATAAAATATATTATTAAAAGGAGTCCCTTTAGGCAAGGTTCCGAAGATACTGGCAGCGTTCCCCCTTTGAATAGCTAAAGTGACTTTTGAAGAATTGCAAAAGTAGACTTTTGTGAAGGTCAGTGAAAACTTCCATTTGATACTGATCCTGAATGACTGACTGACTGATGAAACAACGCACAGCCTAAACCATCAGCCTTATGGACCTGAAACTTGAAAGGCGTGCTCTATGAATGTCGCAGATATTCGATAAGAAATTTCCGAAAAACGCACGGAATACACGCAAACGATGTTTTACTAGTTTTATTAAACTTATCAGTATTCTCAAGTTGGTTATATCCAACCTAATTATGATTTCGGAATCAATCAATTTAATAATCAAACTGTAACGTCATAAGACGAGGGTAAGATACGGACAGATTTCTCAATCCAGTTGGGAAATCAACCGATTCGAACCGCAACCTTCGGCACTAATTCAAACCAGCCGGTATTACCAAGTGTTTCCCGTAATAGTGTAATTTAACTTGGTATGTACAATCGTGATCACAAGTTGGTTTGTTACAATGTGTTTTAGTTACTATTGAGTACAAAACAAGTTTAACGTTATTCAAATTTATCGAATATTCGAACCATATTTCGCCCCAACATTTTAAAAGATAATACACAAAATGAAATTATTTTTATATTATTAGAAGTAGAAAAAATATTAACAAATCGGTTTAAAACTTTAAAATTGAGATGAATAAGAGCGGTAGAGTGTTCACGATATTTCGTGATATTACAATACAATGACTCGACATGGATAATTGTCCATGTCGAGTCTTCCCTGTCGAATACCGACGTACCTAGAGAAGTGGGGTACTTGCCCCACTACTCTCTTATCCTTTTTATCTTAATGTCGGCAATGGCACAGGGACTTCTGGTATCTATGTGTGTTCCATGGTTCGAGATGATCACTAAGCATCAGTGATACGAGTGCTCGTTTGCTGACTTCTTCCATAAAAAAATCTGTAAGTACAGGACGTTCAAAAATATAGCTCGTAACTATTTAACCACAATACAAAAGTACTGATACAACAGGCGGCCTTAATGCTAAGTTGCATTCACCAGTCAACCATTGGGAAGTGCACAAACTTACAAATATTTTATACAATAATATATTATGTATTACACTTTGATAATAATATTATATCATAGCGCAATTTAATTCATAACGGTAAATCAATCAAGCGGTTTCCCATGCATAATTTATACTATAATAATTTCCTTTTGGTATTATATTAAATCATTTTTAGTTGAAACTAATTATGACATACAACTCATACATATTGTACAAACTAGGGAAGCCCAAGCGAACTTCGTTTGCACAGTGGCGCCACCTACTTTATATAACGCCATTGACTGTTAGACTTTTGACCAGATACTACGGGAATCGCGCACTTTTCGGGATAAAAAGTACCCTATGTGTTAATCCAAGGTATCAGCTACCTACATTCCAAATATCATAAAAATTGGTCCAGCCATTTGAGCGTGAAGAGGTAACAAACATACACACAAGCTTTCGCCTTTATAATATTAGTAGGATATAAAAAAAATTAGAACCTATTTTAGTCATGTTTTAAATTTTTAATTGCACAGCGGATAATCCGCTGAAATCGGAGCAGCCCGTCTGGGGAAGGACCTCCATCTTATGCGGGCGCTACATCAAGCACAAACATTTGAAGACTTAAATGACGACTTTGCACACTTGTTTGTACACTTATAGAAGCAACCTGCCACACTGCTTTGCAAAGTCATTTTCTCCACAGTACGTTGACGAACCACAAACAAGATGGACGACGATTTTGTGGATATAATGTGCTTATTCTATTTGAGTGCATGTCATTATATAGGTTTTTCAAACTTGTCTGGCACCATGCTGAATTTGACCCATTTTCTGTGCGGCTGTGAGCCACATAAAGGCCATTTTTTATTACTTGTATAAAAAAAATGTAACTAGCAACTGTTTTGTGTAATTGTTTCTGTCTGTTTGTTTAAGTAAATTGCTGTTGTTGTCTTGTGTCTCATGTGCTGTACAGAATAAATGTTTTTCTTTCATTCTTTCTATTATTTATTAAAATGGACGACGATTTTGTAGATGCAGTGTGCTTATACTATTTGAGTGCATGTCATTATTTATTAAATGTGCAGAAAAATATGAATCTATCAAAACGGTAAACGGTTGATGTAGCGCCCGCATTATGCGGGCGCTACATCAAGCTGCAAACATTTGAATGAAGCTATATGTGGCACGGGACTTTACGCCTTTGTTCAAACAAGTGCGCAAAGAAGTGCACTTTGCCAAGCGGTGTCGGTTTTTTAGCGTACATCAAAGCGTTCAAAGTCGACAATGTTCAAATGTTTGCGTAGCCTGCCACACTTGCGCAAAGCTCAGTTCAGTCGCACGAGTGTTGTTGAGCGGACGGAAGTTGCGTGCTCGAACACGCTTGAATATCACAGAGTACTTTGGCTTATTGAATATCAAAGATGGACTGGAGCAATGAATGCGTACTTGAATTAATTATCGAGTTACTACAAACGGAGCCATGCATAATTTATGTTCTGTTACGATACATTTCACACATCATCCACCTTACAGAAGATCGTAGCCAAATGGCATTGGTCTCGGCCATGTTGTGTTCCTACGGTGAGTAAGGGCTCCAGAGATCCACTTGGGAGGGTCGGGATTGTTGGCAACGCGTGCGTGAGTGCGTGAGTGATACCCCCGATATTGCAAGCGTCTATAGGCTACGGTGACGGCTTACCATCAGGCCGACCGTATGCTTGTTTGCCACCTTTGTGGTATTAAAAAAATCGTTTTGATAAATTCATATTTTTCTGCACATTTAATAAATAATGACATGCACTCAAATAGTATAAGCACACTGCATCCACAAAATCGTCGTCCATCTTGTTTGTGATTGGTCAATGTACAGTCGCCTCGAGGATAGCAGAACCATCTTTAGGATGATTTTTGGTTGCAACATCCAACATCATAGTGGACACATGTGGCTCTAATAAACAAAAACCCTATTTGGTAACAAAGAAAAGAACGGAGCTGACAAAAAATCCGCTTACAAGATGTACAAGCGATTTTTTTCTAAAATGGTCCTCCTATCTTCGAGGCCACCGTACTATGGAGAAAATGACTTTGAAAAGCAGTGTGGCAGGTTGTTTCAATAAGTGTACAAACAAATGTGTAAAGTCGTCATTTAAATGTTCAAATGTTTGTGCTTGATGTAGCGCCCGCTTTACAGAAGAAGATTGTAGCCAAATAGCATTGATCTGGCCATTTTGTGTTCCTATGGTGAGTAAGTCTACAGGCTACGGTGATGCTTATTATCAGGCAGGCATGCTTATTTTCCTTCTTTGTGGTATAAAAAAAATCCTCTCTGGCATGAAGTTTCTTAGGTAATGTCAATCACTTGTCGTGTGAGTTTGCTTGTATGCCTGTCGTGACATAAAAATAGAGTAAACATGAGCAATAAGGTTCGCGGACATACTAGAGATCCGCGATTTAAACTAATGTGTGATGATAATACCTTTTAACCTTAATTATTAGATCCTAAAATTGTTTTTAACATATAAAATCGTTTTTGTAAAACACGATTCAATTAATTAACAATTAAAATGATATATCGTTGTTAATGACATTAGCAAATTTCCGTTGTAACAATAAATTTAATTTCGATTTGTTCCCCCGATAGTACATTACATACGCCTATCCGAAATTGTTCAATGTATAATGACAGTGTCCAATCTGATAAGGGTCAACCCCGGGCCAATCTGAAAGGAATTTCAGTTAATATGACCGTTATTTCGAATACGACCCCGTCTTGGACGGGATAATCTACTAATCACTGTGTACGGTATACTGTATGCATTTCTAAGCCAATGCGTGCAATCGCCTGTAGTTTTGACGTATGTTCTGTGTAGACACAGCAATGTATGCAGAGAACGCGATAGTTACGATTGTATTGAGAATTTATAGTTTGTAATAAACGATTGAACGTAGGTTTAAGTTTATATACGGTTGAGTAGTTATCGTAATTCTCAACGTTTGCTATACAAACTTAGATAGTAATTGTAAAACTTTTATTGCTTTGATTGTGTTCTAAAAAGGTTTTATTGTTTTGATTTATTACTCATTACACTAGATAAATCGATTCATTGCTAGATTAGAACTCTTTGTGGTTTAATGTTCTATAGTGCTAATTTTTAGTTTGCTTCCATTTCGTCGTTTTTATAGCTCTGCACTGCACATTTCACTATGATTCCTTAAAATCCGATTAAATGACATCGAGAGAAACAATCAGCGTGCGTGACTAATAGCTTCGTTCGTTGCTGGCTTCGTTGTTACTGTTTTAAGTTCGTCTGTTTGTTCTTACTCGTGCTTACCGTTTATACTTGCTCAAGCGCGCTTTATAGCTTTATCTAAGGGTCGACCGAGACAGGTTTTTCGTTCTCGGCCGAGACCGAGAATAAAATTAAAAATAAATCGCTCCTCCCACCGAATAATATCGTAATGTGATATAACGATATTTTGCGTTTTATTGCATATTGGTCATGTAGACACTGTTTTACACCTTGTAATTTTTTTTTACATTTTTCCTATGAATATATTAGAAACTAGTATTTCAATAATAACCATAGCCTTTGTTGAAGAATCGGCGCGCCGTCCCGCGCGCCTTGGTAGGGTGTTATGATGATGAGTTTCCCGCGGCCTTCCCCAAGCCGGCGGGAATGAAATGGGCCACCAGATAGCAATAAGCTATCGAAAATGATGATGATGATGCACTAGCGGTTCCTCCGCTCAGCGCCTGTTGCAGTCCGTCGCCCGCCCTAGGCGCAGAGCTGCTGAAGTGGTGATGAAGTGATGAATAAATCAAAGCCTCTATTCTGCTTGATATGTGTAATTCTGATTACATCAATATGATGGTTACTGACCGCGCAACTCACTGATTACAATACTTTATGAACTATAATGACCATGTGGTTTTCATTACACACTAAATGCCCTTGCGCAATATGAAATACGTGTCGCCCTGACAGTGTCTCGAACACAAGAGAGTGACCATAAGGTGAATGCTGAATG
Source organism: Endotricha flammealis (assembly GCA_905163395.2). NCBI lineage: Eukaryota > Metazoa > Arthropoda > Insecta > Lepidoptera > Pyralidae > Endotricha > Endotricha flammealis. The sequence continues at coordinate 3,932,828 of LR990866.1, forward strand.
ATTAGAACAAAGGACTGACTAATCTATGAATCGATATGCATTATTGCCAGTATAAAAATTGTATGACGGTATCAACACTCACTTCGGTCGACCTCGAATGACATCCAGCTAGTTGGACGCATGATTATGATTATTTCTACCGTTATCAAGAAAACATGTTCATTTTGCGTGAACAGCCTTATTATTCCGTTACAGATTTATTGTACTTATTTACGTGAATAACATCGTTACTAGTGATTACGGGTAGCACTGCAAATAAAATTTTCAATACGTTACGATTACGATATTATTCGAGTAAGAACAGCAAACTCGTGTTATAGTAAAGTATTCTAACAATATTATTCCTGTAGTAATTTTATTTTTTAAATATGGTAATGCTGGTTACTATTTAATGATTTAAAAAAATATATAGCAATAACTTTTGCAATAGTTTGCCGAGGCGATCTTTACACGCAAACGTCGATTGCTGTATTATATATTACCGCGTGTCACCAGCAATACGCATCGCTTTCTTTTTTTTCTTATGATAAAGAAAGGGATAGAACAATACCGAGTACGCGGCACGTGCTGCCTAATCGCCGTGTTTGTTTACTTTAAATCAGTACCGAACAATATTACCTACGTGAAGGTGTTGCGCTCTTAGTTTTGATTGCAATAATTACATACGTACTTAAATATCAAGTGGTTTTGTGTTAATGAATAATAAATAGTGTATAGTGTATGGATTAACGATAAATGACATCAAAATACTGCAAAAATGAAAAAGACAGCTTTGAAAAACCCTCGAGCTAGACGAATGTTGGATTTGTTGAATTATGCTCCAAATGGTGAGTTATATTTTCTATATCTAATAGATATATAATTTATGCCTACGTATTGTCATAGAATAAGTAATAACCTGAGGGTATTGTTCAGCTGTTAGCACTAGGCACGTTCAGGGCCTAGCTACCAAAAGTGAATGTATGTAGGTATCTCTGGATTTAGATGCTTATAATGAGCGTTGCTTATAAAATAATGTGCCTTTGCAATATCCAGAAGAAGAGAAAACACCCAAGACGAAGGTACAGTCAGCGGCATAACTATGTTGTCATGTTAGTACTTTGTCATTCTCATGTACCATTTTAATTATTATAGACTCTTGAGCGAACGTGTCAACAATGTTATAGTGACAAGGTACTAAAATGAAAACATATTTATGCCGCTGACTGTACTATGTGACTATAATTGTACTTGGTGCCTTATTATAGGGGAATAGGTAATCCCAATTTAAACTTATAATTCAACGTGCAACTTCGATATAAATACCTACTCTTCCTCTAGGTTTAAAAAACTGATAAACCTTGTTTGTACTGACAGATATACTTAAATCTACATTTTTTTTTTTCAGATAACCAACCATCTACGTCAAATGCCCCGACTAAAGATGTCGTAATACCTGAATTTCTTGAGCCAGTCAATGATAAACCTCTTTATAATTTACGTGGTATGTATCTTATTATTATTAAGATGTTACGTGTGTGCTGTGTGACAGCGTATGTCAGATCTACCTTTACAAGACTTTATAAACTAATGAATACGGATGAAATGCAGCAAAGCAATAGCTTGCATTTTACAAATAAATATTTGATAGTGTCCTCATTTATCGCAGAAGTAAACTATAACATAACTTCATGTATTCACGTCATTATTGAAGGTACAGCAGCACGTGACTGACGTTGCAGTAGTTATTTACCAAAATTATTTTATTTTGTTTACAGATAAGAATACAAAAAAATACGATGAGGTCAATCAGGATAGCGAAGATTTTTCTTCCGATACTTCTGAATACCAACCAAGTCCTGAGCGCAACGCTCGTTCAGAAAGCACCACTTCAAGCTTAGGACTCGATTCCAATTGTATTGACCAGTTGATTGATTCAAAAATAAACTCTCCAGCTTCTATTTCGAATTTATCTACACTGTTAAGCAACGTAGATTTTGTAGCTTCTCCTACGGCTGTTTATAAAGTTGATGGTACACCTTCTCAAATTAAAAACCGAATTGTTGAATATCAAACGTCTCACTCTAAACATTCACCTATAGCGGCTAAAGCCTCTACTTCTAACGCCAATCAATCCGAAGAAAATATAAATGATGAAACATTGAAACAAGTCAATGAAACTGAAAGCATAGTACAAGATGATACATTAAAAGAGATTACTATAGTTATTGAAATAGAGGAAATATTTGAACAAAATGAAGAGTTCCATAATGAAGAAATAATATCATTTGAGGAAGAAAATAAGGAGAATAATGATAATGCACAAATCACATTATTAAATCCAGTGAGTCCAATTATAATTGAAGAAGAAAATAAAGAGAACAATGATAATATATTAAATTCAATGAGTCCAATTACAATTGAGTCCAGCACTGATTTACAATCAGAAATACAGCAAAAAACTAGGAAAAGGTGTTGTAATAAACAAGAATGGTGTGACAACAAAAACAAGAGACTCAAAAATAGCGGTGAATCTTATGAAGGTGCACGTTCAAAAAAACAGTATTCTGGTAAAACCATCGGTCCTTCATGCTCATGCAAAAAACGATGTGGCATAACATTTTCTATGAAACAACGGCAGGAGTTATTTGACACTTTTTATAGACTAAAAGATCATGAACTCCAATGGCAATATATCGTAAGACACGTTCAAGCACAACCTATACAACGCATGACCTTAGAAAGAAAAAACAACAGGACACAAACAATTAAATATTATTTCAAGCAGGACCAGACTTCTATTCAAGTTTTTAAAGTATTCTTTTTGAATACTCTGCGAATTTCAGAACAGGTTGTTTTTACAGCCCTAGAGAAAATTAGGCAGGACGAGAGCTTAGCAGACAACAGAGGAACTCATCACAACAGGCCGCATAGGATGTCATATAATACAAAAAAAAGTATAATGACACATATTGAACTATTTCCATCTGTAGAATCTCATTACACACGCAAGAGATCCAAGCGCCAATATTTATCTCAAGAACTAAACATTTCAAAAATGTATCGAATGTACACCCTATGGTTTCCAAATCAAGAATACACACAAGAACAATTAGCATCAAAACGTCAATACGAATCAATATTTAATACTAAATATAATTACTCATTTTTTAAACCCAAGAAAGATTTATGCGGCACGTGCTCTTTGTATGAACAAGCTGACGAAATAAAAAAGGCTATATTGGAAGAAAATTATCAACAGCATTTACTACGAAAGACTAAAGTACGTCAAATAAAAGAAGAAGAAAAAGCGACAGCGGATAAGGATGATACGACAGTAGCTATTTTTGATTTAGAAAAAGTGCTTAATGTGCCTCAATCAGAAGTAGGAATTTTTCATTACAAAAGGAAATACCCAGTTTATAATTTTACTGTCTATAATGCTTTAAATAAATCTGGACATTGCTATGTGTGGCACCTTTCTATAGCTAAAAGAGGCTCTATTGAAATAGGGAGCTGCTTACTAAAGTTTATAAATATGGAAGGACAACGTGGAATCAAATACATATCATTTTATTCGGATGGTTGTGCTGGCCAAAATAAAAACCGTTATGTGTTTGCACTTTACCTATATGCCATAAAAAAAGGTTATATGGAAACTATTACCCACCGTTTTTTTGAAACGGGTCATAGTCAAAACGAAGGTGATAGTATGCATTCGTTGATTGAACGATCTATGAAAAATAAAGTTTTATATACACCTGATCAAGTATATGGTGTTATAATGAATGCTAAGATTACTGGAGATAAATATAATTTAATAGAAATGGAACAAACTGATTTTTACAATATTAAAGACCTCATCGTTGGCAAAAACTGGACTACAGATACTCAAGGCGGTAAAATCGCATGGACTAAAATAGTAGAAGTAAAGGTTTCAAATTCAAATCCCAATATAGTTCAGTTTAAGTATAATTATGATGATCAATACCTTGAGTTAAACACGGAAAGTTGTGTCAATAGGTCTAGAAGAGGCAAACAGAATAGAACAGGACATAATGTTGAAATAAGCGGTCTAAAGCCAGCATATTCTGAACCAATTGCTGTCAGCAAAGCTCTGTTAGCAGATTTACTCAGCTTATGCAGAACTGAAGCCATACCTGCTCACTATCATTCGTTTTATAATTCGCTCCGAAGCTGTAATGAAAACCCACAACCAGCTTCAGATTCTGATGGTGATGATGAAGGAGACTAAATTATAGTACTGAGACATGTTTATGACAGATCTATACTTTATTATGTTATTTTTTTCAAATCAAACGATTATGTTTTTTCATTTTATTAATAAAAATTATTCTTTTAACATAATCCCATAGTTGTTTCATTAAAATTAATATTCCTTATAATTGATATTGCTATAATGGCAATTCAAGTATAAAATAGTATTAACACAATACTTTAATATATAGTATGCATTATATCGGCGAAAAACCCAGCTACAATCTATTACCGTTTATATTTGATCGTCTTTATTTAACGAATAACATTGTAGTATACTATTATTGTGCACGCTGTCCTTTCGTTTTTACACGAATAATATCGTTATATTGTTTTACGAAATAATGTTTTTCTAGCAAATCCGGTACAATATATTTTCTTTTATTATTTGATTCTAATAAAATAAAAATAAATATTTGATTCTAATAAAATAATAATAAATTTAAAATGATTCTATAAAAAATTAGCTTTCATTTGATATATAAAACATTATCTTAGGTTAGATACTGTTTGAAATAATCGTAAAAAACACTGTTTTATTTTTCCTGTAAAATTTGAATTTATCGATAACGATATTATTCGATGGGAGGAGCGATTAATCTCAGCCGAGACCGAGAGCCGAGACCGAGAATAGACAAATCGCTAAAAAATCATGAAATGAGTGAAGAGTGTAATAAATGAATCAGTTTTAATAATCAAAATTGAAGAATATGATGTTGTAACATAAAAAAAGCAATTTTTCGGCGTTTTCACCCTTTAAAGAGTGTCTGTCGCCTCTCGTCGTATAATTGACCAGCTCCGCTAAAGAGCTATTCACTTGCTACACTAGTAGGCGGCGCTGATAAAAACTTTTGTGCTGCAGGTCTAAGTACTTTATACGGCGATGAATACCAGTACTTAAAAATATTAGCATTTCTTTGCAGTCTTTAGCTATCTAGCGCTATTTCGATCACAGAACCTGAGTTTTCGTCACTGGTCTTGCTATTCATTCACTAAACTAGTTTATGGATATATCTGTCTATCTGACAATTACAATTAATTATAACAAACAACACTTCAAAGAACTTATTTTTTGTATTACAAACAAAATTTAAACAAACTTCTAACAGCAATTGTTTACAAAAGTAATGAAATGAGTAAATGAACGTCGCACGCGTGAACGTGACTGAACATGCTGCATACCACCAACAACCAATCACAGTCGACGAAACTGTCTCGGTTATGGCCGAGAATCTCTACGATTTATAGCCGAGAACCAAGACAGAGTTCTCGGTTGGATTTGTAGCCGAGAATGCCGAGACCGAGACCGAGATCTCGGTCGAGCCTTAGCTTTATCTGTACTTTACATAGTATAAAATGAAGTGGCTAGCAGTATGTTAGATTGGTTCATCCGTGTATGATTTGACAAATGGCAAAATAGTTCGTTTATAAACTTGCCGCCTGGCAGCGTCAGTTGATCAATTACCTTTTTAAAAACCTTTTTAAAATTTATACGTTAAATAATACATTTCAACAGCCGTTGATGATTTACCGTTAGTTTATCAACTAACTAGGAAGTTGATCAACTTACGATTCGTATTATTTTCCAATGACATTTACAAATTTTCATAATGATCGACTTAGTCTGAGCTTAGTCATGCCGTGAAGGAATAACAAACAAACACACAATCTAGTTATATGCCGCGCATAATTTTATCCAGGCATAGATCCAAGTGACGAAAACGTCTGCAGTGTCGAAATGCTGATGCAGCACTTACGCCCGCGGCTTTCTCATTAATTATAATATGATAAATATAAAGTAAATACCAACAACACCAAAGAGATTATTTTTTTATAACTTCACAGTCGTGTCATCAGTTAATAAAAGTTAACACACAGACACATAAGCGCTATAAACAATGAGGATTTTCACACAAAGGACGTCACAAGCATTCACCTTTTCCAACAACCCTTTATTTACATTCTAATGAACCTTATAACTTAGGCATAGAGTTGTTTATTGTTAAATTCAATGTTGTCTAATTATGTTTTTTTGTCCACTTGAAAAACAATAAAGATCGCAAAGCAGTATTTTTCATACTTTCTTTTGTAGTGTTTAAATTCAAGTTTTTACAATGAATTTTTGTATAATGATAATTCATATAAGCGGCCATTGCTCTTGTGAAATATCATTTTGTGTTCTAGAGAATATTTAATTAAATACTTAGAAAAACTTACTAAGCTTTACCAGAGTATTCTTTTAAATTATTATATTGATACTAGGTATTAATAATGATTGAAAATCTGTGAAAACATAATTTTAAATTGGTTGCAAGATTAAATCAGCTAATAAATTAATATTTTAGATAGCAATACAAAATGATAAGAAACCTCTAAGAGGTGAAGTGTACACAGAACCGTTTCTGTATGCACTTTACAGAGGTTTTACAAACTAAGAGACATTTTATTAATCAGCCATATTTCCCTTTTTTTTATTTAAGTGTAAACAAGAGAGCTCAAAATGAAATAGAAAATATAAATAAAGGTTACGTACAGAGCCAAGAAAACGAAGGAAAAAAAAAAGAAGATTAACAAGAATAGTGAGGTAGGGCACAGCGGATAATCCGCTCAAATCGGAGCAGCCCGTCTGGGGAAGGACCTCCACCTTACAGAAGATCGTAGTTTAATAGCATGGTCTTGGCCATGTTGGGTTCCTACGGTGAGAAAGGTCTCCAAAGCTCCACTTGGGGGTTGGGATTGTTGGCAACACGTGAGTGATACCCCCGGTATTGCAAGCGTCTATAGGCTGCTTACCATCAAGCGGGCCGTATGCTTGTTTGCCAACATTGTGGTATAAAAAAGAGAGACAATAAATTACAGACATCAAAAACTATAAAATTAAAATTAAATTATCAAAAAGTATTTACTTCCCAGCCTGATGGCTTCGCAACAATGGAATTACGAGATTAAATGTTGAGGTTCTACAAAGAAGTACACTCGGATATAAAAATAAAAGTTTTAAATTCAAAACAGAACGCCGTGGCAGATTGACCTTATCAAATAAATCTCAAGGAAACACTGATGAATACATCCATCTTGTGAACAAATCTGGTGATGTCATAGAGTATTCAAAATGGAAATGCCGATAAAATTTTAGGGATTAAACATACGTATTGTTATTAGAATAGCTGTTACAATTACAGAAAGCGAATAACATCGGACGCAGTCGGTTCTTGTTAAAATTTACACGAATATAATTAACAGTTTACGTATGTTTGTAACTTAGCACTCCTCCTAAAAAAATATATAAAATATAATATTAGTTGATCGCGTTCTGATCGAAAATCTAAATTATGTTGTATAACAAGTTGTATAACTTACCTAAATATTAAAATAATGTAGACATATCGTTGAATAATCTGAACACACTAAAAAACTTTAAATTAGTTATGTAGTTTGTTTATTTATCACATATCTTTATCACATTCATAGCCGAGAGGACACACACAATTACAACAAGAAAAAAAAAACAAATACTTTTCAAATTCTATAAACTTCTGTAACAATCCAATACACTTTTATAAAAGGAAAATAAACGCCTCCAATTCTAGTTATTCTAAGATTGAAACGGAACCAAGTGTATCGGTCAAGAGAGCTTTAGAAACAAATCTAGATCTGAATGTCTCAGATTGTATTTTATTCTGGCTTGTTTCCATTCAGTACGAAACGGAATTGGAATTTTTATGTCTATTAAAGTAGAATATGTGGTGGATATTCTCAAACAACGCGATAGTTAAACAAGGTACTGTAATATATTCTTGTAGGATTATATTTTCTTTTGTGGTATGTTTAACCATTTTCTGGATAGGCATTTTCAAAACTTTTTGTTTCTACCACCAGTTAAGACGGCAGATTTGTGCTAAGAACAACTGACAAGATACTTTGCACTTTCTCTTTTAAAATGGTACTAATAAGTTACAAATTACAATAAACGACAGAAAACATTTTAGAAAATCTGCAATATTAGATCATGAAAAAAATTATACAAACAGTTGAACTATATGAGACGGTGATCACTTGCATGGTCTATTGCCAACCTCTTCCATAAGAAATTAATGGTGCTAATTCTCTTTTACATTTAACTAGACTTAACTAATTTTGACAGAACCAGAAGTGTTGCTATCCTTGTTACTAATTGTAAACCAAGGAAGGACAACAACACCTTTGGTCCAGTCAAAATTAGTTTAGTCTAGTTAAATGTACAACAGAAGTAGCACCAATATGTAACATAGAAATGCAGCAGTAATGGTGCTGAAATTTTACATTTCTTTAAATCGAATCCCATCTCCCATTAGGTGAAATTTTTTAAATCGTAACAACAATAAAAAACAATCATAAAATTTTTACAAAGAATATCATAACTGTAACTTGTAACACGTTACCAAATAACATCAGTTACTTGGTAACGTGTTCTATTAATAACCATTAATAAGGAGAACCTTGGCACTCTCGATTCCAAAAGTTGTCTTTTGATTTTGACCCTCATTAGACACAGATTTTCGTTCACAACTGAAGACTATCGTAATGGAACAACTAATGAATCCTATTAATAGCCATGATCAATAAATCCTAAAACTTGTGACACAGAATATATATAATATTTAAAAAAATACCTCCAGGGGTCTTTCTAAAGGTAACAGATGCCGAAAATGTGATTTTTGAAATTTTTGCCTGTCTGTCTGTCTGTTGTCCGCTTTTCACGCAATAACTACTGAACGGATTTTGATGAAACTTTTTTTGTTATATATAACTGTTATATATAAATGGGCTATAGCCCAGCTGAACTATATTTTATAAGCTTTCATTTAAGCATGTTTTCCGCCATAATGTGCCTAAAATTTGAACCTTTGTCTCCTCCCTCCGGCTTATCCGGCCGCCTTCTCCGCCTTCACGTGGCGGGGTCGCGGGCACTGGTGATACTTTCGCAACCCCGCCGGCGGGTGTCCGTGGATCCATCTCATTTGGGCACGGCTCTACAGCAGCGTGCGCGAATAGGCACGCTGCTCCACTCGGGATTCCGTTAGGGTTGCGGACGCCGGGCGTGTGCCAAGCGCCTTCCGCCCGGACCTCTTAGGCGCCTGGACTTTGAGTATGTTTTCTCCCTAAGCACCCTAATTAAGTTTACTACGAAGAAATTTTATAAGTAATAATGTTTATAGGTAGTGTGTACCTACCTACCTACAAAATACAATTTTGGTATTTCTATTGTAAAAATGTAAAAGTTTCTTCGTAAACACTTTCCTTTATAGTACAGAAGCTTTCATATTTCTTTCATGCACAGCAGTCTATCTATCTATCATAAAGCATGTAATCGTGTGGTCCATGCGAACGAAGTCGCGGGCACAGCTAGTGTATTATAAAGTTAATAACAAAATAAATTCTAGGTGTCACTGTCAAACCAAAGAAGAAAACAGATAAGATGAGACTTAATGTGAATTTCAAATTAAAATACTATTCAAAAACTGGTCGTAAAAAGTAACAATTAGTAACTATGGTCAATAAAAGTAACCCTTAAACTCCTGAGTTGACAAAAGATATAATATCAGATTCTGATTCACAATTAGGTACAAGGGGACAGTTATTGGCTAATGAGTGCTTGATAAAAGTAATTCTTCACCAATCTTCATATTAGGCGTGACGAGAACACGAAACCTCGGAGCAAATTTAAACAATGTTAGGACAGACAAAGCAAGTGAAGTGAACCCTTGAGAGCCGCCCTTTGTTCCTGGCCCTGCCGGTGATGTTTCTTTTGTGGGTGGTATAAGTAAAAAGCGTTTAAATAATTTATCTTCGGTGCCTTTTCCCTTATTTAGGGTAATGTATTCTTTTTTGTTCTATTAATATTTGTCCCTAAATATTAAAAACCTTAGTAACGAAATCTCTATGAAGTGGGGAGCTATACAGTTACTTAGGTTGTCTTTAAAAGATTGCCATTAGCACTTGTTTCGCCTTGTTACGATTCTGCAATAGTCTGTATGTTATTTATTTTAGTTTTTTTTTACTTCATGAAAAACCCTATCTCTGAATATCTTTCCGCAGAAATCACAATAATTTCTTTGTAACGGAGCAAAAATACTAATAAATTTATAATCCAACAGCCCTAGGATACTAGGAAAGCATGACAAACAAGAGATACACAATAAAAAACATGAGGCAAAAAGTGTGTTAGATAACGATTACTAATGAGATGGAACGATCTCATTATCTATTAAAGGAGAGGCCAACAGACAAATTGGTGTCTGATGTATCAGCGCTGGATGTAAAGGGATTAAATTGTGTACAACGATTTCTATTTGTGGAAACACTGAGGAAGGACCAAATTTTTAGCGGGCATCCCCTACGCAAAAAAGTTGGTTATTATAAATTCTCAAGTGATATCAAGAATTATTTTCTTTTAGTAGTTCTGTTAGCGCTTACATCTTGTACTGCCGATAGTCTCGTCGAGACAGGAAGCTGTATCTCTTAAAAACAACCACACGAGATCGCTTTTGTCCCACAGCGACGGGGACATGCCTTGAGGCGATTTTAAAATATTCTTTAATTTGATCTCTGCATGCTGAGTTTCATGTTATATATGATCGACCAGCGAACTTGGCGTTGCATTAAGTTGTAATTAAGTTTTCCTCAACCAGCGGTAATATTGAAGGAAGTAATTGCTTATTTATTAGCAATGAATTGAATCACAGATTAAACATTTTTATGCCACAACTACTGCAGCGGTTGTTTCAGTATACTCTGCCACGCTGCTTAACTGCAAGTTTGGCTCAGTTGGACTCTGCTTATCGATGACTATTATATCTTTAGATGTCATTACAACAGCCTGTAATAACGGCTTAATGTTCTTATGAAGCTCGGTGTCTAGATCGTCATCCAAAGTTTTTATTTTGCACCAATCGTATCTGCTTGGGTAACTATGTTTTCTGCACCTAAAAATCATCATCTTCCGAGTATAATAGAAAGCCAGTCGTCGTCGTAGCCAGGAGTTATCATCAAAATATTATGGTTACTTTCACTGCAGGACCAACGGCTAATCGTGCCAAAGTACGGAAAAGCTCGATAAGAAAACCAACCCAAACACTGACTAGAGTCGACGTTGTTTAACTTGCGTGTTCGTTTTAGATTGCGACACAAACACCATCGAGCTCCTCACGAATATTATCTATAGTCACTTAAAATATATTGCTACACAAAAACATTTTGGACGGCCGACTACTGGTACACGCGTAGGTTTACGAGTATTATGTGTTGCAACGGCCATAACTTGGTGTAGACAGTTATAGAGGCGAAACATGCTCATGAATTTATGCTGTTATTACAGTTCCCTAACCTATTAGGAGTAGGTTTTACGAATACATGACATGAGTGAACAGCTACCCCCACCTCTACCCTGAGGGGAGATCAGAAATTTCACCTGGTTAGCTTTTCATTAAAATAAAGGATGTAAAACTTCTTTTATTTATAGTTTCAATATGTTTTTTTTTACTTTCTGTTTTTTTAATAATGAGTAATGTTTATATTGTTACAAATAATAAGTCAAAAATTTAAAACGTTTTTCACGTACTAGCTGTGCCCGCGACTTCGTTCGCGTGGTTGTAGAAAACACTATCGCGATATCTGTCGAGTCGCAGCGTAATGTTATATAGCTTAAAGCCTTCCTCGACAAATGGACTATCCAACACAAAAAGATTTTCAATTCAAACCAGTAGTTCCTGAAATTAGCGCGTTCAAACAAACAAACGACGACTTCCGTGGCGTAATAGTTATCACGCCAGATCGCCACCCAGGAGGTTCCGGGTTCGATCCCCGATCGGGTCATGATGAAAAACGAACTTTTTCTGTTTGGCCTCGGGTCTTGGATGTTTATCTATATAAGTATTTGATATAAAATATAATATCGTTGAGTTAGTATCCCATAACACAAGTTTCGAACTTACTTTGGGGCTAGCTCAATCTGTATGAATTGTCCCTATTTATTTATTTATTTATATAAATATATATATATATACATATATTTGCACGCGACTTCGTCCGCGTGTAGTTCCGGACCCGTTCCCGTGGGAACCACATTGAATTTCGGGAAAAGCTATAGCCTATGTCGCTCCCTGATAATGTAGCTTTCTACTGGTGAAAGAATTTTTGAAATCGGTCCATATACATATATATATATATATATATATATATAAATATTAGTATAGATGATATAATAATAATATATTACTAGCGAAACCCGCGCAACAAAGCAGCAGCAGCGCCATCTACTTTAAAAAGCGCCGATTGACTATCAGTCTTTTCACCAAATCCTACGGGAATCGCGTATTCTTCGGGATAAAAAGTACCTTATGTGTTAATAAATCAGTTACAATCTAAGGTATCAGTTACATACATTCCAATTATCATAAAAATTGGCCCAGCCATTTGAGCGTGAAGCAGGAACAAACATACAACTTTCGCCTTTATAATATTAGTAGGACATTAGAAATACATACATATTAATAATAAAGATAACTTAAAAGAACATTAAGAACCACGTTTTATTTTTTAATTAATCTCTAACGAAAGGTAGATAATACTCTGTGCCCTTCATTAAAGCAACTCGCGTCCCCCAATTACTTCTAAATTGGTATCTAGTCGTTAACATTGATTTTGTAAAGTCCCTTTATTGTGAAAATTGTGTACCTTTGTATTGGTCGGATCGCCTCAATTGTAGGAAAGCTATTTGAAAATAAACAGTATTGTTTTCAAGATATCTGTTATTGAAGTATACATTTCGCCGCTTGTAAATTATTATGCAACTAGCTTTTTTGCCCGCGACTTCGTCCGCGTGAAGTTCCGGACCCGTTCCCGTGGGAACCACATTAAATTTCGGGAAAAGCTATAGCCTATGTCACTCCCTGATAATGTAGCTTTCTACTGGTGAAAGAATTTTTGAAATCGGTCCAGTAGTTTCGGAGCCTATACAATGCAAACAAACAATCAAATCTTTCCTCTTTATAATATTAGTATAGATATATATAGAGAAACCCGCGTAACTTCGTTTGCGTGCATCCCACTTTCCTGTGGGAATTTCGGAATGTATTATACATAAAAACCTTCTTATTGAATCACTCTATCCATTAAAAAACCCTTGTGTAGTCTTAAAGATCGAAGTATACATAGGGACAGATAGGGAGGCGACTTCGGTTCATACTATATAAAGATATCGAGCGGCATGCCCATGACGCTCCAGCATCAAATTTATCTAAAACCACGCAACTACACTGGGCGTTAAAAATAAGTAGTACAGTTTTAAAATTGCAATTACTCTTATACTATAGAAGTTTGAGTTTTGAAATAAAAATCAATCTTTAAAAGACGATATTATGCATAAAGTTTTTATTAAATAAAATGAAATTGTCTTTTAATTTTATTTTTATTTCAAAGGTCTAGCTTCTGTAGTTTAGGAGATATTGCAATTTTAAAACTGTACTACTTACTTTTGACGCCCAGTGTATTTGGATGGCCGTTGGACGGATTTTAACGTGTTTTTACCAATTTTATTTAATAGTTTTTTTTTACTTACTTATTATAGATATTTTCCCACACAAAATGAAGTGTAGAATTTATTTATTATTTTTAAAGTTATATTATTTTATAGGTCCCTATTGTTTGCAGCCTCTATCAGAGATAACCGTCTCTAGTTTCACTTGTCATAGTTTAATACCTTGTACAGTCAAGAGCACGTTGACCTTTACATATCGGACTTTGTACCTTTCTTAAGTTCTATGTCTTAAGAGCCAAAATTGTACTGCAAGTGTAAAGTTCAACGTGCTCCTGACTGTACCTAAAATTGCAGTAATGTTACCAGGGGATCAAAAAAATATTTTTTATCCCAATTTTTTAAAATTTTACTCGACACAATGCGGGCGACGTGTCGGAGTCCCTGCTAGTTCATATGGTAAAATAAGATAATATCGTTATTAATTATAATGATAATTAAATTTCGAAAATAATGATGAAATCCCGTGGGTTATCGAAGGCAAAATAATGAGATCATAATTCAAAAAGTTTCATATACAATTTAATAATATTAATTTATACATAATTTCTTTGCATTTTATTTAATAATAAATACTGAGTAGGTGGACTATGGGACCAGCCTACCGCACATTCCCACCGATATGTCTCCTGTGTAGCCAGGGTCAACAACGGTGACCTCAGATAGACAAGCGATGAATCTTATTGACACAGCTGTCTTGGAACTCACAACAAATTTAATCAGAAAGAAGATAATCGGAGTAGGAAGTGTTGAAAGGACTTCTCTCCTTAACAACTACGTGAGAGACAGCAATTTGAAGCAAAAGACGTTATACCTTAGAGAGATATGAGTGGGTGGAGTGGTGAGTGGATGGATATGAGAAGGTGGACGCGGCAACAAAAACGACCGAAAGGCAGGCATAAAAAACGTTAGTTGGATTGTCTGGAGGAGAACTTGAGGAGGATAGGAAAGTTAACCAAATAGAGAAGGACATCCAAGCTGTGTAATAAAAAGAGGGAGACTGTTGAAGAGGCCAAGGCAAGTAGTACAAGTTACACTCTTTGTGGGTACAAAGGGTTGTAACTTGTAATGTAACGTCATCGAAACGAACAAAGTATTTATTTTTGGGAGAATGAAAGCCATAAATAACAAATTAATTTGTTTTAAACTGGGTTTCAAACCATGTAGTACTTAACTAAACCGGGTAATCCAAGATTATAGGAAAATGTCAAAATCTCGAAACATAAAGTCGAGAATAATTAAATGAACACAGCGTACAGACGATAACCTAATTACTTAGCTTCAAACATGTTTGTACTTTGATTTGCATATATGTGTAATTAGGTACGTATGTCTGGTACATCTCTAAGTAAGAAGTTATTCCTAATTAGTACAAGTTATTAATGTAATAGTCAAAAAGCTTGAAGGTTTTTTTTAAATGTACAGGGTGACAGTAGAGGCTTCTCGATAAATACAATACAATACAAAACACTTTATTGCACCAAAACAAAATAATAACACAATAAACTTAGGTAATACACGGTACAAAAGGCGGTCTTATCACTAAGCGATTTCTTCTAGACAACCTATAAGAAATTGAGAAGGAATTTTAGACGTCATATCCCGTATCCTCCTACCTTTTAAAGAACAAAAATGCAACGGTGTATTCTCTTTTTATAAATTTGTCGGATGGACCGTATTTTTCGAGTTATTCGACATCACAAATAGTATCGAGGGTAGGTATACGTGGAATGAGAAAATACAACACGGTAATTAACAATCACTATACACTTTATTGTCAAATGAAATAAGTACTTGCACTTTACAGTTAATCAAGGATCACATTTAAACAAACTAATCACAATCACAATTAACGAATAACGAAACGGAGGAACAGTCCCGAGATGTCGTTTCGTCACTACGACCGCGCGCTAACTATCCCGCCGATCGCGTGTCTTCCCTCCATCTCGATTCTGTCAAGGCGCCAAACCGCAGTGGCGCCTGCGTTTCGTCTTTTATCCGTACTCATGACCTGTCATCACCGGATGCGACACGGCCATCCTGCGTGACACGTGGACACGTGTCACAATAACACGTGTGGACACACGTGTTATTCTGAAACAAAATAAACCACGAACAGTCTTTGTTCGGCTAATCCTGACCTATCATAATCTAGGTCTATTTTGAAAATAGAACTTTAGTTCTATAATCATTTACTTGGTAAACTACTACTAATACAAACTTCTGAGTTCAAGTACCATTGAGAATTTTTAAAGAATCAAACTAAGTATCACAACAATCATCAAAAACCAGGTATCTTATTCACGGCCAACAGTTATTCTCATAACTCTTAGCGAACTCATTCGCCGTTCACTCACATGCACTTTCCCACGGAAAGGCCAGAATCAACTCATGATTCTATGGTCTCTGCTACCAGGCAAGACCCGACTGTACCACCCAGAGCATGTGCCTACCGCGTACCCACGGACTACTCCAAGAGCAGACACCGATTTCTCTCAGGCTACGGCTACAACATCTCTGGTACAGTCTCCGACCCAATGAATCAAGAACCTGTATGAACTCAAATTAAACTGATACATTCTCAGTATCCTCATCATCTAACTCATTGTCACTTACTATCTCAATGGGTACTTGGCCCTCAGGCATTTTTATAACTCGATCATGAGCATACTTGTAAGTACGCTTGTTCACTAAAGATCGTAGCACATAACGATCACCATCTAAAATTTCAACAATTGAAACAATTGAAACGGGCCTCTATATTTAGCGTCTAGTTTTGTCTGATTACGCTCCTCATTCTCAATAAGAACAAATTCACCAACAGAAAATCTACTCACACTTGCCTTCATACTATCAAAACGCTGTTTATCGTATTTTGCACATTTCTCAATATTCTCAGAAGCTATTTATCTGACTTTATCAAGCTCTACGGGACTGTCATCGTCATTTGTCATTAAATCTAGAGGACGCGCTACCTTTCCTATAAGAAGCTCTAATGGACTAGCTTTCGTGACGCGATTTATCGTACAGTTTAGCGCAAGTTGGACCTGTCCTAAGGAATCCTGCCACGACCTATCCTTATCGGACTCTACCGCAGTTAACATGGATTTCAGTACGCTCATTACACGCTCTACCTGACCATTTGCGCGACATGATCCGGTAGCAATAAGATGAAGATTGATATTATTACCTACCTTCACAAAACGTACGGAAGTCTTTGCTCGCAAAACAACGACCCTGGTCCGCGATTATCCGCGCGGGAGCACCGAAAAGTGCTACACTGTCAGTCACTGCCTTGATGCTGCTTTTAGAGTCAATGTTTTTGGAGTGATACAACAATACGTACTTGGTAAAAGCATCTATCATGACAAAGACGTACTCCTTGTTGTCGTTTTTCCCGCTCAATTTACCAGTAGCATCAATGTGTATTGTATGCCATGGAATAGCTGTCTTCGGTATGGGATGAAGTTCGGCTTGTACTTTACCTGAATGCGACTTTGAAACTTTGCAGGTTACGCAGTTAGCTACAAACTTCTTCACATACCGACTCATACCGTCAAACCAGTAGTGGTTATACAGCTTCTCCAATGTCTTCTCCCATCCGAGATGAACAATAGACTGGTGTACATTATTAATAACAGACCATCGCATAGCACGAGGGACAATGGGTAAACATCGTGTCCGCCCATTCCGTTGTACTTTGCGATGTAGTATGCCTAACCTTACCTCATAGGTTTTCGCTATATCTTCGGAGAGTTGACCTTGATCAAGATCTGAAATCAGCTTTTTAATCTCTTCATCATGCTGCTGCTCTGCGAGAAGCCAATTGTCTGCTAATTCCGTTATATTTACCTGCTTTTGCTCGACTCTAGAGATCAGTTGTTGTTCTGGCAGAGGAGGTAATAAGTTACGCGAAAAGAAATCAGCGTGTGCCATCTGCTTACCGACTCTATATTTCACGTCAAAGTCGAATGACTGAAGAAAGGCCCACCATCTGTGTACCCTCGGCGTCAAATCGACCTTGTTACGTGAGGATTTCAGCGAGTTGCAGTCTGTCACCACTGATAATACATACTGATAATAATACCTCACATGCTGTGAGTGTACACTGAAATATGACATTGAATGCGCAAACGTGTCCTTCAACAGATATAGAATTATGGAACCGCGACATAAAAATGCCTGGAAATGCATTAAATGTTACAAAAAATCGCCGAAGGACAATATTAGCACATCGTTGTCGAATATTATCTGCGGGAAAACAGACTCTGATGAGAAGGGCCAAAATAATATAAATGTACGCCCACGCCATGCTTCTTCAACATCTCTTGTCCAACAAAAGCCGATTGCACATAGTCATCAAAACGCTCCGGTGGCTGGTCAAAGTATGGCTAAGGCAGTGGGCGCAGTGAGTCGTTCGAATAGTGAGATATCGCTTCCCGAATCGGAGAATTATATTACTGAGGGAAAGCTTCGAGACATTTTGAGACAAGAAATAGGCCTGGCTATTAAACAACAAGTTACGGAAGAATTGAAGGATATAAAAAAGGAGATGATAAGTTACCAGGAATCTATGAATTTTTTGAATCAAAATTATGAAGATCTTAAAAATTTATTGGAAGAAAAAGATCAAGTAATCAGGAAGCTACAACTGGATAATCAAGCATTACAAGCAACCACTAAAGACCTCAGTAACAGGCTGTGCCATACCGAACAATTTTTGCGTGAATGCAACATTGAAATTAATGGGATTCCAGAAAACAAATCCGAGAATTTGCCTGAAACGTTGGTTAATCTGGCTAAAACAGTGGGTTGCTCACTAACTGATAATGATATCCAGCATACTACTCGTATAGCAAAATTTAATAAAGACAATGATAAACCTCGTGCTATAATTGTCAAACTACGAAATGTCCGCCAGCGCGACGAGCTTCTTGCAGCCGTAACAAAATTTAATAAAAACAAAAAGCATTCGGACAAACTCAACTCTGGCATATTGGGTTTAGCGGGAAGATCTGCTCCTGTCTTCGTATCAGAACACTTAACCCCATCTAATAAGATTTTACACGCTGCCGCACGTAAGAAGGCTAAGGAACTGAGTTACAGATTCGTGTGGATACGTGATGGTAGGATTTACGTGAGGAAGGACGACAAGAGTTCGGCAATACACATCCGTAACACTGATAGTCTGAAGTTAATGAGTTAAACTTTCCTTTTACGTTTGTTTTTTGGGATAATACTCTGATTAATAACTTAAAATTCGATTCATTAGATGTTTATTATCAAAACGTAAGAGGCATAAGAACAAAAACTGCTGATGTTTATAATAATATTTTACAAAATAATTACAGTATTATAGTTTTCACAGAGACTTGGTTAAATGAGAATATCTATGACAGAGAGTTTATTGATTCTCGATATGTTGTATACCGTCGTGACCGTAATACTTACACTAGTTCGAAATTGGATGGAGGAGGGATTATGATAGCGGTTAATGACAGTATAATATCTAATCGTATGCTACATTGGGAAAGTGAATGTGAGGATCTGTGGGTTACAATAGAATTTAAAACAAATAATACCATTAAAAAAATTGCGATATGTGCAGTTTATTTACCTCCTGCAACCAAATTGGAAACTATGAAAAAATTTGTCAATAGTTGTAATCTCGTAATGGAAAGTGTAGATGACGTAGTTATCTTAGGAGATTTTAACATGAGTTCTATAGTGTGGTCCCCTCACAATGATTCACCGGGCGTTGTTCCTTCAAACTATCATAATGCTCTGGGCCATGAATTGATTGATTTTATGTCATTAAATAATCTTAATCAATTTAACACTGTTCACAATAGTGATGGGAAAATATTAGACCTAGTATTCTGTAATTTAAATTCAGTAAATGTAACTAGTCCAAATGATAATTTATCAAAATTAGATCCCTATCACCCTACAATTGTTTTAACAATGAGTTTTATAAACATAAGTTATCTTAAGCAAAATATTAATGTCAACTATAACTACTATAAAGCGGATTTTTTTGGTATTCAACACGACCTAAATAATGTTGCATGGCACGATAAATTTTTATGTAAGAATATTAATGAAATGGTTGCAGCATTTTATGATGAACTAAATAATATTATCTCGAAATATGTTCCAAAACGTAGGGTGAAAAAATCTACTTACCCATCGTGGTTCTCTAATGGACTAATTAAAATGCTTAAAGAGAAACGTAGACTTCATCAAAAGTTTAAACGGTATGGTAACCCGCGTGACGAAATAGAATTTAAAATAAGCCGTGAACGCTGTCATAAACTTATCAATGAATGTTTAAATAATTACAAGCACGCTATAGAAAAGGATATCGGTAGCAATCCGCGGGTTTTTTGGCGATACATTAAAGACAAAAGACGAAATAAATCTACAATGCCTAGCAGAATGCATAGTGAAAATTCGAGTGCAAATACCGGACCCGACATCGCTAATCTTTTTGCTACCCACTTTGCATCTGTTTATTCTTCGAGTTCAAATAAAAAAAACAACAACAATATATTTGATAGCGACTCCATAATTAACCATGTAAATATTTCCGAGAAAGATATTCTTAAACAAATTAATAAAATTAATATACACAAATCGATTGGTCCTGATGGTATTCCTCCAGTCCTAGTCAAGCGTTGCGCGCGTGCACTGACCTTGCCATTACTATTAATATTTCGACAATCTTTAAAGGACGGGGAGTTCCCCGACGAGTGGAAGAAGGCTAGAATAGTTCCAGTTTACAAGAAAGGTGATGTCAGCAGTGTCGAAAACTATCGCCCAATAGCACTGTTATCTTGCTTCTCTAAGTTATTTGAGTCCCTTGTTGCACCTGTAATTTCACGACATGTACGTGGTTCTATCTCGCGTCACCAGCACGGCTTTGTGACTGGTAGGTCGGTACAAACTGGGGTGGGGAGTTGGGATACCTCCACGCGGTCCACCCTGGTAACGTCGGCGAGTAATTCCTTAGTTTCTGGACCCAACTCTGGAATTACTTGCCGACGGCCAAATTCCCGATGCGGTGGGTCTGCTCCCCGTGCTCCTACCTTGGATGGAGTACGTGGGATGCGGACAAATCCGCTCCCCCTTGCATCCGTACTGGTGCTGGGGGTGGAGCGATTGAGGAGACAACCTCGTTAAAAAACAAGAGGTGGAGCCGGCCGCGCTTGGCTCGGCCGGCTGTATGATGAGCGGTGGTGGACTCGTTCGCTCGCTGATCCTCCCCAAAAGCGTCTTCGCCCCGACTGGTGTCCGGGCCTACTCCACCCGTCGATACCGGGGGCGACCTCCGTATGGTGGAACGCGGAGGCCCTGCAGACACTGGGTCTCGCCAACCCAGACACTGCGGGGGGCGTTAAGGGTTGGGTCACATGGGCGAATGAGACCACCCTGGAAGAGGGAGTGCGCGGTGGCGCAAAGTGTCACAGAGTCCACTAAGTACGTAGTGGACGCTGTGGCACTTGGAGTGGCGCAGGAGGCGCGGTGGAGGAAGAAAACCTCGTTAAAAAATTGAAGAAGAGGGGCCGGCGGCTCGCTGAGCCCGGCCAGCGGTCGCACGTTGTTGCGACCGCAGAGATGGAGGGGACCCTTGCCCAGCCGAGACGGCGAGCCGGGGAAGGCCCGTCGTCTTGAGGGGGCGATGGTCCTCGGTGTCGGCAGTGCACCTGGATGCGGTGTGCTGCTGACGGGGCGTTCCGGGGAGAGCGGGTCCGGCCAGTTTAACTTTGGCCGGACGGCCCTGGCGGGGTCGCGGATGTATCACAGTACCCGTGGCCCTGTCACTTAGGGGGCGAGTGGCATCCCGTCAGTTTTTTAGTGGTAAGTCCCACAGTCCCCACCGCATATTCCCCGGGCGGTGGGGCTGCTGCAAAGCATTTTTCTGACGATAATATAAAAAAAAAAAAAAAAAAAAAAAAAAAGGTCGGTACAAACTAATCTGGCCACCTTTGTCTCTGATATCAGCAAAGAAATAGACATGGGATATGAAGTACATGCGGTATATACAGACTTCAGGAGTGCATTCGATAAGGTTGATCATTTGATACTCTTGAGGAAATTGGAAGCATGTGGTATATGTGGAAGTTTACTAAACTGGTTCAAGTCTTACTTGGCCTATAGATCACAGATTGTTGTGACTTGTGGGTATAAGTCCCATACGTACTATGCTACGTCAGGAATCCCTCAAGGCTCCATTCTGGGACCAATTCTCTTCTCAATCTTTATCAACGATATATCTTCTGTGATACATCATTGCAAGGTTGCACTATTTGCAGATGACCTAAAAATATATATGACAGCTTCTCCTAGTAATTGTGCACTTATAAACGCTGACCTAAGGAGAATCTGGGAATGGTGTAATGAAAATCACATGATGTTAAACATCGGAAAATGTTATCACATAAAGTTTGGTAGAAAGAGATTGCCCGTGGATTTCACATATACAGTAAACAATATATCAATACGAGAGGTGAGCGAGATTCGGGACTTGGGTGTTATATTGGATGCTAAGGTTAGCTTCAATAATCACGTCGATTCTGTGGTTAGGAAATCTGCGCGAATGCTGGGTTTTCTGAAACGTAATGTCAGGAACTTCCGATTAACCAAAACAAAGGTAACCTTATATAACTTGTTAGTTAGAAGTCACCTCGAATACGCAAGCATAGCTTGGAATCCTTTTTACAGTGTATCATCTCAACGTATTGAATCTATTCAACGTGCATTCACAAGACATTTAGCATTTTATGAACCAGGAATATCTTACAGGTGTCCTTATGAACAAAGACTAGCACACTTTAAACTGATATCTTTACAGAAGCGACGCAGTAAATCTGACATACTTTTCTTGCATAAACTTTTAAATGGTAGGGTGGATTGCGCAGATCTATTGGCTCAAGTTTCACTTTCTGTGCCCCATAATTATCCTAGGTACCCGCTATCAAAATTGCTGCATGTATCGTTCAGCCGAACCAACGTCGGAGTGAATTCGCCTATGGCGAGAATGTGTCGCACTTATAACGAGGCATGCGGGAAACTCCCGCATCTTGATGTGTTTCATGATTCAGAGCGTTCACTTAGAAATAAAATGCTGGAACTATAATTTTCAATGTTTAATTTCAATGTATTGATGATAATAATTGTTGCTTTGTAATAATGGTATTAATATCACGTAATCGGTTAGAGCAAAATATAAATTAAATTAACGATATGCATTATGCATCATAACAATAATGTGTGATCATCTATAATTGTCATATATATAAGAGTCAATTAATAATAATACAAGATGTTTAATATTAAGATAATACATATATGTGATGTTGATGATTCAAGTAAATAAATTAAATTAAATAAATAAGAACTTTCGCCCATGCAAGTATTGCCTAAAATGCCTTACCGCGTTGACAACAGCGAGTGTCTCCAGCTCGTACGAGTGGTAACGTGATTCCGCTGGTGTCGTGCGTTTACTATAGTAAGCAACAGGTTTTAGCTTACCATCAACCACTAGAAACAAAATTGCACCATACCCGTCGGCACTGGCGTCTGTATGGAGCTCTGTTGGATATTGCGGGTCATAGATCATAAGCACAGGAGCATTAGTTAAAACATCAATTACCTTTTGTCGTACTTCTTCACACTCAGAAGTCCAAGTAAATGAAATTTTACCCGAAGTCAACCTATAGAGCGGAGCCATTACACGTGAAAAATTTGGTACAAACTGTCGAAAATAAGACGCTAAACCAATAAATTGTCTGACTTGTGTAATTGACTGTGGTTCAGGTAACGATGAAAGCGCCTCTATCTTTCGCTTATTAGGTTTAATCTCTCCCGCCTCAACCTCGTATCCTAAGAATTCTACACGAGTCTTAAGAAAGGAACATTTCTTTAAATTTAAAGAAAAACCGGCTTTCGTTAATAGCTCTAACACTTCGCGTAATCTAGTCAAACCTTGGTCAATAGAGTCTGACACAATCAAAATATCGTCCACGTAGACAACTACATACTTGTAGGAAAGACTACCTAGAGCATTGATGATCGCGCGTTGAAAAACAGAGATAGCATTTCGTAACCCGAAGGGCATAGTCAAAAATTCAAATTGCCCATCTGGCGTAATGAATGCTGTGCGCTCAATAGACTCTGCTTGAACTGGTATTAAATGGAATCCACTGGCGCAGTCTAATTTAGTAAAGAAATTAGCACCATGAAGACGCGAGATTTGATCCGAAATTAATGGCAAAGGATAACGGTCAGCTACTGTATTCGAATTCAGCTCCCTATAGTCAATACACATACGATCTGATCCGTCATGCTTCTTAACTAAAAGCGCTGGGCTGGCGAAAGGTGAATTACTTGCTCTAATTATGTTAGCTTGTAATAATTCGTCAACTCTATCTCGCATGATCTGACGTTCGTCGGCTGATAACCTGTAAGGTCGCCTTTGTACAGTACGACTTGGGTCTGCCAGCCTAATTTGTAACTCGCCAGTATTAACACGAGTAGTTGGAAAACCATTAATGAAATAATCAGAGAACTCAAGTAAAATATCAACTAGCTCATGTTTTCTATCAAAAGGAATATCCGTGTCAATCATGTCAAAATTATTCTTAGGTACTATTTTGTCAGAAATAAGTGTATTTACAGTTTTATTCCTTGTCAAGGTAAAATCAGTTGCAGTCATGCTTATACAAAAACCATTACTTATAATCTCACGACCTATTAAAATGTCGCTACGTAAAAATGTATTCGGCAAAATGTGAAATAGAATCTCTGTTGAGAAGTTGTCAATATTCACTTGACACAACAATTGCATAGTACTGTTAACTCTACTATTGCCAATGCCTACTAAAGATATCACACTATTAATTCGTTTGCCTCTAAATTTATTCGAAATACTTTCTTTCATCAAAGAACATTCGGCACCCGAATCAAAATCAAACTTAAAACACTCACCGCAATGTGTCAATGTCCCTGAAGGTGGCTCCACCTCACACAGGTCTACTCGCCTCTCTGACGGCGCTTTGGTGCTGGACTCGCTCGTAGTACAGCGGCTCGCGATGTGACCCGGCTTTCCGCACTTGTAGCACACCACCGAGCTGCCGGTAGATTCTTGACGTTGTCCACCACCACTCATCGTCACCACGGGTGACGGAAGCTTATTCGGTTCATGCTTCCTCGTACGAAAACAATTCGCTTGCTTATGCCCCACTTTTCCACAGCCATGGCACTTAATCTGTGAGAACTGTGTAAACTTGGGCCGTTTGTCGGTACCAACTCCTACTTCCATAGGGGCCTTCCTTTTCAGGTAAGAAAACGCTTGAAGTTCTTTCTGTAACTTGTGACGACTCGCTACCTCCGTCGTAAATGCAAGCCGTTGCAAACGAGTATCGATTTGAGCTAAATGAGCAATTACAGTTGACACTGCTATTTCTTCAACACTCAAATCCTTCCAACGGTTCATCAAGGACGTGATAAGGCGGCTAGCATAGGCGGCATAGTTCTCGTTTTCTTTCGGTTTATCCGCTTGCATATTAATTAAAGTAGCTGCGGGTGTCTCAGTACTAACGAACCTGGCCGCAAATAATTGTTTGAACTGGGCCCATGTCATACCTGGATAGGTTACTTGTGACAGCCACGTCGAGGCGGAACCCTTCAACGCCTTACTCAGTATCATAACTAGCTGGCCTCCTTCTACGAATTTTCCGTCAAAACACAGATCTGCAGTTGAACACCATGATTGTGCATCCAACTCACATGAATCTGGGTTGAATTCGGGCAGAATTATGTTACTATCCTGCAAACGAGGCGTACTCAGTGCGTGTATCAACGCTTGCATCTGCCGATTCTGGTTTTCAAATAACAACCGCCACGCCACTGTGAGTCATTATTATCCGCACTGCCACTATTAGTCATTGTTGCATTCTCATTGCCACGCTCAGATCCCACTTCTGATGTCGGATGGACCGTATTTTTCGAGTTATTCGACATCACAAATTGTATCGAGGGTAGGTATACGTGGAATGAGAAAATACAACACGGTAATTAACAATCACTATACACTTTATTGTCAAATGAAATAAGTACTTGCACTTTACAGTTAATCAAGGATCACATTTAAACAAACTAATCACAATCACAATTAACGAATAACGAAACGGAGGAACAGTCCCGAGATGTCGTTTCGTCACTACGACCGCGCGCTAACTATCCCGCCGATCGCGTGTCTTCCCGCCATCTCGATTCTGTCAAGGCGCCAAACCGCAGTGGCGCCTGCGTTTCGTCTTTTATCCGTACTCATGACCTGTCATCACCGGATGCGACAAATTAATTAAAAATAAAAACCGTAACGCAATCACTGTGTTACTGAAGTTTTTATAGAAAGTAAAGCTAAGTTTTATTACTAACTAGTCTTTGTAATGCATAATATCAAGCACGTTTGTAATTTGACGTTGAATTGACGACCTCTGTGGCGCAATGGTTATCATGCCAGACCGCCGTCACCCAGGAGGTCCCGGGGCTCGGGTCATTGATGAAAAACATTCACACAGATTGAGCTAGCCCCAAAGTAAGTTCGAAACTTGTGTTATGGGATACTGACTCAACGATACTATATTTTATAACAAATACAAATATATAATAAACATTCAAGACCCGAGGCCAATCAGAAAAAGTTAGTTTTTCATTATGACCCGACCGGGATTCGAACCCGCATCGCTTGGGGACTTTCCGTTCCGATGCGATGGGCAGCGATTTCCCCAAACCGCCGCGCCGCCCTGTTGCAAATTAAGTCTAGCTCACTTTTTGCGTGT
The DNA here is from genome assembly GCA_905163395.2 of Endotricha flammealis. Lineage (NCBI taxonomy): Eukaryota > Metazoa > Arthropoda > Insecta > Lepidoptera > Pyralidae > Endotricha > Endotricha flammealis. The sequence continues at coordinate 3,959,504 of LR990866.1, forward strand.
GTTAAGCTTAAGAATATTGTAGTGCCCTAACGGGGTTCCATGCGGGAAACTAGTTTGTAAAACTGTTATTATTATAAAATCTATATATATAAATACCACGGAAACAATAAAATATTTGAATTTGAATACTTTGGAACCAGGTGCCTTTGTCATTTCTGTATAATATATTTTGTACTTAGAAACATTCACATTTATAATATTAGTAAAAAATAATATAATGCAAATGTTGAAAAGTTATTATGATACAAGCGTGGTCCAGAAGATCTGCCATACTTTATTTTTTTCCGTGATAATAATTTTTTTATCGGGATAAAAAGTAGCCTACGTCTCCAGCCCTTAACATATTCCTTAAAAAAATCATGTCGATAATACATTCTTTACTTTCGACGTGAAAGAACACACAAACAAACATACTTTCGCGTTTAAAATATGGATTACGAATTGAAATAAGGACAGGGATACGTCGATATTTCAATTACTGCAGACTGTATTACTGCCGGGATAATTATCTTTAATTAACTAACCGTAAGCGAAATAACATCTGTACAGCTGTCGTCACCTTAAGCCAATTACTTAGTTCCAATCGTGTTTAATACAATTTGCATACACGTGTGCGATTACTGATTATTTTGTTTGTTTTACTGTCAGTAGCAATAACAGTTAATTGTTTTATTTTGTCATCGGAAAATCATCAACTCGTATATAAACTCAAACTATGGAAAGGGCTTTCCCCAAATAAATATCATCAGAGAGAGATATTTTGTTGACATATCACAATTATAGTTTTTTTAGATTTTTCGCCATTTCTTTTACCAGTGGTCATTTTGCTTTTGTTTCCGAAATGGTAGTAGTTTATAGAGTAGATTAATTTATACAAATCATTTATTACTATATACTCTGAACAAGAGAACGTGTTTGTGAAAACCTATTCTCTGAATAAAAGTTTTGAATTTGAAGACCCCAAATACATTTTATGTCGTGTTCAGAAGCATGGCTGGATATGGTAGTGTGTTTCGCACAAAAAAAAATGTTACTTCAAAAAACAAGAATTTTTCAAATCGGTCCAGTAGTTTCGGAGCATATTTGCAAACACTCAAATATATCCTCTTTATATTAGTATAACACTAATAGAAACTTTTAAAAGTACTTTTAATAAAAAGAATCAATAAAAATACTCATTATACTTCAATAATTCAAGACGAAAGTATGAAATATAACAAAGACCATTTATCTAAAGATGAATCAGGACTATCAAGATTTCCACTTTGATGCAGTGCATTCAAGATTGGGCAATCAGTTTACAGGCTGTGAGTAAATGGCTTTAAAAGCTAAGCTGTTGTGCACGACTTGGAAACTCATTTATCACTGGCAAAGTGTAGCTATATAGTACAAGTAATATGTTTTATCGTTAAAGCTGTCGATAGGCTTAGGACTTCTATGGTGAATTTTTTATCATCTTCAGTCGTGGAATACAGGGTCAAAGTCTCTCTCTAATAATAGGTCTTACAAGCCCTTCGGCTGTCTACGAAACCGTAGATTCGTAACTGGTTTCGATCGAGGAATTATTCTTCCTTGTACGTAACTAGTTTCTATGGAAGAACTTTTCTTCTTTTTCAGCAGTGTTATTAGTCTTAATTATTTTATATCTAAATAAATAAATATTATTGGATGGATTACACAACGCCATCTAGTCCAGCAAAACTTGTAGTATTTTATGATTGCCGATAAAATATATTTTTTTATAAGTAAGTAAATAAATACTTTTTATCAATAGAAAACATTTTACTAGTGATGTGATTCAAGTGATACGTCTGTCAACGACACACGTCGATTAGCTCTTGTTAAAAATACCTACACTTTTTAAGTAGACAAATTTTTTTTCTCGCGTAATGAGAAATAAATATCATAAACCTTTTAAAACACCCAGACTAAGGCAGGCTTGGAGCGCAAAATATAGAAATACTAGCTTTTTGCCCACGACTTAGTCCGCGTGAAGTTCCGGACGCGTACCCGTGAGAACCACAATGAATTTCGGGAAAAGCTATAGCCTATGTCACCCTTATAATGTAGCTTTCTACTGGTGAAAGAATTATTGAAATCGGTCCAGTAGTTTGAAATGAAATGAAATTTAATCGTTTATTTCAGAAGTGCCTTCACAGGCACTTTTTCTTGTCATTTACAACTTGTTTAAATAAAGAAAATAAACTACATAAACTATCACCATTTCGGGCACAAGCAAAATGGCCACCGGTAAAAAGAAATGGCGAAAGAAAACCGGTTACGGTCTTTTTTGTCATTTTGTAATTTTATCTTCCACTCGTTAGTTACATTGTATAATAAGTACATTAAAATTTATAAGAAGAATACGCGGAATGTTATACGAAGCCTATTCAATGCAAACAAACAAACAATCAAATCTTGCCTCTTTATAATATTAGTATAGATTAAAAGACGGGAGTTTTATCCGCACAGTTTCGATAATATCCTTTTGAATACATAGGTATCTGGACATAGCAATCTATACTAATATTATAAAGAGGAAAGATTTGATTGTTTGTTTGCATTGAATAGGCTCCAAAACTACTAGACCGATTTCAAAAATTCTTTCACCAGTAGAAAGCTACATTATCACGGAGTGACATAGGCTATAGCTTTTCCCGAAATTCAATGTGGTTCCACGGGAACGGGTCCGGAACTTCACGCGGACGAAGTCGCGAGCAAAAAAGCTAGTACATATATAATTTTTTAAAATCAAGTAATGAAGAAAACAAAACCAGACACGACACAATAGGATATTTAGTCTGGATGGTTTAAATATGACCTTTTGTCTAGCCACGAAACATTGACAATTTGTAGCTCAGACAGTTTCATTGCGCGCAATTACTAATTTAACTCACCTTTTCACGACATACGTTTTATGTGAGTAGTTTTGTTAATACATATAATAAAAACAACTAATAAAATATACCCGGTATTAAGCTGTAAACATATTTAATGATATGTTATAAAGAAACGTAATGTTAAGAAAAGATAAGCAAAAAAATAATAATTTTACTAGCGAAACCCGAGCAACTTCGTTTACGCGTATTGTGCTTTCCTATAGAAATTAATAAAAAATATTTCATATCAGATGCCTAACGTAAAGAACACTCCTTCTAAGTTTCATGTCTCTACGATCAGCGGTTTAGGCTGTACGTTGATCCAACATTCAGACAGTCATTCAGGACAAAGCATGTTGTTACAGATGATGTGTATTCATAACACTTCTATCTGTTGCAACTCTGAGAAGGAATTAGAAAAGTAAACATTGCGTAATAATAAAATGTTACATAAAAATATCAAAAAGTAGTTTTTAGTAAAGTAGATGAATATATATTTTTTCTTTATTTATTTTAATTAAAAAAAACACAGAAGAAAAAGACTGTTTCTATTCTTTAATTCTTTAAGTTCTAATCTAGTTTCACGGGACAACTGGCTACATTAATAACTGTAAGCTCAGACGGGGTTAGACCACCTCACCTCACCACTAGGATTAACGTATTTTTCCTCACACCCCCACAAACATCTGCAGGATTAATTTTGAAACGTAACAAGGGGATTACTCTCGCATCCGATTTTATATGCAAATGTTTTAAGCTTTATGTAAGTACGTATTAATTGGGAGAGGTGGGAATAAAAATGTCCACGAAACACCTTGTTATTTTGTTATTTTTAACCCCCCCGACGCAAAAAGGTGTTCAACATGTGTGTATCTGTAAGGCCCGGGATGGTTGCGCGTACGGCGGCGACAGTATGGCGTTCGCATCGTTTAAAGTAGTCTAAACCATCGGTGGCCAAACTGGCCAACCTTTTCGACAGCAGGGCCAAAATTCGGAAATAGAATTTCGCACCGGGCCGTACTACAAAATTTTATGTAGCTAACCAACGCAACGCACAAAAAGTTTTTGAAAATAAAACAAATTCTTAGGAAGACAATTTATCAGCGTCAGTAGCCAGAGCACGCGAAAGGATATGCCCGTAATAATTTTCTCAAAAAATTTTACTCAGGTCTGCGGGCCACAAGTGAACAGTGCGGCCGTGGGTTGGCCACCCTAGGTCTAAACGATCGTTCGAACGTTCTTTCCATGGAATCCAAACGGATAGTTCGATTTTGATGAGGATTTTTTCTGGCTGAAATCGTAACCGCACGGTAAGTATATCACTGAAATTAATAGTCCCATTCTTGGTCCTCGCAAACACATTCTATAAACAGAATCCTGAAGCCCATCTCGTTCAGCCAGTACTCGTTTAACTCCCGACGTTGCTCTTTAGTTATAGTCCCATAACCTCATATTATGTCATACGGTTGACAAACAAGCAACGAGGTCTATGGAGACTGTTTTACTGGTATGAAAACCAACACCATAGGCGCTACCAATGCGGTGCAGAGTCGAGTTGCTGTAATATAGTTGAATACAGGTGACGGTTGGCTCTTGCGTCAACTCGTGAATGGGTATTCCCTGGGGAGACTGGTCAGCTCATTTGTAGTAAGTAAAGACAAGTCGGTTAATAAATTCTTTGTTCACTAAACGCTCGTCATAAATAGAAAAAGTAAAAAATACGCAAATAATCCATACTATACTAATATTATAAATGTGTTTGTTTGTTTGTCCTCTCTTCATGTCGAAAGTAATGAATGGATTGATATGATTTTTTTTATTGGGGATAGTTTAAGGTCTGGAGAGTGACAAAGGCTACTTTTTATCCCGGAAAAACATCTTATCCCCACGGGAAAAAATAAAGTATATAATTTTTTGTTCATCTTTCACGTCGAAACCGATCGACAGATATGATAATTTTAACAGAGATGATTTAAAGTCTGGAGAGTGACATAGGTTACTTTTTATCCCGGTAAAGCATTTCATTCCCACGGGTAAAAAAAGTATAACACTATTTTTTCATAATTTTTTAACGGGGATAATTTGGCCTGGAGATTGACATAAGGCTACTTTTTTCCCACGGGATAAAGAGATTCCCATGGGAAAAATTATTGATTTTCCCTTGATCACGCGGGCGAAGCCGCGGGTAAAAGCTAGTTACAAATAAAATTAAGCTTCTTAAATATCGTATTTTAAACCTTCAACTAATAAATTGATTGCACGTTACAGGAGCGAATACTTAATATTTTTCCAATGTCCTAAATTAATCTTTAATGACTTTTTAATTAAGTTCACTTGGGATCCATTCATCTGTTACATAATCGGTTTTTTAAATTCTTAATTAGAGCCGTGGGAATTAACGCACAGATTTTATACAATGAAAATTATCGATCAAGTCTTTAGTGAAGAATTAAGTCTTCATTGCTATCTTTTTATGCTACGGCCACATTATAACCTGTGTACAGCACGCCATCATCGGCAAGCGATACCCCGTCCCTTTCTCACGTCTCACGTATGGCAAAATAGCTTAATCTGACGTGCTTGAGTGTTTCAAGATATCGTATAATACGTAATTGATATTTGACCAGTGGCACATAACCCTTAATTAAAAAGTTGCGAAAATTTAAGCTACATTTGCACAGTGCATTTTATTTTAAATTCGAAGCCGCGGTTCTAAAGTAAATTATTCATTAATTAAGAAAATTCACTGTTTTAAAATTGTAAAGTTGCAAGGTATTTTTTTAAAATTGAGTAAACAGTTCATATTTCCCTCAGTTCGGGCATAGTGGAGTTGGAAACGGTGAAGAAAAATACTATACTTTAACCAACCAGTGAGCTAGTCTATTAGAAAATTACGATATCAAACTAATTATTTTATGTAAGTAAGATCGAAGAAGACCTTTGATATTAAGTAATGACTACTAATGACCTATACTAAAATTAAGTTTGCCTGGAAATGCAAAGTGAAAGTTTTACAGGACTATTTACGACAACACTGTTCACCCCGTGTAGATTTACAATACTGTGTTCACAGTCTACTTGAATATTTTTGTGGAAGAAAAGCAAAGAAACGGCGAATGAAAACCAGTTACGGCCTTTTTTTTGTCACATGTCAATACATTTCATATTTTTAATAATCATCGTACTAATATTATAAATGGAAAGTGAATTTGTTTGTTTCTTTGTTTGTTATTCCTTCACAGCTTGACTAATCAGCCGATCATTATGAAAATTTGTATTATGGTCAGGGGTACAGAGCCCAACATAGGCTACTTTTTATCCCATGAAAGTATGTCATTGCAATGGGAAAATATTTTTTCTACTAAAGAGGGCGCTGTATGGGATGCTATCGGCCAACAGATGGCGCCACAAGTCACGCTATGGGTTGTTTTGTTGTCAAACGAGTTCTATGTCATAAAATTAACACGAGCTAAGCCGCGGGGAAAAGCTAGTTTTTTATGTTATCTATCTATGCACTAAATGAACTTACAGTCCGTTCACTGTTTTACCCATGACAGATGTAAAAACAGATTTAAAACGAAATAAGTGTCACAAGAATAATAAAATTGTAGCAGAAATAATGTGTGAGCCGACATAGGTTTGCTCAAGCAGTCAAAAAATGTATTGAATTTTGAATCTTAGATAGCAAAAAGTCTATCCGGATTGCTTATTAATTTTGGCTGTAAGTCAACCAAAACAACTAGTGGTCAAATAACTGTGGCATTGTCCTAATAGGACGCGAATGCGCGATCATCGTTGGTTCGCGCGAATTTTACTCGTACGAACTCGCGATCAAACATATTGAACTCGAATAGGTGTCTGACTGACAATCGCGCGACGCTTGGGCTCACGCTTATGAACACGCGATGGTCGCATCGCTTTACTCGCGCGATGATCGCGGATTCGTGTCCTATAGGATAATGCCTGAATGGACTTGTACACGGTCACTGTTCCCTAAATCAACTATGACATGTCGGTGTGGTGGCTGGTGGGAAAATTTCTCACTTAATTATTTTTTGCTGGCGCTACAACAAAATTAAAATAAACTCGCCAGCTTGTTCCTACGTGCTGACAAAAAAGTATTTTTGTTTTACTCAGTTTTTTGTACTTAGTATTAAAGGGTGTTTATAAAAATACTAGAAGTGTTTGTTTTTTTCCACAAATAAAATTATTTTTGGTCCTCATTTAAAAACAAAATAGTTTCTGAAATAAACTCGCTATTGATGAAGAATAAGCATATCCCACCAAAAACATTTTCATGTAAAAATGTTGCCAAGACGAGTCTACCTTAATCAAAATCTATGAAAAAGTGGTCAGATCTCATGTAGAGCCAAGATTCTTGATCTATGCGCCCTTACTTTACCAGGCCTAACTTCACATACTCTACATTTTAGTCAAAACGTGTGGCTTGGCCGTTTTATTTTACACACGATGAACGAATGGCTATGAAATCTTCGTAACGGTAGCAAAACGGCCAAGCATCACGTTTTGGCTAAAATGTAGAGTATATGAAGTTAGGCCTCGTAAAGTAAGGCACTTTTTCATAGATTTTGATTAAGGTAGACTCGTCTTGGCAACATTTTTAAATGAAAATGTTTTTGGTGGGATTTCATTTCTTTTTTTTTTTTTTTCATTGGGCGAATTTCCAAGTTTAATGATATTTTTGTTGTTTGTGTACTAATACTAGCATACATACCAAATTTCAGCTTTCTAGGATATTAAGAAGCAGAAATCTCATACAAACTTTCATCCCCTAAGTTAAAGGGTTGGGGGATGAAAGTTCCAAGTTTTATGATATTTTTGTTGTCTTTGTAGTAATATTAGCTTACATACCAAATTTCAGCGTTCTAGGACTTCAGGAAGTACCTTAAGAATTATGATGATCAGTGAGCGAGTCAGTGAATCAGTGACAAAATCGGGAGTTTTTAGACATTAATAAAATCTAAAGTATAATAGCTACGACATTCAAACTTTGTATGTTTAATGATTGTACTGGTGTCATTATATCTTGAAATTTTTAACTATTTAGCATCATCCAAACAAAAGTTATGAGAGTTCAAAAAAACGACGAAACGTTTCGAGAAAAGGTAGGTAGTGCCCTTGCGCTCCGCTTGGCTCGTCTTGGCGGGGGCACTACCGTGCCCCCAGATTTAAAACTTTCTGAGCTTATAAGAAGTTTATAAGTCAAATAAATATATATACATGCTGCATATGTAATATATAAAGATTCTACATACTAACTTAAACTTTTACTGGAAGGAGTATTTTGTTTTTGATAAAAAAAAATATTATACTGGAAGAAGACTACTGTAACTAAACAATCGTAATTTTTCAGATATTCCAAAAACCTTTTTTTTTATACCACAAAGGCGGCAGACAAGTATACGGTCAGCCTGATGGTAAACCGTCACCGTAGCCTTGCCAACCTTCCCAACCCCCCCAAGTGGAAATCTGGAGACCTTACTCACCGTAGGAACACAACATGGCCGACACCAATGCTATTTGGCTACGATCTTCTGTAAGGTGGAGGTCCTTCAACAGGCGGGCTGCTCCGATTTGAGCGGATTATCCGCTGTGCCCTATCTCTCTAAAACTTTTGTTATTATGATGAGCCGTTTATAAAAAATATGCTTACTAAGCTTTTAAAAATTGATTTATTTCTATTTTATGCTGCTTATAAAAATATTGGAGGAGATAAACATCCATCCACATCCATACATAATATTAGAAATGCGAAACTGTGTTTCTTTGTCCTTCTTTCACATCGAAAGTAACGAACAGATTGACATGATTCTTTTATGGGCATAGGTTAAGTTCTAGAGAGTGACTTTTTATCCTGGAAAAACCTCTTAATCCCCTTGGAAAAATATTCAATGACAGAACCTCTGGACCAGGCAGGCAGAACCGCGGGTACCAGCTAGTAAGGTATAAATTTACAATGTGTTCTAAAAGCGTGAAACACGAATCATTAATAGTGTTCTTAAAATGTACGGTACAGTACTGCAATAATTAGTGTATGCGCCATTTAATGGGTGATGTATGATTCGAAATGAACCGATTTTTACCTTTAAATTGGGAGGTAGCAATATTTATTACCACTTAAAGATCACAGCATGTTGCGCATTGACTACACAGTTTAAAGTCAAATTCTGAATTTAGTATAGACGTTGCGTCAAACGCATGCCCTGCTACCAAGGATGTTTGAAAGCCAAGCGTAATTGGTTTGAAATCAACTGGTCTACCATGTACGAAATTCCGAAAATTCGGACCTTCGTTTCGTTGAATTGTAATCATGAAATAAATTTCGTTCCGAAATATACCCGAAAACGAAGTTAATGGTAGACCAGATATTGTCCACATTGTTTTAAACATTTCCAAACCAATATTTTGAACCCTGAAACGCAGGCTTGAATGACATGAAATTGGATCGTAGATCGTAGCCAAACAGCTTTGGTCTTAGCCACGTTGTTCGTGCTTAGAGCTCCACTTGGGGGGCTGGGAGGGTTGGCAACGCGTGAGTGATACCCTCGGTATTGCAAGCGTTATAGGCTACGGTGACGGCTTACCATCAGGCCGACCGTATGCTTGACTGCCACCTTTGTGGCATAAAAAAACAGCTGTCATTTTAAAATTAAGAAAATCATTGGCAAGAAGATCATGATCATTATATGAATTTGTTAAACACATCCAGCGTAATTTAATTCATCGTCAGCAACCAATCCTCAGAATACAGAGTGTCGGAAATTAAATTAGAATAAACATAATTAAACAGTTGCGCCCGTTCGCTTCGACTTCCAAAATTGCCGTATCCAGGGATTAAGAGGCACCCCAATGTTAATATTTCGGGATTTAGGGATGAAAAAAGTATATTGTGCCTTTTCTTGCGATGCCGTTTTCATAATTAATTCATTAGAATAAAAACATTTTTCAGCTTAATCGAAAACCGTTTTTAAGTACGACTGTATTTTTTTTAGATTTAGGACTTATTTATTTAACACCATTGTATATGACATTCCGCGTATTTTCTTGTAAATGTGTAATTACATTGCTTTTGTATGTAACGATTGGAGAAAAAAAAATTTAATGACTAAAAAGCCGTAACCGGTTTTCTTTCGCCGTATCTTTTAGCGGTGGCTATTTTGCATGTTTAAAAAAATATATTCAGAGAGTAGGTCCTCACAGTCATTTTCTCTCGTCAAAGATTACATTACATTACAGTAATAAATGATTTATGTAATTAACCTACTCTATATGTTACTACCATTTCGAAAAGAAAGGCAAAATTACCACTGGTAAAAGGAAGGGCGAAAGAGAAACAGTTACGGCCTTTTTTGTCATATAATTTCATATTTTTAAATAAAATATTTTTTAAACAAAATACAGATCCAGGTAGTCCAGGTACATACCCACTCACAAGTCCAGTTCTCCCAAAACACACCCCCCCGGCAGTCCTCAGCTCCCCAATTTGAGCGACAGATGGCGTCCTACACCTCCCGAGACATAAAAAAATATATATCTCGTAAATTATTACCCCTATTCTAATAAGAAAACTAGTACTGTTTAGCTAGATAAATTATCTTTCAATAAAAGAATATAAAAACATACGAAAACTTATAAATAAGGTATATTTTTAGCGTATAATTTCAACATGAGAGGTTTTTTTTTACGACTTTGAGATTTACGGGCCTATTATTCCACTTTCGTATTCTTATTAGAATTTTTGTTATTAGAATCTTATTGCAAATGTACTTACCTTTCTGGAAATATACGTATTGTATACTAATATCCAAATAGTTTTGCCAAGAAAAGCATAAATCTTTTCTCTTACTTTCTCCACTTTCTGACTTTCACTTTTTGGCGAGCCGCAGGTAGTTTTCCAGTGAGTCAAGAACTTCGAAATATGTTAGAAATTAATGGTATTTCTGCTAAAACAGCTTCAAAATATGTTTATAATGAACGTAAGGCGTTATTTTATATATATATCTACACAGATTTATTATAAAAACACTTACTTGTTACTTCGGCACACGAATCGATCACTTTTTTTGACAGCACTTTTCACTTGATAATATATCAAATTAAATACTTTATCTACAGTCAATTATTTGTAAATATGACACTTTGTTTAATAATGATTGTTTTTATAACGTTTGCATGTATAAATGATAACAACAGTTCACTCATTTAATAAAATATTGTCAGATCGTCTGACATGCTAAATTCAAAATGGCCAGTATCATTTTGGCCGCGGGTAGGTATTTTGCAAAGAGGTCAATTACCTTGAAATCTATTAGAAATTAATGGTTTTTCTACTAAAAAGCGTCAAAATATGTTTATAATTAACGTAAGGCGTTGTTTAATATATATTTCTACACAGATTTATTGTAAAACCATTACCCCGAACCCCGGAACGTAATAATTTATTTTCGTAACTTCACTTTTTCACTTGTTAATATTTCGGTCTAAAGAAATTTATTTCTCATTATTTATTTGTAAATATGAAAGCTTATTTAATAACGATCGTTTGTATGCAGTTTGCATGTATAAATTATAAGAAATGTCCACATTTTAGAATAAAATAGTCTCAACAGTCCGAGTAACTCCGGCTGCTGGACGACTGACTGATGACTTTTGACTTTGGCATTTTTTTTCTAAATTTTTTGCTACTGGTGTGGTACAAACTAAGAACGCTACGCTACTTCTCATTTTATTCCGGGCAACACCAAAAATACTCGTACGCGAGAGCCGTACCATTTTTATTTAAAAAAATAAAATGTATAGACAAACCGCGCCATTTTTGCAATGGCAATATATAGCCAGGGACTGTTGGGCATTTGTCATTTTTGTCAATATATAGCCAGGGACTGTCCAGTGGGAGAAGTTAAGTGCTTAACGCGGAATGTCAATCGAAATAGCGCCATGGTTAAATCCTAAATATGTAGAATTTAGGATTTGACCATGGCGCTATTTGGATTGACATCCTTGGATTGGATTGTCATCATTTGTATTTCTGAAATTGTAATAGTTTATAAAGCAGTTAATTTATTTTATATTTAATTATGTATACAAGTTGCAAATTACCAGAAAAAGTGCTTGTGAAGGCCTAGTCTCTAAACGAAATGATTTGAGTTTTAACAAAATATATATTTTTTACTAGAAAAACTATTCTTTGTAATTCATTTTGTGCATTAGATAACGTAATAAGCTATGAGGGACGAGCCTATTTATCAAGTTGATTACATACTGTCAGTCAAGAAAATAAAAAGAATAAATGATTTATAGTTCTATAGCCATTTTGTAGAGGTAGAACGACCGAAGTCCTCACATGATGTGTGGTACATTTGAAAATCACTTTTTTTTTTCACACAAACTTCACAGTGCCTCTTAATCTCAAAGTGAGCTAGGGTTAACTTACTTGTGTTATGAGTACCAAAAATAGTCATAACCACTTGCCACGAGCGGGAATCGAAAAAACCTTCATCCGGACTTTATGTGTACCTAAGACTATTTTTTCAAGATTTTTATAATTTCCCAGTTAATGGTTACGTGCCAAAAATGTATGCATGTACGTCAAATTACAGTTTTCTCAAGCAAACGCAATTAAATTAATTATTAAAAATATCGTTTAATGTCAGAAAATATAAAATTAGGTACCTACTAAATCATGGCCGATACACAAAAGACCGCATTATTTATGAAACATTATATTTTCACTGATTTAACATAATACATGTTTTTAGTTGAATATATAAAAAAAACTATTTTTAATAAATATCCCGTTTTTTTTTTCGAAACCTAACCTAAAAAAACCTAATCACATCAGCGTCTCAATGGTGGTTTCTGAGCTTATTAATTGCAAACAAACAAATCTTACCTTTTACCCAATCAAGTAGTGCGTTTTTATTAATATGAAAAACTAGGAAAACCCGCGCAACTTCGTTCGCGTGTATCCCGCTTTCCCGTGAGAATTTCGGAAAATCCTTTCTTATCGGATGCCCAATTGCCCACATCATACCAACAACCCACTCTCCAAGTTTCGTGAAAACCACAATACATACATATAGTAAATGGTATAGATTAAATAGTAAATTAAATAATTTGTAAATACACAAAAGAGTATGCACGCTTATACAGATAAATTTACGCACGCTTCATATAGAAAGACTTAAAGGGATCAACGTCTGATGATGATGGACGCTGTCTCAAAGAAACGGATTTATTATGCCCAATAAAAATATAATCGTCTCGCTAAACAAAAGAATTTCCAATCCCCGATTTTCAATTGTCAAAAAACTCAACGGACTAATACACTACGCGTTTACAATGTACAAAATATTTTTTCTTATTTTCCAGCCAGTAATGTATTACAATGTCCGCAGTTCCATCGATGGAGAGTTGCGCATGTATAAAGCTACTGAGTAAGTGCAACAGATAATGTTCTGGGAACCCTAAATTCAGTGGATGCCGAGCTCTCGATGTGAGTGGACGTGTGACGTTGTGCCGTTTCGAAGTTGGAACGAACTCGTTGTGATTCTAAAGGACTTTTACCGTGCCACCTTAAGTTTATGGTCTGAATAAGGTCGTTTAACAGGTAAGCGATCTTTTTATTATTCATGATTTTAACATTCGACCAGTATTTTGGTAATGACAGCTTATGGGGTTTGAGTAAAGTATGGTATTAGCATTAAACCCATTAATTTCCATGGTATATCACTTTACTGTAATATTTTAAGTAGAGGGATATTGTTTCCGTCATGTAAATTTTATAGATAAGAACGTATATTGATTTAATAATTGGATAATTATATTACAGGATAATCCATTTACTTTTACATTTATTTTACGACTCTTTAGCTATTTCCAACACATATTATTATTTATTTACAGTGATAAATTTTTGGTTATTAGCCATACAATTATTAAGTAAATAATGTATAAATCTTATTGTAACCGCTGTTGGTTCTCTGAGTAAATAAATAAATCAATAATGACGTCATATAATATTTTAATATGTAACAATAAGATTCAAGTAAATAAATGTTTTTTTTTTGTAGATATCTCCGAATTTATACGTACAAAGTTTTTAAATTCTTTTAAATGAAAATAATGCAACAGAATTTTTATGTGTTGTAAATCTTTTGTCAAAAACACATGCATTTTATGCTTGAACCATTCTTGAATTTGTTGTCTGCGACACGTAGCAGAGACAAATAAAATTCTTAAGGTTCTAGCTATTTTTTAAATCCTCTATGTTTACATGTAGTATGAAATTAAGTTACTTCCGCAGTCTGTTTGTTTATATCTTTTAAACTACTTAACAGATTTGATTGCAGTTTTCAGCGAGAGAGCAATTAAGTGTAAGTTTTCTATGTATCAAGGATTTTTCGAAATTCTCACGGGAAAGCGGGACACATTAAAGGAAAATTTTAATCGTCTTTCCATATTACTGGCGTCAAACTAATGCACTAATCCTATTTTCGGATGCTGAGATTACCATGACATTTTGAATAAAAGACGTAGATGAAGCGAATAACTTACTACGTACACCGCTGGCTCAGGAACCCAAAGTGAGTCTTGGCGTTCGATATGAGAGCTCGCCTCTGCTTCGGTCCTACGCAATATCGCGCCTGGGTAGCTTGAATAAGACGCGAATAATAGAGTGTAATTACCGAGTTTAGTGACATGATATTTTTACGTCATCTATAAGCCAAATTGATTATCTGTTGGGCCATTGTTAGAAAATAATTCATCAAATAGGATTAAATAGTCCCTAAATAATACGTAGGCACTCTAGATTTTCTTATATTTTTTTCTTGAAATCCTTTGCTACAACATTATTACTAGCGGTTACCAGCGCCTTAGCTCGCATGGCAAAGGAGGATATTTATTATTTTATAGGAAAATTTTATAGTAGATAAAATAACACTGTTGTTTGCTTAGTACAAAATGAGAGTCTGAAGTCAGAATGAAAGTAAATTTAGTCATCTACGCGTGTTATTACGGACAGATATTATGTAAATTAAATTAATAAAATCATTTATTCATAGACAAAAGTTCATACATTAGTTTTATGAAATTTAGAAATTATAATTAGGTACAATTTAGAATTAAAATTACACATCTAATTCTATGGCTTGTTTACCTATTGGGATGTATAAAAGTAGATAGATAGATAGAATATGCTTTATTTGCAAAACATAAATTACAAAAAACAGAAGGTACAGTCAAGAGCAGGTCGACCTACATATTGGACTTTGTACCATTCTTAAGTTCTATGTCATAAGAGCCAAAAATGAACCGCAAGTGTAAAGCTCGTCGTGCACCTGACATATAACTTACAGACTAGTGTTTTTGCAACAAGGCGGCCTTATTTCTGAGAATCTTTTCAAGGCAACCTTACAGTAAAAATAAATTACGCTATGCAAAAGTATTGTAAGTTTATATTTATATAAATGAGATGATAAAGTTGCGCATCCCTCGACAAGTAAAGTAGCGATTGCAAATATTTTTTCGTAGAAATTATATGGAGATTGCGAACTGAGTAAATTACTCTTCTTAAAACTACAGCCAGATTGGATGTCGACGTGAATCTATGAATAAGATTATTGGATTTATAACAAGTATAAATGAGTAACTGAATAAATATTTTAGCTAAAATTTGGGATTTAGATACTTATTGGCAGCCTTTTAGTAATAATAATCTTTATTCATCAAATAGGTTACAGTTAGATTACATAG
Organism: Endotricha flammealis; assembly: GCA_905163395.2. Taxonomy (NCBI): domain Eukaryota; kingdom Metazoa; phylum Arthropoda; class Insecta; order Lepidoptera; family Pyralidae; genus Endotricha; species Endotricha flammealis. The sequence goes on from LR990866.1 coordinate 3,975,160, forward strand.
TTGCCGGGGTCTTCTTTTCAGTATGCAACATCTGTGTTAGAAGAACCTTTTAAAATTCTTCATATTTAATTTTCTTCGTGTTTTTAAAGTTGCAATGATTCAATTAACCTTCTTATAAAATAATAATATAAAAAAAATATTACCTCCCGCACCATGTGGGATTCGAACCCACGCACTCTTAAAATGCGGCAGAAAGTAGAGGCTTTTGTAGAGTAGCTATCACTTCTGCTCTCTTTCCAAGTCAACAAACTATTTTATACGACACAGCTTCAATCTCTCTTTTGATCTGACTGCAATAGACGCCTATAAATATTAGTAATACCAGAGGCTCTACAATGAGGGTTTTCTGAAATGACACCCACTAGGCGGCAGCACTGAGACATCAGGTCCAGTGTGTCCTGCCCCCCAATTCTGCTATTTTTTTTAAGCTGAAACGCATCTGAAACGCATTGGAATCGTCATTTTTGTGTTCTGCTAACTCTTTGGTTGAAACGGAGCCGATACTCATTGGTTGGGCAGCCGGAACGCTTTGGTTGTAGTATTCCGCAAACACAGAACGGTTTGTAATCCGTTCGTTCAACTATTGTTTGGTATTCTGCAATTTTTTTGACAGTTGAGACGGCTGAAACCACAGAGTACTTTGTAACATACTGAAAGCTGAAACTCTACGGCTCTCCGTTGGTTGAACTGTCAAAAGTTGCGGTTTTGCATCGGCAGTGAAAGAGTGACTTTTGTAACCAACCGTTTGCGTTTGTAAACATAATGTTAATGGAATACCGTTTTGGTTTACAACCGCAAATGTAACCAAACCGAAACGCTGCCGATCTGTTTTGGTTAATAAATAGCAGAATTGGGGGGCTGACCTGTCAAGTGTCATAGCGCCAATAAAATCAAGTGTCTGATTTTTTTTGACGTTGACGTTTTTGACAGCGCGCATTATCGATGTGACCTCTTGCGAAAGTGGCGCCATCTAGTGGCGTAAATTTTCGTGAAAACCCTCATTGCTTTGTCTGCGACATGGAAGGAAATAGAGAGAGAGAACGAATAAAGAAGAGAAGGAAATGGAGTTCGGCTACCGGATATCTCAATCACCGAATTTAATCTCAATCATCAATTTCAAACACAAACTTTATTTGGTTGCGAACACAGGTGGCAAACAAGCATACGGTCGGCCGGTAAGCCGTCACCGTAGCCTATAGACGTAAACAATACCGGGGGTATCACTCACGCGTTGCTAACCCTCCCAACCCCCCCAAGTGGAGCTCTGGAGACCTTACTCACCGTAGGAACACAACATGGCCGAGACCAATGCTATTTGGCTACGATCTTCTGTAAGGTGGAGGTCCTTCCCCAGACGGGCTGCTCCGATTTGAGCGGATTATCCGCTGTGCCCTACCTCTCTTTAAATAATAATGAAATGTATTATGCACCAGCAGTTACCCGCGGCTTCGCCCGCTTAAAAATTTGCCTATGTTAAGCTCTGTACCACTGACAATATGTATACAAATTTTCATAATAATCGGCTGCTTAGTCAAGCAGTGAAGGAATAACAAACAAACAAACTTTCTCATTTAAAATGTTAGTATGATTTACGTCGATATTCTGTGAGAGGGTGTTACTTCCCCGCTAGCCTATTTTATAAATGCTCTACCCCTTTATTAATATTATCGCGTCACGTTAATTAATATACGAGTAAAATTATTAGTTCAAATTCTACATTTTGCTGCCTGTTACGTTGCTGGTCAGTCATGTCAAAATGTCCAATACTTGTCCATAATGACATACTCTAATTAGACAGGAAGTTTTGATTATTGATTATATTGACAACAGTTAACCTGCCCTCCCCGCGTCTCTGTTTCCCGATTCATATAATTTAGGGATTTTCTAGGCAAGAGTGAATAGGCATTTTTTGAGTCCCTAGACCTCATCTTTGCTTAACATTAGGCAAGATTAAGGTCAAACTCACTCAAATCTACTATATAAAAAAACGTGCTATTTAAAGTATTTAAATATATTTATTATCATCCCTGGCGGTGAGGGCTCTACGCTCCCGCAACAGTCCGGTGTCTCAGAAGAGGGTGTTAGTATACCCGAACTGAACTTATCAATTTAAAAAAAAAATAAAAAAATAAAAAAAATACAAAAAAATATATATTATCATCCCAGTCACAATAAGTCCACTGCTGGACATAAATCTTCCCAAACATCTCGAGTAGGACCGATTAGTAGCGGCCTGCATCCAGCGGTTAATGCGACGTTCCTTAGGTCGTCCTTGTTCTAGTGATCATAGTTAAAATTAAACGGTCTTTTCATTAACATGTAGAATAATAAGCGGTCTAGAAAATGACATGCTATAAAATTAATTCTCAATCTTTCGTCTCCTTTATGCCCTAAATGTATAAATCAAAATTTTTAATGAAAATCAAATAAATAGTAGGTATGTTAAAATATTACTAATAACAAAAAGCGTCATGCATGTAATATGAAACAATTTTAAATAATGAAAGAAAGATTGTCGAAATAGAAACTTTGATTAATTTCGTATCGTAAAGATGTTGCGGATTGAACCGTAATTATTGAATATTGAATTTCTGTAAACGAAAATGCGATATTCTTTGTTAAATAAAATTGAGAGCAGATTATAAAATGAATGCTTTAAGGTTTTGTTTCGCGTGTATCGATATTATAAATTAGCATGAGAATTAATACTGATCAGGTGGTTCTTTTGGGGTTTCATAGTAGAATGGACAGTTTGGTGGCGTTGATCGTGTATCAGAGAGTGCAAGTTCGATTTCCGCTCAAGGCAATACATAACACACAAGCAGACAGCCTAGCTTACAACTGGACTAGGTGGCGCTGTGTGAAAAAAAATCTACTTTTAAACTAACAAGGAAACTATTTCGGCATGTACGTTTTTTTACTAGTAAGCTGTAATTTAGTATTAAAACCCAATAATTAACTATGCTAACGAATGGTAGAATGATAGAACATAATATTGAAAAAAAAACCGCCTCACCTTTGTTCCGCTACTTACATAAACCGAAGGTAGAAAACGAATATAGAAAACTAGCTTTTCCACGCGGCTTCGCTCGCGTTAATTTTTTGACATAGATCTCGTTTGACAAAACAACCCATAGCGCGACTTGTGGCGCCACCTGTTGGCCGATACAGCGCCCTCTATAGTAGAAAAAATATTTTCCCATTGGAACGACATACTTTCACGGGACAAAAAGTAGCCTATGTTGGGCTCTGTACCCCTAACAATATGTATGCAAATTTTCATAATGATCGGCTGCTTAGTCAAGCCGTGAATGAACAACAAACAAACAAACTCACTTTCTCATTTATGTATATTAGTAAGTAAAGAAGGATAAGGATATCGACACAAATTCAGTTTATTTCCCACTAAAATATAAAGCCGTCATATAAAGTCTGATTTACATTGGTGGCAATTCAGCTATAAAGCCAGTGTTGGACCGTGCCTTGGAATTAAGTGACATTGGATCCAATAAGATCAGTGTAACTCAGTCTTAAAGCGTTAAGCGCTCAACACTCGCGTGAAAAGATCCGGAACTCTATCTTTGAGCAGCTCATTTCCCATCTGCACCGTACTGAATGTTTGGATAAGAAAATGCCGCATTTACACTGTAAAGATATTGCGTACGATTTCATTTACATTTTCCGCTTCCATTTAATAGATTAGGAAGTAAAGGAGCAATGTCTTCAATGTAAAACGAATTATATGTAATTTGTCGCGCCGCTCCGGTAGATGGATGGATATAGAATCCTAAGTGCCCAAAAGAATGAATTTTAGGAACGATTTATAAAAGATTCCATGTGTGGTGCGATTTGTCGCTTCGTTCGTTCCGAGAACAGGGACGAAGGATTTTTAAAATTTATAATGACTAGTGAAACCCGCGCAACTTCGTTTGCGTGTATTTGTTTATGCACAGTGGCGCCCATCTATATCAGACTTTTGATGAAATCCTACGGGAATCGCGTATTTTTCTGGATAAAAAGCTATGTGTTAATCCAAGGTAGCAGTTACGTACATATCAAATATCATAAATATTGGCCCAGCAATTTGAGCGTGAAGAAGTAACAAACATACACATTACTTTCGCCTTTATAATATGTATTAGTAAGATTTTTAGACATAAACACGCGTAGCAATGTAGCAGGCTACGACGTAGGCTATCGTAGCATGCTACGTCGTCTACGCCGTAGCATGCCACTCCGTAACGTTTTAGATTATTTACAATCATTTACGAAATATCTGAATTATTTATTTGCCGGTTAAATGCCTTTATCTCGACTGAGCTACGAAATTAATAGAAATGGTCATTGTTACGAAGTATTTTTTTTGTATAAAAAAAATGGTTTTTAAAATCAATATTTTGCCGTATCGATAATGTTGACCCGTGTAAATGGTCACTGGTCTGTGATAAAATATTACAATGATAGATCACAACGCAGTATTTGTTTTAAAGGGGTCAGACAGGCGTAGTTTCGAACTCAGCCAGCGAATAATTTGTTATGTACCTATAGTTTATGTAGCGTATAACAATTTATAGGATATTTATTTCTCTTGTTTTATGTGCGTAATGTTTATTAAAAGTAAAAAAAAAACTCGTGCAATAAAAACAGGTCACCTATAAGTTCCTAACGGAAATTTCTGTTGCCAACTTGGATAGCGGTTATTTTTCAATTAAGCTTCATGCAGCGCCATAAATATTAGAAAAAAAATATTTCGATTTCCCATGGAAATAAGAGAATTTTCGGGGATAAAAAGTAGCCTATGTCACTCTTCAGACCTTAAACTATCTCCTAAAAAGTCATGTCAATCCGTTCATTAATTTTGACTGAAAAGAAAAACAAACAAACTTTTTATTTTAAAAATATTAGTATAGATTTTTGTCTCTTTTGTTATCATTTTTTTTTTCATACCAGTAAGGTGGCATACAAGCTGACGGTCCGCCTGATGGTGAGCGGTCACCGTAGCATAGGATGCTTGCAACACCGGGAGTATCACTCGCGCGTTGCCGACCCTGTAAAAATCATATAGCCCCTTTTTCCCTTTTTTTCTAAAAATCTATTTCTAATGGTGACTATTCTTGCAGAAATAAGAGTAAATCAAGCCTGTCTTCAGTCAGCATCTTCTTTTATTTAAATAAATACAAATACCAAACCCAAAGTATCAAAATATTTCACTATAAATATTTTTCAGCACTGTGATGAGATCATACCGCCTCGTCGTTGGTACAATTTCCGTGGCGGAAGAGCCGTTTGTTGTGTTCGCGAGCGGCCATTGTTTCAAGTGGATAGATAGCATCTTTGTATTTAATGTTGACCAATGTGACAACAGTGTGAACACAATGTATGTTTGCTTTGTGTTTATTTATACGCCCGTTAATAAATAAATAGGGACAAATCACACAGATTGAGACTAGCTTCACATTAAGTTCGCAACTTGAACATATCCATCATATCTAACAAAACATTATAGCATTAAAAAAATATAATTTTAAATCAAGTTAGGACGTAAAATACACATTTATGTACATGTGTGTATTGTGTGTGACTACTCTGTACAGTGTATACGTACATTGTACAAATATGACTGTTTGGCTACTCCTCTTGATTGAGTACTCTAAATTATTCAGTCTTCAAAAAAACCTTTTTTAGTCTACACAAACTCTTGAGATAAAATAATAAGGAAAGTGTTGCGTACAACCTATCGGAAGTAACCCACGTGTTTAAAAATGTAAAAGATAAAAGGTTCGCGGTTGTCGGTTTAAAAAATACATGTATTTTTGTAAGCGCCACGACACGTACGCGTTATAAAATTAAACTTTAAAAATAGATATGAACAGGGTGCAAGATTGCTTTTAAATTTGTACCACGTTTCACGTTATTTTGCATCATTTATCAACACATAATCATCCTACTGAAAGAAAGAGTGTTTGGAGTGGTAAAGCAATTATTACGAAATGGGCTGGCTCGACCGGGGAAGTACCACCCTCTCACAGAATATCGACGTGAATCAGCAATGCGTTTCGTTCGGTGAGTGAGAGATCCGGAAGCCCAACTTCTTCCCTATCCCCTCTTTCCCCTCCTTCTTTCCCTTCCCTTCCTCCAACCTCCTTGGTGGACAACGCATTGGTAGCGCCCCTGGTGTTACTGATGTCCATAGGCGACGGTGACCGCTTTCCATCAGGTGGCCCGCTTGCTTGTTTGTCTACTGTACGACATAAAAAAAAGAAAATGGTTTATTTATTGCCTTACATTATAAGAACTTAAAAATAAACTAAAATCAATAAAATAAAAAATGTAGATAAGACAACAAATAGGTTACCGTAGAGGTCGTCCGTCTCTTGAGCGTACTCTACCACGCTGCTCCAATGTTGATTGGCGGAAGCCAGTCTTTTCAAGCCGCCTAAAGGCCACTGACCTGGCTTAATCACTATCATCCATCAACTACAGCTGGAACGTTGGTTCCAGTTAACGTGTCTTCCAAAAATTCGGAGAACCATCCAAACGCTGGCTAGGGTCGACGTTACTTTAGAGTGCGACACACAGCAACGCCATCGTACTTCCATCCTCATCTTATTCGTAATTATCTATATCGTGTTAAATATTATGAAGAACCGTTAATTCGGGTTTCACTTAATACAATATCCGAAAACAAATTAACTAAAGAAATATAAACTGAGATTTTAATGAAAATATAGTTAATTTTCGTTGTACATTTTGATTTATCATACTACTAATTAAAATATTGTCTGTGATATTTCTTTTTCCAGAGTAACGATATCCTATTGATTAGTTCTTTACAAAACATCTGCCTATCTACGCTCTGCCTGATATTCCCATAACAAAAACAGTTTCAATCTAATCTCAAACTATCGCACTATCTTGTTCAATTCCTATTCTGTATGAGTGAAACAGCTAAATAGAAATGGGTCAAAAATGGGCCATACATTTGCAGTCACTGAAATGAAATGAAATGAAATGAAATCGTTTATTTCAGAAATTAGACCTTCACAGGCACTTTTTCTTGTCATTTATAATTTGTATATATGTATAAAGAAAATAAACTACGTTATATACTACCACCATTTCGGACACAAGCATAATGGCCACCGGTAAAGAAATGGCGAAAGAAACCCGGTTACGGCCTTTTCTGTCATTTAGCAATTTTTTTTTCTTTCACTCGTTTGTTACAATGTATGAGTACATTTATAAGAATAAATAAAATACAGATCCAGGTACATACAGAAATCAAGCACTAAACGCGGGAAGTCGATCCAAATAGCGCTATAAATGTAAGTACAAAACGGGAATTTGCAGAGTGGAAGGCTCTCACTTAAAAATTTACAGTGTCTGTCTAGATATCAATATTTACATGTCTAGTAAACTATTTAGCGGTGCTTGATAAAAATGGGTCAAAAATGGGCCATACATTTGCAAACCAACTGCGGACTTCTGTAGTAGAAGTCCGCAGTTGGACTCACTATAAATGTAAGTACAACGGACATTTACAGAGTGGAAGGCTCTCAAGAAGTTACAGTGTCTGCCTAGATATCAATATTTACATGTTTAGTACACTATGTTAGTATTAATTCATCTCACGTCATAATATGTGGTTAAGCGCGTAGGACTATAAAATCGAATGGGTGACAGAAACGTCGGGATGACATAAAACTTTAGTCACGATGTGGCTATAACTTTTTTTCCTAACAGCGTCAACCCATCGCTAACGAGACGTGCCTAAATAAATCTATAAAAGTCATATCACTGGATGACATGGCTGCTCCATCTACTAACTACCTATTTCGTTTTTTACAAATTAAAATATAACATGAGATATTTTGACGTTGTCGTTTCATTATTACCTATACGTAGATCATAGTGGCAACGCGTGAGTGATGCTCCCGGTGTTGCAAGCGTCCATAGGCTGCAGTGACCGCTCACCATCAGGCGGACCGTAAGCTTGTTTGCCACCTTTGTGGTATAAAAAAAAAGATAAAATATTTCAATTAATTTAAATTTCTGCAACCAACCAGGGTTGAGTCTAAAAGGAACAGCACAACAAAAAACAGCGCTTTATATTTGATCGAATAAACAAAACATTACGTTTGAGTTAACTTTAATATAACTCCTAAATTTATTAAGAACGCGACGATTTTCAATAAATTCGCTCGTCTGTACACAGCTTTAGGATAAGCTCGATCGGGATTATCGACATCGGAAGTTCTTAATGCTTATAAAGATTACAGAAGGGAAAATTATGAGAAGGCTCTTAAGCTTGAGTACATAATCATCTTAGTTGCGAAATTCCCAGGGACTGTATCTTCTGTCGGATTACACTTTTGTTTTTAGAATTTAATTTAAATTGTCATGAAACTGTATTTTCGAAAGATTAAAATAGAAACTAGGTTACCACGTCTACCTATCTCTATATCTCGTCAGGATTAACAGTGGACTAAAAAGGACGTAACCGGTTTTCTTTTGCTATTTCTTTTACCGGTTTTATTATAAAATCTTATTAAAAATCAAAACGACGTATGCTTCTAATGCGGTACGTGTATGACATAAAAAGTATCGATTCTTTAACACGTTAACTGCCGATAAAAAAAGTGTATACTTCCATTCGGGCCATGGTGGACAATGATGGGCGACACTGAAGCTTTCCGTTCAGGCCGTGTCCGACATCATTGACCGCGCGGCAGGCCTGTGTTCAAAACGCTCTGTGGCGCCAACGGACAGCGGTAGCGAGATAATTCGCATACAAGCTGACCCGCGCGGCCCTCTAGTCTATCCTACATAGCTTGGTTCTTTTATGAGGTTTTAACTTAGAAAAAAAATGATGATTTTTGAGACGCTATTATAAAATATGAATAACTAGACGAACGCCCGCGGTTCCACCCGCGCCATCCTGTTGTTCCCGTTCCGTGTGATTTCCGGGATAAAAACTATCCTATGTGTTAATTCAGGTTATAAGTTACCAAATTTCTAGCAAATCGGTCCAGTACTTTTTGACCCAATTCGTTACAAACATACATACAAATTTTTCCTCTTTATAATATTAGTATGGACTATTATTGTTTCTTGAAATTATCCTTACTTCCTTACTTCCTTACTAATATTATAAATGAGAAAGTGAGTTTGTTTGTTTGTTTGTTTGTTTGTTATTCCTTCACGGCTTGACTAAGCAGCCGATCATTATGAAAATTTGCATACATATTGTTGGGGGTACAGAGCCCAACATAGGCTACTTTTTATCCCGTGAAAGTATGTCGTTCCAATGGGAAAATAATTTTTCTATTATAGAGGGCGCTATATCGGCCAATAGATGGCGCGACAAGTCGTGCTATGGGTTGTTTTGTTGTCAAACGAGATCTATACAGTCATAAAATTAACGCGAGCGAAGCCGCGGGGAAAAGCTAGTAATGAAATAAATCAATATTTTACATAGAAAAATAACTGTTTATTAAACCATCTTAGTTAAATACTAAAAAAAGGGTGGGCGACAACGTGACCGCGCGGCTCTATGAAACGGATTTTCGATTTTTCGTCCGCTAAGGCCATGGAGGTCAATGTTGTCCGATGCTTAATAATTCTATAATAGAGTGTCAGAAATCATTTTTCTTTAATAAAACACTATTTATTTATATAAATCTAACTAAATACACAAAAAAAAAAATCTGTGAAAATTATAAAAATCGGGGATTTTTACTTGGCGTGGCAGGATAATTAAACGTCGCCCAGCAATGACCGCGTTGGCGGTCAACGTGTAAACTGTATTTGAATCGATAATTTATGACATATACGTACCAAAAACAAGGATTTGGACATAGAGACACCTTATTTTTTTTATTTATTTTTATTTATTTATTTTTATTTATTCTTTATTTCAGGCAAACACAGTGTTTACATAAGATGTTAAAAATAAACAAAGGGCCCATAGATATATACCTTAAAACTAAAATACATATAAATATAAAAAACTTTTAAAATAAAACTAATTGACACGCAGTGTCGGACGCGTATCAGTCTGCTGGGTGTTCGGTAGCCGACCTCGGTATCGCCGGAACATCACACCTTTCGGCCAGAACTCCTCACTCATGTAGGTCGACAGTTGGTGGGTCGGAACTCGCACAACAAAGGAATTAAAATTCACTCTGTAGCGGGACTCCAACCGCTCGACCCCTAACGTGAGGTTGGTCTTCACGCGCATGAACTCTATGACGTCCTCCTTCTTTGTAGAGTGATGCAGCCGGGACACGTACAGCAGCGTCGACGGAATGGCTGGACGCAGCAGGTGTTTTGGTCCTGTCGGTGCTGATCCGCACTTGTTCCTGGAAGACGGTTTCTTCCTTCTCTCCACTTTTGTGAAACCGTCTTCATCGCACTGAACCCTTGGTGGGACCAGTAACACAGTCTCGGGTTCCTTCCCTCGTGGACTTCTAGATGACGAAGGCCGCTGAGATGACGGGACAGCGGTGGCGGCGGCGGCGTAGGCGCGTGGTTGGCTCGGTGTCGCAATACTCGCAATCGACGTGACCCCCGGCGAGGCAGGGGAGCGGGCGGCGGGGCCCCGTGCATCGCACATAGCGCCAGCTGACAGCGGCGACGCAAAACTGCCGATGGATGCATTTTGCGCTTCACGGCGTGTGTTGGTTTCATCGGTCTCAGGTGACCTACTTACCGCATTATTACGTTTTAATGTAGATAATTCGGTACGCAGTTCACTGATGGTGGATTCAGACTTCTCTAACCTACACTGCACTTATAAAATACTTTTAAATTTTAGGAATTGTTGGTGATAAATCACATATTATTAAAAGGATCCCAGTATGTTGCCAGCTATTAATGATGATGACTATCAAAAATCATGAATAATCCTCAAAAAGTCTTCATACCGAGTGAATGTTCCCCTACAAATTAATCGTACTTCAAAAAAAGAAATTCTGCGAACCGCGCAAAAAACTTCTTAGAGATATTTTTCTTTGGCGAACTGCTAATACAGAGGTCCTGATGACATTTCAAAAACTTTCTTTATAGCTCTGCCAGCTACATACCTTTATGAAGACAAATTGTATGAAGTTTTCTGCTGAAATAGTTTTGTAGTGAAAGTTTTGTTTGTGCCATGTCTGAGTGTTAGCATACTCATAAATGTAGGTCATAAATATGTTATTGTGTTTTTGTGGAGAGTATTGTATTGTGAATTTAAGATGAAAGAACTAAGCAATCGGTTTTAGACAAGTCTTCTTTTCATGTGCTTTCAGCAATTAGTGTAGACGAGTGCTATTGATAAAAAATATATTATATTGAATTGCCTCTACATAAAAAGTCGACTATCAAAAGTTGCTTGATGAAAAAAGGTTATTATAAAGTAGAAGATTATTTTATAGTTAAAATATGTGGTCATAGTAATTTGCTCCTCTGCACCAACGTATTTTACAGTGTATAAAATCTTTTTTTTATATTTTTTTATGTCATACAGTAGACAAACAAGCAAGTGGAAAGCAGTCACCGCCGCCGCCTATGGACATCAGTAACACCAAGGGCGCTACCAATGCGTTGTCCACCAAGGAAGTTGGAGGAAAGGAAAAAGGAAGGGAAGGGAAAGAAGGAGCGGGAAAGAGGGGATAGGGAAGGAGTTGGGTTTCCGGATCTCTCACTCACCGAACGAAACGCATTGCTGCTTCACGTCGATATTCTGTGAGAGTGGTACTTCCCCGGTCGAGCTAGCCCATTTCGTAATAATTGCTCTACCACATAAACTTTACTTAAACTACTTTTAAATATATATCGGCTTTGAAAAAAGGCTGTTTGTTGAATTTCTTGCGGCACTTCTTCTCAACAAGCCATTTACGTCGAAGTGCTGGTAGGATAAAAAAAAATTGACTTGCGAAAATATTTCCTATAAATCTACCTGCAAAATAAATGTTTTTTTTTTTTTAATAGTAGGTACAATTTTTTTAAATTAAATTCAGCATTTATGATTTCTTCAATATTTTTTAATTGAATTTCTTTTGTTAAATTATTTTTGTGTAAATACATAGTATCTCTTCTATTTCTTGTCTTGCTAGCCATGCCCATTTCACATCGTATTTTTTTTTCCCTTGGAATGATTGCTTTCAGCAATAGCAGCTTGTTGCAAAAAGACTGATATGTAAGCTACGTACTCGATGTCTGTAAGTTACCCGTTCATATCTACTATATTTTTGTCTGTATTTGCAAATAAAGCATATTCTATCTATCTATCAAGTCATAAATTATACTAACCTGTTTTTTTTTATACCACAAATGTGGCAAACAAGCATACGGTCGGCCTGATGGTAAGACGTCACCGTAGCCTATAGACGCTTGCAATACCGGGGGTATCCCTCACGCGTTGCCAACCCTCCCAACCCTCGCAAGTGGTGCTCTGGAGACCTTACTCACCTTAGGAACACGACATGGCCGAGACCAATGCTATTTGGCTACGATTTTCTGTAAGGTTGAGGTCCTTCCCCAGACGGGCTGCTTCGATTTGAGTGGATAATCCGATGTGCCCTACCTCTCTTAAAAATATAATTGAACTAAACTCCGTCCGTATGTGCTGCTACGATAGGCTTTACACGCGCAAGGATACACAAAATGGCATCTTCATCACAAGTTGTCGCGATGAAACGTTCAAATTAACATTTGTCGATAGTCAGTTAGCAATCCGTCACAGTCAATTCAATTTGCAAATCCATTTCACTGGCTGAGTACTTGTTAATTTTAATTTTGTTCATTCCGTCTATCGTATTCGCTACGGTATTTGCATAATTTCCTTTGACAAGCCTTAAAATATTGAAGAAAGTATTAAAATTAAATTAGATTATTTTTTTTTTCATACGGGGGGGTTTTTGCCGGTCGCGCTGGAAACTGGAAAAGCTTTGAAGGGAGGCCTATGACCAGCAGTCGATTTCTTGTGGCCGAGATGATGATGCTGATTATAATATTTTTTATGATATACGACTAACAAACACGCGGGCCTGATGGAAACATATGAACAGCAGCAACACCAGAGTCTGTCTGCTACAAAGAACGTGGATAAATAAGAAGAAATGGGTTGAGCTGGATCCATCCATGTCTGTCATTCATCGACAACAACTGAGCCAACGGCTTGACCTAACAAAAAGACAACTAAAAACAAAGACATCAAAAAATTATAAACATCTAAATCTTTGTTCTGTGAGGGAATTGAATATATTTATATATATATACATCTATTTTTTTAATGTCATACAGTAGACAAACAAGCAAGCGGGCCACCTGATGGAAAGCGGTCACCGCCGCTTATGGACATCAGTAACACCAGGGGCGCTACCAATGCGTTGTCCACCAAGAAAGTTGGAGGAAAGGAAGGAGGACCGGAAAGGAAAGAAGGAGGGGGAAAGAGGGGATAGGGAAGGAGTTGGGCTTCCGGAACTCTCACTCACCGAACGAAACGCATTGCTGCTTCACGTCGATATTCTGTGAGAGGGTGGTACTTCCCCGGTCGAGCTAGCCCATTTCGTAATAATTGCTCTGCCACTCCAAAAATCTCCATATACGTCCGTTGCTATAAAAAATCTATTCTTCGTTAGTAAATAACTATTCGGTCGATATTTCCAGTATCCGGGGCAGTCAATAGGCTTAGCGAAGTTCTGTTAAATCAAATGCGAACAAGCCCCTTGTCAGGATAAATCAGTGCGTCAAGCTAAATCAAAGCTACATAACATCTATACTAATTTTCATATCCATACTAATATTATAAATGTGAAAGTGTGTTTGTTTGTTTGTCCTCCCTTCACGTCGAAAGTAATGAACGAATTGATATGAATATTTTATTGGGGATAGTTCAAGGTCTGGAGAGTGACATAGGCTACTTTTTATCCCGAAAAACATCTCATTCCCACGGGAACAAAAATATAACATTATTTTTTCATTTTTTTTAACGGTATCCCCGTTAAAATTTAAGGTTTGGAGAATGACATAAGGCTACTTTTTTTTCCACGGGGTAAAGAAATTCCCATGGGAAAAATTATTGACATTTTCCCTTGACCACGCGGGTGGAGCCACGGGTAACAGCTAGTAAAATAAAACCGGGCAAGTACGTGTCGGGCTACGCACAATGTAGGGTTCCGTATTGGCTACGTATTTCTTGCTTGCAAATAGGGGGGGGGGACCACTGTGCAAAACTAAAATTGACACAATAAATGTAAATATTTAAGAGATGAATCATTGTATCGAAAAATCTTCCCACACCCTCAATGTTTTGAAGAGACCTATCTAACGATATCCCACAACATGGGGTGGGTGCAAAAAAAAAATCATTTCTACTTCAAAATTTTGTTCCAGCACTTTGTTAGCATTGTTAATATGTTTATACATACCAATTTACAGCTGTCTAGTATTAAGCGTCTAGGCGCTAGACCGCGGACAGACAGACAGACGGACATGGCGAAACTATAAGGGTTCCTTGTAGTTTACTACGGAACCCTAATAAATGGTTTTAGTTTTGTCATTTCATCGTCATTACCATATCAACCCTATAATCATCCAACTGCAGGAATAGGTACGGGTCTCTCTTCAATTGAAGGGGATTAAAGCGGTACTCTGCCACGCTGCTCCAAAGTGGATTAGCGGAGGTCAGTCCTTAAGGTTATAGAATGCGACACACAACGACGCTGTCTAGCTTGTCGTTTCAATTACAAATATAAATTATTAGAAAGTAGTTATCTACTTTTAGTTTAATTTTAGTTTACTTTTAGTTTAATTATAGTACATATTTTGTATATTTTCGTAAGAAACACCAGAAAATGTTTAAATATACGCCGGTATTTATCTTGTAACATTTATGATAAAATTGGTGTAAAACTACGCCTCAGTTCAAATTTCGAACTCAATCAAGTTCTAAACATACCGACAGAAGTACTTCTCCACAGTAAACCGTGTAATTCTAAACTACCCCTATTGCTAACAATATTTTTATTTCTTGTACCAACCAGAGACCAATGGCTTACCGTGCCCTTTGAAGCACGGAGAAACTCGAGATAACGAACCCCATCTAAATACTGGCCGGGGTCGTCGCTTGCCTTACTTGTGTGTTCGTTTAGACGTAACTGAAAAACAGAAAAAGTTCGTTCAAACAGCAGTTTTTTTAAAATAATAATTATCAATATTATAGAATCATATTTTTTTGCTTGAATAGATGACTAATTATTACCAAATTTTAAAAATCTGTTAATAAAGTCTCAAAGGAAAAATTTACATTTGTGTTTGAATAAGGAATTAAAACAAAAGAAATCTAAAAGTAGTAGGAAAGTTTTGACAAAAAACAATCGTAACAAAGGAGAAAAAGGTCAGTAATGTACACTGACTTGATTTATACTCAGGAAGCCGGGAATAACACAATCCTAAAGATTTATATCGGAATGCAAGAAATTTTACACTTTACCTCGAGTAAAAAGTTTCGTTTTAACTTTATTTTGTGTTTGTTGTTATTACAACGTTTGTTATTCAATTGTTTTATAATTATCCTTACTAATATTATAATTGAGAAAGTGAGTTTGTTTGTTTGTTTTTCCTTCACGGCTTGACTTCCTCTTCCCCTCGGACCGCCTTCTGGTGTGGACGTGTCTAAAGGCCATTACTCGTTCTTGTGAAATTTTATAAATTAATAATTAAATTTAAAAATTAATTTTGTAAAGTTGTGCATCTCGGTGGATTTGAACGTGGCCCCCCTGTGCATCGGTGTAGGCAGCCGTCGTCGTCGATAGCCAATGCGCCACCGAACAAGTAAGCGACGGTGACAAATTTATCTACTATATGCCGTGCGGATCTGCTACGCCCGTCTACGTCATCGCTACGGACCGACTCAGTGCTACGGTGTGAACTAGTGCTACGCGTCGAATTTTACTCCTACCGCACGGGTGTTGGATACGCTACGAGAACAGTGAGCACCGTGAGTCGTTTTAATAATATATTTACTACGGCAGCGTTTCATATTGAAGGGAGAAATAAATGAATAAATTCTAAATTATAATTCAAAAAAGTTTAATTGCGTCACTGTGCATTCAAAATATATTGTTATGAACATTATTTTTAAATGATGGATTCTATTGCTAATAAGTCATTATCTGAATCGAACATTAATCGGATCGGCATGGAGGCAGAACAGATTACTCCTCCTAACTATGTAGTCCTACGCAATAAAAGAAGAAGGGAAGAGGATTTGGATATGGATCGATTTGATGAGTTCCGCGAAGAGATAAAAACACTTATTTTGACAATGTTCCAATCGCAGGAAAGTGAAACAAAAAAAGTCGGAGCTACTCTTATTGAAATAAATAAAACTAACTCAAATATACAAACGACTATGTCTTTCCTTGCTGAACAAAATGTAGAATTAAGAAAGAAATATGAACTTCTGGAAGTGGAAAGGAAAAAGGATAGGGAACATATTACCATTTTAGAGGGACAGTTGGAGGACTTGAGAAGGGATAGATTGAAGAACAATATCGAGATAAGAAATGCGCCTAAGATTGATAAGGAGGCAAAGGAACACCTTATAAATATGACATTGGAACTGGCTAAATCAGTTAACTGCCAAATAGAAGAAAGAGATATAAATGACATATATAGGACTAAATCGAAGAAGGAGGGAAGTACCAGCACCCCTATAATAGTTGAACTAGGAACCACCATCTTAAAGATGAAGTTCTTGCAGGCTTGCAAGATATACAACCTGAAGAATAGGGATAAATTAAGAGCTAAACACCTTGGATTAAAATCTCAAGCACAAGAAAATACTCCTGTCTACGTTGCAGAACAGCTGACGGCCACGAGGGCTCGCCTGTACTTCCTTGCGAGAGATCTTGCTAAATCTAAATCGTACAAATATTGTTGGACCTCATACGGCAGAGTCTATGTTAGGAAAGCTGACAACTCGCCCATCATTACAATTAATAATGAAACAATCATCCAGAAACTTCTAGAAGAGAAATGACTAGACTATTACACAATGATAGTTCTGTTTTGGATGTTTACCCTGGCTTTAATTACCTTACCTGTTCAGGACGTGAGCTTTAGTACCTTAAGATATTTTATACTATTACTAAATATTGTCTCGATAGCGGCTAAACTATATCATGGTGATTTTTGGTTATTTTATTTTGTTATTTATTTTACTTTGTTTTGCTTTGTATTGTTTTTGGTTCGCTTTTTGTTCTCGAGTGTACCCACTTTGCCTATTATTATTATACAGATAAACACATATTTAACTAACTATCGCTTGGACTTTACAATTCACTACATGCACACTTTTACAAATCTTATTTACACATCAACAACATATGACATACTACGTAGATTGCTTGCTATAACAACACTATACCTACAGTATCAGAAAACTTTTAAAATGAATGCCTTATTTACTTTACATTTTGAATATGGATAACGCACTCTCAACGGTAACAGAAATTGACAGTAATGAGCTGGCCCAATCTAGCATAGTCGAAGTTCATGACATATATAAACAATCTACAAAATTTAATAAAAATGATTTAAAAATAATTTCCCAGAATATTGTGTCTGTGTACAGTAATATGGATAACTTCCAACTCACTCTTGCCCAGTTCAATTTTGAAGCAGATTTAATTGTTTTGTCTGAATGTAGAATAGACAGTAAAAAGGAAATACCGCAAATTAATAATTACTCGTCATTTTCCACTACCAACCATCTGAACCAGTGTGATGGAGTTGTTATCTATGTATCTAATAAATTTAACGTCAATGTCAAAGAAATATTACTAACACACGCATCTTGTCTCCAAATCAGTTTCAATGATGTAACAATTTTGGGCATATACCGATCTCCCTCACATAATAATTCTGAGTCATTCACTAACTCATTGGATAGTCATCTCACTTCTTTAAAAAATTGTAAAAACCTAATTATAACTGGGGATATAAACATAAACCTGATAGACAGAAGTAACGCGCAACGACAAGAGCGTAATAATCGACACTATTATCTAAATATGCTAGCCATGCATGGCTTACTGCCAGGTCATGTACTTCCTACACGATATGGTAGTTGCCTAGATCATTTCATCCTGAGATTAGATAAAAGTAAACACTCGGCTACGATAAATGTCATAAATACTTCAGTAACTGACCACTTCACAATATTTTTAAGACTGTCCAATGTAGCATATATGGGAACTTATAAAAAAACAAAAACGATCATCGACTTTGACAAAGCAATAGCTAATCTGAGGGATAGTTCTTTAGTGATTGATTTAACTTCATTAAAAGACCCAAATGTGATGACAGAGCTTCTATTGAATAAATTAAGAGAATGCATTCACTTACACACTATCACCAGGATTATTGCGTGTAAAAATCGAATAGTTAAGTCTTGGATGACACTGGGTGTTCTACGCTGTGTCAGAAATAGAAATAACATGCAAAAAAAGTTAAATTCAGATCCTGGAAATGAAATCTTAAAAATAACCTTTAGGAGATATCGAAATTATTGTAATAAACTAATCAAAAAATTAAAACGAAATTATGACCGACAACAACTAATCCAAAATAAACACAACTCTAAAAAGTTATGGCAATCAATCAACAATATTTCAAATCGCAATAAAAACAAAGGTGACAATTTAGAACTGCTTTATAAGACTGCCCCCCAAGAGTCTATAAATTATTGTAATCAATACTTTTCTCAAATTGGCAAAACATTGGCAGAAGATATTCTAGCACAGCAATTCCCACATCAACTCTCTGGCTCAGCTGACTTAAAGAGCACCCACATGTCATCATTTGTACTAATGGATACTGATCATGATGAGGTGTTTGCTATCCTAATGGGGCTAAAATCGAACAGCGCGCCCGGCTGGGATGGTATTCCTACCCAATTTCTAAAACAAGCAGCAGATATAGTTGTCCCTATTATTGCACACTTAGCAAACCTATGCTTTACTCAAGGTGTATTTCCAGATGCATTAAAAATTGCTATAATAACACCAGTGCACAAGGGAGGAGACAAAACTGACATCCGTAACTTCAGACCTATTTCCGTTCTACCACCTATAGCTAAAATACTTGAAAAGTTAATGAATAAACGCCTAATGAGCTACTTAAATACTTATAAGATCCTTTCTCCAACGCAATATGGTTTTAGACGGGGTCTTTCGACGGAAGATGCTGTGGCTGATCTCACATCTTTTATTACTAATACTGTAGATAAAAGCAAAAAATGTGTCACAGTATTTTTGGACATGAAAAAAGCATTTGACACGGTGTCAGTCACAAACCTTGTGAATGAATTGGAGAGAATAGGCATAAGAGGAATTCCTTTACAACTATTTAAAGACTACTTACACAATAGAAAACAGCGTGTAAAAATGGGAGAATATCTTAGTGAACAGTGTGAAGTCACCTTTGGAGTGCCGCAAGGAAGCGTATTAGGACCCACTCTGTTTCTGATATACATCAATAACCTATGTGGCATGGATATGGATGAAGGCAAAATCTACTCTTATGCTGACGATACTGCGGCAGTTTTTACGGGTGAATCTTGGGAGGCTGTTCAAAACAATGCCCAAAAAGGTCTTGCTCGAATAGCTAACTGGCTCAACTATAACCTTTTAACCCTGAACACCGAAAAGACGAATTTCATATGTTTTTCTAATTATAACTCTTCTCAACCATCTACGACCTATGCTATACAAATACACACTTGTGGCTTCCCAAATTCGGTAACATGTTCTTGTAATTTTATTAAGCGTCAAAGTTGTGTAAAATACCTGGGAATTATGGTAGACCAACGTCTGTCTTGGCATGCTCATATAGAGTTGGTCATGAACAGAATAAGGAAGCTCATCTGGATGTTTAGAAACTTAAGACACGTAGCTGAGAGGGATCTTTTGAAACAAATTTACACTGCCCTTGCCCAGTCTGTATTAACTTACTGTATTTCGGTCTGGGGTGGTGCCACAAAAACAAAATTCTTGGAACTAGAGAGAGCACAAAGATCCCTGCTAAAAGTCATACACTTTAAACCTTATAGATTCCCTACAGACATGTTGTACGCGTTGAGTGATCTCCTAACAGTGCGAAAGCTGTATGTTCTGCAAACTACACTCAGAACTCATAAAAGCCTCGCATATGATCCTCATATTTTAAATAAAAGAAGGAAACATAATGTGGCACCCGTCCTAGCCTTCAAAACAAAATATGCTCATAGACAATACTGCTATCAGTCAGCTCATTTGTACAATATACTAAATAGGAAATTAAACACATATCAAATGAATAGGTATAATTGTAAAAAAACTGTTACTAATTGGTTAAAAACAATAAACTATGAAGAAGTCGAAGCAACCATACACACATCTACTTAAAACATTAAACTAAAGATTTGATTTAATTAGCAACTAATATATAACTTTTACAACGAAAACATTTACTGCGAATTGGGACTACGTAAGGTACTTATTATTACTTAATAAGTGAGATGACACTAATCACTTACACTGTACATATTAATCTTAATAACAACAAACTACCGACCGACTTACACTCGAGAGAAGCAAGCATGCACTTACTGTTTTGCCTTTTGTTTATCTTTTTCTATTTTCTTAGTATAATATTAATTGTATTAATAATTAATGTTGAAACTTTAGACCTAATCAACTTGCACAATTTAATTTATGTATACTTAGGAAGAGCGGATACTCCAAACACAAGTACATTACGTACTTAAATGGAGGCTCCAGCCACAATGTTGTTACCTTTCTGTTGATTGAATAAACATTTTTCATTTTCATTTTTTTTCATTGACTAAGCAGTCGATCATTATGAAAATTTGCATACATATTGTTAGGGGTACAGAGGCCAACATAGGCTACTTTTGATCCCGTGAAAGTATGTCGTTCCAATGGGAATTTTTTTTTCTACTATAGAGGGCGCTTTATCGGCCAACAGATGGCGCCACAAGTCGCGCTATAGGTTGTTTTGTTGTCAAACGAGACCAATGTCATAAAATTAACGCGAGCGAAGCCGCGGGAAAAGCTAGTATTCATATAATTTTAACTTCAAGGTTGTAGAATGAAACTGTAGAGGGTTTTCTTTAGCTAAGACCTGATATACATTACAAGAGCCATTTCAAAAAGGTTGTGAGATGATTCTTAAAGCATTGGCAGCGTATTAGTAAAATTGCTGGCAGACGATCTTGGTCCGGTAACGGCGGTAGCGGACCATGTTCGATCGTGTGGCGTACGAAGATGGTCTGTTACCGGCCTGTTCGATTGTGTGGAGCACGAATATCCTGGATTTGAGGCTATTAATAAAACAATTTTTTTTAGGATATTTGAAATTACATGAAATCCCGTTACTACACACGTTCACGACTATACGTAAAAAGCGGATGGTTTTTTTTCGTGCCCTCTGATAGTTTGATATCGTTAGATTATTACCTACAAAATCTCGGTAAATAAAATTTTCCTACTTTTCCTCGTTAGCTACAAAACAAATAACATAAAAAAATGGTAAAGTGGTGTGCACTATTTCATTCCTAATTATTTTTTAAGTTCCCTTTAACCTTTTTCAACTTTGAATTCCGTCGGGGATTACTTAAAACAATTTGTACTAACAAAAGACTGGGAGAGGTCATTCATTATGAATACTTGATAAATACAATTGCGCAATATTCATTTAGTTTGTGTTTGTTTTAAACTTTTATATTTATTTATATAGATACTTGTATACTTGCAAAAATATATTGTTTTGTTGTCAGAAATGAGATAAAATCTAATTTTATCAAAACAAATGTAATTAATTAAGACTTTGTTTCAAACTACCTTTTCCCCTCGGCTTCGCTTGCGTTAATTTTATGACATAGATCTCGTTTGACAACAAAACAACCCATAGCGCGACTTGTGGCGCCATCTGTTGGCCGATACAGCGCCCTCTATAGTAGTAAAATTATTTTCCCACTGTACCCCTAACAATATGTATGCAAATTTTCATAATGATCGGCTGCTTAGTCAAGCCGTGAAGGAATAAGATACAAACAAACAAACAAACTCACTTTCTCATTTATAATATTATTAAGGATGAAACAATATTTTAGCGACAAAATATTGTAAAGGATAGAAAGGAAGGAGAGGAGTGGACAGAAAAGAGTTCATTTTGAAATGGTAATATAATAAAATATAATAAAAGATAAAACAACAAAATTATTATTACAGTGAACATTTAAAACCGTACAGACCAGTTTAATCGCAACAAGGTGGCATTATTGCTAATAGCAATCTTTTTAAGGTGGTACGTTACGGTCCTCGCGGGAAATCCAAATTTTTGGAGGTTCTCTACAAATCTCAATCATTGATAGACTTTTCGTGAAAATTGATTTGGCGACTACAAATACAATATATCTACTTAATAATTATCAAATAAATTATAAATATTAGCTCTTCTTATTAAGAATGTCCACGATGCATCTTTTTCCCTTTATACCTACGTACATTATGCACATTCGTAATGAGAAGAGCCAATATTTATAATTTATAAGACGATGATTATTCAGTGTAGTACCACCTTAAGGTAACAAAGCCGAGCGAGAGAAAATCGATAAAGCTGACATGAATCCAAGAGAATCAAGAATAGACAAAATAACAGTAGAGCCAGAGAAAAATATAAACTATAAAATAAAAACAAAAAGTATTTACTCCCAGCCTGACGGCTAGTTCGCAACAATATATTCTTTGTTCCAAAAACGAAAAGAATTTTCCATATAAACAAAATGGTGAGGAGTGAAAAAATTCAAGAAATAAAAATGAAAAGGAAAAAAGGTTGTGAATATTCTTGCGCAGTACAAAGTTTGGGGCCCCATTTCACCAATAACCATCAGTGTCGATTTTCGCCCTCAGAGTGAATGCAGAGGCTTGTTCTCTCGTGATTGGAGTAAGCCTATTGAGTGAATGGAGCAGGGCTTTTACCGTTTGCGGTCTTAAAAACTTATATAAAGAGTCTGAAAATAGAAACAAAGGATCTACGAAAAATATCCAAGGAAAAGTTGTTTACTTAAATTATTGTTAATGTTTTATGCTGGTTTCTTATTAACTGAACAATGAGTGTTTTGCCCCTAGTTTCTCCAGTTTACGACCTTATATTTTAAAAGGAACGCGTAATGAACGCAGTTTGCGACAATTTTTTTAATGCCAGCGGCAAACAAGTATACGGCCGCCTGATGGTAAGCATCACCGTACCCTATAGACGCTTGTAATACCGGGGGTATCACACACACGTTGCCAACCCTCCCAATCCCAACCCTACCAACGAGCGGATAATCCGCTGTGCCCTACCTCTCTTAACGATTAATTCGAGACTGTTGTGGGCGCGCTATTATCGCTACCTCGGTTTTCAAAACTATCTTAATTTCTTGAAATCTGATCAGCCGGGTTGACAATATAGTTAGGTTTTCAGTTGGTATATCCATATACCTATATAGAAGGAGAACTTAACACCATGGCTTCTCCACTCTCGACATGAAGCGCTTTACTCTAAATAAATATGTAATTACCCAAGCATGTAAGTGCCCTATTCAAGCGAGCAAAATCTGACCCAACAATTAATATGTGTTTAATTAATTTAGTTTCTATATTGCACTTATACTAACAATACTCTCGTTAGTAAAGTGTTTGAGGAAGTTCATGAATGCAGATCCCGTTTAATGGGCTAAAGTTATCTCATTAGTTCTTTGATGACCCCATACTTACTTTCTACTCCATACTTTGTATAAAGGCTGATGTTAGAAGCCTTCCATGTTTTTCATTACTATGTAGCCCACTTGCTTGGACGCTTTTCTGACGTTATATCGTGAAGCCTAGAAAATTTTAAAATAGAGCTAATAGCAAGCCCTATTTTAAAATTATCTAGGCATCAGGGATAGCCTAAAATATGGACTAGCTAGCTAGCTAGCTAATGTTTTAAATTCCCGTCCAAGGTAATAAAGAATATTTTTAGTCCTTAGACGAAAGTAATTCTGCTCGATTGGTCATGGATTGTAGCATTGATATTCGATACTATTTCGAATTAAATACTTAATTAAATAAAATCGGTTTGTACGCTAATCAAATAATTATAAAGTTCCAAGAGTATGAATAAGAATATTCCACTATTCTTAAATTAAATTTTTACAGAAATAAAATTAAAATATCGATTTTATTTAACAGTATAAGCTAGCAGCTCATTTTAGAACGAGTGTAATCTGAAATTTTATATTGGAATGCACAAACTTTGTTCAAAAGTAAATATATTTCCATTCTATGGTCATTAAAGTCACTTGAAATAGCCGCAAGCCGAATTTAGACGAAACAAAACACTCATTTTGCGATGCGGGAACTAATTTTCAGAATAAATATAGTAGTGGTTGGTTTTTGGTGTAATTTTGTCCCTTTCAAGTTTATCCTTTGACGTTTTGACAGATTTGCTACTGAGTTTCAAAACGTAAACATAGTTTCGGACACTTTCATAAATAATTACTTAGGATTTTGTATGAAATACAGGTCGTATTTTGTACGAAGTTTTTTTACTGGTTTGTTTGACTATCAATGTGTGTATTTGTTTAGGATAAAACTAGCCATTATTTGTCTGTGTATACATCTTATGACCTTTTAAAATAGGTATAATCCAAAAAAACTAACTCTATTTATCTGTATTCTGAGAAATCATTAGTGAAGGGTGAGACATAACCCTGTGGTCATTTATCCTAGAAACAGAACATTATGTAAACCAACTAAGCCTGATACATAAATAAGCCTATATTCATTGAGATTGAAAGTCAAGTGGTACATACCCTAGCCTAAACATAATGGAGGAAAAACGTTGGCGAGAGGCAGCGAGCCTCTTAGGGCAGCTTAAGGAGCCCTGCAAGATATTCTTACGTACCTACTATGTAAATTTTCAGCCCTCGAATAATATTAAATATTAACGTACCGAGCCATGGCACTCCGAAGAGCTCTTAGGCTAAGAGTGTGCCGAAGAAATTTGACTTCATCGTAAACTTACTTTTGTTATAGCGATAAGTGAGACTAGCTTCAGATATTTCTAACGCCCAAGGTTACAATACATGTTCGTTCATATTAACCATTCATTAACTACAAGGCAAATTAACAGTAAATTTTTGCAAGAAATAAACTATACAGATAAGTAAGATCTTGCTGTGTTCAACTGAAACTTCTTGCATGAAATAAAATAGTTAAGACTTATATTCAAAATGTTGAGTAATCGTTTGAAAGTTATTTCTCTCTGCAGATAAAATATTTCATAAATAGATTTAACACTTTGTAAAATATTGTATTCCTCATGGACCAACTGATATGCACAACTATTAGTGTCAAGAAAAAAGTACGATTCGACAGTTTTTTCGATGAAGTCAGATTTTTGCGACGGCCTCTCTGTAGTGATCTTAAGAATTCACGCACGGTTTGGAGTGCAGTTCTGGTCAGTGTTTCTGTGGTGGGCTTTAACTTGAGAGTTTATTGGAAGGTCTTCAGAGGGCGTTGTTTTATTTAAGCGAAACGTTATCCAAACTTTTTTGGCGTATGATACGTTGGAATAATTCATGTAACTTTAGGCTTTTATTTCAGGTTTCTCATTACTTGCCTTTCTATAAATGTTAAATTTGTTCAGAACCTACTGATTTAGAATTTGTGTGGAAAAAGGAATTGGACAGTTTCAGCTAAAGAATATTTGAAATAATAATAATAATAATAATAATAAAAAATATCTATAAAATAAAAAGCTGAAATTTTGTATAGAGGTTCCCTTTAAGATGTTGACAAGGATAAAGATGGGGTTTTATAGAATTCCCACGGGAAAGGGAGTATTAGGACTGTAATTGTATTATCGCAGACTGCACATTGTATTATCGCAGGCGCTCAACCTAGAAAGCTGGAATTTTGTATAGAGGTTCTTTATGATGTTGACGGGATGTTATAGAATTCCCACGGGAACAGGAGTAATAGGACTGTACGTGTCGTGTATTATCGCAGGTGCCAGAGTAGGCATGATACGCCACATTACGCAAGAGTAAGCCAGAGTACGCAAGTGTACGCCAGGGTACGCAACAGTACGCAAGAGTACGCCAGAGTATGCAAGAGCACGTCACAGTACGCAAGAGTACGCCACAATACGCAAGAGTACGCCAGAGTACGCAAGAGTATGCCAGAGTACGCCAGAGTAAGCCACATCACGAAAGAATACGCATGTATACGCCACAGTACGCAAGAGTACGCCAGAGTAAGCAAGAGTACGACAGAGTAAGCAAGAGTACGCAAGAGTACGCCATAGTTAGCAAGAATACGTATGATTACGCATGAGTACGCAACAGTACGCCAGAGTACCCAAGAGTACGCATTATAAGCAAGAATACGCTTGAGTTCGCCACAGCACAGTATGCAAGAGTACGCCAGAGTAATCAAGAGTACACAAGACTACTCAAGAGTAGTTTTTTACACCCAGGAGTTCTTTACTACACCCAGGCAGTGTGGATGTAATGAACTTTCGCGCGGTGGCAATGACCTTCCACTCAGGGTGGATCTTCCACCACGTAATGTCTCCATTTCTCTTCCATTTTTAAACATGTATCTCTCAAAGTAACTCTGTCTGTTATGCCTACACGACTAAACCGCAGAACCTATTTTGATGGATTTTGGTAAAAAGATAGATAGGATAGGACCTTGGAAAGGAAAATAAACTAGTCAAAGTACTAATCCTGAGCAGACGAAGTCGCGGGTACCAGCTACCCACGCGGGCGAAGCCGCGGGTACAGCTAGCTTTTTTATAATTTATTTATTAAAATGTCTATTAAAATAATATTTCTCATGGCATATTTTTGGTAGCTACTCAGGCTCCACCCTACCTTTTTCAGTCTGTTGGGGGCCATGATGTGACATATTTATATATTGCATTATAACGTTTAATTTAAAAAAATCTAAACAAAATGTTAAGGTACGTCGTAAAATATAAAAGTTCCCATGTGATTCATCAACTCACCGCGGCACCGCCGAAACCGCTGGGCCCAAAACTTGAAAATTTTCCTATATTCCTCTATATTTTCCTCGTGCAAAAGGACGGTAAAGGAAGGAATTTTGGTATTTGAATACTGACCCGTTAGCGGTTAGGCCGATTTATTTTTAAAGTTCAAATTAAAACCCACCCTGTATGCATGTCATTGTCCTTTGTGAGGGTTAACTTTGAAGAAGTTTTTTATTACGTAGGTACTTTACCGTTAACTGTGTCAGTTAAGAGTTTAATATAGTCTCATTTTGCTTTGAGAATTTTACTTGAAAGTGAGTAGTCGAGTTTGGTTTTACATTATACTTTGACCAGTGGCGTGCCTAGGGTTCAATAGTAAGGCAAGCCAGATAGGTAGCTACCTACCTATTTACTTTGCCCCTAACGCGACTCTCTGACCTATATTTTTTGAGAGAATTGATGCTACCTATTCGAAGTTTCATAATACATTTAATCGATTTTTTTATTAAATTATCTTAACAATCGTTTCGAGATTTAAATTACCTATACATGCATAATTATTATTTATAATAACATTTGGAATTGAATATATTTCTATTGAGCGTTACTTAATCCAACCGCAGGATTAGATTAATTGTATTTTTGACAAGGCAAATTCTTATTGTGCATAATGAATGCACAACAAATGCACAAACCCACAATAACTACCTATCTACCAGTGGCGAAGGGTGAAATTTTACTCAGGGGAAGCCGGAGCAAAAAAAAAATACAGTGTTATCTTACCACAGGGATGGAGAATTCCGAATACCATATTACCATTACCATACATAAAAGCACTGATAGGTATAATATGGAAAACCAAAACAGTGTTTTAAGTTTACAACTACCTACCTGTGAGCCACGAATACTTTTCGTACAAATTGCAATGAAAATGTTTAGTAAAGTCATCTTTCCGTTTATAATCTATTTTCGTAGAAGGAAAAGCACGGGCGCGCTGTATAATATGTTTTTTATTTTCAAAACTGTATGTTTGAAAATCCCCACCACCCACGTCTAAAATTGCAGCCATTACGAATGTAAACAAAACAGACTAATCCAAAATAAACAATTAACTACTTACAACTGAAACCGATAAATTCTATAACTATAACACAATTCACACCGAGCCCTGTCCAACATTTAACCACGAAGTCACTCTAATCTATTCAAATTTACTAAATTAACAACAAACAAATAAAAAAAAACTAACAACAGTACGAGCGAAAGCACAGGCGAAAGTGAATTGAAAAAATGTCATAATTTTGACAATTACAACGCGACAAAATTATAGTTGTTTTATTATTCAAGCACTAAACACATAATTAACTATATTTTTTACTTCTCAGGTTAATACCTCTGTTTATCTTTGTCGCACTAACGTAATCTGATACATGCCATCCTTGTCGTAACTCGGCGACTACCGGCTTAATATGTTCATATGATCGGCGTGAGAAAGAGACCGCGCTAGGAACAAAATGTACGCGTAAGAAAGAGACAGCCGCTCCTAAAACTGTATGCAGCTACAACTCGGGAATTACCGGCTTTCGACGCACAGGCTAAGCGACGAATAAATAGCAATATCACAATATTGCTATTTATTATTGTATAGGCGTTTGGCGACGTGTGATATTGCTATTTATTATTGTATAGGCGTTTGGGTATCATTATTATGTATGAAGCGAAATCATGTTATTAGCAGAGTCGATGCTGTTAGATAATTCACTATTTTTAAAAGGGAAGCCGACAGGAATCGTGTTATTAGGACCCCTCGCCACTGGGTAATATTTGAAAAACACTGCGATTGTGGTTATTCTTTAAATAAAATCGAGTGAAATATGTAGGTATTTATGGACGTATCTTAATTTTACGAGTTTTTGTTAAAAATATGTAAAACAATCAATAATAATATTTAAGATCGAGAGCAGCCAACTGATTGAATTACTCTATTTGTCTGTCTGTTCTACTAAAGAGTTAGAAATACTTACACAAGTCCGGAGTAGGTAGGTTTCAGAGTTCCTGTTCATTGGTTCTGTTGATAACAAACCTTTGTAAGTTTTTTAACAGCAAATCTATACGATTTCACATTTACTTAGTTCACAAATCTTAATAACACACCTACCACTTCACACGAAACAATATTCACTGATTTTAAACTCGTTATTTAATGCAAAAGTCAATTTTTTCACAAAACAACAACAAATTAGCGGCATGAACAATAATAATATGAATGAAGTTCGATCGAATGAAAAGAAGCATTGAGGATCCGCTTCGCGGCTAAATTCATTGGCAATCAAGGCTTATTTTTCCATAGTAATTTGTTCAATTTTGACAGAAACGTCAGATACGTTTGTGTGCGTTTTTTCATACGTTAGAGCGAGAAGTCTAAAGCCAATGGGAAGCACGGTACAAATCTCATATAAAGCCCATTTTGAGCGAGCTCTGTCTCGCTCGCTCGAGACTGTGTCATCATTATGTCGACGGAGATGTGTGCGTGTGCCGCGTGCGGTGCGAATGGGGAACACATTTCGTATTAAAAATTAACCTTCATGTTTAGTTCATCCGTCGGCCGCGTAGAGATGGTGCGCTAATGAATTATTTATTTTTGAATATTATTTCGATCGATTTCGATTTAAAAATTATTTTTTAGTATGAATATGTAGCTAAACTTTATTGAGTTTTTTATATTATATTGCGTATTTTAGTAGGGCAAGCCCGGCTTTTCGGCTTTATTGGAAGTACCGCCACTGACTTTGACTGTGCTTTGTGCTAAAGAAAGTAAATGTGAAGGCATTTTTGTTAAAGTATATGTATGTACATAATTTAAGACTTGTTTATTCCACACCATTGTGTATAACATTCCGCGTATTCTTCTTATAAATTTTAATGTACTTATACCTACATTATAACTAATGAGTGGAAAAAAAAGGAGAGAAAAAAAAAGTACAAAATGACAAAAAAGGCCGTAACCGGTTTTCTTTCGCCATTTCTTTTTACCGGTGGCCATTTTGCTTGTGTCCGAAATGGTGGTAGTATATAGCGTAGTTTATTTTCTTTATTTAAACAAGTTGTAAATGACAAGAAAAAGTGCCTGTGAAGGTCTAATTTCTGAAATAAACGATTTCATTTCATTTCAGTATTAATAGTACGCATCAAAATCCGTTGCGTAGTTTTTAAGATTTAATCATATACATACAGACAGCGGAGCGACTTAATTTTATATTATGTAAAGAAATATAGGTAATGAACATAGTTCAGCAGTAGACTTCCTGTGGCTGAGATGATATAAAATACATTTATAAACTTCGCTATAAACTATCACCAGTTTTAAACAACGCAAAAAGACTACCGGTATAGGCGGGAATATATTATGTCTGTAAAACAGACCATTTCGGACCGTTAGGGCTACTTCCCCGCATGACCACTTCCTAATATAGCCATTTCCCGATATGACCACTCCAATTATGACCATTTCCCAATATGACCACTTCCCAATTTGACCACTTCCCAATATGACCACTTCGCAATATGACCACTTCCTAAACCAGTACCTTGCAAACAAGTAAATGACACAAACAGGTAAACAGAAGTGGCGAAAGAAAACTGTTTTTTTTTTGTCATTACGAAACGCTGCATTCGACGGCAACGCAAATAATCACAAATCTCGGACAAAACATTACACATTGCATAGTTACACTAGTAATTAAGATGTAAAAATCACATAAACAATTCCGTTAGCGGCTGTAAATAATCTAATAAAGCAGACGTCTGGAAATGGCACGAAGCCTTCCTTAATTTTAATTAAGTTCCCAAGTAATGCAATAGCTATAATGAAACCAGTAAACAAACAATTTTCGTATACTGAATACAAATTACGCTTGAGGTATTTTAGTTTTCTTGTCAATGTTATATGGAAATTGAGACGATTGTGTTGTGAAATAGAGGCTAGAATCGTATAAGTAATAAATAAACTTAGCAGTAATTTGTTCAAATTGCCTATGTAATATAGTTTGGAACAACGTGGTTATAAAAAGAGTAATCAAAATTGAACCTTGAGCAGATTAAGCTTAGTTATAATGTTTGAAATAATAAAAATAAAGGGAATTACATAATAAAAGAAAAAAGATAATGACAAATATATTTTTTTAAACATTTTTCATTTTTGAAGTTCAATTATGAAATGGGCTAGCTTAGGGAAGTATCGACCTCTCACAGAATATCAGCGTAAACGGGTGAATCCAAGTAGTACTCCATACATACTTGTAGTTCTATAGAACTGTTGGGATATTCACCATGCTATTCACCCATGTAGTACCGTCTATATAGTACCATGTAGTACTATATAGTACAGTAGTATAGTAGTAGAAATACAGGTATGGGGTACTACTGGGATGCACCCGCGTAGACTCCCTATTGTCACCTTTCTTGTGGGCAACACATTGGTAAGGCCCCGACCTGCCCCCTTACTCTTGAAGACAATTCCGCTCGATCGCCATTGGATTGTTACTTTTAGGTACTCTTCACAGCTAGACTAGCGCTAGCTAAATACCAAACTAAATGAAATTGGATTGTAAGCTAACCAAATAGTTAGTAAAGTATAAAATTTCAAGGGTACGAATTAGGATTTGCTGTTAATTTTGCATTTGAAATTATACAGAATTGAAATTAAAATCGCGATTGCTATGCTATGAGTAACCTAGTTGGTGTTGCTGATGGCTCGCTTGCTTGTTTGTCTGTCGTATGACATAAAAAAAGTTCAGTTCAAAATTGTAGACGTATACAAAAACTGTCAGTTTATCCGATAAATAAGCTACTTGGAATCAGGAAACTAACCTACCAGAAACAAGCCCTCAAGTTACTTCGGCCTGGCTTTACGTACCAATAATTTGTCAGAATTTCGTTGGATACAATGTTGCAATGAAATGATAGAATTGCGGATTGGATTCTTCCATTTCGCTTTGAATTCTAAAACAGGAATAGTTTTTGATATTTTGTCGAATTGTTGGCTTGCTTGTTCAATCTACATTGCATTAAATTTTTACAGAAGGGTAATGTATATACGTGACATCATGCTGAGATATCTATGCATACGGGTGCAGTGTATGACCAACAATACAGGGTCAATCCTGATCAAGATCCGTGATCAGTGATCTTGATTAATAAGATATGATAAATCCGAACATTGCAAACTCAGTGTCACCTTACAAAAGAATTAATATTTATCTATCAATTCTAATATTATAAAGAGGAAAGATTTATTTTTGTTTGTAACGAATAAACACAAAAACTACAGGGCCGATTTCAAAAATTCTTTCACCGTTAGTAAGATCCATTGCCCCCAAGTAACATAGGCTATATTAACGATTTTTTTAAATAGAGATTTTTAGTAAAACACGTGCGAAGTCGGGCCGCTAGTAGTTTATAAAAAAAATCAGCAGAATTCGCAGTTGGTAAACTAAGTGAATCACTCAAACCAGTTTATATTTTAGCTACAGTCATATAACTTCATAGTTTATTAAACTTCAGTTAAGTATAACAAGTTTGTAAGGCATTTGTTGCGCGATTCGAACTCGCTTTCAGGTGTCTTTCCACAAGTCTCTGTGGAGTAGGATTTTTTACGCAGCGGTTCCATTAACTGGACTACTGGTCATTTCCCAAAGATTGCACTGGTTCCATTAAAAAAACAACGGGTCGACAATGTAGGCCAAAATATTTTCAGAATCTCTGAGAAAAAAATACCAGTTGTAATCCAATGCATATTATTACTTTTAAACTTTACAATCTTATTTTATGATCTATAGAAGTCTTCTTTGCAGCGTTGTAAATTTATGAATGTAGCATTATCCAACAATGGGACTAGTCCATTGGCGCTACTGGAAGTACAACGCATTTCACCGGATTTTTTTCGGATCCTGATGTAGATATGACATAAAATAGCAATGTAAGACATGTACATCAAAATATGAGACGTGAAATGTGAAAAACACGAAATCCACGTTCAGTTTTAAACGCAACGACATTCAACAAATGTATCCCCTTTTGTGGCTTCCAATACTCTCTCTATTCATGTATCGTGTTCAGAAAATATGCGTGATGTATATTGAGTATCGTAATGTTACAGTGATGCAGATATTTTTTTTTAACTTTCCATTCAACTATGTTACAGCCAAACGAATTTTTACAAATGACATAGCGCCACCAACTTTCTAAATAAGCTAGGCTTATTTAGAATGTTTGTGTTATTATATAGTTGTAAATATATGCACCAGCATATACTATGGCTTAAAAGGAGACTCTAGCAATACTTCACTTTGGCTTTGTACAATAAAAAAATATATAATATTATATACTAATGTTAATTTATGAATCACAAAAACTCGAGACAGACGCAAATTCTATCACATATGATCACATACCTACATGTTTACAACGTACAGTATCGAACCCGCGCCTCCTGTTGCCGAAAGTATGGTTACTACCAACGCGCCACCGGGTTATAAAATAACCTTTAAAAGAAAATTACCAATACGATGTTTACAACTCATAAAATATTTTTGTGAAAGTATTTTTTCGTCAATTAGGTCCGATATTTTTATGGGTATAATATTTTGTTCGATAAGATTGTTGTGACAAAGTGTAGTACAAATAAAATAGGGTTTTCTGGTTCTTTCATAACACAAGCGGGTTAAGCCTACACTCCAGAGCTCCACTTTTTACAGGGTCGGCAACGCCCGAGTGATACCCCCGATATTACAAGCGTTCATAGGCTACGGTGATTGCCTACTATCAGGCGGGCTGTATGCTTGTTTGCCACCTCAGTGATAAAAGCCTAGCTTACAATGGAACCACGGAGCGCGTGTGAATTATTCAAATTCAAAATATTTTTATTCAAATAGGCCTAATATAAGCTCTTTCGAATCGTCACAATTTTTTCCAACCACCAGTTCAGACGGCAGATTTGTGCTAAGAAGAAACTGGCAAGAAACTTAGCACTTGCTCTTAATGACAGAAAATATAAAAATTGTTTATTTATGTATATATAAAATGTTCTAATAAAACCAGATATTTTAGCAAAATGTACGTTTCTGATAAATATATTAAATTCCCTAAATAATCTACAAACAATCTGTTTCCGGCTTTATCATAACATCATACATGATGTGACCCGTCAGATTAATTCAAGTAAAACGGCATTTCATTACTCAAATCGTTGGAAGCGTTTAGACTGCAAATGGTATACTGAAAACGTTAATGTTAAAATGTCGCCAAATTCCATTGATTAGTTTGATTTTCAAAAAAAGTTTCAAAGATTTTTATTTTTTCTTAATCTAGTACAGTGGCAACATGACCGCCATTATAGCTGAAAACAAAATTTTTCAAGAAACCATAGGTTAGGTTAACGAATTTTTGTATGAAATGGACAGAGCTAGGAATCAAAATAAGTTTTAGCAAGGATTCTGTAGAAAAAGACAAACTATTTTATTTCTATCCCGTATTTCTTTAAATGGAAATTTCATTAGTTTCATATAAAAAAAATGTTAGATTTTATAGCAAAACATCCTTTTGCCGGTTTTATATAATATTTTTATTTTCCGCTAAAAGTAAGCAATCAGACAGAAAGAAACGAGAATGAGGTTGTGCAGACGCTGTACAAAGTGTTCCTATGGTTAAATATTTACAGCTACATTGCTGCTGATTAAACTTTCTGATTGTTTGTTTGGGACTATCCTGCTTTGACATTTTTTCGAATTGACGTATTTTTATTTTTAACTTGGATTTTGGTAAATTTTTATTAAATAAATACATAAATTCAGTAACAAACGTTATCAATTTAACATTACAGTATTATTAGAGTGTATTATTATAACATAATAGTTTTATTTATCTTTAAATCACTACTTGAACGAAATTGAAGATTGATAAACATTTTTTTACATTTAACAAATAAGTGAATTTAATTTAAGATATGCAGGAACTTGGCGCATACACTGATGTATGCTTCGCATATATGTCTAAACTCTGTATACAAACGGTCATAATTTAACATTGTTTGCTCACTGAATTTCATGTTACTAACCGTTTGATGTTTGTCTTCAAACAAAGGAATAGTTACACGGATTCATTTCAATTTAAAGTTTAATTTTTAATTAGCTATTGCCACACAACTTTGCTCATTTCGTGTTCGGGAAGCGGAACAGATAATTCTGACTATTACTGCTTAATAGTTAACCTTTCAGCCTTTGGATTAAGGTTTTAATCGGGTAAACGTCTTCGTAAGTTTAACTACTACGTTACTAATGGTAAAGCTAAATCGTGAGTCACGGAAAATCACACAATGCTACAACGCAGGCTACGTCAAACAACACTGTCTACGTCTATTATTATATTGCTAGGACTTGCAGTGCTACGTACTTTATCCTACGCGTCGCTACGCTACGGCTCAATGTGCTACGCTTTACTGCTACGCTTTACTACGCTACATTATCTTATGCTACGCAATACTATTATACGAATTAATAATAGACACTCTCATTATTAAATGCCGTGTTGGTCACGCCAACGTACGCTGGCTACCACGCCATATTATATTTATTGTAAATTTTACTTCAAATATCCATAATTTAGATTTTATCGACTTGATACAAAATTGAATGATTAATTTGATCGATAAAATTTATGTGGAATCAATCAAATATTTAGGACACGAGTGGTAGTGTAATTGTTTGGTAAATTGTGGTAGAAGGTAAGGAAGGAAGGTATATAACAAGATATATACTATACAACAAGAGGTTGGAGATGCCTTAATGTCCTGCTAGACTATGTCAAACTTTTGCAAGTACCAAAGCAACGCGTAGCCATTGACCCATACGCAGTAGTGAGTGGCCAGACACGCCCTTGCCCGTTCTTTTTTACTTTAGCTTGTCAGTGTGAGCGATAATTTTAAAACTAAAAATAACTATTATATTTGTGTACTTATGCATATTCTCATACAAGTTTTAGTTGATTTAGATTAAACATATTTAAAAAAAAACGTTACTTATATAATTATCAAAAAAAATATTATTACGAAATTATTCAATATCATTGGGAATATCTCGTATGCGTGACAAAATCTAATTATGTTATTAAATGCCTTTTCCGTAAAGCTTCCGTCTCACAAAAAATACTCGAAATATTTAATTTTTCGTATATTTATAGAACACTATCAATTTAACGTTAATTTCTAACAAAATCAAATCTTAGTTGTTTGTAGTAAAGTTCAGATTTGTGTATAAGTTATAACTTAGGTTAATTAATTATCTTGATAATAGATATGATAGAATAAACCAAGGTTGCATGTGATCGTATTAACCAATCTATAATATATTTTGTAAATCGGATATTAAAATGCATTCATTTACAGTGCATGCATACAAGCTTTACGTGGACTGCAATAATGTTACTGGAAAACTACGTTTTCTGTGAATCGAGACATAGTTTGTAGCTATGTGGTAGCTATTTATGTATGTTTAAAGGCTAAATTCGATTTGTACTCGCTTTAGTAAAATTTAGAACTGTTAGCAAAAAAAAAATATTTTCCAGCATTCCACGAAAAGTAAATTATGTGTGCTAATATAATAAAAATTTTAGAAAGAGATTGACGGAAAAAACTTTTTTTGTAATTTTATTCTCTTTCTTTGTGAATATAAACTCCAAATTGTTCCTGACACGTGCAGTCTGAAACCGTAGTTTGAGGAACTGTGGAAATCTCATTTATTTGCCGCACCTTCATCAAAATCAAATTTGAACCTTCCTGAAAACCACAGTCAATACATAATTGTTTTATCACCCTGTCACGAGTGCTAAATCTGTGGTTATATGTAACATATTTCGGGATAAATAAAAAGTCATTATTTTGATTCAACAAACAGATCAGTTCTGTTATGTAGACTTCTTGTGGCCGAGATGATGATGTTTTTTTTTTTTTTAATCTATTTTTTTTAATTTTTTTTAGGGGCTTTTATCTTGATGATACGCCAGCCCCATATGATGATGATAAAACAGATCATTTTTTTTCTTACCATATTCATTTAAAAGCCGCTTACCATCAGGCGTAAAAAAAAAGAAGAGTATTATTACCATGGATTTCCCTTATTTCCGATGATAACGAAGTTTTCAACCCTTCCCAAAAGGAACCAGAAATTACATTGCGAAAACCGTTCATTATGTTAGTGGTGAAATTAGCGAAAATATCCTGTTACCGTGTCTATATTACGTTGCGGTTATATGGATTCCCTGAAAGGTTCGTGTTTTGCTTTTCTTGTACAACCAGTTGCAATAAAATGTATGTCAAGTTTTATGGTACTTTGAATGATTCTCTATAATGACTTAAGTAATTAAATTGTCCGAAATGGTGGTAGTATATAACGTATCTAGTTTATTTTCTTTATCATTACAAGTTGTAAATGACAAGAAAAAGTGCCTGTGAAGGTCTAATTACTGAAATAAACGATTTCATTTCAATTTATATATTTTATCAATTACATAAGGTCTCAATTTTCTTTCGCATTATCATTATGTATTATTTGAGTCTTATTTTAAAGTCACATAATTTAAATATAATAATAATTACTAAAATTGGAATCACTAAAGGCAAAATACTCTATTTTGCTATAAATATTTGTCCGGATTCGGATTAACATACATTATACAACACAATTCTTAGGATATGTGAATAGTGTTACTCTGTATTTGAAAATCAACATAAAATATGACACAAAAAAATTCTAACAACACAAAAGTGACCTTCTAACTTTTGTATTTCATTTTAGTTACTGAAGACTTAATAAATATGATTGTCAACAATTTTATAGTGACAATTAAAGTGATAACATATTTATGATGCTGACACAACAGCCTACAGCAGCAACACTACAAAATAATATTTGTTCGAGAAATCAACGCTCACTGCCTATTTCGAGAATGCAATAATACTTGTCCGAGTTGTCTGCAGCTCTGCGGTTTGTAGTTGGACTAATGGCAACACTGGCCGACGCTAGCCGACAAGTGACGTTTCCAGAACCAACCACATAGGTACTATATCTATACTAATATTATAAAGAGGAAAATTTGATTGTTTGCATTGAATAGGCTCCGAAACTACTAGACCGATTTCAATAATTCTTTCACCAGTAGAAAGCTACATTATCAGGGAGTGACATAGGCTATAGCTTATCCCGAAATTCAATGTGGTTCCCACGGGAACGACGGGTCCGGAACTTCACGCGGACGAAGTCGCGGGCAAAAAAGCTAGTATTTAAATAAACTGGCTAATTCTTGGTTAACTAACTAACTTTTACAGTATAGGCCTAATTTAAACTTTTTAGCCGCATCGTGTCGCATGAGAATTTTTGTTTGGACCTATACAAAGTGCAAGACCTTGGTAGTATATGCCGTGACCTTTTCTGTGAAACTGCGTCGCAGAAAACTTGATTTATACTACAAAATAGTTTGTATGTTTGAACGAGAAATAAAATAACCTCTGAAACTACCGGTCAAAGGGTCTGTAAGGCTGTATCTGTTTTTTTGTTTTTTTTTTTATTTGGTACCTAATCCATATCTTATATGTATATCTATAATTGAAGTAGAAGTAGTGAGACAATGTTGAATGTTTGAAAAATATTATTGTGTCTGCGTGAAAATCCAAGCTATAGTGATAGCTTTATCATAAGGTGATTATATCATTTTGCAATGACGTTACTTCTACGTAATAAAATCCTTCAACTAAACTCCATCATATTCAAAATGATCACTTTTTATGTACCCATTGCAAGTAGCAACAAAATCTCTTAAATAACATTAAGTAAGATTAACAATAAGCTTTGTGAATTTACACTTTGTCAGTATTGTATTTAGAGCTTTTAGAGCCGAGCTTCCAACTTTGACAAGCTCTGTCGCTGTCATCGTGATCATCGCCGCAGCGTCCACAAACTGATTAAAGTTTCTGTAATCGGAACTGTTCGTCTGACCTACTGAACTTTGAATCTATAAGAGAAATTGTAACTGAACTATGTTGTTAGGATCCGTCATGGAAACTATGAAACATTTGCATAAAATGTTGACACGGAGATATTTTGGTCGATGGCGTCGGTGTGTGTTGCATTGTAATTTTTTTTTTCAACAAATGTGGTAAAAAAGCATACGGTCGGCCTGATGATAAGCAGTCACCGTAGCCTATAGACGCTTGCAATACCGGAGGTATAACGCGTTGCCAACCATCCCAATTGGAGCTCTGGAGACTTTACTCACCGTAGGAACACGACATGGCCGAGACCAATGCTATTTGGCTACGATCTTCTGTAAGGTGGAGGTTCTTCCCCGGACGGGCTGATCCGATTAGAGCGGATTATCCGCTGTGCCCTGCCTCTCTTAAAGATATCAAGCAAATTAAACGACGTCGACTCTAACCAGCGTTTAGATGGGTTTCCTTATATCGGTCTCAGTAGTTGTCGATGGATGACGTCGGTAAGCGAAGTCGGTGACCTTCAGGCAGCTTGAAAACTCTGGTCTGACTTTCTTTCATGATCATCCTCATTAAAAATTTACGCACAAGTTCATCAACATCTTACAGTTTCCAAAAGAAACCAAAATAATTGCATGATTTTGACCATTTCAATGGTCGCTAATGTTTAATTTTAATAGGAAAAAATCTTAGTCAACTATCCACTTCATTAGCTAAGGGTGAAACTGACTCTAGGTATATAATTAATTAGCCGTCTCCCTATTATGGACGCTGTCCTCTCCGTTCAAGGTTCCTCGTCTTGATGTGATAGTCTCGGCCAGATTATATTTAATTAAACGTATTAACTTAGGAGCTTCATGACGTTGTTGCGGATTTCACATGTACAGTCTGCCAATGAAAGAGGTGAGTAGGGCCGTAGAAATGGTTAAAGTTTTATAAATATTGCGTGAAGGAATTTACTCAAATTTTCATTTATAAAGAAAATTTATACAGGACCTTGGCCAGACGGGACGATGGCCGTAGGACCAAAGCGATGACAGAGTGGTGGCCGAGGCAGGAGGACCAGTCCGCAGACCACCAGCACGTTGGTCAGACGATATTGTGCAGATTGCGGGACCCAACTGGATGAGATTGGTACAGCACCGAGTAAAGTGGCGTGAGAACAGAGGCCTATACCCAGCAGTGGGTAAATGTGGGCTGAAAATAAAAATTAAATAATTTCATTTATCAATAACTAACTAGCTTTTCCCCGCGGCTTCGCTCGCGTTAATTTTATGACACAGATAGATCTCGTTTGACAACAAAACAACCCGATCTGTTGGCCGATACAGCGCCCTCTATAGTAGAAAAAAATATTTTTCCATTGGATAGACATACTTTTAACGGGATAAAAAGTACCCCTGACAATATGTATACCAATTTTCATAATGATCGGATGATTAGTTAAGCCGTGAAGAAATAACAAACAAACAAACAAACAAACTCACTTTCTCATTTATAATATTAGTATGAGTATGATATTCATATTATAAAAATCTTTGTTCTCATCTTAGTTCTCTACGCTGCTCACCTATTTCATTAGTTGAATGAACGCATGTTGAACAACGATCTCTAGCTAGTATTTAAATGGATTATCTCTCTGGATACGGATTAGCAAGCTGATGGTGCAGAAAATTTCTGGAATGGCGACCGACCACGTATTGGATAGCGCAGACGGCCGTTCGCAAGGTCAGACGACATAAGGAAAGTCGCAGAAAGCCACAGGATGTTGACCGCCATCAGCCAGACATACTGAAAGCGTTTGGTAGAGGTCTATGTCCAGCAGTGGACTTCTTGTAGCTGAGATAATGATGATGATGTTAGGCTCTCCTCTATAAGTGGTAAGTTACACTTACACCTGATTGCCGTTGATTTTATACTCTCCTCTATGCTAAGAGGGCACATTAAGTTTCACCTGACTGATTGCCGGGATCTATTTTTTATTCTGTAGTAAAGTTTATTTTTTTCATTTTAATAGCCTTTTTCATGTTCGTAACCGGAGAGCTTGCGGAGTTTCAGGGAAAAGCCTTAAAAATCTCATTAGGGACTACATCTTTAACAAGGTTTTTAGTTCTCAAGTTCGTTTTTAACCTCTTATATTTATTACGTAATCGTTAAATTTCATGTTTTTACATAAAAACATGAATCTAATTGCCTCCTGCTATTCCGCTATGCCGTTTATCGGTACTTAAGATATTCTGGGCAAAGACAATTGATACATTATGTAAAGTTATAAGCACCAAATCCACCTATCATACCTTTCTGTCACTCGCAAACCTAGATCTCTATAAGGCTTATTTTCTCTCCTATTAGCTTATCTCTCAAAATCTGTGAAGAAGCTGTCAAAAACGTAAATTTATCTGAAAGATAAGACTCGAAATGAAAGATAGCAGACAATTGGGCTTTAGATATTGGCCCTTATTGGCTTGAAAAGGGAAAGACTGACTCGCAAAAGACTCGTTCAAAGAAATGTACATTTCTTTGTTACGTCAATATGAAGTTTTCAATGAAAATGGAAAATTGCAGTTGCTATTTTAAGTATATTTTTACACTGTGACACAGCATTCAGAACTAAAGGCCGTGACATGAACTAGTAACGTGTGTAAGCTGCCCGTCGACGCAGTGAATAATGGATATATGCTGTGCTGCAGACCAAGTAGTTTTAGTTGCGTTACATTACACATGACATGGAACTAATGGACGTACATTAGTAAAGCAAGTTGACAATATTTTAAGAGAAAGTAGGATTTCGGGATGTTATTGGGTCTCTAGCGTCCACAATAGTTAAGTGTTGAGTAATGTTTTACGTGTCTTATGCCACGACAAACCTGGTCTGCAGATATTGCCAGATATTGGCTCTTTTGTCGATTGACACTTTATTTCCTACAAATAAAGTGTAATGTACTCAACAATATCTTGATTTGACATGTTAA
Organism: Endotricha flammealis; assembly: GCA_905163395.2. Lineage (NCBI taxonomy): Eukaryota > Metazoa > Arthropoda > Insecta > Lepidoptera > Pyralidae > Endotricha > Endotricha flammealis. The sequence goes on from LR990866.1 coordinate 4,017,244, forward strand.
ATTTTGAAGTAAAATATTAAGCACATTTCATTTAGCTACTCAGTTAACAGATATTCAAAAGTATATCAGTCTCCTAACATATCACTTTGCCAATACCCATCCTATCATCGCAATTTTCCTTTTTATTTATCATTTTCTTGTCCCTCTGGGAACTGAAATGTGTCTTTAACCCACCTTTACGTCAATACATAAATCACATATAAATATACTCATAAAATCTTCGTGTTTTATTCCAGTTGAGTGTGTTTGAATTTCACTGATCTGCGAGTCCTGATGGAGTCTCAGTTTACGAGTTCCGGGCCTCCAATCCAACAGTCATGTTTACGCCCGCTCTAAACCTATCCTTTCGTTGTATACTGTAATGTGTTTATCTGTAAGTGTTACTGCCGTTTTATATTGCGGTTCTACAATTTCATTCATAACAAATGGAAGGATAAAATATTACTCCTAAATGTTAGCACGTACAAGTGTATTTTTGTAAACCTTTTCATTTCACGATCATGAGCCATACTCTGAACGCTTAACTTGTAACTGGAATTCTGTAAATAAATCAGAAAATTTCAACGAAATTCCATTTAAGTTTAGCTTGCTTTGCGCATATTTATAAATGGCTATTTTCCATTACATTTAGTATAGATTAGTAGAAGAGCTCATTGTTTCTATTCTTATGGGTATTACGAAAATATACATGATGTTACTTATATAATTACTTTATTAATATACATGATATTACTTATTATAATTTATCCAACAATCAAGAGCTATACTAATGTCCAGCTGTTTTAAAATTAGCCCAAACCAACAAACGGGCTGACAGATAACCTTTTGTTTTTCGGGAAAGAGATAAAAGAGGCTTTTGCTCAGCAGTAAATTTAATAGCTTATACTTAAAAAATAAGCTGTAATATTAAGAAATGCTCTAATTCTTATTTACATAGATAATATTAGTTAGCACTCCCAAAATAAAGACTATTAAATTAGTTTGGTTATGGTTAACCTGTGACCACAATTATTAATTTTTCTTTTGTCAGACCCATAAACTTTTTGGTTCATTTCACATTTCTAAGATTTATTTATAGCTATAAATGATTTATCCTTGAGATCAAACCAATAAAATAAAATCGCCCTAGATTTCCAACAAATTTCCTTTTTATTTCTTTGATGTATTACTGTGACTGACAGTCCAATGAAGGTCAATGCCGGGCTTCATTATTACATCTGTGGTCGGATAAATTTGATTATGGCACAGAAAATGAGTGATGGAAACATTTTTTACTTTATCTACATCTAAACCTTAAAATTCGTATTATGTACCTATTTGCAAAAGAGGCTTTGTTAACAGTCTTTATTATTTATTATTCTTTACAGTAAAAATAACTTTTTTATAGTATTGTAAGGTGAAGTGTGTCGTGTCGCGACAGAAAGATATATTTCATTAATTTATCCGCACGACATCATAATTTATTAACATCTATATATATAAAAGAGAAAATTCTATATATATAAAAGAGAAAATCACTGACTGATTCATCACGAAATCTCCGAAACTACAAGTACCAGGACTCTCAAATTTTGCGTGGGGGTTCCTTTTGGGGCGTAGGTGCTCGCTAAGAAAGGATTTTTGGAAATTCATCCCCTAAGGGGGTAAAACGGGGGTGCAAAGTTAGTATGAAACTTTGCCGTTTTTGAAGTTACTCTAATGAAATTGAGCATGAAGGTTCTTTACTGAAAAGCATGAAACATGAGTAAAATATTTTTTTCAAAATTCATCCCTTAGGGGGTTAAACGGGGGTGCAAAGATAGTATGAAACTTTGCCGTTTTTGAAGTTATTCGAATGAATTTCAGCATGAAAGTTCTTTATTGAAAGGCATGAAACACGAGTAAAATATTTTTCTCAAAAATCATCCCTTAGGGGGTTAAACGGGGGTGCAAAGTTAGTATGAAACATTGCCGTTTTTGAAGTTATTCGAATGAAATTCAGCATGAAGGTTCTATATTAAAAGGCATGAAACACGAGTATATTTTTCTCAAAAATCATCCCTTAGGGGGTTAAACGGGGGCGCAAATTTCGTATGAAACTTTGCCGTTTTTGAAGTTATTTAAATGAAATTCAGCATTAAGGTTCTTTATTGAAAGGCATGAAACAAGAGTTAAATATTTTTCTCAAAAATCATCCCTTACGAGGTTAAACGGGGGTGAAAAGTTAGTATGAAACTTTGCCGTTTTTAAGTTATTCGAATGAAATTCAGCATGAAGGTTCTTTATTGAAAGGCATGAAACACGAGTAAAATATTTTTCGCAAAAATCATCCCTTAGGGGGTTAAACGGGGGTGCAAAGTTAGTATGAAACATTGCCGTTTTTGAAGTTATTCGAATGAAATTCAGCAAGAAGGTTCTATATTAAAAGGCATGAAACACGAGTAAAATACTTTTCTCAAAAATCATCCCTTAGGGGGTTAAACGGGGGCGCAAATTTCGTATGAAACTTTGCCGTTTTTGAAGTTATTTAAATGAAATTCAGCATTAAGGTTCTTTATTGAAAGGCATGAAACACGAGTAAAATATATTTCTCAAAAATTATCCCTTATGGGGTTAAACGGGGGTGCAAAGTTAGTATGAAACTTTGCTGTTTTGAAGTTATTCGAATGAAATTCAGCATGAAGGTTCTTTAGGCGATACGAAGTTCGCCGGGTCAGCTAGTTGTTAATAAATAAATAAATATATGGGGACAATTCATATTCATATAGCTAGCCCCAAAGTAAGTTCGAAACTTGTGTTATGGGATACTAACTCAACGTTATTACATTTTATAACAAATACATAATATATATATATACAAACATCCAAGACCCGAGGCCAATCAGAAAAGTTCGTTTTTCATCATGACCCGACCGGGGATCGAACCCGGGACCTCCAGGGCGGTCTGGCGTGGTAACCATTACGCCACGGAGGTCGTATTTTTTTTAACATCATGACGCGTCACAATATTACTTTATATTCTAGCCGTACCTACTAAATGTACGAAACTGTCGCACGCGACACGACACACTTTAACTATAGTTTGACAATTACCTAACATTCCTAGATTTGTTAAGAATGTACCTTAATTAATTTGATAACAAAGAAATATTTTTTAAATGTCCTTTGCTGACTGTACAAGCTAACGGGTACTTACTGAGTTACTACTAACTTCAAAAGCTATTAAATATTGTTACCTAAGTGTGACGTCATATTTTATAGCTGAAACAGCAATAAGAGCTTGATAGCAATAGTAACTTACTTACCACTAGTTGTAGCTTAGTTTGGATCTATCAGCCAGTTTCTGACACGAAAAAGAATGTGTAAGCCCGTGATGCGCAAACGAAGCGCGAGCAACGAAAAAATGTGTTCTACGCTTAGATCACTTCGCGCGCAAGGGATTAGTGTTGTAGTTAAAAATTAGAGAAAAGGTGTTAATTTATTATTTTTAGCTTAAATTATCCCATAGCTTGGCAATAACTCTCTACTAGGGTATAGAACCGGGAAATCCCGGTACCGAAAATCCCGGGGATTCCCGGTTCTTTTATAGCTGTAAAAGAACCGGGAATTGAAATACAAGAACCGGGATTTTCCGGTACTTTCGGGATTTTTTTATTTATTCAATTACATGGCAATTGGCAACACTGACGCTAGTGACGCTACGTGCGATCGAATATATTTTGATGGTCACCAAACAATCGAGTATGTTTTCAAGAAAAAGTAAAAAAAATATCTAAACTATGACTTTTTTGCAATTTTGCCAAAGAAAATGTTGTCTTTAAAAACACCTTTTGACAGGTCCTGTGGTCGAGTGGCTAGCAATGGTCAGTTTATCTCAAGGACCGCGGGTTCGAATCCTGCGCAAGGCAAACATTTGTGTGCATGAACATGTCTGTTTGCCTTGGTCTGGGTGTTTTCTATGTATAATAAGTATTTATTTACACAAAAAAAAGTATTTAAGTATGTTTATCAGCAATCTAGTACCCATAGTACAAGCTTAGTTGCTTAGTTTGGGACTAGATGGCGTTGTGTGATTCGTCCAAGAATATTTATTTATTTATTTAACCTATGTTTACAATGGTTCTGAAACGGTTTTTATGCTTCGAATCAAGATCACGAAGTCTCAATTTTGCCAAGAATTGTCTCAAGTCCTGTTAAGATGCAAAAAAATTGCTCTTCAGTCTCAATGTTTGTGGAGGAAGCATGTTCTATGCGTTCTTTTTGGGATTTTGGTCTGGTGATTGCGCAGGCCAGTCTAAGTCCGAAATGTCATGCATGCTCCTGAAGCCAGCTGGTCACCACTCGCGCTGTCTGCGTACGGACATTAACACCACAACCTTTCAGTCAGTTGCGAGCGAGCGACAGAATCAGTGGTGTCCAATCGTCAATTTTTATTTAACACAAACAACTGGTGCTCTGACGAGAGCATTTGAAGAAACAGCATTGCCGTAACATTTGGCTGTTTTTTCGCATCAGTTAGCAAAAATCGGTCTTCGTGCGTATGGTCCTTGCGCTTCTGGCCAAGGCATTCTTTCACTTACTTCCCCAGTAGCATGATAACGTTACTTTAACCTTGATTGCTGCAAGCCTTGCGACAAGAGCAACTTTTTAGCATCATACCAGGACTTGGGTAATGTCGCCTAAAAACATTTGATTTATGACATAAAATAGTTATTTGTTATGCAAGGCTGCAAAGTTGTTTTTTGGCGCGAGTACTTTATTGAAACCTGAGCTAGCGAAGGATTCTAGGATTGAACCACGAGCGAAGCGAGTGGTTTCAAATATAGAATCCTGAGCGTAGCGAGGGTTTCAAAGGTACGAGACGCAGAATAACTTTGCTGCCGAGCGAAACACACAACTTTTCACCTCACTATTAGGAAAATGCTAGGTGCAAGAAAAACGCAAATAATATAGGTATTAAATAAGTGTTTATTTTCTTTCATGCGGTGTCGTGCTGGCCAGTTCGATTATTCTAAAAATAAGGTTGGCACACTGGCATGCAATAAGTACCTAATAATGCATTTTCAGAGGACTGGCGGTATAAAAAATTATAGAATAGAAAGGTTCGAATTTTAAAAATTCTTTCCACGCTAGGGCACAACAATATTTTTTCACCTAACAAGCTCGGAAAAAATCTGTTTGTCATTCGAAATCTGAGCGCAAAAGTGCATTTTGTGCCCTAGCGTGGAAAGAATTTTTAAAATTCGAACCTTTCTATTCTATAATTTTTTATACCGCCAGTCCTCTAAAAATGGATTAATACTTATTTCATGCCAGTGCGCCAACCTTATTTTTAGAATAATCGAACTGGCCAGTACGACACCGCATGAAAACAATAAACACTTATTTAATATATTATTTGCGTTTTTCTTGCACCTAGCATTTTCCTCGCTATAGTGAGGTGAAAAGTTGTGTGTTTCGCTTGGCAGCAAAGTTATTCTGCGTCTCGTACCTTTGAAACCCTCGCTACGCTCAGGATTCTATATTTGAACCACTCGCTTCGCTCGTGGTTCAATCCTAGAAACCTTCGCTAGCTCGGGTTTCAATATAAGTACTCGCGCCAAAAAACAACTTTGCAGCCTTGCATAACAAATAACTATTATTGATAACTGATTTTTCGCATAATTGCAAAAAACTGCATATTTTTTTTTTTCTTTGTGACGATCGTATTAAACAAATACGGTCGTTACTTGTATCATTATTTCACTTTTTAAAAAATATTTACGCAATAAATATAATATTATTTTACTTTTACATGTACCTAGTCCAATAAATGAGCTTTCTAAAAATAAGTATGTCTAACAAAAAATGTGTAAATTGAGCAAAATCAAAACATCCCTAGGCGGTGTTGATGTATTGAAAAAAAATCCCGTAAGTACCGAAATTCCCGGGAAATCCCGGGAAATCCCGGTTCCAGCATAGTCCGGTACCGAAAATCCCGGTTCCTTGAGATAGTACCGGTTCTCTATACCCTACTCTCTACCCATGAGTATCTTATATTCATGGATGTGAAAATCCGGACTACGCTTATATAATGCGGGTTGGGGAATCAGCAGCATGCTATCTAGGGTCCGTGTTGAAATACTCTTCCGCCGCCACCCTAAGTTGGTACACTGCCCTTGCACAAAATGCCCAATTTCTGCTCTAGTGACTAGTATAGTCACAGATTACTAAATAGAAGTATAGTCAAGTGAACCCTGAATTGACCATCACACCTCTTCCAAAAGAGAGTGTGCGACAGTTTTAATTATTTATTAACATACAAGTTCCGCAAAATATATAAAAGCAACGCAGTCAATTGAACTAAACTAAAGTTTTCAGTAAGCGTACAATTAAGAGAATGTTTTCAAAACTCAATCAACCCGTTCTTTGTGTGATGTACCAGTTGATAATGTAGTAGTGAAGTGTATTACCAATTGGCGTGCTTCCAAATTCGAACGGGTAATACATAAGTTAGGAACCTAATTGGTGCTCAATTGATCAATGCTGTTTGAGCACAGTTTATTAGCGTTCATGTAACACGGAGTACTTCCTGATTCTGCGGGATCGGTACAGAATTATGTTTTCGTAAATTCTATAAAACTTCTATGAAGTATATTGTAGTCTCAGAGAAACTCCGTTAATAGTGATGTACTCATTCATATTGTTTCTTTTATTTCTCATTCTCTCTTTTTTGAATTTATTTTATGTAGTAAATAAGGTTTTTCTCATGGATATCAAATAAAACAGCTCGCTCGAGAATAGCTCGATTATTTTTAGTGCATTTCAGTCAAAACCTGTTTTAGAGAAAAATAAATAACACAAATAACAAGTGGAAGTGACACGCTATAGAGGAGGTATAAAATTGAACATCTTCATATTTTCTAATTAAAGATGTGTAGAAAAACCAAACATTATAACTTAACAAGATATAATAACCTGATATGATCATTAGTGACGCGTTTGCTTTTTTTTGCTTTTTTTGGCTATAAAATGCAGAAATCGCTGCGTCACTTCCCAAATTTAATATTTCATTTATGACTTTCGAGTAAATAGGTTTTTACTAGGTGAGCGTGTTACACCGTAGATCACAGCGGTGCTTACCATCAGGCACGCTGTGGTCAAACGCAAACCTATTTCTGATAAAAAAAAATAAAAAGACTTAAAACTTTAGAAACGATATTTCTCGAACTCTCTATCGGCTAATCTAGAAATTATATTTTTGTTGTGGCTATATTTTTTTGTCGTGTCCTTCACACGTTTGTAACTTACGCCATACATTATTCGCCTTAGGCAAGGCATCTGCTGAATAGCACTCTCTCGACGGCGTTAAGTGACGATAAGGAACAGTTGAATCATACAATTCATCTTCCCTTTAATGGAACGTAAATTGCAAGGACTTTTTTAAAAGTTGATTTTTTTTTACTTAAGACTATCTTATATTTTAAAAAAATTAAGTGTTTGTAATCAAAATAATACCTTTAGATTATTAACGTAGCCAATTTACATGTTAGTCATACTATAAAACCAGCTTAATTTTTTTTTTGACAGTGGTAAGTATTCATTTAGTGATTTTTTTTATGGAAAAGGTTGGTCAAATAGACTCATGGTGTTACCTGATGCTAAAGTGACCATTGCCACCTATGTAGAGCAAAATCACCAGGGGAGAGCCATCGAAGTATAAAGTAAGGAGGAAAGAAATACGAGAGGTTAATAATCAGCTTTTTTATTTCTGACTCATGCTTTGCAGCTATAAGTTAGTCGACTAGTTAACAAAAAAATCATTATCAGGATTTTGTTCTACCATAAATAAGACAATTGCATATAATTTACATAAAATTCAATTGCCACATACTAGTGAAGACATCCACTTGGCATAACATAAGTTATTACGTGCATTTCATCGCTATATTAACTTGCATTTATGCAGATGCATGCAAGCTACTAAGATTCATGCAAATAACCTCTTTATGGTAGTAAGCACGCGAGATATCTTTAAGTCACTTGTCCAACTAATAGACGTAATGTGTAGAGTATGTTGCAAGCAAGTCTCTGACCCAGAAGGCTCTCAATGGATGCGCAAGGTAAGCTTCCACCAGAGACAGATGGAGAACGATAGTGAGACGTTTCCGGGAGACACGCGTGGCCACGACTACTCGGTCAAGAGTATACGACTGAGAAGATAGAGTATGTTATTCTATCTTAGCCGTTTGTAAGCCGTTTGTTATCGATTGAATAGATCCGGCTATTCTTAACCCTATCCTATCCCAACAGTGACATGGTATTCTCAAATGAACTCAGTTAAACGAGATTTATAGCACCTTTTACCGCGAGCTAATCCGCAAGCATTAAATTATCTGATGTTTTGAGTTGATATTTTTAATAGGTAGTTATTATTATTTCATGAATATAATAAATGCATCGGCCATCTTAATGCATCTAGTATAGGTGTTAGTTCAAACACGTCTATAATCCCTTCCGCGCGTGACAGAGTGGAAGATTGTTTGAAACTGAAGACATCGATCGGTGTATTCTAAGCATGTTCTAAATATAGGCTATCTAGCACGCTGTTACAAAATTGAATATGCCATCAATCTAACAGCCTGTTGCAGAAACGAATTTTTATCTTCATTCGACATCAAATCTCACTTTATTTCTTATTTTCTTCTTTAGTTTAGACGTCTTAACTCAGGGACTGTATACTGAGTCGAAACAACATGAATACGCTGCTTTGAATGATATAAAAATCATTATTTATCATATTACATGACACTGGCTTTACATAAGAGACTTAAGGCACAGCGGATAATCCGCTCAAATCGGAGAAGCCCGTCTGGGGAAGGGCATTTACCTTACAGAAGATCGTAGCCAAATAGCATTTGACGACCTCCGTGGCATAATGGTTACCACGCCAGACCGCCACCCAGGAGGTCCCGGGTTCGATCCCCGGTCGGGTCATGATGAAAAACGATCTTTTTCTGATTGGCCTCGGGTCTTGGATGTTTATCTATATATGTATTTGTTATAAAATATAATATCGTTGAGTTAGTATCCCATAACACAAGTTTCGAACTTACTTTGGGGCTAGCTCAATCTGTATGAATTGTCCCTATATATTTATTTATAGCATTGGTCTCTGCCATGTTGTGGTCCTACGGTGAGTAAGGTCTCCAAAGCTCCACTTGGGGAGGTTGGGAGGGTTGGCAACGTGTGAGTGATAACCCCGGTATTGCAAGCGTCTAAAGGCTACTGTGATGCTTACCATCAAGCGAGCCTTATGCTTTGCCAACTTATTGGAATAAAAAAAAAGCCACAATTTAAAAAAAATGCACTTTAAATTGACTTATAACAGTAGCAGTAACAAATCACAATGGTCGATATGATTAACCCTGGTAATGCAGACGACGGTATGTGTAAAAATTCCTAACAAAGCTACACAAATACATAACGAAAGAACATCAGTCTCTTAGGAAATCCAACGATTTTAACCAAACAAAACGTGCGCATTTGCATTGTAACGGGCTGCGGACAATTTAACTTAATTTGTTTAACTTAATTCAAGTATACGCCTTTGGTTTACCTCTTATAAGTGTTGTTGTTTGTTTTTTTATATACCTTTTTAAGATTTTTTATTTGGTAGGTACCTGTTGATGTTTATAAATACAATTTTCGTGCGATAACAAATTAAACGAAATGTTAATTAAACTTTTATATTTACCTGTTATCAAAATATTTACATAAAATATAAACTTTTATAAGCTTAATAAACTAAATTCAATGGAAAATTGTTTTTTAACAGAAATATTGTAATAATATTTCAATAAAAACAGTCGAAATATTTTTTTTAAAGTTATAAACATGCAAGCGGGCCACCAGGTCACCGCCGCCTATGGACATCAGTAACACCAGGGCCGCTACCAATGCGTTGCCTAAAAACTAAAAACTTGAATTGAAATGTATTATATTTAAAATAATATTTTAACTAAAATTAAACAAAATTTCATGTTTTATAGCAATATTTCAACGTAAAGAATATAAATATTCTATATAAAGTGTAAAGGCAATTGACATTCAATTCGCGTGAAAACTGGTCGCATATTACCCATAAATCACATTTTGAACCATCGCGAACTTCGGAACGAGCCGAGTGTGTCCTCCGTCGTACCGTTAAGGTGAGATAATGCTAACTCAATGTGAATAAGATAGATATGCCAAATTCATCTCGCTATAAACAGGGCTACTTGTAAAGCGCAATACACACCAAAGACGGGCAATGTCGGCAACTTTTTATTGGCTTATTTTCATTGTTCCTTCATTGCAAGTGGCGAAAAAGTCGGCGGCAAAAACAAAATGATTTCTTTCATATAGGCCGAAGTAACTATTAAGAAATCTACGACTACTTAATAGATATTTCGTAACCCATAATTTATTCGACGTAAACCGAAAGTGCCTAGGCGTTGCGCGAAGTCATTCTTGAGAAATTTTTTGGTTGATATTTTTTGGTAATTTCATATTGTGAAATTCTGGAAAGCGACACAATACAATAATTATTGCTCCAAAAATAACAATAAATTAAAAGTACAAGCAGGTAGGTAAAGTACAACAGGCGGTCTTATCGCTAAAGCAATGTCTTCTAGCGACTTTCTTTATTAACAGATTATAATATAATATGAAATTAATAGGTTACGCTGCAAGCGTTTTGTTTATTTTTATATTTTACTTTAGTTTAATTAACATAATTAACATGTAGTTTTATTTAAATTTTTTTTTTGGGTTTTTTGAATTTATCTGATAAAAAAGTTATATTCAAATAGTTAAAATGAAAAGATACATTTTATAACGAATTGATATTCGATTCACATAAAGTTTTCCGGGTATTAGCCATAAATCACATCTGTTCCGAATTTTGTCCGCAAATCGCGCATATACATTCTGGTGTGTTGCATAGGTGTGATAGTGGGATCGAATCTGAACTTTTCTGAAAGCTTTTGTATTGAAATGTTGTGTCAGAAGGAAGGCTTTACTCTTAAAAATTATTCCGCTCGACGGACATTAGATAGTTACGTTTAGATGACAAACCATACCAGTTTTAACTAAATATTTATCTACTTAAATGAAATTGGATTATACGTTAACCAAATACTATACACACCGGCACATATTATTATTTAGCGGAACAAAAATTAAATGCTGCAACGTTTATGCAAAATCTACATAAACAAAATGTAAACATTCGAAAATATCGACGTAATTTTAATCTGGATCTATAAGAGTAGTCTTCGTCAAATGTTTATTTTTTTATTTAATACAAAATTAAGACATAATTTCGGCATTGTGTGAACAAATTTACATAGATATTTATCTAACATTGTAGACTTTGAATAATTCTGGGGAAAGAGCAACGTTTGGCTTTTAATAATACACTGTAGGGTTTCAATAAAGGACCCTCTAATTTATTAGTGTTGACTAAAGGGCGGGCTAGTTGAAGAGTTGTTTACTGCGTAAGCGGTAAAGGGCGACTCATACTAGATAAGTGTTATATTAAGAAATTATAGCGGTTTTATATTTTACTAGTAGACTAAGTATTTTAAATATTAATACACGAGCTGCTTTTAAATATCAATACCCGCGACTTCGTCCGCGTGAAATGTTCAAATAAGGATAACTCCTTTTCCTGTCATGCGATTTAAATGAAATAAGCCTATATTCTGCTCCAAGCCGAGCTCTATCTCCCTGTGAAAACAGGGATAAAATCCGTTCAGTAACTTAGAAGATGTGCGCGTTCAAACAGACAGACAATAAATTTAAAAAAAAAATTTTTTTCGCTTTTATTACCTTTCTTTTAACTGTTCCCTCTCCATTTTTGCCAAATATGTTTAAAGTACAGACATATCGGGGTCTACTGTTTTATTATATGTATAGATTTTGTTAAATGTCAAAAAGGTCTTAATTGGGTTTCTTTTGCCATTTCTTTTACCAGTGGCCATTTTGCTTTTGTTTCCGAAATGGTGGTAGTTTATACAGTAGATCTATTTATACAAATCTTAATATAAATATAGGTACTTCGTACAAGGGAGAGTGCCTGTGAGGGCCAAGTGATTAAATGATTTCATATTTTTTCTAACATGTAGGTAACATAAGTAAAGTTAGGTAAAAATACAAGTTTAAGAATATTTTTAGGTACTTGCTCGGAGCCTCGTGGATAGATACTAGCTAACTAAATAATAAACTAAATGAAATGGGATCTTACGACAACTAAATAGTAAAGTATAAATCAAGAGAATGGAATAGGATTTGCCATTAACTTGAAATTCAAATTATAAATACATTAAAATCACGATTTTATGAAAAGTAAAATATCATATACAATTTCCTATACCAGGTCTATAAATGTCTATTACACACTTCAAAGGTTGCCGTGAAAAGTTTGCTTTCAATAAACTGCATACATTGCAAAGTTAAATAGAACCGTGAGTACATAGACCACAAAAGGGCAAGGAATATTAATAGTACAGTATGAATCAGACCTTATATAGATAATGTAGAGGTCATTGTAAACAGCTGGCGGTTTCTAACTCAGCTGTTATTACAGTTTTGACTATTTGACGAAGGGATGTATTAGAACTTCACCCCTTCACTGAACAAATAATATAGTTTTTAAACAAACATTTCAATTTGATTTTAGAAGAGCATGATATCACTATAGCTTATAACTGGCAGATGCCCGGTTTTACCCTCGTAATCCCGTTATCCCGGACTGATATCCGGGATAAAAAGTATCCTATGTGTTAATCCATGTCACAAACAACACGTGTACCAAAATACAAAGCAATCTATTAAGCAGTTTTTGCGTGTAATAGTAACAAACCCTTTTATAGTATTATAGCTGACCCGTGCCCACTTCGTTGGGCATAATGTTAAAAGCCTTTTTATTTTTTGGTTTTTTATATAACCTATGACACTCAGCAATAATGTGGCTTTCTATTGGTAAAAGAATTTTTAAAATCGGTTCAGTAGATCCCGAGATTACCCCTTACAATTTAACAAATACACAAACTTTACCTCTTTATAATATTAGTATAGACTAGTGAAACCCGCGCAACTTCGTTTGCGTGTATTTACACAGTGTTTTTGCACAGTGGCGCCATCTATATCAGACTTTTGATGAAATCCCACGGGAGTCGCGTACTTTTCGGGATAAAAAGTACCCTATGTGTTAATCCGAGGTATCATCTACCTAATACGTACCAAATATCATAAATATTGGCTCAGCCATTTGAGCGTGAAGAAGTAACAAACATACACATAACTTTCGCCTTTATAATATTAGTAGGAAGTAGGACTAACTGGTAACCGCATATTGTTATGCCTATACACATACATATATTATTCAACCAGATTTTAATGCAGAGCAGCGCCATTGACTCAGACTTTTGACCAAATCCAACGGGAATCGCGTACTTTTCGGGATAAAAAGTACCCTATGTGTTAATCCAAGGTATCAGCTACATACCAAATAATAATATCATAAAAAGGTCAGCCATTTGAGCGTCAAAAAGTTACAAACATACTGACAAATTATCACCTTTATAATATTAGTGGGATTCATATTAATATAACAGTAGCAAAAATAGATTTATTAGCTCAGATATTTTTTACTGACCTATTGATGTTTTCAACCCAATCCAAGTCGGCCTGATTCTCTGGCCTGCGGAGGGAAGTTGCATTCCTTTCCGCATTCCGCACACAGTTACATTCCTTCGCCGTATAACGCTTAGACCGTTTCCAAAGAATTAGGAAACCGAGTAGAAAACACTAGAAATGTAATAAATTAATAATTTCTGTGTGAATTTACACAATTGACACAGCGTCTGCTGGTCCCGAAGTTATACGTAGCAGACAATGGATATATTATTATTAATATATTTGTACTTATTATATTATAGAAGGATCACGACCAACGCATCACCGAGCTATCTAAGAAATATATTACTAAATAATTAAATAAATAAATAGGGTCAAATCACACAGACTGAGCTAGCCCATGAGCTAGCCCCAAAGTAAGCTCGAAACTTATTTAGATTATGGGATACTAAACTCAACAATACTATATTTTATAACAAATACATATCGTCACACCAAACGAATAAAGCCGTAATAGCACGTTACCAAAAAAATTTTTTTTTGCTTATTTAAAATCTACGGACCTTAATACATCACCTGAATTTTTTTCAGATTTTTTTTACTGCAAATAGTGTAATTAAAAGCGTTTGACGTCTTTTTTCTACCGAAAAATATATACAAAAGCTTAGGCGAACAAAATAATTATTTTACCTTACGACCCGAGAGAAAGTCATTGATTGGAAGAATAACAGAGTATCATTCTAATACAACTTTATTCGTCCGAAATCCTACGCAAAACTAGTTTGTATTAGATTAAAACTGTTTTATTCTTATGAAATTACAACCATCATTGTAATGTAAGTAATCAAACAATTTTATATTATTTTGATCCAAACTGTAATGTGTTATTAAGTAATCTTCTATAATATAAAATTCAAAGTCCTGACTGACTGATTTAACTATATATCAACGCACAGACCAAACCGCTGGGTCTAGAAACTTCAAATTTGGAATGTAGGTTCCTTACGACGTTTAGGGGTGTACTAAGAAACGATTTTTCAAAATTCCCATGGGAAAGCGAAATATACGCAAACGAAGTTGCGAGGGTATATCGACGCACAGTGTAAACCACTGGGTCTGGAGATTCCAAATTTGGCATGTAGGTAGGTTCCTTATAAGGACCGGACCATCCGGACCAGACCGACCGGACGAGACTGAACCGGACCGTACCGGAATTTGTTTCTGAAGAAAAATATGCTACTTAATTGTTAGTAGGCCACGCGGGCGAAGCCGCAGGCACAAGCTAGTCGTGTATGAATTGCAAATGAAATAATTATAATATGATATTGCACTAAGGCTCCTAAGGCCGAGTGGATGAGTGCAGTGGCATGGAACAAAGTCAATGAAAGAAAGGCGCTCAAAGAAACTGGCCTGAATACTGACGAGCACCGTGCCTTGTACGCTGAAGCGCATAGAACAGCTCAGATACTATGTAGGATAGACAGGGATGCCTATATTAATAACATCTGCGGAGAGGTAGAGACATGTTCGGAAACAGCCCGCACTAGAGATAATTATGTTCCGACTTCAAGCCGAAACACTGGTCTATTCAAAGTGAAGCTGGGATAACTGTTGTCCGCTAAGATGGCAGTCCTGGAGAACAGGTGGAGAATATATTGTCAAAATCTATTTTGTGAGAACAGCGCGGAGAGGAACTTGTGGGATTATGCCGTTAAGGAACCTGACATCCTTAGACAGGAGATAGAAGAAGCAATCTGCAAACTGAAACCTAAGGCTTGCGGTGGTGACGGGATAACAGCTCAAATGCTGAATCTTATGGGGGAAAAAAGAATCACTTATGCATTCAATATGCCAAACAGTCTGGCGAACAGGACAATGGCCCGAAGACTGGACTAAGTTGATTGTGGTTCCTCTACACATGAAGGGATCGACACGCAAATGTGAAAACTATCGCACCATTTCATTTATTTCCCACGCCAGTAAAGTCCTCTTGAGAATCCTGAATGGGAAAGTAGAAGCATATTCAACTCAGCAGGTATCCAATGAGCAAGCAGGATTTATCAGAGGTAGGGGCACAAGAGAACAATATTGAACATCAGACAGTTTGATTGAGAAGTGCAGAGAACATAACATCAGTGATGCCCTCTGCTTTATTGACTACGCTAAAGCATTCGATTAAATCAACTGGGGCAAATTGTTCGGTGTTATGAATGATATGGGTATTCCGGATCATCTCACCTTTCTCGTGCAAAATCTGTATCTGACCAGCAAGTCGAAGGTCAGGCTAGAAGACGACTCGTCACACCCTTTTCATCCTGATTGAGGAGTACGTCATTGTTGCATTTTGTCACCGCAACTGTTCAATTTAATCGGTGAATACATAATGAGAAGGGTATTGGACAACTGGGAAGGAGGCATACGCGTAGGAGGCTATTTGCTTAGTAACCTGCGGTTTGCCGACCACTAAAATAGGCTCCTCTGAGGCGGAATTAGCTGAATTCGTGTCCAGAATCAGCAAAATAAGTTATACCGAATATGGCCTACTCATAAACCGGTCAAAAACAAAACTCATGTTCGTGGATAGAGCGGGAATACTACAACGAACGCACGAACTGCACGATTTAGAAGATTGCAAATATGTGACGATGGTGATTGTTGATTGGAAGTTGTCAGAAGAGCCCAAATAGCAAAAACAGCGGTTAACAGTCGCAACACCAAAAAGAAGCTAATGTTAGTTAGTTAGATATATATTATATAGTTGATCGTGGTCAAAAAACATGTCCCTTCACTATAGCAAAAAAAGTTTTGGCTTCCCCATACAAAATCGTAATGAGCTAGCTGGTCGGGTCACTCGGGTCCTTGTATGGGGAAAGAAGTTTTTTTGTGAGATTTTGATGGTTGGTCAAATAAGAAAAGTTGTTGTATTTGAGCAATGGAATCATCCCCTAATAGGTCGTAAACATCTTTTGAAATACCCTATAGTATAAGTTATAGTATTGTGTAATCATATTTTTAGCCAAAAACTATGTAAGCAATAAAGTTGAGCTTTAATTCATTGACAAATTAGGGACCAAAAGAGTTGTTGATTAAACTTATCCTACTTAAAATATAAGCTTTTCAATAAAAGTATTATATAAAAAGGCTTTTCTTCTATTAAAGTGTGAAAAAAATATGTTTTTCTGAAAAATAAGTAATTTATGAGTAATCTATGTTTAGTTTCAGATTTAGCCCGTTTTGGCGGCGTTTTTTTGGTTTTGGACAAATATATATGTTAAAATAATAATTAGTGATTATATTAATAATAAAATAAATTACTTTTATCTTGTTTTACTCAATTAATTTAAAAAAGCTAAAGGTTACCCGACTTTTTGCATTGTTCTGCTGACAAACTTTGAGAGAGTAAAAAGGAGGATAAACATTTATTATAACATTTTGTGATATCATATTTGTACACGAATATCAGCGCATAAGTTTATTACACGGTGTCATTAGGTTTTAAAATACCTTTAAAAACGTCGATTTGAATTTATTACAAACAGCACCTTGCTAACATTTCAGACGAATAAAGCCGTAAGTGAAGACATAAAAAAAACAAATTAATAAATTTAGACGAATATAAAAATATTTTAGTTTTTCGTGTTTATTGAAATTATTATTGCATATTTTTCAGTATTATATATGACATATTAAAGCACAATTTTTTCCCTACCCAAGGATACCATTTAATTTATAATTGCTCAACTACAAGAGGCGTAAAGACAATTTTAGTGTTTTTTGGCGTTCCTGTAAAATTTACTTTTTGCAATAACGGCTTTATTCGTTTGGTGTGGCGATATATAGATAAACATCCAAGACCCAGGCCAATCGGAAAAAGTTCGTTTTTCATCATGAACCGACCGGGTTTCCAACCCGGGACGTCTGGGTGGCGATGGCGGTCTGGCATGGTAACCATTACGCCCGGAGGTCGTCAAGTCGTCGTCAATACTAGAATTAAACCTGTAATAGTTTTGACCTATTTAATTACCTACCCGTCCAGCAAGGTCGAGAAATATTCAATATTTTACTATTGATCACTTTTGTTACATTATTATAATTATAGAAGTCAAGGTTATTTTTACGTATACGTATATAAACTTAAGTGTGTCAAATTGGATTGTAACCTTTAATTTTAATATTTGAGCACTTTATTTTTATTAATTTGCTCTACGTACGTACGATACGAATCATTTCTGGTCTCTCATAAAAGCTCACCTCAGAAAGCTCTACCTCAGGTTCAACTTCAGTGGGGATGGGTCCACGGACACCCGCCGGCGGGGTTGCGGAAGTATCACCAGAGCCCGCGACCCCGCCACCTGAAGGCGGAGAAGGTTTTTAGTCGGTATCCCTCATTGGCTAGAGAGGTGAGCCCGACAGACCCCCGTCGCTTCCCCAAGTGGCGGGACATGCAGTAAGTTCCTGACTTTAAACAAAAAAAAAAGATCCAACTTCAGTGCAAACACTAATCTTTCGTATGAAGTATTTATGTCGTCACCAACCTGTAATGGAGACCATATAAGTACATTTCTATACCAATACCATGGTCTACTGTTCACGGCAGTCAGCCGCCTCAACGTCACTCCGTACGCTGAGTCACATAATTTTGTACAGAAATGTTTTTTTCTTTTATACGACGTGAAATATGCAAGCGGTTATAATATTTTGGAGAGGGTTGGCGAGAGGAGAGTGGAGAGGAAGATTCGTTTTACCTTTACCGAGAGTCCACGTAGACGGAGTTGCGTTCATAGCTAGTATACGTAATATGATTCATTTCCCCTTAAATAAAGACCCCAAAATAATATTTTTAATGACATAACACAGAAATAATAAAAAAACAAATTTTCATATGAAAATATATGGTAGATACCTACTCGTATTTTTTCGAGTTACATTTCATTATTACATGAAAGGAAAATCATCTCATATTAAATATGGAAGGGAAAACGAACGTTTACTTGTCATACGTAAATTCGTAATAGACTTGAAACGCAATTCTTGAAGGAAAAAAAAAATAAGGTAGACGAGTTTTAATTAATTCTCGTAACATTATATCGTACGGGTTACTGTATAAACATAAATGTATAATTATTTTCTTCTTCTAGCAACAAAAAAGGACGGGTTGCACTCCAGGAGTGTCCGGCAGAAGTAAGAACTGAAACATCAACGTCCTCTCCATCCGTCTAACGCTTTTTCGATCAAGCTACGGATCTGACGCGAGTTTAAAATTTTTTACCCATCTTAAAAAGTGCCAAGCGCCGCTAAAGAAGTTTTCACTTCAAAAATATGTTTAAAATTCAGTCTCGATAATATATGTCGTCCTATAATCGATAATATTGATATATCGATAAAGAAGTGAGAAGAAAGCTAAAAAACAGCTATTCTCATCATTTGTCTGTGTTCTAAATAGCAGAATTTCGATTCAATTCCGAATCAATTCGAATTATTATTTTTAAAAAAAGCAAATAATTAAAACAACGTAGAAAAGTGTCGTTTCTCTTGCTAGACACGATGCGATATTCCTTTACTTACTTGAAATCATTTGCGAGCAATATTTTGACTACTAATACGACATGTGTGACCACATGTTAGCAAATATCTATAATATAGATTCGAGATCGCCGCCCTGTCAACGAAGGTCGTCATGATGGCTACCTTGGATCCTCACCGTATCACTTTCCTTTTTAAAATTGTACTTTTTTGTTAAAAAGTGTTCATTTAAATACTCGATATTGGCGAAATTGTCTATTATACGACAGAAACGCCATTAATTATGACAAAAAAAAACTATTTAAACCCGATACGTCTCTATGTGTTCCCTTAACAGCTGAAAAGCTCAAAATAAGTAAGATCGTAAATAATAAGCAGCCATGACGAAATTACACTTCATGCCGAGTGCTTTTATATTATGGCGTGCCATGGGAGCTAGAGTGAACATTATGGGAGTATTCATTCCGTTTTATATACCTTGATACCAGGGGTAATAGTGCAGTAAATATTTTTCTCTTTCATTCGTCGTATCGGTTATCATGCCAGACCGCCACCCAGGAGGTCCCGGGTTCGAATCCCGGTCGGGTTATGATGAAAAACGAACTTTGTTTGTTGTCTGATTGGCCTCGGGTCTTGGATGTTTATCTATATATGTATTTGTCATAAAATATTATATCGTTGAGTTAGTATCCCATAACACAAGTTTCGAACTTACTTTGGGGCTAGCTAATTGAACGATGCAGGAAGGAACTCATTTTAGGGTTTAAATTCTTTATTTCTCTAAGAAAAATCACTTACCCAAGAAATAAATTCCCATTAATACTATTTTATACAGTATTTTTATTTAGTAAAGTTCAAATATTTGCCAAAAATTAACACAAAACAAAATACACATTTTAACGTTAAATACTTTTCTATGAGATTTACATTGAAAAATCACTTACTGCATTAAATAACATAATAAGAATTTATTCAGAAATCCGTTTTTATTCGTACCAATAATGAATACCGGAATTGGTATTTATCCGTAACGACTTTACACACGTGTGTCGTAAATAACAATTATTATGCGACAGTTTCATAAACTATTAAAATTTCAATTTAATTAACAAGGTGTTAATAACAGTTGGTCTGACAACGATATATGGATTTCATTTTCATTCCCGACGTTAAAAAATAGGTACAGTTTCATTAATGTGGAGTTATTTATCCTGTTTACAATGCAGACGGAAAGGCGAGTCAAAATAAGGTATCGCCGTACAGTTTATTACACTGAATATTATAATATATTTTATGAAAATCTCTAGAGTTGTGAAGAGGTTTTTTTCAAGGGTGTGGAAAATGATTTTAGAATAAGCAAATACGTTAAGACTAGATTTTTTATGACATGAGCTTGTTTTTTCATGGTCAAGATTGTGACAAAGGCTTCCAAGGTTTTAATTTGCGTTTCCTTTCAATATCTTGTTTTTAAGCTACGTTGGTGAATGTAAAATTGTAAAAAGTGATAAAGCAGTGAGAGAGCAGAATATTAATCATAACCATTTCCAAAATAGTTAATAGCAATTTTTAACATGGTCTTCATTGACTGTATGCAATTAGGTAAGTGTAGTGTTTTTCAGATAGCATGGGTACTGTGACGTTTGAGTTATTCCATTTCACGCATGTTTTATTCGAAACAAAAAACCGCGAAGTACAAAAAGAAATAGAAAAAGAGTGAAGAATAAGCGACTACAAAAAAGAAGTAAATTCAAATTTGCATTATTAATGATACATTTATTTTTAAATCCCTATAAATTCCCTTCAAATCCCAAATGTCACAGTACCCATGCTATCTGAAAAACATTGTAATAATGTATTATAAGAAACACACACCAAGATTTTTTGTGCACAGGATCGAACTCAGATCGATCTTCGGCAATGGACAACGGAGAGAGATTCTCGATAAATAAAAAAGTATTGCTCTCAAGTATAAAACAATGTTCCCCATAGACAATAGGTTATTGCGATTCTCAATTTAATAAACCACATACAATCTGGTGCTCCAAACTTAGTTTTAGGCAACCTTTGACGTCCTGCGCTTATACCTAACTAGGTTTACTCTAAAAGCAACGACAAGCGTGCTTGGAACCCTCGAGCGGAATAACTTATCGAAAACTTTATCATACTGTATACCGTATATCGATATAGGAATTATAATAGAAAGAACACCTTCTATAAATTCATTAATGCATTACCATGTGTGAGGAGCTCGATGGCATCGCTGCATCGCATTCTATAACAAACACGCTAGTTAAGTAACATTGACCGAATCGACGTAGAAATGTTTTTTTTAATGTCATACAGTAGACAAACAAGCAAGCGGGCCACCTCCATCAGTAACACCGGGGGCGCTGTCAATGCGTTGTCCACCAAGGAGGTTGGAGGAAAGGAAGGAGGAAGGGAAGGGAAAGAAGGAGGGGGAAAGAGGGGATAGGGAAGGAGTTGGGCTACCGGATCTCTCACTCACCGAACGAAACGCATTGCTGCTTCACTTCGATATTCTGTGAGAGGGTAGTACTTCCCCGGTGGTCCTGATCATTTTAAAACAAAATCGCTTGCACATCTTGTAAGTGGATTTTTTGTCAGCTCCGCCCTTTTCTTCGTTACCAAACAGGGTTTTTGATTATTAGAGCCACATGGTGTCCACTAGATAATAAGAGGTTTATTTAAATACAAACATACACATTAAAACTAAACTAAACATATTATTATAAACATAAATTATAATGAACCTAAAACTAAAAACCTTAAAAAAATATAATAAAATAACTAAAATATTATTATTAAAAGGAGTCCCTTTAGGCAAGGTTCCGAAGATACTGACAGCGTTCTCCCTTTGAATAGTCCCTTTGAATAGATTTGAACGAGGTAGCTGCCAGCTCTTCGGTCTCCTGTAATGTCGACTAACCTTTTTGCTATTTCCTTAAAAAGTCTTATAGCGCTAGGACCCCACGGACCAAGAGTCTCGACACCGAATGGAACAAAATCATATTCGGAGACTAGACCCCTGTATTTATGTGCTTTAGCTTTTTCAGCCGCTTCACAAGCTGCACCAGCTCTGTTGTTAGTTCCATGTATATGGGAAGGGGGGGGGGGGGGGGGGCGTGTCTTACTTACTTTGGGGCTAGCTCAATCTGTATGAATTGTCCCTATATATTTATTTACTAGCTGTGCCCGCGGCTTCGCCCGCGTGGAATTGGACTTGGGACTAATTAAGTAGTATAGACGTATTTAACAGTCTCCTATTACTGTAGTTATCCCCGAGACGTCAGTGTTCTTCATTGCTCATTGTCTATTTGCTCGCCGCTGGTAATCTTGGCTACCTACTGTGTACAAAATCCTGTTGTTTTATTATTTTAATAGCTGTTACCTGCGGCTCCGCCCGCGTGGTCAAGCGAAAATGCCAATAATGTTGTTCCCGTGGGAATTTAAAAAAAACTCGACTCGATCCTTGTCAACATCATAAAGGTAATCTCTATAAAAAAATTCAGCTTTTTAAGTCAAATTATTCCGAATCCTGTTCGAATTTTAAAAAATCCCATCTTTTTCCTTGTCTACTTTATAAAGGGAAGCTTAAAACAAAATCTAGGAGTTCTAGGTTGAGCGCCCACGATAATACACGTGCGACTATTTTTCTCATTCCCGTGGGAATTAAAAAAATCCCGTCTTCATCCTTGTCAACATCATAAAAGGAACCTCTATGCAAAATTTCAGCTTTCTAGGTTGAGCGCCTGCGATAATACACTTCCAGTCCTATTACTCCCTTTCCCGTGGGAATTTAAAAAAAACCTTTCTTAGTGAGCACCTACGCCCTAAAAGGAACCCCCATGCAAAATTTTAGACTCCTGGCATTTGTAGTTTCGAAGATTTCGTCATGAATCAGTCAGTTATTTTCTCTTTATATATTTGAAAAAAAGATTAGACTCGGAAAGTTTCATACTAACTTTGCATCCCCGTTTTACCGTTTTACCGCCCTTAATGGATGATTTTTGGGAAAAATATTTTACTCGTGTTTAATGCCTTTCAATAAAAAACCTTCACGCTGAATGTCATTCGAATAACCTCAAAAACGGAAAAGTTTCACACTAACTTTGCGCCCCGTTTAACCCCCTAAGGGATGAATTTTGAAAAAAATATTTAACTCATGTTTCATGCCTTTTAGTATAGAACCTTGATACTGAATTTCATTCGAATAACTTCAAAAACGGCAAAGTTTCATACTAACTTTGCACCCCCGTTTAACCCCCTAAGGGATGATTTTTGAGTTAAATATTTTACTCGTGTTTCATGCCTATCAATGAAGAACCTGAATGCTGAATTTCATTTGAATAACTACAAAAACGGCAAAGTTTCTTACTAACTTTGCGCCCCCGTTTAACCCCATAAGGGATGATTTTTGAGAAAAATATTTTACTCATGTTTCATGCCTTTCAATAAAGAACCTTCATGCTGAATTTCATTCGAATAACTCCAAAAACAGCAAAGTTTCATACTAACTTTGCACCCCCGTTTAACCCCCTAAGGGATGATTTTTGAGTTAAATATTTTACTCGTGTTTCATACCTTTCAATAAAGAACCTTCATGCTGAATTTCATTTGAATAACTTCAAAAACGGCAAAGTTTCATACTAACTTTGCACCCCCGTTTCACCCCCCTAAGAGTTGAATTTCGCAAAATCCAGTCTTAGTGAGCACTTGTTTACGCCCCAAAAGAAACCTCCATGCAAAATTTGAGACTCCTGGCACTTGTAGTTTCGGAGATTTCGTGATGAATCAGTCAGTGATTTTCTCTTTTATATACATATATAGATTTATTCTATCGGTCAACTACAAAAATCGCTATCTTGGATTGGATGTTGCAACCAAAAGTCATCTTAACGATGGTCCTGCTATCCTCGAGCCGACTGTACATTCGTTTTTTCGACATTCGTTTAGAAATAAAATAATTTCTTTAAAAACTTTTGTGTCAAATGATATAAATATTGGTAGATCAATAAACAAATAAAAATACCATTCGCATTATGCATTAAAAGCAAATAGATGTTACTGTGACATTCCTAAAAAAGCCGATACAATTTTACATATTGGCATTTAGGATTCAATAATGCTAAGTATAGGAGTACCTAAAAGCTTAAGTTTTCAATGACTATATATTTCTATCGCATACTTTAACATAATGGAAGATGTATGTGAGTGTCAATATCTATTAGAGTGTAATTAATTATACCGATTCCAGACAGTTTTAGATCGCAAAATGTGAAAGAAGCTTTAATAAGGTCTGCGCTTTTCATTATAAAAAGGTTATTCACTATGCCGGAGAGCTTTATTAAAATGTATTGCATTTGACGGCGGACACTTTAGTTATTGCCTTCTAGTGGTCGTGGGTTTGATAATGAATAATATTAATAATAATATTGATAGTATTTATAATACAAGCTTTATCCTATTATTAAAAAAATCTTGAACTCCTCCCGTGCTTCGGAGGGCACGTTAAAGCTGTCAGTTAACGTAACTATTGACTATGATAATTTGTGAAGTCGGGTGTTAAGTGGTTTGAAAATACTGATACCACCCTCAGTTGACTCTGAACTAGAGATGCATATGAAAAAGAAGAAGCATTGGTGATAATTGACGACCTCCGTGGCGTAATGGTTACCACGCCAGACCGCCACCCAGGAGGTCCCGGGTGCGAATCACGGTCGGGTTATGATGAAAAAACGAACTTTTTCTGATTGGCCTCGGGTCTTGGATGTTTATCTATATATTATGTATTTGTTATAAAAATGTATTATCGTTGAGTTAGTATCCCATAACACAAGTTTCGAACTTACTTTGGGGCTAGCTCAATCTGTGTGATTTGTCTCTATATATTTAATTATAAATAATAATAATTCTGTTGTACATTTAACTAGTCTAAACTAATTTTGACAGGACCAAAGGTGTTGTTGGCCTTCCTTGGTTTACAATTAGTGACAAGGATAACAACACTTCTAGTCCTGTCAATATTAGTTTAGTCTAGTTAAATGTACTCATATAAAAGAATTAGCACCATTATCCTTTTTTAAATCCAATAGGGTTGGTGTACTACCTAAGCGTAAGGATTTGGCGAAGCTACTGCCTTATTCACATGGAGCTCCTGCTATCAAATGTTCAAAATCCTAAGAATGTATCCTAGAAATCGCGCGGCGATGACGCAAGATCGGTCTGATATAATTCTATACATTTGATCTGCGCCACTCAGCGCGCCTCTGCCGCATGCTGCGGATTTACATACTTAGGTAACTTCATTGGTTTTAGAACCTCTGATAAAAAATTGGCACTAAACAGATACTTCAATTAAAATTTATATTGACACAAGAAAGTTTCAGTAAGCCTATCCCTCTGAATATATTATGAATTACGTTTTACATTTTGCAAAACTATGTCTAAGATTTCACGTTAATTTAATTTACGCGGTTCGTTCTAAAGTAGTCCAATTATAGTTTGACTATCGACTTAAATATTCACGAGTTGTATAATTATTTATTCTACATTGTAATATGAACGAAGATTCTACGTAACAGTATTGTACTTGTTCAATTATTTATTCTGTGAAAAGTGGGCGCAGAGAATCATTAAACATTCTATAGATGTTCGTGCGGTTATCGTAGACGTGCGGTAAAATATTTAATCGATATATCTAAGTATCGATACTTTCCCAATCGGAATTCGGAGACAATGTGTCCCATTTTTGTGCAAACTACTCACGTTTTCGATATAGCCTACTGGCTTTTTAATGTGCGCTGGGTAATGAACCATTTTAGCCAATCTTTGTGGCCATATTGGTTTATCTTTTACCAAAAGATATTAGGTATCGAGGGCTCTTGATAATAATACAATGTTAAGGAAATATTCGTGGTAATTTCATAAGACAGGGATATCTTCAGTGCACTGATAATATTACGGTCAAATCTATAAATTAAGTTATATAATATTATTTATAGTTATTTTAGTATTACTACGCCACTTACATATTCTTAGAACTAGCTCTTATCTAACAGGTTTCCGGAAGAATTTGTTTTACGAAAAAGCCTCTTACTGTAAAATATATTTTTTAATTTCTTTGTTTTCTTTTAAGTTACATAATGCAATAAAGAGTATTATTTTTATCTGAATTGTTATAATTATATTTTATAAAGCTTCAACTACATAGTATAAACCACAATGGCGTGTATCCAGTGTACTTAATTATTTATTTATTTATTGCATTACATGTGACACATACATTATATTACTGTACATAATACATAGCAGGTCCATTCCCACGTCAAATTAGTGTCAATAACGATTCCTAGTAATCTGTAAGTATCAACACTTTCTAAAAGTTATTCGTTTATTAGCAAAACTCGCGCAACCTAGTTTGCGTGTATTCCGCTTTCCGGGAATTTCCTTCTTCTTAAATCACTCTATCTATTTAAACAAAACCGCATCAAAATCCGTTGCATAAAGTTAAATATCTAAACGTATATAAGGTCCTAATTTATGCACGCCAAAAAACAATTTATGTCTGATAACAGAAAAGTAACCAATCAATACATAGTATAAAATGAAGTCTGTCTGTCCCTATACAAGGTCCTAATTTATTAATGAACTTCCTTTTAACACATGACTATATAGGTTACATCGTTTAAGCAAATAAATAATGGTCTAGTATTCAGTAAAAAAAAAGGCATTAAAATAAATTAAAATAGAAATACTCGGTAAAATGCGCCTCTCTTGTAGCAGTCATCCGTCAGTAGAAAGATTTAAGGGGTACGGTGCGAAGGGCGCGTCAACGCGTCTCACATATCAAAATGGTTCAATATGGATGAATTTATGTAGTAAGCAAATTTTTCTAACTACTTACAATACAATCTATTTTTTTTTACTGAATACTAGACCATTATTTCCTTGCTTAAACGAGTAAATGTAACCTATATTGTCATGTGTTAAACGGAAGTTCATTAAAAAATTTGGACCTTATATCTGACAGACGGACAGACAGACTTCATTTTATACTATGTAATGATTGGTTACTTTTCTGTTATCAGACATAAATTGTTTTTTGGCGTGCACAGCCCTAGAGCCAAATTTTTCTAAATGTTTTTTTGGCAGCAGCGTCCGGTTTGTTAAGTGTCTGATCTTAGAACACTGCAGTCTAATTGGGCAGTGTTTGAAGTTTTGTTGCGGCTTAGACTGATGAGAGCGCAACAATGTTGGCTACAACGTCTAGCACTTAACAAGTAATGGAAATCGATTGAAACGATCCAATCGCTGTATAAATCCGATATGTATTCGGAAGGCGTTAATTTGAATATACATAAAAGACCTAAAAAAATGAAACCAGTAAATAAATAAATTAAGAAAGACCCTTGTATCGTTATTGCTCGTATCAAACTAGACAAACTTGAACTTAGTAACGTAGAAACTAGTTGGATGGTATACGGATGGATAAAAAATTACCAGCCTTTCCGTATAGTTAGCTATCGGAACTGAAAACACTGGTAATCCCCAGCTGACACTTGCCTTTTTTTGTTTACAGTCAGGAAAATTACTGTTTACCCCGCCATTTGGGGAATTCAAACGATGAGCATCTGTCGGGCTCTCCTCACTATCCGATGAGGGGCATACCGACAAAGAACCTGACTATCTGCCAATTTCTCCGCCTTAGCAGTGGCGGAGCTACGGAAACTGGTGATACTTTTGCAATCCCGGGGGATGACCTGACACTTGCCTGGAAAGTTGTCTATGAGAGATGATGAGAGAATATAATAAGAGAAATTACTAAAAATGAAAATGATGGTTAAGAATTTACTACAATGAAAAATACATGAGTCCGTTCACTCATGTATTTTTCATTGTAGTAAATTCATAATTCTGCAGACGTTAATAATAAAGATAGCCTTTGAAAAAATCGATTAGACTTTTTGAAAAACATCCACTGGAAGAATTATGAAGTGCCAGACATTGGCGTTTGCGAGAAAACGAATTGCTTTCAAACAAAGCGTGGCTAGGGTATCATTTATCTTTCATAGACAAGAAAAATATTAAAGACGATACTATATTGATCCCTGTTAAGAGTTCGCGGTATCGGTAAGCTTCTTGCCGATACATGCACGGTTATAAATTACTCTTTGTCACATACTATCGATAATACGGATGAATAAAAGTATACAAAGAGCCATTGTTGTTCCATAGTTTCATATTTTGTACTAGCAGCAATTTAGGTCAGATGACAATTTGATAATACTTACATGTCACACTGCATGACTTCGAATTTTTTAATATTCATTTTATATTCATTTATTTATTTGCACATGTAGGTAGGTCTATGTAGGCAGGTATATTTCGACTACATTTT
Organism: Endotricha flammealis; assembly: GCA_905163395.2. Classification (NCBI taxonomy): domain Eukaryota; kingdom Metazoa; phylum Arthropoda; class Insecta; order Lepidoptera; family Pyralidae; genus Endotricha; species Endotricha flammealis. The sequence goes on from LR990866.1 coordinate 4,045,826, forward strand.
TCTCTACGGGGTGCAAAGTTTGATAACAATAATTAAAAGTTAAAATTTTCATGCTAGACGTCGTATTTTTTGATTCCTTAATCCTTGGTACAGATGCGTGAAGGTGGTCGCACTGAAGAAGCCACTGAAATAATGTGGCAACGATCTTAAAACTATGTTGTTATCTGACATTATTAAATTATAGTGACATGATTTTGACTGAATTTTTTTTAGACAAATTTAGAGAAAGGTGCAAGTGTACAAAATGATGTTACAATACTTAGGATAGCGGTTTCAATTAGATCCTTGTTGCAAAAGCACTAATCAGTATTCTATTTATACTTATTGTATCTTTTGTCTGTGTTTTACAAAGAAAGCATATTCTATCTATCTATCTAGAACGTGATCAAAAATGTAAATTTCGTCACAAAAAATATCTGATTGTGTCCAACATTGCCTCAGGGTTACCGAATCCAAAAATGAAATTTCCTGGCAAAGTCCCCGTCCAGGAAATTTCCTGACATTTTGTGATGTAATATTCAGTGTGGAATATTGCGAGGGCCGCAACAATCCCCGTCTGTGGCCAAGAATGTGTGATTTGCGATGAAGAGAATTTTACTGTACTTTTCAAATTTCTTGGCACATTCAAAATCATGATAAACGTTATTCATTTTAGCATTTGAGGTTATGGACAAGCTTATTGGACCATTACTTTGTTTTAGCTCAATACTTAGTTGTATAACTACTCTCAGTGGCTGTAGGGTTTCAGGTTTCCGCATTTATATGTGTTCATGAATGGAGATGTGTTCCTTTTAGATATGATAAGGAAAAGGAGAAGGGATTTGATCAGATCTCAAATATTATCGAAACTCACTAAATGAATATAATATACCATCCCAAGATCATTTTTAAGGATAAAATCTTTTTATTTTTCAGATCTAAAATATTTTTAAAACACAAAAAATAATCTAAACACTAAGATCTATAATCTACACTATAAAAAAAATGTTTTACAAATGTCAAAAATATTTTAAAAAATCATTTTATCAAATTAAAAAAGTCTAGTTTTTCTTAATTTTTACAATATTTTATTCAACGTAAAGTTACGTTCATAAAAATTAAGGTTTTGATCAATAGTCCATTAAATTTATTTTTCAGAAAATACCATTTTGCCGACAATAAACCTCGATATAGACATAAAATCCCCAACTGTGAAGGGAGCGGACGATTCATCATTTTAAGTACCATTAATCTACGAAATGAGAAAAACATTCGACCCAAGCTTTTGCCAACACATCAGAAAGGCTTACTAATCCTATCACATTATTTAATGGTGAATAAAAACCGCGTCCTAGGCCCCCGTAATGGGATTTATTCTTTAAATAAATATGTACAGAGGGCACTTTCATTAATAAACAGAAAACATGGGTTTAACAACATTTATGTAAACATTTGTGTGCATGAACATGTCTGTTTGCCTTGGTCTGGGTGTTTTCTATGTATAATAAGTATTTATTTACAAAAAAAAAGTATTTAAGTATAATTATGTATATTTATTATTAAAGTTATTAAGTATATTTATTAAGTATATTTATCAGCAATCTAGTACCCATAGTACAAGCTTAGCTGCTTAGTTTGGGACTAGATGGCGTTTAAAAAAAAATGCCAAAAAAAAGTATGCCTAGTGGGTAAAATGTATTCGTAATGTTAATGTATTTTTATCAAAGAGTAACGAGCCTTGAGTGGTGGATCTAATTACTACTATGAACTGATGTGACTCGTAAATAGGCTGGTGGCGAACACACTTTAAGTGGTAGAGCCTGGCTATTATGAACTGGTAGTGGCTCGTCAATGGGGTAGCTCGGCTACACTACCCTCTCACGGAATATCGTTGTGAAACGGCGGCGATATGCCGCTGAGTTTTCTATTTCGTACGATAAGTAGAGACAGTCGAAAGCTTAAACTTATCTTGCTGCCAACTTCCTTTTTCATTCCTTCATAAGTAGTCAACGCATGAAACACAAGAAAGGCTATTCTGATTAAATTCATTGTGAATTCCAAGACAGCTGTAGTTTCTCCCCCGGGACGTCAATAAGCTTCATGGCTTATTGCCAATCTGAGGCCGCCGTTGTTAATCCTGGCGATACAGAAGACACAGAAGCGGGAATATGTGGTGGGCACCCCATATTGCACTCCCATGGATGACATGTGACTGTACCATAACAATAAAATGGCACTTCTGTAATGATTCTGTTATATTTGCCAAGTGTACGCGAATGTACACCATTCATTTGTTAAACCACAAAGGGATCGATGTTTACGCATGACCCGACTTTTGCACCATGTAACGTCACAAAGTTATATTACTAGGTTTAAAGCCTTTTTAAAGCAGAAGTCACATAGGTACATACAAATAGTGTCAATATAGTCGAAATGTTTACAGTATTTTTTTTTGTGTAGAAAGAATACAAACAGAGACGTTACATACTTTACTCGTGTTCTTTTTTTTTATTTATATTTATTTGTATAATTTTATTTATTGTACACATGTTTAAAATTATTTTCGAAAATAATAATGGTTGTCATATCAGTTTAAGTGTAGTGTGCTCTTTCTTGTCCTTTTTTTTTCTTTCCACACATAAATGTGTTGAAATATATGTATTGAACGCAAATGTTTATTCTGCATCGTACTTTATATACAACAAAGATTTGAACATTTGTTTTTAACTAAACGATTTTTTAATTCTATTTTTGTTGTAGGTATTACTCCTGACGAAATCTTAACACACATTTTCATTCATAAAATTTTAAAGGTTTGTTATGTTATGAGTCAACATTCATAAAAAATTCAAAAATAACTCTTAATCTCAGGTATAGCTAGCAAATGAAAGACGTAATGGACATTGACTTTAGCGTTTCGCTTTGAAATTTTAAAAGCAAAGTCTTAAATTAGACTGTGGAGCTCTCGGGCAAATTACCGCAGAGTTCCTGTCAAATGGAAATTTAACTAGACAGCTTGTGCAAATGTACAAAATTGAGTGTAAAGAAAATATCCCGTTAAACTCGTTAAATGAGTCGTTTTTGCTAAGGAGCTTGTTGATTGTATGTTTGGAACGAGTATTTGCTAATGTGAAGTAACTGATAGGTAGATTCAACCTAACTTCTTAATGCTAAATATTATTAAAAATCTGTAAGCTGTCTATGTATATTGTGTCCTGCTGTTGTGTATTGCAAATATATAATTTTTTTTATTAGCTATTTAGATCTAACTGCTGGGCAAAGCCTCACCCGCTTCTAAGCATCTCTGTCATTTGCCAATTCCTCCCAATCTCCGCAAAAGGCAGTCAAGTCATCTGACCATCGCATCCTAGGCTTACCTCTACACCTTTTTCCGTATATTGGGAGCCATGATGTGACGACTCGAGCCCACCTTTCTGGCTTCATACGATACACATGGCCCGCCCAGTCCCACTCTAATTTATCCGATTTCTTATCAACGTATTTGAGTAATAGAGCGCAGCGTAGGTATATCCTTACTCCTTACTAATATTATAAATGAGAAAGTCAGTTTGTTTGTTTGTTTGTTATTCCTTCACGGCTTGACTTAGCAGCCGATCGTTTTGAAAATTTGCATACATATTGTTAGGGGTACAGAGCCCAACATAGGCTTTATCCAGTGAAAGTATGTCGTTCCGATGGGAAAATAATTTTTCTACTATATAGGGCGCTGTATCGGCGAACAGATGGCGCCACAAGTCGCGCTATGGGTTGTTTTGTTGTCAAACGAGATCTATGTCATAAAGTTAACGCGAGCGAAGCCGCGGGGAAAAGCTAGTTCTATCTATTTGTGAAAGAAGTCGAAATACGCGGAACGGCATAGATGTTTCTGTAAAAACAAAATCATGAAAACTTAAAATCACGGCAGCGCATCCGTTCACATGTTGACGCAAGAGCCATCCGATCACATGTATTATATTGTACCTATGACGTAAGAGCAACAATTTTGAAATTACGGGAACGAGAATAACAGGAATAGGTACCTACGATTGAAACTGAAGGCAAACGCTACTTAGGAATAATTTGATGCATAATATATTACAGTGAGCTTCCGTTGCAGGAAGATGTCACTTCAGTGCATCGTGGCATTCAACCGCTTACTTCCGGATGCAATACTAAATGAGACTAATAGGGACTTATGTGTTTACTGTTTGATATAGTTATAGATTTAGAGACATATAGGTACGTTGGCCTCGAAGATAGGAGGACCATTTTAGAACAAAATCGCTTGCACATCTTGTAAGCGGATCTTTTGTCAACTCCGTCCTTTTCTTTGTTACCAAACAGGGTTTTTGTTTATTAAAGCCACATGTGTCCACTAGGATGTTGGATGTTGCAACCAAAAATCATCCTAAAGATGGTCCTGCTATCTTCGAGGCGACTGGTACCAACATATTGTAGCAAATGTAACTGTGCTTATTTGACCAATATAATTAGCACGCACTGTTATTTGTATCAAAAAAAAACATAAAACTGTCGCCGATTTAAATTAACGAATGTCGTCTATCGATATCAGTTCTTTGGTTCTCCTAAGGACTTTTGTTCAAAATCCAAATACTTGCTATGTTAATCAAGGTTGCCAAACAAGGAATCTGTCAAGCTTGAAAGAGTAACGAAAGAAGCATTCACACAAAGGTCTGATACAAACTCACACCTCACACGTTTAAAATTAGTGGAAAATGATTTGTCGTTATACACGGCGGAGATTGATTAACAGCCAATCCCTAAAACACATTAAACGTCAAGCCATCTCTTTTCTTCTTTAGTTTGTCATGGTCATAAACTTATAAAATGCATTTCAGAAGCTGGATGTAAGTCGTTTTTTCTACACCAACATTAAAAAATAGCATAAAATAAAGTAGGAAAATAAATAAAAAATCTAGCTCAGTTTATTAAGCTCGGCAGTTTCTTAAACGATAAACTATTTAACTATTCGTGGAGTTAGTAAGAATGACCGTTTAGAAGCAATTATCTAAAGTTAGTCCGTGATTCAGAGAGTCCATTAAGCCGGTCGTTAAGCTAAGTCAGAGATCTCCGGGTGGATAGAGAACTTGGATAGTCACGAGGTATATTCCTGTGTACGAGCAATTAGGAATAAGGGAAAAGACGGTGTGATCTTTGGAATGAGGGACGCGATCAAACGTTATTCTATATCCTACATGTCACTTTAGCCGAAGTTTATTATTCTTATCTCACGAGCAGGGTCCTTAGTACGAGTTTTTTTGTTCGCATTCGATCATGTGTCGACCTAAACAAACCGACCAAATAGAGAAAAACTCATTACGTATCAAAATTATGTGATTATTGAAATTATGTATCACTTGTTCACATTTTGAAGTGAGTAACCCGACTGATTTGGATATAACACGCGTCTGGAAAATTACCAATATGAAACTGTTTGGTTGGTAAATGTATAAACGACAGAATATGACATTGTAGTCTTCTGCGAGGAAGCAAAGCAAATAGTGAATCCTACATCGTGATCGGACACGCACTTGGCCGGTTTGCCTTTTCATCTGCAAAACCTAATAAACTACTTGGAGTACTATAAAACAATGAAAATACGAGAACAATAAATCAGTACCAATTAGTGTGGCTTAGCAATAAATATGATTAAAATTAATTGCTAGAAAAGGGATTTAATAATAAACTTATACTATTGTTCTTATAAATCAAATTGTTAACAGTTATTTTATGGTAGTGAAGGAAGAAACGACTAAAACGAGCTGTCAGGTCACGCTGTCTATAGACATTCATGACTGCAAGAAACTTGGATGCGTTGCCGTTGAATGAAGAAGGATGGAATTAAACGGTCTTTACACATGGCTAAATTCTGAGTCTAACAATAGAGATGGTGCCATACGAATAAGCGAGAAGCACTTACAACTTCTCACTTCTTAGTATTGCACCATCTCTTTTGTTAGACTCTGAATTTAGCGAAGTGTAAAGGCCGTTTCATGTAGTTGTAGTTTGGTAGAGCATTTATTTATGAAATAGACTACACCTCGACCGGGGACATAATATTGGCATATCAACAATTTCATTCGGTTGGTTCAGACCCCCCTCCCCCCCCTGGTGTTACCAATGCATATTCATAGCGCTATTTGGATCGACATCCCGCGTTTAGTGCTTGATTTCTGCATGTACCTGGATTTGTATTTTATTTATTCTTATAAATGTACTTATACATTGTAACAAACGAGTGAAAGAAAAAAATTTCTAAATGACAAAAAAGGCCGTAACCGGGTTTCTTTCGCCATTTCTTTTACCGGTGGCCATTTTGCTTGTGTCCGAAATGGTGGTAGTATATAACGTAGTTTATTTTCTTTATACATATATACAAATTGTAAATGACAAGAAAAAGTGCCTGTGAAGGTCTAATTTCTGAAATAAACGATTTCATTTCATTTCATTTCAACTCATTTCATAAAAGAGGTTCTACCACCAACCACTTTCCATAAGGTGTACCACTTGCTTGCCTGCGGCATGACCTAACAAAAATCCCATAAAATACATAACAATTTGCATTTTTAAACTATGAATTGCAGTAAATCACATTAACATTATATTAAATAAACAATATTTCCTGCGTGATTTTATTATTTTTACACGTAAACAAAATGCGTGTTAACAACCAATAAATGTTGAACATAGCTACGAACATACTCGTAATTCGAATATAAAGGAACGAGTCAACTCGATTGTAATCTCATAACGATACATTCGAAACTTTGCCGTAATTGCCTCTCGATATGGAAACACAGTTAGCACATGATGGGGGAATAATGCCCGAGGAAACTGTATACAAAAGTTTTAATTTATACCAACTTGTAATTGACTGAAATGTATTGTATGTGAGCTCGTTTGGTTTTGTATTTTTTTTATATATGTGTAACTGTGTGTATATGTGTGTAACCATAGCGCGATCTATTTTTTCCTATGGCGCCATCTTTTACAAATGAACACAAACTAAATTTCCATACAAAATTATATTTTATAGAAAAGCTATTATATCAACCTTCAACAATGTGGTAAACTTCGAATTCGAATAATTTACTTAGAGAATATGCCTTCATAGGTACTTTCTCTGGTAATTTACAACTTATATACTTAACTAGAGAAACCCGCGCAACTTCGTGTGCGTTTATCCTTTCCCGTGGGAATTTCAAAAAATTCTTTCATATCGGTTGCCTACATCATACACCACACTTTTCAGAACACACCCAAAAAATTGTCATTTGTATAGTTATATTTTTTTCTATTTTTATACTTCTCATTACAATCTTTGGAGTGGGCGTTTATGAAATAGGCTAGTCCGACCGGTGAAGTGCCACCCTTTTACAGAATATTGACGTGAAGCAGCAATGCGTAGCGTTCGGAGAGTGAAATATCCGAAATTCTTGTTTGCCACCTTTGTGGTATAACAAAAATCTAACTCCTTCCTTATACTATTTCTCGCTATATCCTGTTTTTTCTGTTATGGGTCGGCAACGGGTCAGGCACCCTAGAATCTATGTGCTCCAATAGTCGACGGTAATCACCTTATAGCAAATGATCCATATTCCTGAACTTGTTTTCCAACCACTTCCGTAAAAAAATGTTTAAGAATGTCGGTATTTCAACAACCTACCTACAACCTCAGCCTACAACCATCCATCCCTACAACAACACTACGAAATAATAGAGCGAGTCGACATAATGAAATTTCGTTTATGTGAGAAAGAGACAATATCAATATGCCATTTAACCATTGACCAATTTAACTTGAACCCTGTCAAATATTATAAAATTTAATATATTTAATTACTGACTGTTATTATCGATGAATCGATGAATATGATTCAGTCCGCTTTAAACATATTTAGAATTTTAGCTGTTTTTCCGAGATCACAAACAAAATAAATAGCACGACGACATTAAGAAATCATTTTGTTTGATTATTCACAATTTATAAAAATATGACAGATGACACACTTCACTTCACATGTGTCAAAATGAAATGTGATTGAATCAAAAGCACTAAGGAGTATGAGTATTGATATCAAATCGAAGAAAATTACCCACAAAATACATATTGTTCAAGAATTTCAATAAAATAAGAATCATGTCTTCCTTCAATTCTCTTAAACAATTTTTATGCAAAATTTGAAGTAGATTGGACCAAGGAATCAAGTTGTCCCATAGTAACTTTACCCCCCTTTTTCACCCCCTTAGAGTTCGAATTTCGAAAAATCCTTTCTTATCGGACGCCTACGTCATATAATAGGTCCACCTGCCAAGTTTCAGATTTTTACGATGAGTGGTTTAGGCTGTGCGTTGATTCTCAGTCAGTCAGTCAGTCAGTCAGTCAGTCAGTCAGTCAGTCAGTCAGGACAAAGCATTTTATATATATAGACTAGAGAAACCCGCGCAACTTCGTTTGCGTTTATCCCGCTTTCCCGTGGGAATTTAAAAAAATTCTTTCTTATCGGTTGCCTACATCACACACCCAAATATCAGGTCTCTACGGTCAAGACAAAAAGATTTTCATATGTATACATGATTATTTTTCTATTTAAATACTTCTCATTACAATCTTTGGAGTGGGCATTTATGAAATAGGCTATCCCGACTGGTGAAGAACCACCCTTTTACAGAATATTGACGTGAAGCAGCAATGCGTTTCGTTCGGAGAGTGAAATATCCGAAATTCTTGTTTGCCACCTTTGTGGTATAAAAAAATCTAACTCCGTCCTTATACTATTTCTCGCTATCTAACCTGTCTTTTCCTGTTATAGGTCGGCAACGGGTCAGGGTAAAATCTATGTGCTCCATAGTCGACGGTAATCACCTAATATCAAATGATCCATATTCCTGAGCTTGTTTTCCAACCACTTCCGTTAAAAAAATGTATGAGTATATGGGTATTTCAATACCTACAACCTCAGCCTACAACCATCCCTACAACAACACTACGAAATATTAGAGCGAGTCGACGTAATGAGATTTCCTATAAGTGAGAAAGAGACAATATCAATATGCTATTTAACCATTGACCAATTTAACTTGAACCCTGTCAAATATTATACATTTAATCATAGATTTAGAATTTTTTCGCTACGCAACGTACGTTTCGTACATCCTATATCTATGCATTTAATATTTAATTACTTACCTACTGTTTATTATCGATGAATATGATTCAGTCCGCTTTATACATAGTTAGAATTTTAGCTGTTTTCCGAGATCACAAACAGCATAAATAGTACGACGACATTATGAAATCATTTTGTTTGAATATTCACAATTTAATTAAAAATATTACATGACAGATGACACACTTCACTTCACGGATGTGTCAAAATGAAATGTAATTGAATCAAAAGCACTAAAGAGTATGAGTATTGATATCAAATTGAAGAAAATTACCCACAAAATACATATTTTTCAAGAATTTCAATAAAATAAGAATCACGTCTTCCATCAATTCTCTTAAACAATTTTTATGCAAAATTTGAAGTAGATTGGACCAAGGAATCAAGTTGTCCCATAGTAACTTTACCCCCCTTTTTCATCCCCTTAGGGTTCGAATTTCGAAAAATCCTTTCTTATCGGACGCCTACGTCATATAATAGGTCCACCTGCCAAGTTTCAGATTTTTACGATGAGCGGTTTAGGCTGTGCGTTGATTCTCAGTCAGTCAGTCAGTCAGTCAGTCAGTCAGTCAGTCAGTCAGGACAAAGCATTTTATATATATAGATTAAATTAACATAAAAATACACTATAAACTACCAACATTTCGGAAACAAGCAAAATGGACACCGATAAAAGAATGGCGACAACCTTAACATTTTTTTTCCAATCCTTACAATAACAATATACCTGATATCTACATACATTTACAAGAAAATACAATAGAATTCCTGTATACACAAGTGGTGGATCTCCACCACTTGTTGTGCCGTAACCGGTTATCTAACCGATTACGGCTTTTTTCGTCAATATCAGATCCTTTTCAGGTATCAAATATTTTAACATGTTTTTCAATTTTTTACAAAAAAAAATTTAAGTATCCTAATAATATGACTTTTACAGAAAGTAGTAATACTTTTACAGAAAGCCGCACAACAATCATAAGGCCCATGCACAACAAACCCTGCCACAATTCAATCTCAAACACTACTTAATTTTTTGTTATTTGATGTGCCCTTGGCCTAGGCCCGTGCACATTAAACTATACCGGCCTATGGGCGAGATGAAAAAACATATACAAACATAATAATGATAATAAATATTTATATTCGAAAGTGCTTGTAATATGCCTATTTGAATAAAAATATTTTGATTTTGAATAACTTGCATTTTAATATTATGTAAAAATCAATACAAGTCATTAAAGTTTTATGTTTTTACTATATCTATCTACTATATATAGACCCCTGATAGTAGATATAATTAAAGTGTAGATGTAATTACATTGTTATATAACAGTTACTTACTCATACTTTATTTTTTCAGTACTTTTGAAACACAATGAGGTTGCCTGTCGCCTGCTGGCCTAGCTGACCTGGGACCGTACCATGACCGCTTAAAACAAAACAAGAACGGCTGAGTAAGGGAGACAGCGCAATACATGATGTAAGGCGACGTCTCGTTTACACAATCGTTTAAGGATAGTTTTAAAAGGTCGTGGTACGGCCCCTGGCCTTGATTTCCTCAGCTTTTAAAGGCCATAGGGCCATAGCGTGATTTTAATTCACCCTATTAATTCGTACAACATTATAACGTTAAGTAAATTTCGAAATATTATAATTATCAGTGCGTAATACGTGTATATTTTATTAAAATTGGTTGAAACATTTAATTAATAATTTATCGCTTCAAGCGGTTTGAATGAAAGAATTTCTATTTTTGTATTAAAATTTAATAAACATTGTGTCATTAATATATAATTTATAGGGATTTGGCGAAAATTCCATTTCGGTGTTGGAAGATTTAAATATATGGACTGCAAATTAACAATATTAACAAAAAGGATCTAATGTACAGTCAGCGGCATAAATATGTTATTATTTTGTCACTACATCGAATCGATGATAATATTTACTTTTAAACAAACAAAAGTGACAAGCCATTAAAGTAACTTTAAAACATTAAATAATTTATCTTGTGATATTTTGTATTTGTTTTACCACTTGCTGATAGATTATTAGTTAAAAATAACTGCCAGAATCATAGTAATACGATTTCGATTTTCATACAATTTCTCCATCTGCATATTAGAGATCATAACACTAAGTAAAAGTTATATAATAAGTGGATTTTAATAACTGAAAATCCAGTTATTTAAACTCTATAATGTTCAGATTGTATATTGACTCATTATTGCATAACGGGGTCCAAATATTAAATTAATTTTGTGTGAATAGCATTATTGTGGTTAATCAGTGATTGAATGAAGGGTGCCCCTTCCCATATCTTCTTAATATGAAGGATCCCTTCATATGAGGGTCTAGGGAAGGCCTGTCATAAATTTCATGACTGCATCGTGTTATACATTGATAACTTTACCCGGTCTCCTTTACTTATATTAAAAGTGGTTAAAATAATTAAGATATTAATTAATGTTATTTAAACAACAGATTCTCTTATATCATCAAATTCACTGTTGATTTTTATTAATGCAGCCATTACGCAAGCAATTAATTAATATTTTGAAAATGTGAAATATTGCATTTATTATCACGCATATATTTTCACGCGAATTACAGCAAAATAACTTAATTCGTTCTCAAAATAACCAAATTCGCTAAAATACAGTATCAAGAATCACCCAAAAAAAAAACAACAAAATCACCGGGCTTTAACGAGATTGTACCTAAGTATTTTTTATTTCTGAGATTTTGCATTGGAGGCGTTTAGGAGGCCTATGTCCAGCAGTGGACTTCTTGTGGCTGAGATGATGATGATTCGTGAGATTAGAGCATTCAACTAAACAAACAAGTTTTTCCAGTTTTATATTATTTATAGATTAAATAAATAAGAGGCGGATAAACTAACATAAAGACAGATACTAAAAGCATTCTTGTCTCCATTGTTGACATTTTGATGCATCAAAGGCTCCGAACACATTCCCATACAGTGGCGGTACTTCCAATAAAGCCGAAAAGCCGGGCTTGCCCTACTAAAATAGGCAATATAATATAAAAAACTCATTATAGCTTAACTACATTTTCATACTTATTTTTTAAAATCAAAATCGATCGAAATAATATTCAAAAATAAATAATTCATTACCGCGCCGCGGCCGGCGGATGAACTAAACATGAAGGTTAATTTTTAATACGAACTGTGTTCCCCATCCGCACCGCACGCGGCACACGCACACATCCCCGTCGACATAATGATGACACAGTCTGGAGCGAGCGAGACAAAGACCGCTAAAAATGGGCTTTATATGCGATTTGTACCGTGCTACACAACGGCTTCAGACTTCTCGCTCTAACGTATGAAAAAACGCACACAAACGTATCTGACGTATCTGTCAAAATTGAACAAATTACTATGGAAAAATAAGCCATGATTGCTAATGAATGTAGCCGCGGATCCTCAGCGGCTCAGCGCTGGATTTGATTCGATCGAACTTCATTCATATTATTAGTGTTCATGCGGCTAATTTGTTGTTGTTTTGTGAAAAAATTGACTTTGCATTAAATAACGTGTTTATAATCAGTGAATCTCAGTGAATATTGTTTCGTGTGAAGTGATAAGTTTGTGTGTTTTTACGATTTGTAAACTTAGTAAATGTGAAATCGGATAGATTTTCTGTTAGAATTTATTTTAACAGGTTAGTTAACAACTCTAAAACCTACTCTCCGGACTTAAGTAAGTATTATTAACTCTATATTAGAACGGAAAGAGAAATACAATAGTTGGCTGCTCTCGATCTTATATTGTTATTTATTTAAGTTTTGCATATTTAAAACGTAAACTCGTAAAATAGGTACCTACCTATCTCAATCTTATTTCACTCGATATTTCAATCATGTATTTACGTAATGACCACAATCGCAGTGTTTTCTAATTAATAGATAGGTAGTTATTGACTATTTTGTGCTGTGCATTATGCACAATAAGAATTTGCCTTTTCAAAAATATTATAAATCTAATCCCTCGCTTAGATTAAATAACGCATAATTTTAGAAATAAATTCGATTCGAATTGTTATTATGACGACGACCTCCGTGGCGTAATGGTTACCACGCCAGACCGCCACCCAGGAGGTCCCTGGTTCGATCCCCGGTTGGGTCATGATGAAAAACGAACTTTTTCTGATTGGCCTCGGGTCCTGGATGTTTATCTATATATGTATTTGTTATAAAATATAATATCGTTGAGTTAGTATCCCATAACACAAGTTTCGAACTTACTTTGGGGCTAGCTCAATCTGTATGAATTGTTCCCTTATATTTACCTAATTTAAATCTCGATACGATTTCTAAGATATAAAAAAATCGATTACATAATTGTATTCTATGAAACTTTGAATAGGTAGCATCAATTCTCTCAAAAAATATAAGTACATACCTGTACCTACCTATCTGGCTTGCCTTGCTATTGAACCCTAGGCACGCCACTGATTCCCATAGGACAATGTGAGTCCAGGAAATTCACGCCAAAATGTCGAGTTATTTTAGGGAATACTCTTACACTAATATAATGCGCGTCATGAGGTCGACAGCTAAATGCTTTCTCTAAATGGACTGAAAAAAAAAGTATTTCGTGAAAAAAAAACACAAATGCCATTGTCTTTTTTTAATTCAATCTATCACTATTATCAAAGTCTCCCACTGTTGGTGGTACTACCACAGAGGATCATATTCTGTGGTACTAGTCTCCCTTCTAAACGGCAAGAATGCGAGATTTTTTTTACAAGAATCTTGATTTATAAAAAAATACTCGAGATACAAGTCGCAAATACCAAGATATTCGGTAAATACTTAATACTAGACATATTCTATTCATACTCGAGTTATAAGCGTTATTCGGGATAGGTACTTAACGCTTAAGCCACTCTTTTCTACAGCGATAATAGTCGGATTACTAAATGGTTAAATAGTTGAAATTACTATCGAGTAATTTCAAATATCGATTTGAGATATTAGATACCTGCCGATACTCAATAAGATATTTTTTGACAATTTAATTTCAATAGTCTAAATGAATAAAACTATGTGGAGGATCCCTTAGCTGGCATCCAATTTAGCCTAGTGTAAATTGAATTCACCTTGGCCACCAGTCTAAGCAATTATATTATCCCGAAACATTATTACATAGCGGCAACTTGTCCCAAGAAGCAAGTGACTAGACATGAGACACACATATAAATATTTTTTTTTATGTATAGGGACAATTCATACAGATAGAGCTAACCCCAAAGTAAGTTCGAAACTTGTGTTATGGGATACTAACGATGTTATATTTTATAACAAATACATATTATAGATAAACATCCAAGACCCGTGGCCAATCAGAAAAGGTTCGTTTTTCATCATGACCCGACCAGGGATCGAACCCGGAACCTCCTGGGTGGCGGTCTGGCGTGGTAACCATTACGCCACGGAGGTCGTATTTATATTGTATTTTCGTAAATAATCGCATCCTATGCTCACATAGATAATTTCTAGACTTTTTCATAATAATTTAACCTATTTTTTTTGCCAGCATTATTTCCTTTTTAGTGGTTGCCTGGAAGAAATTACGATACTAATATAATATTACTATACTAATATAATATTAGTATAGTATCGTAATTTCTTACAAAATTACGATATCGTAATTTCTTCCAGGCAACCACTGATAAAGAAATAATGCTATATAATTTTTTTGGTTGCCTGGAAGAAATTACGATACTATACTAATATTATATATTACTGATAAAGAAATAATGCTATACTAATATTATATATTAGTATAGAAAAAATGCATTTGTCACAAATACAAAGAGAAGCGCTACTATACTTTATTGTGTTTATAGTCGGGAATAGCATTCTTATAAAATATGTGCAATGAAAGATTGAGATGCAATTTGTTAAAAACGTAATAAAATTACAATTTCGCGGTCTGTGTGGAGCAACCAATTTAAGGCCGCCTATTATTATACTTCTAAATTAATTGTCCGTGTTTATTGAAATTTTTCTTTGATTCAATAAAGTGTTATAATTAAGAGTATTTTAATTTGTAACAATTCTAAATTTTATTCATTTAAATGTTTAGCAAAATTTAAATTTCATTAGAAGGATGAAATTTGCGTATAAGCTTACAATCTGACGGGCTTAGCAAGAGCAGCGCGCTGGCGAAACCCAAGCTTAGGCACTCTGCCGACACTCAGAATGGTGGTACCCGACTTAATTGCCACTAAACGGTCTCTGAAGGACCGGCCCCGCTCACTAACGGACCAATGCTCCATGCAAATGGAATTACTCACGACACATGCCTTGGAGTGTACTACATTCACGTCTATTACATTTTAATTTCTTTAATAAGATTTAGGTCAAACTTATTTCTTAATTTTTATTATTATTATTGAATCGCTCAAAACTTTTTTTGAAGTTTATGGTTGTCACTGTCAAATTAACGAAGAAAACCGGCCAACTGCATGTCTGGCCATGCACAGTGTAGGGTTCCGTATTTTCTGTGCTTTGCTTGCTTGCAAATGAGTCCAATATCATATTCTATGACATTTGTAAGTTTTCGTCAAAGAAATTTTACTTCATAAGTTCGTCGGCTATTACTTGGTAACTAGTAGAGCCTACATAACCGTCATAGTTTTCCTTGTGGGTTCACTAATATGGACTACTACTGCTACTACCATGATTTTTTTCAAATTTCTAAACACAAGCCTTTCGGAGTTACATGTAAATAATTTTAACGTTAAATGCAAATAATTCGCAAACGGATCATTGTATCGGAAAATGATCTTCCCACGCCCTGAATGTTTTTAAGAGACCTATTTAACGATTTGTCTAAAAATATTTATTTATTTATATTAATAAATATCACTGACTGACATAATTTTATAAACAACATTTATAGATCTCCGAAGAATATCATGATATATCGAAGTTTTAACAATATCTTCAGGGACTCCTGTTACACGTCTCATTAAGACGGAATACAATACTTCTTGGCAGTTTTATTGTTGCCATGTTTACTGCTGCCTAACTTGCATTCATGCTATTATTTCCACTATCAACGTGTCCCTTGCTCTATGTTTAAAACTGCTAAACTTTCTTTGCCTTTAATTCATGATAACAGTCGACGAATGTCGATTCAAAAAAATTTGTGAATAATGTCAAAAATATCTTCTGGATACTATTTTTTATACCAATGGCTTTTTTGTTTTTGTTAACGAGCTAGTGGTAGATAGAGTAGTTTATCTATATTATTTACCTTTACTATTTTGTACACTTTGATTAGAGAAAGGGCTTGTATACAACTGCGATAAGGTTATCGCAAGAATTGGCGAAGTGACTCACAAGTTTTTGCTATCGTCACCCGAACTATAGAGTCGTGTGACGTCATGCCACACGATCTCACATGCTAAAGATGTGAGTCACATTTTTGTGTAGAAGCACACCACAGAGCCTGTGCATACATTTCATAAAATCGCCCAATAAAGAGCAAGGAAAATAGACAAGTGTTAAAAGAAGATAATTGACACATAAACACACTTCCACGTATTTTCACACCTACACACTCAATTTAGTGAATTGTTTTATATTCATAGTTCTTTTTTTGTACAATTAAATTAATAAACCGTCTGTGTCACTATAACCTATTATGTTAATAGGAAGCTACTGGTATCTTGCAATACAGGACATCCTAGTGCGAGAACCAGGATCCGTTTATTTATTTTATTTTTTATTTTTTATACCACACAGGTGGCAAACAAGCATACGGTCGGTCTGATGGTAAGCCGTCACCGTAGCCTATAGACGTAAGCAATACCGGGGGTATCACTCGCGCGTTGCCAACCCTCCCAACCCCCCCAAGTGGAGCTCTGGAGACCTTACTCACCGTAGGAACACAACATGGCCGAGACCATGCTATTTGACTACGATCTTCTGTAAGGTGGAGGTCCTTCCCCAGACGGGCTGCTCCGATTTGAGCGGATTATCCACTGTGCCCGGTAGGGCACAGCGGATAATCTTCAGGTTTGTTGTTCAGAGAGGTATCTCTGAACAACAAACCTTTTGAAAATAAACTATTTGATTTGATTTGAACTTCATACTTAGAACTTTAAAAATTATGTTTTCAGTTTAATATCAACAGTGAAATTCGTATTAATTCTATTTTCAGTTGCATTCTTCTCCGCTGTCGTTTTCCTAAATCTGAAATTAACTGAGATTCTAATTGGTGTTCAAAAAGTTACTACCGCGCTACAGTCTAAAGCAAAACAAAAATAGAAACTTTACCCATCTAAAAATGCAGTTTTAACAATGCAAAGCAGAACTTTTAATCCGTACCGAAAACTTTGACCAGTGAAAAGCTTTAAAAAGCTTTAAGCCCACAATCTGTGGAATGAGCTAAACAAATGACTTGTGTCATCGTAACATACCATTAATTATAAAAATTAGGTTAAAATTTTCATTTAATTAGCATTTCGTGACTGTTCAGTGTGAAACAACACTGGGCGGGTACTGTACTTCATAAGCAAATATTTGCATAATATTCTTTATATTGTATGTCTTGTTTAAATTGTTTAACATTAACCAAATAGAGTATTATTTTTGTCACCTGTGTAACGAAATTTAGGGTAGAAGTTTGTTGCCGAGTGCACGCACCATACGACTAGTTACTGTTGTACTTAATGAAAAAATATTTTTGCACCTAATCAGCCAGTTTCTGACTAAAATGCATTAATTGCACATTATGTCTCAAGCTATATTTTTCCTCTTTTGACAATGGCAGCTATACTTTAAAAATGCGTATCAGAACTGGTGGTTTACTTATTATTTTCAATGCGAGAAATACATTATATTTATCAAGAAAGAAGAACGATAATAATCATTATATTCAATAACCAAGTTTTCGATGTTAATGAATTTCAGGTTCCGCGGTTTTCATACCGATGCTCTTTAACGACCTCTCAGGGTATCGTTCTCGTATATTTCCCAACTTTAGATCGACTTTACAAAAGCAATAATGAAATTTATCAATTGTTTCAGATATTTCACCGCAACACAAGAAATGGAACAGATAACCAAATACCTACTCATTATAGCATCTCTCATGACAGTAGAACTAACAGTTACCGAAAGCAAAAACGAAACAAAACTAAAAGTAGATAGAAATTATTACCACATACCCATATTCATTAATGTTTGCGACATAATGGATAGACGATCAAAAGTACACTGTTACTGTGACAGTAATAAACCTAAAATGGCTACGACAGCAGATTGTTGGGTTTTTAGTGGCGGATTAACAGAAGACGATCCCATTTGGCCAAACTTCTCATCTCAATCTGAAATAGAACATCTCATGTTTAATGTACGGACAGACGACGCCTTAACGTTTGTACCAGCGAAAGCCATAGTTAGACTTGATAAATTAAAACACGTGTCAATACAATTTGGAACTATAACTAGGATTCCTCCATACGCCTTCACAAACTCAAGTTCGTTGAGACAAATAATTTTGAAGTCGAATAAAATCACTACTTTGGACAGACACTCGTTCGCACAAATGATGATGCTGTCGAACTTAAGCTTGGAAGACAATTTAATAGCAGAGCTAAAACGAGAAGTATTTTTCAATTTGCCGAACCTGCACGTGCTACATTTATCCAATAACAATTTAAGCTTGATACACGAAGGTTGTTTTAAGCACTTGAACAATTTAGTAGAGTTAAGGCTAGATAATAATTACATATCAGTTATAACAAAAGAAATGTTGGAAGGATTAGAAAATTTGTCCAGACTGAATTTGAGAAACAACAAATTGACAATGATAGGAAATTTGGCTTTCAGTGAATCTTGGGGGTTAAAGGAATTGCTGCTAGATAATAACGTCATAGAGTTCATATCAGAAAGAGCATTCGGGGGCTTGAGTCAGTTAAGAAAGCTCACTTTATCCGGTAACAGGCTGACAACGTTTTATGAAGACATACTTGAAGATATAAGAAGTCTCATAGTTTTAGATCTGAGAGACAATCTTTTACAAACGATGTCGTACGAGACCATCCGGCCCGTCGTGGAGAATGATAAGTCTGTTCCAGCGGTAGTTTACTTAGATGGTGAGTTGAAACTTTTCTCGTGTTATTTACAGCTTCAATACTGTTACGCGTGAATATATAAGGTTTTACGTCTCGTATATCTTTATTGGGGACGGTCCAATCCAGAGAAAGTTTTAAGATAGTTCGCCAAAAAATAGTACATTCGTAAAATGTACGCACTCACTAAATATTAATCCAAATAATGTTCTAGGCGTAAACTTTTTTATCGTCGTTTTTTTTATCTCCGAAGGGCAATTCTCAATAGATAATTTACGTAAGTACTCCTTATTAGGTAATTCTCAAGAAGGTAAAAATTGAACTTCTCAGTATTTTTCACGAGAAATTTAATAAACACGATTCACAACAAAGAGAGTCAAATTCAAGATCGCTTGAAGAAATACCTGACTTAAGGTACCTATTGAATATTTTAAAAACAAAGGAAAATTTTACAATGTCACATTTAATTTTTAATACAATACAGAACTTAATTTGTACCGCGACAATAGAGCCATAACGATGAACATTTCAGGAAATATGATTATCATAAAATATGTATGAGGATACTTACTTACACAGCATAATAATTTATTACATATGAAAAGCCTTTCAGATAGCAGATGATTTATCGGATCGGAGGTCGAAAATCACTATTGCCATAAATTGTGATACCGCTGCTGGTGAATTTGAAGAGAATCATAAGTTATAATAACGTGTAGCAATATATTTGGTTAATGGTTCTTACCTTTACATATTCTGATCAAATGTAGGAGAAAGATTTTATATTTATATAAATGTACACAAGTTTAGAAATTACATATTAAGTTAAGTAAATTTTTGGTTTTTAAAGAGATTAACAAACTTTTTATTATTATTTGCTACGCTTTCACGTCTAATCCGATGAATTAAGATGGGGATATTTTAAGATGGAGATGATTTAGATTATATGAAGAATTCATATAAAAATACCGCGATTTTAGTACGCACACAAAAAATGTTACTGGTAAAGTTCAGTTAAATGAAATCTGATAGTTATTAAATCTCATATCTCACAATGTAACATTAATTAAATATAATGTAATTGGAAAAGCCAAATTAATGTTTAAAATAACAGTTGTTTATCAGAAACGTTTAAATAAAGCGTCGAGTAGTGTTTTAACCTGTCTATATGATAATAGACTCGAACTCAATCAAATTAATGTTACTGTGTAGTTAAAACAACGTACACCTTCAATAATGTAATAATTATTATTTCTACAAAACATAGGTATTATAATAGATGATTTCGATATTTATTAGAAATCGTTATATTTTACAAATTACTTGAGGAACACTAACAATAAAATTCGTGAAGTACCTACCTACTTGAACAAACGTGTCGAACAATTGTGAAAGAAACATCGCAAAAGGCAGAAAATATAGTGACCGTGACAAATCTTAAAAAGAACATATTAAATTAGAATATCCCGAAATCCCGTGGGCTCGGCAATCCGGCGACTTTTCCACAGAAGCAAACGAGGCCAATAGAAAGGCATTATCTGTGGCATATTGGATATATCCGAATATTGGGTTCACAGAGGTATAATCCTTTTATTTCTTACGTTTCATAGCTATCGCGCACGTAAATCAGCCGCTAGAGGCCCCAATCGTACCTATATTTCGCAAAGGGACACGATAAATTTGCCCTCCATCGCCGAATAGCTTTTATTTGCAAAAATTCTTGTTTGTTTATTAGGTGCTTTATAGGTCCATTGTGTGTTTTCCTCGCAGTTCGTTTTTGATTATTCATGGTCGTACTTTCCTTATTGTGGCCGCGAGTTATAATGGTGGATGTTTTGTTAAACACATTACGTATGAGAATAACATCAAAGCATATTACAATAAAGTTTGAGCAAGCAACGGCTGCTTTTTTGAAAATTGTTTACCTCGGTTTACGGTTGGTTTAAAAAATACGATTGTGATTAATTGACGTGAATAATTTTAAGAACGCAGCTCTTAAGAATAGACGTGGGAGCGTAAGAGGATGCAGGCGCAAACTTAATGGGGATGGCAGCTGCTGCCTACATCAGACTAGCTTCAGCAATTTTAATGACAAAATAAAATACATTTTGGGAGCGTAGTTTATCTTTTGCATTGGGCATAGTTCTTAAATTCTAAAAACATTTTCATCTTAAACGATGATTTTTTTAAAGGTCGTCGATGAAAAATACCCATTTCATTTAAAATGACTTATTAAAACTGTGAAAATTTTTTATTAAATAATTCGCTTAGTATTTTAAAATCCTAAATATCTGGGAATACTACAGGGACTAACGTAATTTGATTTAATAAAATCCAAGTAACCTAACTATACGAAATAATTACTGTTTAGACCAAAAGGAATTACGGGAGATATCAATATACCGTAATTTTCCTAATCCAATTTTGGAAATTAAATTGGGGGTCCATCCTTATCTAACTAACCGTACAAATATAGCTTTCTTGCTTATACTAAGGTAATATGCTTATTAAGGATACTTAATTTGATAATAATAATCCACAATGCTTACAAAATCTAATTAGCTCATATCAGCATCTGGAGAAATTGGGATTCATAACGGCGACTACAGAGTGACAATAAGCAGTAAATCTCATTGAAGTCCCGGGAGAAATACCAGAACCTGTATTCCGCACAGCATCTAAAAAAATATGAACAATCTTGATGGAAACATTTTAAAAAAGAATTAAATTTCAGTGTTTCTGGTCTATATTAGGGTTAAATCTTTTACTCTGTAACAAAATGCTAAAAATTACTACACCAAAAGAGATTATTAACACATAGGCGAGTTAATAACAGAAATTTGGTCATCTCATAACATGAATAACAAAATTTCGGTTTTGCTACATACTAGAAATACCTAGTATTGTCCAGTATTAGTGTCCAGTATTAAAAACTTAGACTTAACCAAACAATTTTCCTTCCAAAGGTTGACTGGTAGGTAATGTTTTTAGCGTTAAGTCCGCCTTTTGTACCCAGATATTGTGGTCAATAAAGTTTAAATAAATAAAAGCGTTTACGGTTGTTTTCATCAATATCGAATAGTTACAATACATTGCTCTAAATTTAAAAAGATATTAGACTAACTTTTCAGTACATTTGATACATAATGCGCAATGAAAAGCACCATTCCGATCTAGAATAAGGCAGCACGTGCCAAGTTGGGATAAGACCCATTTTTCTTAGTTTCGAACCAAGACCAAAGTATCTGTTCGCTGCAGGTTGCGACGTTGGCAAGTTTCACATAATTCTGCTACGCTAGTCGAATGCAAATAACTTACAATAGATGTCTTCGTTAAAATTACTTTATTTCCTGGTTTAAGCGAATAAGTTTTAACATTAAAAATACAAATTAAACGATAGAGGTGCTAAGTAGATTTTTCACTATCCTCTATTAAACCGAAATTCATTGAGTTTATGCAGTTACCAAAATTTTTTAATTATCTTAGGCGAAAAATTAAAAAAATCGTCTTCCCGTCCACCGTCTAAACATTAATTGGTTACTAATATTAAATACAATTTTAGAACATGTAACCTAACTAATTCTTTAGAGTTACAAAATCTTCCAATGTACCAAAAACATCCTATAAAAAAGTTATAATCGTCACCATTGCACATTATTATGATCACGTGTGCTTTATTCAAATTATGTAACTTAATCCAGAAAATAAATTTTAAGTGCCCATTTCTGAGGAGCTCGAAGGAGCCTCGTAAAGGGTAATATTACAAAAACCCTACCGTCCCTTAATTATAGTAACATAGAAACTAATTCCCCGTTTCATTTCAGGTAACCCACTCAACTGCAATTGTCGCTTGTCCTGGGTGTATGTTCTGCGAAACGAAACTAAACACAATGCTTTGAGGAATGCCCTTGACAAAATATCATGTATCACAGACACATCTAATGAGAGACACTCAAGTCAAGAAGATATCGAAATTGATAATCAGAATGTCCTCTCAGACGACAGTTACGATTACTATGACAAAAATGAAGACTACAACAACAGCAAAGTTAAAACAAGTAAAGCGAAGAAACTGTCTGACATACCACTGGAAAATTTACCCTGCCCAAAGGACATCATGCAGTCTATGGAGGAAACTTACGGACATCCTGTCCAAAATGAAATTAGGCTAAAAGCATTTTCTGCTGTGGGTAGGCTTGTTCCAAATGTTCTTGTTGTAACAATGTTATTAAAGGTGTTGTTTTAAAGTTTTGGAAGAGACAAAGATATTTGTGATATTAGATGTTAACATAAAATGTATCTAAATCTAGTCCGCGAAAGTTGATAGTTGAAATACTATAAGTATTAGTACAGACTTTTTTGTAAAACAATTCTAAATGATAAAATTACACCTTACTGCAAAAACATAATTAAATATATAAACACATTTAATGGTAAGTACCAAATGTCTTACTTGTCACACAAAATACAAATTTCTTTGAAAAACACAGCTAGGACGTTATATTCGATTACTGAAATCAGGACAGTTATAAAATAAACGAAGTATAAAAACAGGTAGGTAACTTTCCTATGCATATATTTGAATAGTAATCGTACAATTTGATACATTGTGGAACTACTATCAACTATCACGATAATTTTATTTAAGTTAGTAATAATGTTACTATTATGAATTGTTGTTAACTTTAAAGATTCTGCTGATTTACACATTTCATGGTAGCGTTTTATATTTTCACGCGTTGAACGTTTGTAAATATTATATTAAAATATTTTAGAATTAATAGACTCGAATTGGTAGAGTTTTCAATCTTTTAATGTGAGGGACAACTTTTGAATTAGTACCAAAAATTTTTTTATATGCACCAAACAATGAAATCATCCCCATCTACTGGCTTACTCGCGCGATTAATTTCAATTCTGTATATTTTCAATTTAATTTATGACTCATGAAATTTTATACCTACTATTTGGAGTATATAGGATAGCGTACAGTACCAGTAACAATACTTTTTAAGTGAATGGCACATTATATTATGACTGTTAGTGTCAAACTAAAGAGGAAGAAAACAGTGGCGCAATTATGTCTCAAGAAGATGATGTCGTTTTGATGTCAATATGATGTTGACATTTACGTGATACTATTTTATGTCAAAAACGCGTTTAAGTTGATGTCAAGTAGATATCGCGTATTTCGAAGAGCATAATACGAAATAGTTTGTAATGTCAAGTTGACACTAAAACGACATCATTTGTAAGCTTTATTGCACCACGGATTGCATGAGATTAAGAGAAATTGAAATTAAAATACGTTTCAGAACAGTTTCTGAAATAATAATAAAATTTTAGTCCATTGTTAATAGTGGTAATATTTTTTGACAGAAGATTATTGAAAGAACTAACTAAAGATTGTGTAACAAATGAGAAAAGTTATAAGAATTACTAAGGAACAATAGAAAAAAAATTGTGTTCTATTTTTCTTTTTTTGTCGTTTTAACAATACTTGCGATATCAAATAACGAATGAGTAGGGAAAAAGTTTTGACGTGGCCTTAAGGAGAACAAACAAGTTGCCCTTAAGGGATACATGCAGGTATTTCCTAGCCGGGCGAATAAAAAAAGTGAAAAAGTGCCCGCATTTGTCATTCACGGTTCCGCGGACGTGTTGGAATCTATTTTTCTTCTACACCACCTTTCTTAGTCATAGGGATAGAATATTTTAGTACCATTACCTATATAATGCAAGATGATAAAATCAATAGAATTTTATAAATATCAGCGTGCCATTTACTTACCACGTCTCTCTCGAATCGCGCAGGTCCGGATCAGTTTGGTTCTAATCTGTTAGGATTTCCTGTCGATAGCGAGCGGTGCGGTGGTTGAAGGATACTGTTTAGTGTCATTAGAAAATATTTCCTTTCAACATAACCCATTCATTGTTCAATCATAGAAAACAACACCAGATTACATATATTCCATTCCATCCAGTATACCTTCTTACCTACTTGTCACAATATTTCTAGTGTAATTCAATGATTGTGATTGAATTAGCTTGTCATTCCTTTTTGTGGTGTCATTTTATTGCAATAATGCACACAACATTATAATAAAATCCTCCTCCATAGTCGGTGCCTCAATGTTGAGGATCGTGACTCCGACGTGACGTAACGTAGTCACAGTTTCTCTCCATCTGTTTCGATCTTGTGCCAGATGGAGAGCTGCGCTTATCGGCATTTCCAAGCTTGCAGCTACCTGGTCCGTCCATCGTCTAGGGCTGCGTCCTCTTGGTATTTTTCCTTCCACCTTGCCTGTCACCATTTAAATAAAATCCTACTAATATTATAAAGGCGAAAGTTATGTGTATGTTTGCTTCTTCAAGGTCAAATGGCAGAGCCAATATTTATGATATATGATACGTAAGTAGCCGACACCTTGGATTAACACATAGGTTACTTTTTATCCCGAAAAGCACGCGACTTCCGTAGGATTTCATCAAATGTCTGATATAGATGGCGTCACTGTGCATAAATAAATACACGCAAACGAAGTTGCGCGGGTTTCACTTGTTATTTATAATCGATTAAGTAATATTGATTTCAATTCCATTAAAATTTTCAATAAGATGATTCTTTTGAGCTTTTGTGCCAAGCATATTGGAACGGAGAATATAATGTATTTTATACGGACATGTATTGAACGTTCAATGAAATTCTATTCACGTTGACAATGTACAACTTTAATAAAATTTGAAACGGACCTAAGTTTTCTGAGAAATAACACTTTGCAGTCTAATTGGTTTGTTCACGGCTCCTGGACACTTCCAGTGTAATCCTATTTGCGCTATTGCTCTGTGGTATCTTGTCTGTTTACCGCGGCGGAAATATTAAAATTATATTTATAAATCATTATTATAGATTTCAGAATAATATACATTTAACAAACACCACTTAGAGCCACAACACACGGCGTATTTTAAACGCGCAGATGGCGCGCGTATCGTTACCCAAGGCGGTGTTGCAATCATTTCATCGTGAGGTCTAACATACAAAGAGCTCAATGTAGCAGGCACGAAACGCGCGTCCTCTGCGCGTATAAAATACGCCGTGTACTGTGGCTCTTAATCCAAATATTCCTTGTTGTGTTTCTACGGTGAGTAAGGTCTCCAGAGCTCCACTTGGGGGGGGGGGGGGGGGAAAGTGTTGGCAACGCGTGAGTGATACCCTCGTATTGCAAGCGTCTATAGGCTACGGTGAGAGGCTTACCATCGGGCGGGCCGTATGCTTGTTTGCAACAAAGCAAAAAACTTTGTGGTATAAAAAAAATATTTTCGTCAAGTTACTCATCCCAATTCAAGAGTACTTCTACTGTTGACAAAATTCCTTGTTTTACTCATCCCACAGCTGCCATAAGTGTGAGAGAGTAGACTCCTCCCACTAAGAAGTCTAAATAGTTTTACTCAATCCACTTCTGAGTCATATTACCTCAAATGTATTAGAAACTATTTTTCAATTCATTCTCCCCCCACTTTTATGGTATTGAGATATCTGAGAGAGGAAGATTGAGTTAAAAAACGCTTTCTTTTTGTTTGTTCGTTAACATCCTAAAAACTACTCGACATAACGCGTCTGTGATATTTTTTTCGCATTTTTTCCATTTTATAATGGGAATAAGAGTGTATTAGAGACGCGTGTATCCACAAGTCATTCTGACGCAGTGATGTATTAATAATGTTAATGTTCCAAGAAAATCCAGAAATCATTATTATTCCTATTAAAGACATAGCTTAATTAATTATGCGAAGGCCGAATAATCTTAACGAAGCCTCCGAATTGTTTCTCCACTAATTAAGAAAGTAAATGCACTGATCAAAATTCAGGAAATAATTATGTTACTTCATTTATTTTGAATTCAATAGGGAACTTTGCACGGAGATAACAGAACGACGCCATTTTGCGTTGACACAGGCGCCATTAATATTATGCGAAATTCACCTAGTGGCAACATTTGGAACTCATTTTCAGTCATTTTTCAGGTTAAGGGTCCCTTACGGGAATCGAGTGTCGGGAAAGACATAATCTTATATAGAAAACGATGTTCCACAACCTTGAAAAAAATCACATAGCTAGCCAATGAATGATACTAGTCCATGAAACATTCGAATTTAAGATAATGTTTATAGATAAATGTAAAAAAAAAACAGAAAATCACTAAAAACGTGTAAATCGCACTTTCGTCCTGCAACAACTGTGTCAAAAGTATCAAGAATTATGAAATGAATTTTATCAAATAATAAAGTTAAAACTATAAACTAGTGCCTGAAATTTTTATTTTTTAATCAATATATCCTTATTTTGTATAATAAAATAACAAACTTGTCCAATTTTTACGCTAAAAATCTTCATACAAATTACTATGAAGCGGCCGTGACATGATATGCCAACGCTTCGTCGCTCAGTTTCAGTCAGACGGCCCAGCGCCTCCGAAGAGGGAACACGTCGCTTTGCGTCGCATTGACAGACCGCGATGTATTGACAGATCGTGTTGTATTTACACAAAATCAGTGCACAGTGGTATTGTATTCTAGATAGGATCAACTCGGCTACTAATAAGTATATAAATATATATTAAATTGTTTGATTTAAAAATATATATAAATCTTAGATATATCTATCATAATATTGTTGATGGTGAGCTCAGTGATGGAGGCTGGCGGGCCGACTCTCAGTTGTGATTGTCATCTTGGGAGACTGGTCTGCTCGTCTTATTAACATCTACATATTCGACATATTTAAGATTTGACCATAGCGCTGTTTGGATCGACATCCGTCGTAAGTGCTTGATAATTTTTGATAGGTACCTATACATTTTAATTTATAATTTCAAATGTATTTTGCTTATTTTTGATCTGAATGCAACTGATGAATAGAAGGTTCGTAAGGACCAGGCTGCCATAAGTTTTCTAGGAGTCAGATTTTTTAAAATAATCATCATGGTAAATATCTATTCTGATATATGCGAACTCATGCTCAGGGTCATAATATATATTTGACTCCACTCGGACATAAAATAAAGCTGCTTAAAAACGTTTTCAGTAGTTATTTTCGTAATTGGGAATAACAATTTCATTTTGTATTGTACAACTAAAATAATAAAATTATCATAAGTAAGTACAAATTATACACTTAATAATCACGCTATGCCGGTATTTGACAACATGTCAAACTCAGTGACTCTAATGTTAAAAACGCTTGTTTGTATAAAAATAGTAGCATGTGATGTGAACTTGTAACGTCACAAGCTTGTAATCTGAATAGGATCAACATGGGATCAACTCAGTTACTAAAATATTGTCAAGCATTATGTCTAATAAAATGTTTGAAATAGTTTTTTTTAAATATCAGTAATATAGTTTATATTTTTGACGTCCTTGTCAATATATTAAAATATATATATATATATAAATATATTAAAATTTAAATTAAAGTACGGTAGGTTATTTAATTAATTTAAGAAAATTATTTTATTACAAAATTAATTTAATAGTAGGCTGTATAGGTCTGCAGCCCAAACCTAATTTCAATGTCGTAAGATTTTTAAAAAAAGCGGCGGGAAACAGGTTTTGTTTTTCGTGCTTTTATTTATTTATTTCCTCGCAATCGAAGTGAAAAGCAGAGTTTATAACTCGTCCACAAAACCATTTTTATCCTCGACTTTACTATCTGCTAAAAGTCTCGGATAGAAATGATTCGTTTTGTGCACTTGTTGTAAAATCTACTATTAACACTTAACTTGGAAATACTTTTAGTTTATTTTATTTTGTTTAAAGTCTCCTTGAAAAGCCCTCATTTATAATAACATGGCAGCCTTTTTTATGAAAAAAAGGTGTGATCACTTATATTTAAGCATTTGTTATGTATTAATTTTGTGGGAATCTACAAGTTTAGTGAAGTCCTCGTTTTGTATATCTATTTCTGTTTCTTATATTTTTGGTTTGATCATACAAAAGGCTTGGGTTGTAATTAGTAATTATACCTTTGGTTTCCGTGCGTCTTTTTAGCTTTTGAATATCTACCTCTAATCTGAGACAAACCTTCATCACGAAACTTTTGTCATTAAAGTACGTCATTATGGTGTCAAATAGATATTGTATAATATGTATTTGCAACTGTCATGTTCACATTAAATCTTAATGGAATAAATTGAGTTTGTAATCTACTATTTTATTTTGCGATTCCTGTAGAGTTTGTGTTTGACTTAAATCAAATGTGCAAAACAATTCACCGGCAGGAAAATATTCCCACCTGATTCTTACGGAAAAACGTGTCTACACGCAAACAAAGTCGTGGGCAGCAGTTAGTAATTATTGTTATTTGAAAAAAGTACATTTGACAACAATTTTTATATTTACTAACAAAATCCAAAGTTACAATTTAGTTGTCGAGTCACAGTCCGTCACGACCCACTATGCATACATGCATGTGTGCGTGTGCGGGGCGCAGTTGCGATAGTGGCGCTAAAAACGTCAAATTCGAGCGGCAAGACGGCGAAATGGGGCCTTAATCTGATTAAACGTGGAAATTCAATGCAATTCAGAGGTTACCTTTCCTGAATTGTGTGACGAGCTCGATGGCTTCGATGCTCGCGCTCTAAAACGAACCAATGTTAAACAACGTCGACTCTAGCCAACGTTTGGATAGATTTGGTTATCTCGCGCATCTCCGTGTTTCGGAGAGCACGTTAAAGTCGTCGGTCCCGGCTGTTGTCGATGTGTGGCAGTCGTTAAGCCAAAGTTCACAGCAAAATCAAATCATAAAATTTTAACATTCATGATTGTCACAGAAAGTGATGTAGGAAAAAAGACTTGAAAAATACAATATCAGACGAAGCCATGAACAGCGATAAGTTTGTTATATTTGCAATATTCTGAGTAGCAGCAAAAATAACTTTTCTGCTGTTTAACGACTTCAAAAGTTTGCAAAACTGCGACAATGAAACAGATGCAGTCCACATAAACGTGATATTGCTGGATTAAAATAATGCTAAGATGGCTTTTGCAATTTCACTGAAAGCTTTTTATAATTATAAATAGAAAGCTTACTTTATTAATAAACTATGCAGCAGTTCCGATGTATTTTAAATAGATAAGTTGTATTTGTAAATTTAAGGATATCATTTTATCTATTTTACAAATAGAACTTATCTATTTAAAATACATGGTTTATAAAAAAGATCTCAAGTTGGCAAACAAGCATACGGCCCGCCCGCCTGATGGTAAGCATCACCGTAGCCTATAGACGCTTGCAATACCGAGGGTATCACTCACGCGTTGCCAACCCAACCACCCAAGTGGAGCTCTGGACACCTTACTCAACGTAGGAATAAAACATGGCCGAGACCAATGCTATTTGGCTACGATCTTCTGTAAGGTGGAGGTCCTTCCCCAGAAGGACTGCTCCGATTTGATCGGATTATCGGCTGTGTCCTACCTCTCTTAGTTCTTATTGTCCTAAAATGAACATTTCAAGACTAAAATCAATTTACAGACTACTCCTTCATCTAAAAGCAAAACTCCTAAAACAGCGAAAATTTTGTCAAAACTATACTAGTTTATGCGTGTCCGTCTGTGACTTGATAGGCAGCTTTCAATCGAATTGACCAATTTCGATGCATTTTTCTTTCTTTGAAAAGTGACGTCAACAAAAAAGATTCAAGAAAACTGTTTGAAGATCATCAGCTCTTTTCTAAGAGTGAGGCCAAACGAGCGTAATTTTGTGAGTCCTGAGTCGCAGAATTTCGGTAGCAGAAATTCTGCTGCATTCAGTTTCATACAAAAAGGCAGTTGGTGCCATACGACGACGCAAAATGAGTTGTAAATTCAGTTAAATAAGTGACTCACAACTCACAAAATTACGCTCGTTTGGCCTCACCTAAGTTGTCTAGTAGATTGCTTTAGATTTTTAATAATAACAGTATGTTAGTATATTTATAATTTCGTGTCTTTATCTTTTTCGACCTCTGGACAGGGATGTGTGTATCCCAACCCAATATTAGGCAGTTGATTTTATCCGACAATGCGCTGAGGATGCTGCTGCTACTACTGTCATGCGTCATAATGCGAATGCTATTTACGCTTGCAATACATAAATAGCAGGGGCCGTGAAAGATGTGCATTCTAGCCTCCGTTCTACCGTTGTGGGCCTTCGCGCTTACAATATTTAATAACAATGCTTATCGAGGTTTTTAAATTATTACCTCTTATGCTAATGCTCAAGTTTGCATTAATTTTAATAAAATATCATATGCAATTTGATTTTTAATCAATTCTCTAATTCGCTCAATAACCTGTTCGAACTAAAGCAGACACTGAAGCTACGTGCGGGCACCAGCTGCTTCAGTTCACCTGTCGCTGTACGTGTTAGATATGAATTCTACTTTATAAACGATTTGTCGAATGTAACTTTGTAATTAATGTAGCGACAGATTCTGTACGTTACGCCTGTAATTTTGAACTCTACTGGGTAACATTAGATTGTATAATTTTGTTTGGCTAAAAAAGAAAAGTAAAAGAAAACCTTAGTTTGGACCGAGTTTAGTTTCAAAAATCTGTAATGGTGCGCACAGATTGCTGTAATCTAACATGCAGTGTAACAAAATTCCCATAGTGTGGACGTCAAAGTCAAAGTCAAAAATACTTTAATCTGTGGGCCCTTGCGGTCACTTAGACACGACGTTACAATGAGTGTTACATAATAATATTATTATTCTGTATTAAGTAAATAAGCTACTCTATAAACTACCACCATTTCGGAAACAAAGCAAAATGACCGGTAAACGGCGAAAGAACACCGGTTACGGCCTTTTTTGTCCAACAGATACTTGTTTTTTTTTTCTGACGTCTTGTGCGAACGTGCACACAACGCACACGAACAGAGCATGTGTACGGGAATTTCTTTAATTGCGTGTTACATTAATGTTACGTTACAGCAGTCACACCATAACAATATCCAGTCAGGAAGAAATTGGGCAGAAGCACAGATAATTTTTATGAGTATATTCTACCATTGTTTTTGTAATCACGAAATATTTGCTGAACTGCAGTTTGTGTTTAAAATAAATTACTTAAATGTTCATTCATTCAAACGTTCATTAACAGTTCAGTGTTCTTCATAAAAGACAAAACTATAATTTTCGATATGTTGATTGAATCAACACTAAACTGTAGCATTAATTTCTCGTGTAAATTTATGTGTTCATTTGAGAAATAAATATCTTATACCAGATAATTTTAGAAATAATTCTAATTGACTCTACCAACACTGTGTTTCTATTTTCTGTTTTTTTTTTCATTATTATACTAACATAATAAAATTATAAGCACACGGCGTGCGAAGTCAAGGGTTGTCTCTCACAAAAATTCCTAAATGGTTACCATTAATTTCTATTGTACAAAGCTGTATGTAAAACTAGATCTCATGTATAAAATTAAATACATATTATATTATAGTTGTGTATAGTCTTCAAATCTGTTGTAATAATAATCTATTTCTACCCGTGAAACCGTTGTTTCATTTTTATTTAGTGATTCCTTTACTTTCGTCGTTTTTACGCTTTCCTACACAGCATAATGAGGACGAAACGGCGGCCAGGAAGTCTTCTGCGCGTACTAAGCATAACGTAAGAAAATTGTAGAATATATTCTACAATTTTATTATAATTATACACTATTGTTTTAAAATCGATACCTATTATCTTTATCAAATACATATTATTGTTTAGTATAATTGACATTTTAGTAGCTTGCCACTTTTGTATTTCATTTAAGCACTAAACTCTTTTAACCAACATGGTTATTGTGAAAAGGTACTAAAGTGATAACATATTTATGACGCTAGCTGTAAAGTTGTGGTATAAACATGAATGTTGAAGTCAGAGTTTTTTATTCATTTTGTTTTAAAGCACACATAAATATGTACATAGAAAATGTAAAGTGATATTATTTTATTTCAAAGGACTACCTCGACTCGCGTGTGTAAATAATAAAAAAATGTTATTTTGCAATGGTGATATTTTATTAAAAAACTAACTGGAGCTCAACTTAGTCTGCGTACCGTGATGTTATATTGCTACAAAATATAATATTAGGATTTTCAGAACTGCTTCACTTTGAGCTCGAAAAACAATGCCGACGAGTTGTGAAACTAGTGTCGTTCTGAAGGTTGGAAATTACATTTGGTTGGTATATGTACCTAGTCTTGCCATAAATATTGTAAAAGAGTTTTTTTTAATTTTTCAATTGCAAATAACATTTATTACTTTTACAATGTGTTAGTTTAATACATAAATATAAAACAATTTAAAATATAATAGATTTATTCGAAGTGGTCTCTATTGGCTGCAATACAGTCCTTTAACCTTTGAAGCCAGTTATCAATAGAAACACGCACTCTTTTAATGGGAAAATTCTTCACTGCCAATCGTATGGATTGTTTTAGGGACTCCAAATTATCATGGCGTTTAGAGCAAGCCGTACTCTCTAAAACGCACCATAAATCGTAATCCAGCGGATTGAGATCGGGACTAGACGACGACCAGTCTTCAGCTCTGATGAAGTCGGAAACGTTCGATTCCAACCAAGACTGCGTGGACCGAGCTTTGTGACCCGGCGCCGAGTCTTGCTGGAAGGACCATTCTTGGTTATTGAACATCGAGTTGTTAAGGGGCTTAACTACCTTCTCAAGAATGGTATCTTGATACACTTGTGCCGATGTGATACCTTTTTCACAAAAGTATGGCTCAGTCACTCCTTCATAGCTAACACCCCACCAAACGATCACTGAAGTCGGGTAATGCCCACATTCCACTCTGTCGACTAATTGGGAAGCTTCCTTAGAGCTTTGAGCATAAATACGGTCATTTTGTTTGTTAAAATGTTGCTCAATTGTAAAAAAAAAACTCATCCGTAAACAAAAAAAATCTGTGATTTCCCTTTGCGTACCGCTTCAGTAGTTTTTTTGATTTTACCACCCTATTCTTTTTTAAATTATCAGTTAAGAAATGATCAGTACGTCTCTTATAGGCTGCAAGTCCTAAGTCATCTGTTAAAATACACGACATGGTTCTAGGTGCTATCTTCATCTCCCGAGATAAAATCTTTTGCTTTCGGACAGGATTTCTTCGAATTCTTTCCCTTACTGCTTTGACCATCTTTTTCGTACGAACACTACGTGGACGGCCAGATTTTTTTGTGTCACAAACAGAGGAGCTCTCATTGTACCTATTAATAGCCCGGTACACAAACATTTTACTAATACCAAGCGTATGGAGAGTTTTAAAAATTGCACTTGGCTCCATACCTTCTTTGTGTAATGCAATCACAGCGATTCGGTTCTCTTTATCACCCCACTCCATTTTAATATCGCAAAATATTGTACAATGTATTAGCGCCAAAATAAGAAAAGACAATGAAAAATCATATAAAAATGACAGATTCCAAATTCAAATGTAATATATTGTTTATTTTTAATTGTAACAGTATTTATGGCCAGACTAAGTATATGGTATATATTTAATGACATGGATATTTCTAGATTATTAAGAAAAGGCTTATTCAAACCAACTACTTTTAGTCGCGGCAATCGGCGATTATCACCGCTAAATGCATCGAAATACAAAATAGAATTTCTAAAACTGCCTATTACCCGCGCCTCGTCGTCTTTAATATCGCAAAAACTGGCTGATAGTCAACTTGATTAGATGAAATTACGAAAAGAAATGTCTACATAGAGTTTTCATTAAATTTTACTTTCCTTTTTGTACGTGAGCATAAAATTAAACATAACAAAGGGGGTATACAAAAAAATATATTCTTATAAATACAGTACATTTGATAGTTTCGTGAGGCTCGGAATAAACTTCAAAGGGAGCGAAAAATGCGTCGCGTATACAGGCGGATATATTAAAACTTTCTTTTGTACCAAATATGTTATTTGTAGGTGTAAAGAAATTGTACTCAGGAGATAATATGCGGGATCTCTTTGACCTTTTTATTAGGGTTCAATTGTTAGTAAAACCCTTATGAATAAAATAACAAACATTTATAGAGCAACGTCCAAAGTTCTTTTTTCGTAGAAATCGTGTTTTCCTAGGAGACTAGTAGCCAGTTTCTGAAACACATTTTTAGGGGCATTAAAATATAACTGTCATTTTCAAACGAATTTCTTAGGAAGACAAAAAATAAATACTGGAGACTTAGACTCAACTCACACTAGCTCAGAGTCGAAGCGACGACGACGCGACGCGTCATATTTTTCCTCCTACAGCATATTCATCTCAATTGTTCTATTATTTAAGTACAAATTTGTGCTATGTAAATATGGCGGCTCGGCTGGAATCGAGTGGATTTGAGAGTCGCCGCGCGTCGCGTCGTCTCTCCTCTAGTGCGAGTTGAGCTTTAATGTGGAATTTTAATTAAGCCTGTATATTATTCGCATTTTAAATTGACTAATATTATAGTCTGCGATAAAGGCACCCTTTTTAACAATGGAGGCTAAGGCTCAGATTCAGACTGTACGCATAACCAGGCTTCTGTGGGTGAGATGTGGTTTATTGTTTCATTCGGCAGATGACTATTATATAGACCATGCCTTCGTCCAGCTAGGTTACTCTGAAATGAAATCGCGGTGAATATTTGGTTAGCGTACAATCCGATTTTATTTAATTTAGTATTTTATTATAGCTAGTATAGTCTGTCAAGTGTACCTAAACAACAATCCAATGCCGATTGGATTCAATTTCAAGAGTATGGGCACATTTAGACGATGCGACTTGCGGCGGTTGTACAGCGCGGCGGCGGCGGTGCGGTGGCGCGGCGTGGCGGCCGGCGGCGGCATCAAGTCGCCAAAATGCGCCATAAGGCTGCTGGTGTGGTCGCAACGTTGTCGCCAATATGTTTTAAGCTTCAAATATAGCAATCAAATACGAAAACAGTAGTGTCATAAAAAGATACCATTACATTGGTCAAAAAAAAGAGTTAGGACGACTGCCTATTTTTTGTAATACCCGTAACACAAAAGCAACAACCAGCTTAGCTTATTTATGTGACTATTTTATTCATTATAAAGTAATCTCAGATTAAAGTGTTGTTAAACGACTTGTCACCAAAAGCTTAGTGTCAACTACCTCTTTTGTGTAGAAAAGATAGATAAAACGAATTGGTAAACCAACTTTAAGCCAGTAGAATTATACTCGTAATAAAAACAATTGAAATGTAGTCAAAATTTCAAGCTCTATCTCGCTCGGTTTATATATTGTACTAGAGAAACCCGCGCAACTTCGTGTGCGTTTATCCTTTCCCGTGGGAATTTCAAAAAATCATTTCATATCGGTTGCCTACATCATACACCACACTTTTCAGAACACACCCAAAAAATTGTCATATGTATAGATATATTTTTTTCTATTTTATACTTCTTCTATACTTCTCATTACAATCTTTGGAGTGGGCGTTTATGAAATAGGCTAGCCCGACCGGTGAAGAGCCACCCTTTTACAGAATATTGACTTGAAGCAGCAATGCGTTTCGTTCGGGGAGTGAAATATCCGAAATTCTTGTTTGTCACCTTTGTGGTATAAAAAAAATCTGACTCATTCCTTATACTATTTCTCGCTATATCCTGTTTTTTCCTGTTATTGGTCGGCAATGGGTTAGGGTATAATCTATGTGCTCCATAGTCGACGGTAATCACCTAATATCAAATGATCCATATTCCTGAGCTTATTTTCCAACCACTTCTGTAAAAAAAAATGTATAAGTATATCGGTAATTCAATACCTACAACCTCATAGCCTACAACAACACTACGAAATAATAGAGCGAGTCGACGTAATGAGATTTCCTATAAGTGAGAAAGAGACAATATCCATATGTATGCCATTTAACCATTGACCAATTTAACTTGAACCCTGTCAAATATTATAAAATTTAATATTTAATTACTTACTATTTATTATCGATGAATATGATTCAGTCCGCTTTATACATAGTTAGAATTTTAGCTGTTTTTCCGATATCACAAACAGAATAAATAGACGACATTATGATTTAATATTCACAATTTATAATTACATGACAGATGACACTTCACTTCACGGATGTGTCAAAATGAAATGTAATTGAAATCAAAAGCACTAAGGAGTATGAGTATTGATATCAACTCGAAGAAAATTACCCACAAAATACATTTTTTTCAAGAATTTCAATAAAATAAGAATTACATCTTCCATCAATTCTCTTAAACAATTTTTATGCAAAATTTGAAGTAGATTGGACCAAGGAATCAAGTTGTCCCATAGTAACTTTACCCCCCTTTTTTACCCCCTTAGAGTTCGAATTTCGAAAAATCCTTTCTTATCGGACGCCTACGTCTTATAATAGTTCCACCTGCCAAGTTTCGGATTTTTACGATGAGCGGTTTAGGCTGTGCGTTGATTCTCAGTCAGTCAGTCAGTCAGTCAGGACAAAGCATTATACATATATAGATGACATAAATAAATAAATATAAAAAGGGACAAATCACACAGATTGAGCTAGCCCCAAAGTAAGTTCGAAACTTGTGTTATGGGATACTAACTCAACGATACTATATTTTATAACAAATACTAATATAGATAAATATCCAAGACCCGAGGCCAATCAGAAAAAGTTTTTCATCATTGACCGGGATTCGAACCCGGGACCTCCTGGGTGGCAGTCCGACGGCGTGGTAACTATTACGCCACGGAGGTCGTCAGAGGCAGGAGTTGATGGAAGCAAGTAACGCAGGTTGAAGAGGTGGCTCTAGCTAGAGGGAAGGCCTATATTCATCTGTAACCTAATATAATAAGGTAAGTAGTAGTAAGTAAGTAAGTAGTAAGTAAGTAAGGGGGTAAGTGTACTCTCACAGAATATCGGCATTCATTGTACAATGCAAGCCCCGTTCTGCCTGTTAAGAAAGTTACTAATATTTAGGTATCGTCTTAAATCCAGGATTATTCTTGAAATTCAGCTTTTAACGACGCTCATTTAAGTTGGATTCCGTCGATGTCAACTTCAAAAATATTTCTGCTACGACAAATCTCTTAATCCTTAGTAGGAAAGATAAAAAATCATAGGAAAGTATTTCTATATATTTTTTTGTTCACTCAATTAATTTTTCTACTAAGCTAAAGACGGCAGTTTTGAATGGAAGTAAAATGAAAGCAAGCGAAGTGAGGAACTCGATGGAGTCGCTGTATGTCACACTCTAACATGAACACGCGATGTGTTTGTGATATGATGATGATGATGATGAAAATGAAAGCGTTTCCCAGTACAGTTCAGTATCCAGCGATGAAGATATCATTCAAGTTTTCTTAATACTGCTTGAATGGATTTACATGAATATATTTACATAGTAAAAAAACGGGTAAGTACGTGTCGGGCCACGCACAATGTAGGGTTCCGTATTGGCTACGCATTTTTTACTTGCAGATGAGAACAATGCCATATTCTATGACATTTGTACGTTTTCGTCAAAGAAATTTTACTTCATAACTTCGTCGGCTATTACTCGGTAACTAGTAGTGCCTACTTAACCGTTATAGTTTTCCATGTAGGTTCACTATATGGACTACTTTCATGATTTTTTTCAAATTTCTAAACACAAGACTTTCCACCACCACCGTGCAAAACGAAAATTGACACGTTAGTGTAAATAATTCGCAAACGGTTCATTGTATCGGAAAATGATCTTCCCACACCGTCTATGTTTTTAAGAGACCTATCTAACAATACCCAAAAACAACGGGTCGGTGCGAAAAAAAAATTTCACTTTAGACCGCGGACGGACAGACGGACATGGCGAAACTATAAGGGTTCCTTGTAGTTTACTACGGAACCCTAATAAAATGAAGTAGCTTCCATGTCTAACTGTCCCTGACTGGACTGTGTAATTTATATTTTTAATTTATATTTTTGGTCCCTATGTATACTTAGATCTTTAAAACTATGCAACGGATTTTGATGCGGTATTCTTTATTAGATAGAGTGATTCAAGAGGAAGGTTTTTATGTAAGTACCTATTTTCCGAAATTCCCACGGGTATGGGGAATACACGCAAACGAAGTTGGGTTTCGCTAGTTATATTATAATACTTCCTACTCCGACTATCTTCTTTCTGATTAAATTCGTTGTGAGTTCCAAGACAGCTGTAGTTTCTCCCCCGGGACGTCAATAAGCTTCATCGCTTATTGTCAATCTGAGGTCACCGTTGTTGGTCCTGTCTACACAGGAGACACATCGGTGGGAATGTGTGGTGGGCCTGTCCCGATAGTCATACTTCATACTAATATTATAAATGAGAAAGTG
The DNA here is from genome assembly GCA_905163395.2 of Endotricha flammealis. Classification (NCBI taxonomy): domain Eukaryota; kingdom Metazoa; phylum Arthropoda; class Insecta; order Lepidoptera; family Pyralidae; genus Endotricha; species Endotricha flammealis. The sequence continues at coordinate 4,085,496 of LR990866.1, forward strand.
AGTTTGTTTGTTATTCCTTCAGGGCTTAACTAATCAGCCGATCATTATGAAAATTTGTATATATATTGCCAGGGGTACAGAGCCCAACATAGGCTACTTTTTATCCCGTGAAAATATGTCATTTCAATGGGAAAATATTTTTTCTACTATATAGGGCGCTGTATCGGCCAACAGATGGCACCACAGGTCGCGCTATGGGTTGTTTTGTTGTCAAACGAGATCTATGTCATAAACTTAACGCGAGCGAAGCCGCGGGGAAAAGCTAGTTATTTTATAAATAGTAAATTTGATAGGACCTAGGAAAAAACACATATGGTGGTATATGATATGAAAAAAATCATAATAAATACCACCATAATCTCCATTATGGGAGATGCATAATTAGGATAGCAGGATGTACCGGGTGTACCACTTTATTAATACTCTTTAATTTCTCTAGTCTATACAGATATTTTATTTTACGAATAGCGTTTGCATATGAATGTTGGAGGCGTGCACAATGCACATGCACATTGTTTTAGTGTGCGTGACCGATTTTACGAGCGTTTACGCACATTTAAAAAATGTACTTATAGCCGAACGATCTTCGTGAAATGGAATATTAGTTACCTGTATTTCCTTAGTAAAAAATAAATTTTAAAATCGTTAAACACTCTAGTTCTGGAAATGATTTTTAGCATTTAAAATCTTTAGCTCCGCTTTCAGTGCACTTTTATAATTCTATTTTTCTATAAATCGATCCAATAGAACGGTCGTTAAAAGATAAAAGTCATATCGAACTGGTTAATTGGAACGTAAGAACGGAGTAAAAGATAAATAAAGCAGATATAACTTTACGTTTATATTAAAAGTGTTATTCTTTTAGGAACACTCTTTGTATAATTTCTAATAAAATAAATAAATGTTACCACATTAGATTTACAAAGAAAAAAAAACCCATCTCAACACAATACAGAATAGGTTTGGATCAGGTTCAACAAGTGCGAGTCGTAAGGGATCTTGGGGTATGGTTGGACTCTGAACTGAGTTTTGTGGATCATTTTGACAATATTGTGACAAATCAGCAAAATTGTTAGGCTTCCTCAGAAGAATCTCCAAAGAGCTCCGCTTAGCTAGTACCAGGATTCTTCTTTATAATACTCTGGTAAGATGCAACTTGGAGTACGCCAGCACTGTTTGGAACCCAATGTATGCGATACACTCACAGAGAATAGAACTGATACAAAAATCTTTCACTAGGCACCTAGCTTTCACTGAATCGAATATTTCACACCGTTGTCCACATAACCAAAGGTTAAAACACTTCAATATGCTTTCGCTTTACAACCGGAGAAAAATCCATGTGATGATGTTGTATTCTTATATAAAATCGTCAATAATATGATAGATTGCAGTGACATTCTAACAAATTTTAATTTAAAACTCCCTTATAGACCACCACGTCATCCTAGTGCCAAAACATTTTGTGGGCCACCATATAAAACTAACTTGGGTTGTCATTCTCCTGCGAACAGACTTTGCAACACCTTTATCCTACTAAATCGAGATGCAGAGGATTTGGACATGTTTGGTGACAGCCTCAATATCTTCAGGAATAGGGTGCTAAAGTTTGTGAGCAATACTTGACCTCAACGTTATTTTTGAAAGACTTAATAAAGCTTCTTTGATATTATATAAAAAAAAATATATATTAATAATGTTGTGTATACCTATTATTGGTGTTTGCATTAGTCCTAAGGTGTAATTGTTATTTTTAAGCGTATTATGTAGATACTGTTGGTGTACCTTATTTAATAAAAATAAATAAATAAAAATAAAATAAATTGTTCATTGTGCAAATAACGTTTGTATTATTTTATTAGGTGTCTAGCGAAACCTGCGAACCTAGAACATACTCTCCAATTTTCAGGAGGGGGGTGGGGAGTTGGGATACCTCCACGCGGTCCACCCTGGTAACGTCGGCGAGTAATTCCTTAGTTTCTGGACCCAACTCTGGAATTACTTGCCGACGGCCAAATTCCCGACGCGGTGGGTCTGCTCCCCGTGCTCCTACCTTGGATGGAGTACGTGGGATGCGGACAAATCCGCTCCCCCTTGCATCCGTACTGGTGCTGGGGGTGGAGCGATTGAGGAGACAACCTCGTTAAAAAACAAGAGGTGGAGCCGGCCGCGCTTGGCTCGGCCGGCTGTATGATGAGCGGTGGTGGACTCGTTCGCTCGCTGATCCTCCCCAAAAGCGTCTTCGCCCCGACTGGTGTCCGGGCCTACTCCACCCGTTGATACCGGGGGCGACCTCCGTATGGTGGAACGCGGAGGCCCTGCAGACACTGGGTCTCGCCAACCTAGACACTGCGGGGGGCGTTAAGGGTTGGGTCACATGGGCGAATGAGACCACCCTGGAAGAGGGAGTGCGCGGTGGCGCAAAGTGTCACAGAATCCACTAAGTACGTAGTGGACGCTGTGGCACTTGGAGTGGCGCAGGAGGCGCGGTGGAGGAAGAAAACCTCGTTAAAAAATTGAAGAAGAGGGGCCGGCGGCTCGCAGAGCCCGGCCAGCGGTCGCACGTTGTTGCGACCGCAGAGGTGGAGGGGACCCTTGCCCAGCCGAGACGGCGAGCCGGGGAAGGCCCGTCGTCTTGAGGGGGCAATGGTCCTCGGTGTCGGCAGTGCACCTGGATGATGACGGGGCGTTCCGGGGAGAGCGGGTCCGGCCAGTTTAACTTTGGCCGGACGGCCCTGGCGGGGTCGCGGATGTATCACAGTACCCGTGGCCCCGTCACTTAGGGGGCGAGTGGCATCCCGTCAGTTTTTTAGTGGTAAGTCCCACAGTCCCCACCGCACATTCCCCGGGCGGTGGGGCTGCTGCAAAGCATTTTTCTGACGATAATATAAAAAAAAATAAAAAAAAAAAAAAGGCTGTGAGCTGATCCATCAGTCAACATACGGTTTACCTAGTTAGTAGTGGCTAGTTTACCGGATTCGTTAGTCTCATTTTCTAGTGTTCCATTTTTTGACATTTTGCCGGATTCCTCAGTCTTATTTCTAGTGTCTGCTTTTTTGACATTTCACTAGATCTAGTTTAGTGAATCGACATATCACTGAACACTTTTAGAAAAAAATTACATTAAAAAATGACATATCACTGAACACTTTTAGGAAAAAATGAATTTAACATCCGCTATTTTGCCGTACCGATTTAGTGAAATCCCTTGTATGCTCAATTCACTCATATAGATATTTTGGTTTATTACTGTACCTTATTAATCTCAATAGGCCATAGTCACTTCATCCCTACATATGAAAACCCTCGACATGGTATGACGGAACTAACAAATCTATTTTACGGCCGACCCAAAATTCTAATCTCACTGATGTTTTGATAAAAAAAAATCTTTACCCTCGCGGTATTCAAATTGGCTAGAATGCTGCCAATTTGGAAGACATCCAAAATCAAGTAGCAACTTTGCATTTATACTGATACAGTAAATTGGCAGGATTATTGTTTACATAACAGTTGCAGTTACTGTGGCGGGATTGCGTATTGTTATTAAAATAAAGCTTTGCCAAACTTCCCTGGGACGCGACGCGATAGCGAGGCGTTTAATTTTTATATTTCATAAAGCAGGATTTAACTTTGAATCCAACAAATATTTAAATTTTTTATGTGAGTATATAGTGCTTTTCCAACTTAGCTACCGGGGAGGTTAGTAATAGTGGCGAAATTCTTGATTTCTATAAACAGCGTTAAGTCGCAGTGCGAGCTCTAACCTGATATTTTATACAACTCAGCTGGCCTAGTAGCACACAAGTATTCTCACTAGTCTCGGGACAAGCCCACCACACATTCCCACCACTGTGTCTCCTGTGTAGCCAGGATCAACAACGGCGACCTCAGATAGACAATGAAGCTTATTGACGTCCCGGGGAATAAACTACAGCTGTCTTGGAACTCACAACGAATTTAATCAGAAAGAAGATAGTCGGAGTAGGAAGTATTGAAAGGACTTCCCTCCTTAACAACTACGTGAGAAACAGCAATTCTCACTAGTCTATGTTCCTCAAAGGAACTTACACATCCTATAGACAGATGCTTGCAATACCGGGGGTATCACTCACGGGTTACCAACATGAATGAACCCATAGGTTCACTCTCTAAATAAATTCGTCAGAATAAAAAAAAATCTGAAATAATTTTGTCAGAAATGTTTAAAATTTCTGAAATAAATAAAAATTCTAAAATAATTTCATCAGAATTTTTAAAAAATCCTATCGAAATTATTTAGAGAGTAAACCTATGGGTTCATTCATGTTGGTAACGCGTGAGTAACACCCCCGGTATTGCAAGCGTCTATAGGAACTGTTAGTTAATTTATAGAAACTATTTCATAAAAATTTGAGGAATTTATTTTTAATTTACAATAATGACGAATTTAACCCTTTTTAGATGGCGTCGACTAGTTTATATGATATCAAATTTAAAAAAGGAAATCTATTTGGTTGTAACTATGTAATGCAACAATTTGTTCAATTATAATTTCCAGGTTGCAGGTCCGTAATCCATTGTGCTTCTGTTTTTTATCGCCAAAACCGGAATTAAGGTTTGGCCCAGCGCCAGACGGATCTCAGGCAAACGTTAAATTCCAGCTCAAATTGAGAGTAACAAAGTAAAGAAACCTTCCAAAGTATTCGATAGTCAATAAATATAGGCTACCGATCAAACGACGGGTATAATATTTTTTAACAAATCACTTTACTTGTAGCGGTAATAGAGAACGCTCGGGGGTAAATCAGCACAATTCTATTTTTATGTTTTAGAATTTTCTTTAGTAGCTAAGGGCTCATTCAGATGAACGACACCATACAACTGCAACCGTGAGCTGCAGTGCCGCGTAAATTCGTCTTCCGCGTAATTCGACGACCGGCATTTGGTTCATAATGTCAGCCACAACAAGTGCACTGCTAGGCCCCCCAAACGCTGGCAGTTTTCCGACACCTTTGCTTATATTTAAAATAAAAATAAATTGGTAAATAAAAATTTAATATTTATTTATTTATTTATTTATTCTTTATTTCAGGCAAACACAGTGTTTACATAAGATGTTAAAAATAAACAAAGGGCCCATAGATATATACCTTAAAACTAAAATACATATAAATATAAAAACAAAACTAATTGACACGCAGTGTCGGACGCGTATCATTCTGCTGGGTGTTCGGTATTGAGGGAAATAAAGTAAATAAACCTTTCAGAGCATTCGATAGACAATAAACCTTCGCACCGATCCATATCGAATCAACACTAGCAGTTGAAAGTATTTTAATCGTCAATAAAAAGACTCCGTAACAGTTTACGAACTATTTTAGTGCTTCGAAAATTCGGAATTGTTTCTAAGAATGTCTTGAGATGTAATTATCGTAAATCTATGTGATTTATAGGGTTTTTCCACACAGAAACTATGTACGGTGGTCTTGAAGTTTAACTGGTTTGAGTGGCAGAGCCTAGTTGCCATTAAATGGTCGTAAAACGGTGACTTGACCTGGGCAGTACTATTTTCCGAGAGATCATCATGTAGTTGTAACTGTGTTTTGTTTTTTTTATTGTTTTTATGTTGTTTTCGGTTCTACGCATATTATGTTTTTTTTTCTGAAAATTCTCATCACCGCGCCTTCGGTGAAATTCAAACCCACATCCTTTCGAAAATCTTTCGTAGTATTGCAGTACCACCGACGATATTCTTACAATTCTAATCAGACTTTAAGAGAGGTAGGGCACAGCGGGTAATCCGTTCAAATCGGGAAGGCCGTCTGGGGAAGGACCTCCACCTTACAGAAGATCGTAGTCAAATAGCATTGGTCTCGGCCATGTTGTGTTCCTACTACGGTAAGTAAGGTTCTCCAGAGCTCCCCTTGGGGGGGTTGACTACGGTGATGCTTACCATCAGACGGGCCGTATGATAGTTTGCCAGCTTTTTCCATAGTAACTCATGATAAAGGTACACCATCGATAAATATAACAGGCGAAGTCGCAGGCAACAATTAAATTAATTATACACCTCTATGAATATTAAACTGTATCGTATAACCAAAATAAGGACATAATAATATTCGTTAATTTTACCTACAACATGTTACTTAAAATGTACGAGCAGTTTTCAGCTTAGACGCGAGGTACAAACATGAATTTCTAATTAAAATGTCTTGAGTGTGGTCTAAAGGGAAATTACATATTAGCACTTTTATGGAATAAACAACAGTATTTTATAATACCCTTTTGTGTATATGTCTTCCTCTTAGCATTGTCTTCTTTTCTAAATTATTAGGGTTGGCTTTTAAAACTTAGGGGCGAAGCTACTGCTATTTATGTAAAGCGTCTGCCATCAAATTCCACAGTCCATGGGAAACCGCTTAGGTGTTTAGCATTAAAATTGACGTCTCGGGTAAAAACTTAAGTTGTGATTAAAAATATTTTTAGTTGATAAAATAGACAAAAGAGGAAGTATTGAAAGATCTTCCAAGAGAGACAGGAAATTTAAATGTAGAAAGAGAAAGTAATATGAAAGATGAAGAAAAAACACATTACGATTATACGTTCTAGTTTAAATATAGGCATGTGAACTTGCCAGGCCTATAATGTTTTCTTTGTAAATCATTACATCGGCCTATTTAATTATAAAATCAATTCAACAATTTATTTACTTTTTTAACGCGTTAAAAACACGGTCTACTTGGAACCCGTTCCATTCAATTTTAAAAACAATTTGCTGTCATTACCCACGTAACCAAACATCATTAGTAGTGAGGCAGTAATTATTATGTAATCTGTGACCCGTTTACATTACTTAGAAATTGTAAGTTTAGATACTGTACATGTACAGTCAGGTGCACGTCGAGCTTTACACTTGCAGTGCAATATTGGCTCTTATGACGTAGAACTTATGAATGGTACAAAGTCCAATATGTAAAGGTCGACCTGCTCTTGACTGTACGCCCGATGGCGTCGCGTTTGTTGCTACATTGCTTAAGCTCTTTGTATGTTAGACTTCACCCTTCTTCCACTTGGCTCCATTGCTTGATCCCTCAATAAATCCTAGGAGACTTCTTTTTCCACACGTACAAATGATTAAAACTCCCCGATGTATAATTAATAAAAAATCTCAGATTGCATGAATACTCTTTAAATACAGCGCCAATACTTCCTTCATACATGGCTATTTTTATTTAAAAAATAATATTAAAATATAAAATAACAGATATATCAAGGATATACATAAAAAAAATATAGTCATCAAATAAATAGTGTCATCAAGATACATATTGACGAGCTTTCAAATGTATGAATCAATTTCACACAAAAAAAATCGTACGTTTTTTATATGTAACATTTATTCTGCGACAGATTATTTAATTTAGTAACCGAAAACTGTATTCGACTATAATTTTAATCAAATAATAAAATATTTCAAACATTTTCTTCATGGCGTCTTTTACATTAAATTTAATAAATTATTTTTTTGCATACCTCCAGCATACAAAACAATGCGCCTATCAATGCATAGTACCCTGTACTCGTATGCACGTTGGCGTCGTTTTTTCATACTACATGAGCTGTTTGTATGTTAGACCTCACGATGAAATGATTTCTCCGCGATGGATAATGAAAATGAATTCGCCCTATCTGGTCAAGGTCTAACACGGATTAGCCGAGAACAATGTATTCAAGCACATCCATATCCGTTATCGTGAACAGCAAACATCCAACATCCGGCACTGTCAAAGACATTAACTAAATTCGAGCAGTCCTTGTTGAAAACTGGTCTAATATATTTTTTTTATACGACAAAGTTGGCAAACAAGAATACGGCCCGCCTGATGGTAAGCATCACCGTAGCCTATAGACGCTTGCAATACCGGGGGTATCACTCACGCGTTGCCAAACCTCCCAACCCCCCCAAGTAGAGCTCTGGAGACCTTACTCACCGTAGGAACACAACATGACCGAGACCAATGCTATTTGGCTACGATCTTCTGTAAGGTGGAGGTCCTTCCCCAGACGGGCTGCTCCGATTTGAGCGGATATTATATAAATATTTTATAATCATAGGTTAATCAGCCATAACTAAAGAAAAGAACGACAAGCAAAAGGTCAGGGACAATAATCTGGTGGTCATTGACTTCTGATGGTATCAACAACCGTCATTACTGAGGGTCAGCTTAATCTGTCATGTAAATAACATAAAGGCGCGCGCTGTCCGTAGACGCGATGGCTGCCGCGCACCGCTACCGACTCGCGCCGCGTTTAGTATGATGTCGTTCATACAAATATATGAAATGCAAGTCCTTGCACCTTCACAACCTAAAGCGAAACCAAATCTTTCAGAATAATTCACACGTCTTATAAAATCCGGAATGTTTTAATGAGATACGGAATCGCTCCCCTCGTTCCCATAGACCACAGCACACGGAAGTGAATTGCTATACGCTGACGACTTTTCAAAAAAAAACTTAACTTAATTTCCTTTCAAGTATTCCTGAGGCGCCACTCCAACGAAATACGTGGTAAATTATTTATTTACTTGTACGTAGACCGCTGTGAGATGGGCGCAAAGGATTTCAATTTTAATTTGATCCTGACATCAAACGTCGGGGGCTCTTAAACTTATATCTTTAAGATATCAACAAAAGTAGGTACCAATACTCGAAAGATGACAGCTGTTATTATCAAGGAAAATTGTTTTGACACCGTTAATAATACACAATAGAAAGATAAAATACAGTCGACAAGGATAACTTACAAACTAGTCATCGTAACTAGATAACCATAAGTGCTTATATCTGAAATCTTATTATGGTAAAGTATTTTTGTACAAAACACAGGACTAAATCAAATTATGAATATACCAAAATTTTATATTTAGTCAACTGTTAAAAAATTATTATATTTTTACGTCATACGACAGACGATAAGCAAGCGAGCCTTTTGATGAGATGGGAATGGTTACCGCTGCAGATGAAAGGGACTACCAATGTGTTGCTTGCTACAAAAACCGTGGTAATACCGAAAAAAGGGATACTTTCAGTCGCACCAATATTCTGTGAGAGGGTACTTCCCCATTTGATAGCCAGTTTCATAAATTCTCTGTAAAAGAAGTAAAGCTGCAATTTTAAAGTACACCAATAGCGTTCATTATGATTAACTTGCTAAGTTGTTGAAGAGAAAACTTTAGTTCGAAGAATAAAAGTTAAGTTGCTAGCGAATTGCACCTTGCCTTAATAAACGCTCAAGCAAAACCACTTTATGTATTTTACAGAAGAAACTTCTTTGCTTCCTTGAAAAATGGACTTCAGTATCTTTAGATTCTTGATGGATTGCAGAAATCAAAGTTATGAAACAAACAACATCTCTTCTCTATGCTTACTTATTTTTATTATGTTATTTTTTTTTATACCACACAGGTAGCAAACAAGCATACGGTCGGCCTGATGGTAAGCCGTCACCGTAGCCTATAGACGTTTGCAATACCGGGGGAACACAACATGGCCGAGACCAATGCTATTTGGCTACGATCTTCTGTAAGGTGGAAGTCCTTCCCCAGACAGGCTGCTCCGATTTGAGCGGATTATCCGCTGTGCCCTACCTCTCTTAAAACTGTTTATTATTTTTGACGACCTCCGTGGCGTAATGGTTACCACGCCAGACCGCCACCCAGGAGGTCCCGGGTTCGATCCCCGGTCGGTTCATGATGAAAAACTAACTTTTTCTGATTGGCCTCGGGTCTTGGATGTTTATCTATATATGTATTTGTTATAAAATATAATATCGTTGAGTTAGTATCCCATAACACAAGTTTCGAACTTACTTTGGGGCTAGCTCAATCTGTATGAATTGTCCCTATATACTTAAAAATAAAAATAAAAAAATACTATAAATGTCGGTTTGTCGGTCTATTATATGTTTTCGCCATTGATATCAATTATTGGTTAGCAGGCATTAGTGTTTTCAGGCCTAACAATAATAACAATCCTTGTTCTAAGTTGAACTGAATATAGAAAATACAAGCTGAATCAGAAACTTTTTGCAAAGTAATGTCAGCTTCATTAAGTAAAAAGTTTGTTTCGTTTTGTTTGTTCCATATACGTCACTTCCGAGTTTCCTTTGACTTTAAGATTAAGCAGGATTATGAAAATAATATCAGAATCCTTTCCAAACCTACTAATACTAGTTCCTGAGATTACCGCGTTCAACCAAAGAAATTCTTCAGCGTTATAATTTGGGTCTATTGCCATCATATCAACCCATAATCATCCCACTGCAGGGGTACGGGTCTTTTATCGAAGGGGAATAGAGCGTACTCTCCACGCTGCTTCAATGCGGATTCACGGAAGCCGGTGTTGAAGACCACCGAGTTGGCTTAACTGGTTAATTAGTTGCTTGACTTTCGTGTTTGTTTAGACCATAACCAAGTTAGTCCATCGAACAATTTGTGCATTGATTTTATGTAAAACCCAACGACAATAATAATTGTCAGTATAGGCAGTAGTTACTGAGGTCAGGTAAACAATGAATAGATAAGAATTAACTGAAATATTGTGACGACCTTGTTTGTGTTGGGGTGACTAGGTCACTGAGGTCACTGTAACACAACTGGGTCGTGGGTTTGATTCACTGCATTGAAACTGAGTCAAAAACCAATCACAATAGTTAAGCAATGGCGACCCAAACCACTATTTGAATGTTTTTAAAATGGTCGCTTGATTTTGCTTGTTTGCTCGCGGTATGACAAAACAGCAGATTTCGCCTCCACAATTAACTTGGGACCAGGGGTTGTGTTAGCAAAACTGTTGTCTTCATTTTACTTGGACATTTTCACTCAGAAGTGTACCGTTGATGAAAATAAAAATGTTTTTTTAGGTGTGTTTATTGCTTCTGTCTAGATTTTAGAGTATAGTACAAAGTGTAAAGAATAGTCACAAAATTGCGGCTACGAATTGCAAACACGAAGAGCTTTGAGACGCATAAAGAAACTTAGGAATATTAAAGCCATTCAATAAACTAAACTAAACGACGAACGCGAAATCACGGGTGCCCAAAAAGGCTGGCTGTTCATTCAACGCAATTCGGAGAATTCGTCTGAATAGCGTTAGTACGCTGCAAACATTTTGCATGTCAGAAGTACCTAGTTTAATGGTTAATTATAATTTAGTTTTAGCTTCGATTTCATTTATTTTTAGTATTTTATAAATTTAGTTCCATACAAATTGGACAAGGGTTCAAAAACCTATAGGGTATTTCCCATTGACTAATAAAATAATAGAAGTAAGGTCATGTGGCACAAGTAAAGGCAAAGAACGAAAATAGTAGCTACGTAATTGAAAATATATATTTTTGTGATCTCACCTTAATTTGCAGGTAACAACCAGATGACTAGGTCATACATAACACAACACGCTCCAAGTTTTAGATCTCTTCGATTAGTCTGTATTATTATTATTATTTGTTGCTGTGGGCTTCAAGAATACTGCTTCGACCATTGCTGATCTTTTGTAGTGCCCTTTGATTAAATTTCCCTGTCCAGACTGGTTGCCTCTAGGAACTTCCAGATGTGCTGGGCAGAGAGCTGTTGTATCTCCTCTGGAAGCAGAATATGCTTTCCCATGTGTATACTTCTTTTGTACATGAGTGGTCCGCAGGAGCAGAGAATGTGCATGGCACTTTCTTCTTCCTCTTGGCAGAATCTGCACATCGCGGACTGGCTCATGTTAACGTTAAACAGATGTTTATTAAGTTTGCAGTGTCCTGTTAGTATTCTAGTCACGGCACTAGTTTTCTGTCTTTTGAGCTCAATGAGTTCTTTGGAGAAGTTTTTATTGTGACCACTTATTACGGCTTTGGCATGTGTTTGTCCTGGGACAGATTTCCATAGTTCCTTCGCCATAAGGTCACACTGAGTTTTTTGGATATAGTAGGCTCGTTGTTTGGCTATGCCGCAAAAAGGTTCCGGTCCTGCCTGAGGGTTGTCAGCACCAGTCCTTGCTAGTTCGTCTGCCATTTCATTTCCTTCTAGGCCTGAATGTCCTGGAATCCATCTAACTATAACTTTGTTAGATGCGCCAAGAGCATTTAGGTTATCCTTGCAGTTTTTCACGAGCCTTGAGTTTGTCTCAAAGGACTCCAACGCCTGTAGCGCCGCCTGGCTGTCGGTGTTGATGTAGATGTGTTGTTTTCTAAGTTTCCTACTAAGGTTGATCTCCGCGCATTTGTAAATCGCGAAGACCTCGGCCTGGAAGATGGAAGCCTCTTTTCCAAGATTAACACTTAACCTATGTTTAGGCCTTTGTCCGAAGACTCCACATCCTACATCTGATCCTTTTTTGGATCCATCTGTAAACCATATGTGACTTCCTTTTATGTCTGACACTCGGCCATTCAGCCATGCCTCCCTTTCAGGTATCTCTGTGGTGTACAGTTGAGTGAAGTCAATTTCACTTTTCATGCCATCCGCGGGCATGCTTAGTGTATTGTTATTGAACACTGACTCCTTTAATTTGTTTAAGGCATATGATTGCCATTTGGATGTTGTTTGTGTGCATATTCTATAAACGCAGGTTCTAGCTTCTTTTTGCACGTGTAGATGTAATGGTGTTAAATTTAGAAGTGCATTTAGTGCTTCCCCTGGTGTAGACGTAAAGGCCCCTGTGATCATGATACAGGCGGAACGTTGTGTGCTGTTAAGCTTGGTAATTGCAGTCTTTTGGAACGTTTTGTTGTACCACACAGCGGACGCATATGTGATTATAGGTCTTACTACTGCGGTGTACAACCATTGAGCCATTTTGGGGTTCAGGCCCCATTTGGCCCCGACCATGCGACCGCTGGCCCATAGGGCCATTTAAGCTTTTTGATTAACGTTTTGTAGGTGAGTGTTCCAGGTTAACCCTTGGTCAAAGGTTATTCCTAGATATTTCACCTCTTTTGATAAGTTTAGGATCTTGCCATTAAGCTTGGGACATGTTAGCTTGTCTAGCTTCCTTTTCTTAGTGAATGGTACTATCACGGTTTTGTCGGCGTTGATTGATAGTTCATTAGCTCTGCACCAGTTGATGATTGTATTGAGAGCTGCTTGCAGTATGTCAGAGATGGTGTGGAGGCATGGACCTTTGACTATGACTACCAGATCATCCGCATAACCCTGCGTGTCATAGCCCTGATCATCCATAACTGCAAGAAGTTGGTCTACCTCGAGTGTCCATAGTAGCGGAGATAGTACTCCTCCTTGAGGACATCCTCGGGAAGTGTGGAAGTCATGCGTAGTCTCATTTAAAGTAACCGTAGCAATACGGCTAGAGAGCATGCTTTCCACCCATCTGAGGGTGGTGTTATCTACCCCTTTGTTTTCCAATCCTTTGAGGATTGTTTTGGTCGGGGTGTTGTCAAACGCACCCTCAATGTCAAGAAAGGCACACAGAGCCGTTTGCCTATCCTCTAGGGCTTTCTGCACTTTGTCAACCAGATTGAGTAAGGCAGTTTCCGTTGATTTCCCTTTTTGGTAGGCATGCTGATTAATACTTAGTGGTTTATCCATTAAGTTGTAGGCTCTAATGTGCTGGTCAATTACTTTTTCCATAGTTTTCAAAAGAAAGGATGTGAGACTTATGGGCCTGAAGGATTTTGGCTGTGAGTAGTCCTTTTTCCCTGCCTTAGGTATGAAGCATACCTTTACTCTCATCCATTGATCCGTATGACTCCCAGGGCTAGGCTTGCCCTGAAGATTTTAACCAGATGCGGAGTGAGTATCTCCATTCCCTGTTGTAGCAGAGCAGGGAATATGCCGTCCTCACCCGCTGATTTAAATGGTAAGAAGTTGTCTATAGCCCATTTAACCTGGTTTGGCCTGAAGATCTTATTGGCCGTATTCCAGTCAGTGTTATACGCTTTGTGTGAGCGAACCTCACTTTTTGCGTTATTTGAGTGTAGTGTGGTATACGAACCGGGAAAATGGGTGTCTCTTAGAAGTTGTAAGGACTCCATTTCTGTGGTCGTAAAAGTATTATCTGGTTTCCTAAGTAGTCCTAGATAATTTTCTGGTGTCTTGGCGAGAATTTTGTGTATTCTTGCGCCTTGTTGGGTTTGAATTATGCTCTCACAGAAGCGCTTCCAAGACGCTCTTTTAGCTTTTCTGATTTCTTTGTTGTATTCAGTCAGTGCTTTGCGGATTTTTTCCCTGTTTGGGGAATTAGAAGCCTGATTGAATAGACGTCGCGTGGATTTCTTGAGCTTTTCTAGCCTCTTATTCCACCACGTGGCTCTTTTAGCACATTGAGACTCTTTTACTGGACAGTTAGTTTCGTAGGCCTTAATAATGCCATCAGTAAGTATATCTGTCGCAGTGTTTAGAGAGTCTTGAGTTTTTATTGACTTAGGTAGATTCTTTAGGACTTCTGCAAGAGATGCTTTATATTGCTCCCAGGAAGTCGCTTTTGGATTCCTAAGCCTAATGGGTTCCGTAGGTAATGACCCTTGTATGCCGAATAAAATATGTTTGTGATCGGACATTGAGATTTCGCGACTGACATGCCAATTTACAACGTGTTTAGCAATTTTTTCGGTAGCGAAAGTAATGTCTAAGACTTCCTGCCTATTTATCGTTACAAAAGTGGGGGTGAAACCTTTGTTAATAATATGTAAGCCGTTAATTAGAAGGAAGTCAAAGAGTAACTCACCCCTTTTATTGATGTTGGTGCTTCCCCAAATGGTGTGATGAGCATTCGCGTCGCAGCCTACTAATACCTCTGTCTTGTGTCTTCGGGCATATTCCACGACTTTGGACAGCTCCTCCGTAGGATCTGCTTTCTCCCCGGGCAGGTAAGCGGAGCATATCAGAAGCTTCGCCTGGCCTTGCCCCTTGAGATGTACGAATGCGGCAACTGTATCATCACTGCATAGCTCTGGAACAGATAAGAAGTTAACGCGTTTTTTGAAAATGATGCAGGCCCTAGGTTTGGTTCCTTTTTCGTTTACTAAAATCTTACCTATTCCATTAAGGCCGGCTACCCTTGATTGGGTGAGCCACGGTTCTTGTATGAGTGCAATGTCCAGGCCGTTTTGCGCGATGGTGTTGTTGGCGACAGCGGATGCCGCCACCGCGTGGTGTAAGTTGGCCTGGAGTATGCAGATGTCGTTGTTCGGGTGTGTGGTGTTAATTTTGACGCCTTGGGGCCTGCGCCCCCTTGCGTCCACGCCCGACGATGTTGCCCCTCTGATGTGGGCGTTGTCCTCGACCCCTGGGGTTTTGACCTCCCCTTGAAGCCCCCCTGTTAGGGGGAAACCTGGTCCCCCCTGTGGGCGCAATCCCGCTCGGCCCCGGTTGAGGCGAGGTGGGTGCCGCCGTTGTGGAGGATTGCGGAGCGGACGGGGTCTCTACCGGCTGACTGGCGTTACCACCCTTCAGCCTGAAGAGGACCTTTTTGAAGGCCAGGCTGGCCTTTAGGTCCTTGCTCCGAAGGACCTTAACAGATTGGTCGTCTATGGACAGAGTAAAAGTCACTCCACCCTTTTCGACCTTTTTGTTAAGGACCCTCCAGATGCTCGTGTTCAGCCCCTCATTCTGGACACGTAGCAGTTTGAGCACCTTCTCGGTGCTCTGACCTTCGGGGTCTGGAACATATACCACTCCCAAAGTCGGCTTTGGCAGATCCTCCTCATTAATTACAGAGAGGTTTGCCTCTGGCCACGGTTTTAGGAGCGGTATATTCTCCACCAGCCACTCCTTTGCGTGCACATTGTCGCACGTTATTAGGAGCCACCCCGGTTTTTTGGAGAGACCTCAAAAGTTTGGTCCCTTTCCCTCTTCTACCGACTGGATCCTCTCCACCAGGGCTTCGTATAGGGTATCCAGCTGAGTCTCTGACATCAGCTTAGAATCCCGTATACCCACCCTTGGAGATGTTAGAGCTGCGCTGTAGCTCACAGCCGGCACTTGTGTTGGGCTTTGAGTTGGGTTGTTGTCGCCACTTGTCTTCTGGGCCTTTTTAGGTTGACCCTTTGGAGACTCCTCCTCTGAGCGAGCCCTTTTACTGGGACGCTCTGTTGGGGGTTGTGGCGGACCGAACTTGAAGCCCATTTTTTTGAGGTCCGCAAAGGTATTTTTGGCAAGGGCAGCAGCCTGTTCAGACTCCATGCCCTGAGCCTTTAATGCCTTGTAGCGGGCCTTCGAGGCACCAGTTGGTGCCTTTGGTTTGGGTTTTTTGGAGGTCCCGGTGTTATCGCTGGGCAGTGTTGGTCCCGTGTGGGTCCTGTCCGCCGTTTCGATCGCCGTTACCTCCATAGTTTGCACTGTCCTGTGTGCGGGTTCAGCCGCGCCTGTGGTCAGTGGCAAAAGCTCCTGGCAGAGGTCGTCCAGGGTTTGGGACTGGGATTCAGTCTCCCTCTGAGTGTTGTCATTATTTTTATTTTGTACTATTTGGTCCATATTTTGTCCCACGAGTAGCTAGGGAAGAAAGTTCCCGCCCGGCAGAGCCCCGCATGCCGGACTCGGGCTAAAATACACCTCGAGGTCGCCAGGTATCGAGGGCCACCGTTAGAGACTGGGCACCCCCCCAGCCACGCATCCATCGGCACGGTACGTATGACACCTTGGATTGGGTTTTGGGATTATACTAACAGCGCTTTCCCAGGGCACTGCCGTCGCTCTTTTAGGGGAGTTTTGAATTCCCCAAGGTCTGCGAAAGGCCTCGGTCATTGCTATCCACCATCTAGTTTTTTGATGATGAACACGCAGGGACATGACCTGACCATCCCTGCATTGTTCGCTCGGAGGTTTCAGTTACGTCTATTTCATAAGGAATTAGACCAATAACGGGGCAGCAACCACGAGAAGGATGATTAGTCTGTATGTTTATCTTTCAGTCAGTTATTCAGGACAAAGAACTCTATGTTTATAATTAAATATTGAGTGCGCTGCGTAACTTGCATGTTCATTCAGTTTTACAAGAGCAGCGACGCCACCTAGCTCCTTAACATGTGCTTAAGTAAACATAATTGTTTGAAATCCGCCGATCCGTGCAACTGACGTGAAAGATTGATAGGCTTCTTAAAATGTGGATACAGAGTCTCTAGAAAGAACAATTTTACGGTGAAACATTTAAAACCGTTTTTAAAGTTAATAAACACATTATGTTATGGCTGTTTTTTTTATACCACTAAGGTAGCAAACCACTATACTGGCCGCCTGATGGTAAGCACTGAAGCAGTCATGGTAGCCTATGGACGCTTGCAGAAGTCGCGCGATAGCCTCGCGATCTGTCAAAATAACACGTATTACGTATGTGATCGCTGGCAATTCGCTCACTGATTGCTTGAATGCACTTTTTGCTACGACACTAGCGCCAACAACAAATTATTAGTAGCAATAACAGGAACTATTTGGAGTCGAGTGTGGTGTGACAGTTGACAGTGACAGATGTTTGCTGTCAAGCAAATATTTTTTTTTACAATATGTAGATTCGAGATCGCCGCCTTGTCAACAAAGTTCGTCACGATCGCGACCTCGGGTCCTCACCGTACGACGTTGCCCTTCTAAAGTGTACTTTTTTGTTAAAAAGTGTTCATTTAAAATACTCGACATTGGCGAAATTGTTTATGTGTCGTTAAGACACGACAGAAACGCCAATAATTAAGAAAGAAGAACAGAAGAATATGTAGCTAATTAACTTTTTATCTTTTTAAGTGAAGCTTCAAGACAATTCTTCAGAATTATCGAAAACGATTATAGATAATAGTGCGCTTAGCACTTCTAACCTATTGTTTTAAGCTCACAATATAAGGAAAGCGGTCACCGCCGCCTATGGACAACAGTAACACCAGGGGCGCTACCAATACGTTGTCCACTAAGGAAGTTGGAGGAAAGGAAGGAGGAAGGGAAGGGAAAGAAGGAGGGAGAAAGAGGAGATAGGGAAGGAGTTGGGCTTCCAGATCTCTCACTCACCGAACGAAACGCATTGCTGCTTCACGTCGATATTCTGTGAGAGGGTGATACTTCCCCGGTCGAGCTAGCCCATTTCATAATAATTGCTCTACCACTCCATGTTTCAGAACTCTGTTTAAGAAAGGTAGAGCGGTTCTTCTTCTTTAAAGGAGGTGATATAAAAATAACCATGCAGGGGCGCAAAAAATTTATATCCCAGATTTTTGAGGATATTTTTAAATACTATTCTAAACTAACACTATCTCTCTATTGGATGGCTAACATTCTTTTTGCTCATAAAGTTTTGTCGGCGTTCGTATTAAAATCTTTTTTATCGACTAAATTACTCATTATTTTCTGTGATTATTGAGAAATCATAGGGGTAGCGATATATAAATAAACACAAACATGGTAATAATAGACTAGCCTTTAAGTTAATGTTAATCGTATTATGTTTCTGAATATTATACATTTTCATTATTAAAGTCTGTGTATTGTTAATAAAGCATTATTATTATCTATCTACATATTATGTCAAGTCTGTAATGGATTTTCTTATTAGATTTTTTAAAGTTATGCCAATTTTTCTTGCATGTGACTGGATAAAAACGTCCTATTTGCCCTCAAAATGTACTTTCTAATATTTTTCACTACTTTTACGTTTACTAAGTCTCCCAATTGAATTCTGTTTGCAAATGTAGGATTACTGTCAAAACCACATCTTTTGAAAGTTTGTGTCTATTACAGTCATTCTCAAAGTGTTGGTAAGTAATTGAAAGTACTACATAAAATGTAATAGAACTCTTTAGTCTTCTTCTTCTTTTCGTGTGCTTCCCGCAATTAGTATCAACTGCGGGTAGCTGGTGTCAGTGTTTTCAAGTCACGTAACGTGACTGTTACCAGTGTTACCTATTGACAAATGTCGAGGCCGACAGCTTAACGTGCCCTCCGAACCTAACAAAGTATGTCACGTTGCCAGGGAAGCCAGCAACGCAGCAAGGTAGGAGTAGAGAGAGATAAGAGAAAGAGCAAGAGTTAAATAGTATATTTATTTAGTCTCAGGGTGCGTGGTAGAGATTCACTTGCAAGTTCCTTGTGACACTTAGCTCGGCTTCTTCGGGTATCAGACGACGGGCGTAGGTTCTGAAGGTGTAGGGCCTTCAGCGGTAGACCGGCTCAGCAACCGGTGGCAACCGTCGGGGTAGAGAGAAGAAGTGCGGGCTGTAGCGAAGCTGAAGCGGCTGGGTTGCTCTGGGGTAGCGTAGCTCAGGAGCTCAGGGATAGCGTGCTGAACCCGTAGGGGAATTCAGCGGCAGTGCAGAAGTAGATATAGCGTAGCCGTAGGTAGGTAACCCGTAGGTGGTTAAACCGTAGCGTAGAAGTCCTGGAATGGTAGGGTATGACGGTTTTAGTTCCCGTCTTCCAGGCACTATGCGAGCCACCCCCAACAATCCTGACGCTGGCTGGACGCGAACAGCTAAGCGTCCAGGCCACCAATTGTTATAGGGGGGGCTCCACAGAGATACACAGAAGGTAAGCTCGGTTACGTACATTTGAAGAACGTACGGAACCTCAACACAAAGAAATAGATATTTTAAATTAGCATTACACACTAGAAAATTGAAGATTAGACCAAAACACAGATTATAGCAATTTAGAAAACTTATTGGAAATTTCTTAATGCACTCACCTGATTCGGACACTGATTTTACTCACGAATAAATGTTATATGTTAACGTTAGACAAATACGTCTCGAGAGCTTAGATAGAACACAATTAGTAGAATTGACTTTACAGACTGAAGTTCGGATGTCGAATGGCAATATTAGTTTGCCGATGTAACTTATTGACTCCTATGACTGTTAACGGAATTTTGGAAATTACTAGAAACTTCCAATCCTTTGTTACGAATGACATGAGCGCGCTCCACAGCGTCGAGCCAATGACTGAAGTTCAACGCAACATCTGGCCACACCCAAACAGTGAACGATACTCTATCAAACGAATATGGGCCTTAATACTTAGAAATAAGGTCCACCCACCAGCCGGCCATATAACGCATTGTCGCTTATAAACGCGAGCGCAGCGATCTAACCATATATGGGCATTTTTGAAACGCATGACTCCTATTGGATTACGTTCTAAATTAGAAAAGTTAATATTCAAATGTTTTAATTATAAAATTACGTGTGAATGAAGTTCACAACGTAACAGTACCCCCCCTCTTAGGGAAAAAAAAAAACCTTAGATTTTTTTTTTTTAAAAGGCCTACTAGACTTAGCTATCTAATAAGTACGTTCGCAAGATTAGATTAAATTTTTACCGAAAGTTCGCCATTATAATTCCTAAAATGCTAGCTCCCTAAGTTGACATGTCCAGATGTTTAGCATCCGAATAGCAACAGAACTAACATGAACCTTTATCCGGGCTAGCCCGAACCTTGACAATAGCTTATCAAGATTAAATAGTTTGTCAATGAGTAGGCATTGACATAACTTTTTCCTCACGATTAAATAGGCTTTAGGCAATAAACTGACAGAACTCCCAAAAGATACGAACTTTGTCACGTTTAGGTTGTGATCAGAAGTTCACATCTATATAATCCAAAGAGAAAGAACAAAAATGTTGTATGACTTTATAGTTTTAATTATTAAGTGTGATTACACCTTTACAATGTAGTTCTAGAGAAAATTTTATAGAAATAATTTAATATGGCATTAGGATGATAAGCGAGAGAAAAAAAAAATTAAAAATATTTAATGTGCCATTAAATTTTAATGGGTCATTAACTATAATGGTCCGTTACGCAATAGTCCTAATGATAACGGCGTGAGAACTGCGTGCGCATGCACCTGTGCGAGCGTTATCAACAAAACGAATTAGCAAATGATGCACATTCCAATCGT
Source organism: Endotricha flammealis (assembly GCA_905163395.2). Lineage (NCBI taxonomy): Eukaryota > Metazoa > Arthropoda > Insecta > Lepidoptera > Pyralidae > Endotricha > Endotricha flammealis. Next base: position 4,106,361 of record LR990866.1, read on the forward strand.
TCGAGTGCAAGGTCACGAATAGATCCGACGACTGCCGAGGGACCCCGAACGAAGATATACGAAACAACTCGAGACAGCGGATTGACGCCACTGCGAGTTATTATGAATGAATAAGTACCCGCTTAGAAAATTATTGAATTAACAGCATTTACCCTGCTTTATAAATGTTCATGCTTTATGATAGAACATTTTATATGTGAAGTTTTTATCTTTCCCGTTATAGATTTAAGTTGTAAGTATATTATGATTATCAAAAAAAACAAATTATTATATTAAAATTACAGATTTTAGTTTATTTGAGGTTTAAGTAGTAAATTATGAATAGCAAAATTTATTATATTATTAATATTACGTTTAGAAGATAGTTAAAAAAATATGTAGGTTTTTTAAAGTATAGATTCAAGTAGTAAGTGTATTTAGATTAGCAAAATTTTTAATTTTATTACCAATACAGATTTAGTTTATTATTGATTTAAGTAGTATATGTATTATGAGTCGCAAAATTTTATTATTTAAAAATTACAGATTTAAGTATATTATAGATTTAGGTATTAGATTAGGATTATCAAATTTTTATTTTATTATATAGGTCTCCACATAGGAATCGAACCCACGAATCATCACTTAGATGAGATTCTTATGGAATTTAATAGAATTTAGACTAGATAGGTAGACAACATTTTAGATGTTGTCACCAATTGTAGTAGATGAGTAACATGGGTAGACATGTTACTATCTCCGCGCGCAACATTTTAGATGCTGCGTCGCGACAATTTTAGCTAGATAGGCAGCATATGTAGGGTATGCGTAACCTTCTTTTGTACAAAAATATGGAATGGTCCATGTTTAAACCTATTAATAAGTAAACTATTCAGTTAGCGCAAATTGTAGACTTTACGTTAAATGTTTGAATTTAATTAAGTGAGTAAGTTAACCTAAATGTTGCAATAAAAAAAAAACCGTTAGGTGAAAAAAAAAAACGTTGTGAGCACTCGAGACGTATATAGGGCGCAAATGGATGCGTTATAGCCTATGGTGGACTTTTACCACCTGCCTAGGAGAGACGGCAACTGGAATATTCGATGTTTTTCTTTCACCCCTAATCCAGTATGGGGGTAGCGATAAGCTCAATATCCGTACCCGTGTTTAGCACTAAGTAATTTCCAATAGAATAAAGGAATAATAAAATGAGCTTACCTTTTACAATTTCCCTACTGAACGACTCCGTTATTGTTTAGAAAATTAAGAAAAAAAATGTAGGGTAGAAAAAAAATAAAAAAATAACTGAAATTAATTACAAAAAAAAATAGCTCCAGCTGGTGAGTACGAGACAAAGGACACACAATATAAGAAGATTGTACTCCCCAGTTGAAGAACGGAGACGTTCTTACACTGCAAAAAAATTGTGTTAGCACACCTATAACAATTGGCAACAATAGAAATTTGCAAGCGAACTCTCTAACTCTCACCACGAGCGTGGGCGCCACTTGTCACGTTGCCAGGGAAGCCAGCAACGCAGCAAGGTAGGAGTAGAGAGAGATAAGAGAAAGAGCAAGAGTTAAATAGTATATTTATTTAGTCTCAGGGTGCGTGGTAGAGATTCACTTGCAAGTTCCTTGTGACACTTAGCTCGGCTTCTTCGGGTATCAGACGACGGGCGTAGGTTCTGAAGGTGTAGGGCCTTCAGCGGTAGACCGGCTCAGCAACCGGTGGCAACCGTCGGGGTAGAGAGAAGAAGTGCGGGCTGTAGCGAAGCTGAAGCGGCTGGGTTGCTCTGGGGTAGCGTAGCTCAGGAGCTCAGGGATAGCGTGCTGAACCCGTAGGGGAATTCAGCGGCAGTGCAGAAGTAGATATAGCGTAGCCGTAGGTAGGTAACCCGTAGGTGGTTAAACCGTAGCGTAGAAGTCCTGGAATGGTAGGGTATGACGGTTTTAGTTCCCGTCTTCCAGGCACTATGCGAGCCACCCCCAACAATCCTGACGCTGGCTGGACGCGAACAGCTAAGCGTCCAGGCCACCAATTGTTATAGGGGGGGCTCCACAGAGATACACAGAAGGTAAGCTCGGTTACGTACATTTGAAGAACGTACGGAACCTCAACACAAAGAAATAGATATTTTAAATTAGCATTACACACTAGAAAATTGAAGATTAGACCAAAACACAGATTATAGCAATTTAGAAAACTTATTGGAAATTTCTTAATGCACTCACCTGATTCGGACACTGATTTTACTCACGAATAAATGTTATATGTTAACGTTAGACAAATACGTCTCGAGAGCTTAGATAGAACACAATTAGTAGAATTGACTTTACAGACTGAAGTTCGGATGTCGAATGGCAATATTAGTTTGCCGATGTAACTTATTGACTCCTATGACTGTTAACGGAATTTTGGAAATTACTAGAAACTTCCAATCCTTTGTTACGAATGACATGAGCGCGCTCCACAGCGTCGAGCCAATGACTGAAGTTCAACGCAACATCTGGCCACACCCAAACAGTGAACGATACTCTATCAAACGAATATAGGCCTTAATACTTAGAAATAAGGTCCACCCACCAGCCGGCCATATAAGGCATTGTCGCTTATAAACGCGAGCGCAGCGATCTAACCATATATGGGCATTTTTGAAACGCATGACTCCTATTGGATTACGTTCTAAATTAGAAAAGTTAATATTCAAATGTTTTAATTATAAAATTACGTGTGAATGAAGTTCACAACGTAACAAGTATTGACCATGGTTGTCGTTGCTTAACATGCGTGATTGTTCCACTTTGACAACCATAACGAGGCCATCGAGTTCCTCAAACTCTTTAGTACACCTTATGTTATTTAAATATTTTTTTTATTTTTTTAATAAAAAAAAAACACCTAACTTAGTTGGGATTTGAACCTCTTGATTGCAGATTGCGAGCTGTGTGCATCAACTCGTGAAATCTTATGATTCTCAATTTATACGAGCAGAATATAATTTAAAAAATACCACAACAATTAATTAAGAATACCACAATTTTTTTTCTATGAATATACATATTTTAAAGGTTTAAAACTAAAATACTATTAACTATATTCAAATACAACACTGTAACAAAAATATTTTTGTAATATAAAGACTTTGTGAATGTTAATATTCGGGGCACTGCACTAAACATTTTACAATTATGAATATTTCAATAATAAAATGTTATAATACTGATAAAATTCAAATAATAATATTGCGTAAAACAATTGTTCGAGTTACTAAGTAAGTACTTATTTAATAAACTGAATTGTACTCATACATAGTTGGCAAATAAATAAACTGTAAATTGAAACCATAATACTCACATATGTGTACAGTTTATTTTATTAGAAAAAAGGATGAAAATGTATTGAAATTTCCGTAAAAAATATGTAAGTAAAGTCTAAGTGGCATATTGTCTTAAAAAAACTTCTAAATGCGCATATTGGTAATTACGAATTAAAACCGCACGTGATCTTACACCACCGACACGCACGTGGCCGTTTTTTTATATCATTATATTATTTACAATATATTTTCATATAGGTAATTTGAATTTTTCAGAATGCTTTTTTGTTTGTGTAATTAGCTTAGGTAACACTAACAATAGTTATTCCCGATGGTTGACTTCCAAGGAGGTGTGTAAGGTCGGCAACGACTCCTCTTATATGCCTATGCTCCATAGGCAGTGGTAATCACTTACCATCAGGTGACATGTTCGTTTGCCAAACTCCTATATAAAAATAATTTTTTTTTTTTTTTTTTTCACAAGTTATTCAGTTTCGCATAAGTGTAAAATGATATAACTCAAATAAGTTTGAGAAACGATGTTGTACATTGAGTCGGCAGTAACCCGCCTCTGCGAATATCCGGTCCATTATTGAGAGTGACTTAAGCGGCAGAAACTTCCACAGCTTGTTTCTATCTCCTGTCTTCGTTTATAACTTCACTTGCATCTTCTTATTGAATATATCTATTTGATATTTAGAGGGGATGGGGGGTTGGATACAGTCCGCGAGGCTCTAAGCTGAGCTTGCATTTTATTTTATTTTTATTAAATAAGGTACACCAACAGTATCTACATAATACGCTTAAAAATAACAATGCAAACACCAATAATAGGTTTACACCATTTTTATTTTTTTTTATGTTTCAAATTTGCTTAATTAAGTCTATAAAAAATAACGTTGAGGTCAAGTATTGCATTTTGTGTTTTTGTGTGACGCATGTTAGGATTTATTTCAATATTAACCTATGTATTGTACCTACTCATACTTTACTATCTAACATACATAGTTTAAATTTTTTATGTACATTAGTTTAATCCTGTCACAATTATAAAATAAAACAGAGGTACATAGTTTTAGTCATAGTATTTGAAAAAATGATGTTTGTATCGAAATTTTAATGAAAATTATGTATTAAAAAAAATAGGTTGCATTTCATTGTCTTAAAACAAATATATAAGTACAGCTTTGGGATCTCTTGGTCACCGATCGCATGCTGGTTCACGTCGATATTCTGAGACTGTAGTACTTCTTCGGTCAAGATAATCCATCTCGTAAATCATACTAATATTATAATTAAATGAGAAAGTGAATTTGTTTGTTTTTTTTATGCTACAATATTGGCAAACAAGCATACGGCCCGCCTGATGATAAGCATCACCGTAGCCTATACATGCTTGCAATTTGTTTGTTATTCCTTAACGGCTTAACTTAGCAGCCGATCAGTATGAAAATTTGTACATATTTTCAGGTGTACAAAACAGAGCCCAACATAGGCTAATTTTTACTCGGGCGAGGCCGCGGATAACTAACAGCTGCTAGTGGTTCCATATTTTCTTTTCTTTATTTTAAAACCTTTCCAGATCAAGTTTATCAATGTAGAGCGGCACTCGACGAATTTACTAAGCTTTCCAAATTAATCTTCGTACCAACCGGAACAATGGGGGACTATTAGCAATATAATACAAATACTTCCGTGCACATTTCCTGCTCATGGATTTCATTTAATGGACATACATTTATTTTTAAAAACTGATTTCTTTACATTATAATATGTGGATTTTATTTTTTCTTCAAAAGGGTCATTAAAAGATTATTACAGGGTCGGTAACACGCGAGTGATACTCCCGGCGTGGGTATTTCTTTGAAAATGTGCAAATCGCTGTTCCAGTTAAAAAGAACTTATTACATTACATATTTTTTTAACTTTTGGCCAGTATGGAGATGGACCAGTATCTGTTCTAACAGGAGCAGTTATCAGATTAATGTTAAATTCAATACAATCTGATATGAATTCAATCTTGTGTCGAAATTCACATTACCATTCGTGTCCCTCTCCCCAGATTTTAACACAAAATATTTTATTTCTCGATTTGTACTAAGAAGAACGTAATATAAGCAATAAATTCCATAAATAGAATGTTGTTATTAGTTTATAATACAATATAAATACTTAAAAGACTATTTTACAATGTTAAAAAAGTGAATCAACAAATGTTCCGGCGCTACACCCTCATTACCGTTCGAGAGTATTGTCGCCTTAATATCTTTGCTCCTAGTTGGCCTTGTGCGTTCGCCTTAACTGTGCGGGACAGTTCAGTCGTCGCTCGTCCGTTGCATGGAGGACACGTAGCGAGCGAGTATTTTTTCTACGGAAATATCGGTATTTAGTGCTCCGAACGGTTTTTGTTTCGTCAAAGTTCTCCATACAGTTTTTGTATTTAATGGTAAGTAGACGTGTGATATTTAATCATTTAGGGTCTTATCATCTTCATTAAAGGGCTTATTTTAAGTATTTACTTGTTTCAAAATGGTAAATGACATGAAAATTGTTCAAAATGTATAAAACTATGAATTTCTAATTACCATTTTTCTAATGACCAGTTTTTACCATTCCGAATATGAAGTGCAACGAGTACGGCATCGGGTGCCTAGTCGCGGAGGGTAGCGGGATCCGAGGCACGGTTCACCGCTGGCCGACCGCAGGTAGTAGGGGACTCCTATACAGCCTATTGCGTGGACCTCTTGCTGACAACAGATCCAGACAGGTACTCGGTGACAATTTCTTCGCCATTGGAGCGCTCTGATCAATGTCTGATGAAATCGGTATCAGCCTACCACCCGCCCGATCCCAGCCTGAAAGGCAACCGGCGGCGGTTATGGCGATACAGATCAGCAGACTGGGATGAGATGCGGTCTTTCTATGCATCCTTCCCTTGGCAGTCTGTCTGCTTCTCTTCTAGTGACCCCAGCGTCTGTGAAGATGCCGTTACTGATGTGCTTCGTCAAGGGATGGAATACTTCATTTCCTTCTCCAACGTGCCATCTACTAGTAAAGCTCGCCCATGGTTTGGGCCTGAGTGCAGCCGTGCCGAGGCGCATAGGCATCAGGCATACCTGGACTGGGTTGCAACTCGACAGCACAAGGCGTCTGATGTTCGTGAAAAGAAGAAGGCCTTTAACAAGGCTGCCAAGTCCTGCAAGATGGTTTTACAGAAGGCTCGATTTGATCATATTGGCCGAATAGGGAACAAATTGGATTCTTTCCCAGCGGGAAGTAAAGCGCTTTGGAATCTAGCGAAGGCGGTCGAATCGAACTTCTGCCGCCCCCCTCTCCACTGCAGAAACCTGACGGATCACTTGCTCACACCGCTGAAGAGAAAGCAAACCTGTTGGCGTCTCTGTTCGCGGAGTCTTCACGTTTTGATGCTGGTAGCGCGATACCTCCAGTTTACCTGGCAGCACGGTGGTAATGCCGGAAATCCGGTTGCGCCAGGCTGAGGTTCGCAAAACGCTGCGCAATCTTGACGTGAACAAGGCCAGTGATCGAGACGGTATCCGCTATTGTACAGAGGACATGTGCACCCGAATTGACACCTGTATTGACCCGCCTCTTTAGGCTCTGTCTAAAATCTGGGAAAGAACCGAGTTCCTGGAAGCTCGCTAACGTGCCCAAAAAGGGCAGCCGTGCCGACCCTGCCAACTACAGGCCCATTTCGATCACGTCCATACTCTCTAAGAATATGGAACGTGTTTTTGAACCGCAGGCTCCTAGCGTACCTAGAATCGAATGACCTCCTCAGTGACCGACAATATGGCTTTCGCTAGAATCGGTCCACTGGGGATCTTCTAGTGTACGTCACCCACGTCTGGAATGAGGCTATTGAGGAATTCGGAGAAGCCCGGGGTTGGAAGCTTGCGGTTTCCCTCGATATTTCCAAAGCATTTGACGGTATGGCACGGTAGTCTTATTAGCAAGCTTCCTTTTTACGGCCTGACCTCTAATTTCTGTGCGTGGATTTCTGACTTTTTGGGGGATTGATCTATTAGGGTGGTCATTGATGGCTGCTCGTCTAAACGAAAGGCTTTTAATGCCGGTGTCCCTCAAGGATCGATTATTTAAAGCATTTGTTTTTTTGTTGTTTGTGAAATCACATGCAGTGTTTTATAAAGTTCAAACTATGATTGTTATTAGTGTTTATGAAAGAAATTAAGTATATATTTTTTATAGAAATAGAAATTAAATATATAGGGACAATTCTTACAGATTGAGCTAGCCCCAAAGTAAGTTCGAAACTTGTGTTATGGGATACTAACTCAACGATATTGTATTTTATAACAAATACATATATAGATAAACATCCAAGACCCGAGGCCAATCAGAAAAAGTTCGTTTTTAATCATGACCCGACCGGGGATCGAACCCGGGACCTCCTGGGTGGCGGTCTGGCGTGGTAACCATTACGCCACGGAGGTTAAATTATGTTACCACTTTAGTATGTTAATATTTTTGTATGTCATTTTAATTACTCAATAATTTAGAATGACCTTGAACATACCAACAATGTTTTACTAATAAGGTAGTCAAGTGACAACAATGTATGACTGTACTGTTTGATGGAAATCATTCATAAATTTTCCGTTCCAATCCGTGTCTTTTAGATTTTTCCACAAAAGTTGTCTATATAATTTTATTCCAACTAATATTATTATCTGTCTGCCAAACGTCTTTTTAACAAATACAAAATCTCACATTTTTATTATAAGTAGGATTTTATTATACGGTTTAAGTGTGTGGCTAAGTAGACCAGATTACCTTTTGATAACCGTTCCTTATCAAGATATTTACAATGTGTCTGTATTATTGTTAAATAAAATATCCGTTGAGGTCTTCAGAGTATTTATTTTAATTACAATATAAGTCTTTTCTTATTATTTAATATTAATAACTTAGTTGCTCGTACGTCGTCCTGCGCGTACACAGAGCCAAGACGGAAGACGTCACTGACGTCTGTCACTTTGACATTTCACATTTCTAGATGGGACGTTCCGTTCCATTACATCATCCCCCTTTTTTTTTTAAAAAAAAACTAATACACATCTTCTTAATATTATCCTTAATATTATCCTTTTAATATTAATATTATAAAACACTAATTAAACTTATTATTATTAACATTATTATTACACGTTTTATTAATACCTCTACCCCTGGTATCCAACCAGTGAGAGTGCACTCAAGTGAGCCACAAAGTCTACACCGCCGCTGGTCTTATGTGTAAAGAAGTTCTAGTGTAATTTACATTATTCATATCTAATATATTATATGATCTAAAAGCATTACAACTCTGAATCATACCACGTAACCATACATTTCTGTTAATATCTTTTTTAAACCATACATTTTGACCAACATAAAATTCTTTTTTAATTCTACTAGACTTATTATAATTTTTTATATTTCTATTTATAATCTTATCAAATTGTTTTTTAATATGTTTATTTACTTTTGGCTCTAAATATTGTGAACTTACAATTAACTTTGTTTTTAAATTTCTATTCATTAACAATTCACTTGGTGTTAAAGTTGTGCCCGACACAGGTGTAGATCTATACTTTAATAAAGCTACTCTATAATCAGTTTTATCTTCTTGACATTTTAGTAATATTTTTTTAGCAATCTGTACACCACGTTCTGCCATGCCATTCGACTGAGCATATCTAGGGCTAGAGAAAGTGAATTTAAATCCCCACTCTTGTGCAAATTGTTTACATTCCCTCGAATCACATGGTACATGGTCTGCTATTATTTCACTTGGTATTCCAAATACACAAAAAATATCTTTTAAACTATTAATTACTGAGTTTGCACTTTTATTACTTAACAATTTTATATCTAACCATTTTGAGTAGTAATCATAAATAACTAAATAGCCTTTATTTTTAAAATCCATTATATCAATTCCTATCTTTGAAAATGGCAAACTAGGTACCCTATGCGGCAATAATGGTTCCTTTATATTATTATTTTGATACATTTGACAGGGATAACATTTCTTAACATGTTCTTCAATATGACTATCCATGTAAGGCCAATAATACAACTGTCTGGCTAGTTGTTTCATTTTTGTCATGCCAATATGACCTTCATGTAAATTTTTTAAAAACGATATTCTGAGATTTTTAGGTACTATTAATCTGTTATTAAAAAATACTAAATTCTCATCTACACAGAGTTCTCCTCTTAATTTATAATAATTCTGTAAATCATTTGGAATATTATTAGTATTACTAGGCCAGCCATCTTTAATATATTCAATTAATGTTAACAATTCTTTATCTTGTGAACTTTCTGCAATTAATTGCATTTTTTGTTCTTCAGTACATTCCAAATTATGTGATAAGCCTAGACAATGAATGACTTCATACATATATGATTCATCAACATCACTGACTTGCTGATATGATCTAGATAACAAATCTGCTATAAACATCAGTTTTCCTTGCAAATATTTAAATTCTATATTATATTTTAATAACTTAAGTGTCAATCTTTGTAATCGGGGTGACGGGATTTCATGTAAATGTTTCTTTAACAAACTCTCTAGCGGTTTGTGATCATTAACTACCGTGACCTTCCGGCCATAAATAAAATAATGAAATTTTTTTGTTGCCCATACAATACTCAATAATTCTTTTTCAATTTGCGAGAAATTTCTTTCCGCAGGTGTTAAACTTCGAGAAGCGAAGCATACTGGTTTAGAGTTCTGTAACAAACAGCAACCTAAGCCATCCTTAGACGCATCACATTGCAATACAATTGATAACTTAGTATTAAAATTTTGTAAAACTGGGGCTTCAGTAATACTTTTCTTAATATTATTAAACACATTTTCATGAATATCCGTCCATAACCATTCCACATCTTTTTTTAATAATAACTGAAGCGATGATGCAATATTAGCCATATTAGGTACAAACTTTCTTAAGTAATTGACCATACCTAAAAATATCTGCAATTCTTTTTTATTATTAGGACTTCTCATATTATTAATGGCATTCACCCTTTCCGGGTCTATCTTCATGCCCTGTTCAGAAAAAATATGGCCAAAATATTTAACTTCTTTTAATTTATATTGAAATTTATTCTTATTAAAGCGAACATTATGTTCCTTAGCCCGTTGAAACACTTTATTTAATATTACATCATGTTCTTGTTCAGTGTCCCCGCAAATTAATAAATCGTCACAATACACTATTACACCTGGTATGTCACCAAAGGCCAATTCACTGTATCTTTGAAATATTTCAGGTGCTACTGATAAACCAAATGGCATTCTTAGAAATTTATAACAGCCAAACGGACTGTTAAATGTACATAAATCATTAGAATCTTCCGTTAATTTAATATTATAAAAGCCATCTGACAAATCTAGCACTGAGAAATACCTTTTATTACTTAATTTTGACACAATTTCATCAATGGTAGGTATCAAGTGATGTTCTCTTATTAATACTTTATTAAGATCTTTAGGATCTAAACAAATTCTTAATGAACCATCCTTTTTTTCAATTATTACTAAATTGCTTACAAAATTTTTTGGATGTTCAACCTTTTCAATGACTTTGTGCCTCACCAGAGTTACCAACTTCTCCTCTAAGCGCGATGTCAGTGCGTTAGGCACCCTGCGCGGTGGTCTCACAACTGGCTCCACCCCTGGTTGGACACGCAGTTGCAGAGGACTCCTAAACTCTCCAACTCCCTGAAACAGTTCAGTGTTTCTTTTAATGACACAATCTTTTTGATTATAAGTTTTCACAGTATTAATATTATTACTTTTTATCAAATTAAGTTGACATAATGATGCTAATCCTAAAATCGGTTTTACTTTTTCTTTTACTATTAAAAATTCTGTACTTATACTTTCATCACAATCTGTTTTAAAAAGTTTTAACGTGACTTTACCCTTAGGGGTTATTTTACCCCCTCCGAAGACCTCAATTATTATTTTTGTCTCAGATAATCTTATTTTCCTTTCATCATCGACAATTTTTCTTAAATCATGAATACTTAGTACATTAATTTGAGCTCCGGTATCACACTTGAAAATTACTTTTTTATTCTCAACTTGGAGAGACTCAATCCACTCATTATTTTTTAAATTTATAGAGCAGACTAGTCCTAAATCATGTACATTATTATTAGACTCCTCATAATTAATATTATTTACTTTATTATTAGTAAATTTGCACCCTTGCGCAAAATGGTTCAGTTTATTACAATTACTGCAATGTTTCCCATAGGCTGGGCACTGCCTCGGGCCATGCTCCTTACCACATTTCTTACAATTGTAAAAAGATTTATTAAAATTATTTTTCTGACTATTATTCTTAACAAATTGACTATTATTCTTACCAAATGACCTATTATTCGTTTTATTATTATTAAAATACTTAGCTCTACATTCCGCAGTGGTGTTCTGTTGCTGCGATGACTTCTTCACCTGCACCTCATGCACCTCTGAGTTGGTCAGCACTTTGATGTGTTCTCTGGTCATCTCCGCAGATCGACAGATGTCCACGGCCCTTCCTAGACTTAAGTCCTTGACTTCTAGAAGCTTCTGCTGTATCCTCTGGTCACGTACACCAATGACGATCCTATCCCTCAGCATTCTTTCTGTCTGGTCTCCGAAGTTACAATTTTCTGCCAGTTTTCTTATGTGTGTGTAAAATGCATCAAAGGATTCACCTTCTTCTTGGTTTCTTTTATTCAAATTGAAACTATTAATTACCTCATTTTGCTTCGGCTTAAAGTAATCATCAAAAATTAGCAAAATTTCGTCCAATTTCGCTTTTTCATCTAACTTCAATACATTGAAATATAACTCTTGGGCTTGCTGTCCAATGCAATTTAACAAAATCGCGGCTTTCCTCGTTTCTGCGAGTCTTTCGTAGCCAGCAGCCATTAAAAATACTTTAAAACTTTGCTTGAAACGTTGCCATTGAGGCCAACAATTTTCAATATTATCCAAATTCAAGCATTGTGGCAGTCTATATTCGAAAGCACCTATATTATCCATCTCATGTGTAGTTTCTTCCATAATTAGTAATTAATTGTGCAACTTTACCAATGTTCACGGCGTGGTTTCTTACCGGCGTGGCGTCATCGAGTAAAATCCTTAAAAATCTTCGTGAATTCGTTGCCTCTTCAGCTGCGCCATGTATTATTGTTAAATAAAATATCCGTTGAGGTCTTCAGAGTATTTATTTTAATTACAATATAAGTCTTTTCTTATTATTTAATATTAATAACTTAGTTGCTCGTACGTCGTCCTGCGCGTACACAGAGCCAAGACGGAAGACGTCACTGACGTCTGTCACTTTGACATTTCACATTTCTAGATGGGACGTTCCGTTCCATTACAGTGTCTGTTTGTAATATTTATACATATATGTACTTAAGGGTTGCGTCCACAGATTAGCATGGTACGTATCGCACGCGGATCAAACGGATCGTTAGTATTCTTTATATAGAACTAGCGAAACCCGCACATTTTTGTTTTGCGTGAATCCCGCTTTCCCGTGAGAATTTCGAAATGTATTATGCGTAGTTTTAAAGATTTTTGCATACAAGGGACAGACAGACTTCATTTTATATTATGTAAAGTAGCCATACAAGTGCGCCCACTGATCCGCATCGTACGGATCGCACGATCTACGCATCAGCAATACCGATGCTGCCGATGACGTCATACAGAATACCGATGCGATATTCATGGACGGAATTGGTCGCGTTTCGTGCGTGGACTACGTACTGTCGACGCACGAAACGCGACCAATTCGATGGACGCACGATGGACGACGCGACGCGGAGCGAGCGAGCATCGACCGATCCGATAACGAATTGGTCGCGTTTCATGCGTCGACAGTACCGTAGTCGACGCACGAAACACGACGAATTGTATGAAAAATTTTGTTTACCAAAATTCCCGATAAGAATGAAACTGCTGTACTGCGAACGCGTTGTAAAAAAAATCAATTTGATCCGATGATGCGACCGATACATACGATGCCGACCTGTGGACACCAGCCTTTATATACTGGAAGAATGATTCATATTTTTTTTTTATAATACGACTATCTCTGAAAGGGACAGTCAGGCTAGGCGTATGTTGAGACGCAGGCGACGCATGTCCACGCAGCGCAGAGCAGAGCAGATTTTGTAAAGTATGGAACGTCATTGAACTACGTACGCTGCGGCGCAGGCACATGCGACGCAGACATGTGTCTGACCTGCTCTGCGTCTCGTCGTAGTGCCGGCACAGAATTCTGCGCGACGTATGTCACTCACCTGTCACGTCATGACGTGTTTTAATAAACCTAAATTATAATTATTATAATACAATATTTTATCATTTTGTTGCAATGACGGAAGATTTAATTGAATTAGTTCGTTGTGAACCATGTTTATATGATACAAATCATCCTGATTATTCAAAAAAGACATTGAAAGATTTATTATGGGTGACAATTGCCAAGGAATTAAACTAGGACACGAATGTCAGTTGCGTTCGCAGCATACGGAGAGGGCACATGTCTGCCTCAACTGCCCCTTAGATTAATATTGTATAAACTGCCCTGCCCTGCACTGTGCTGTACTGTGCTGTGCTGCGTCGCCTGCATCTCAGCATACAATACAATATTCTTTATTGCACCAAATAAACATAACAATAAAAAAGTACAAGGTGGTAGGAAAAGTACAACAGGCGGTCTTATCGCTAAAGCAATCTTTTCCAGACATACGCCTAGCCTCAGCATAAGAAGTAAGTAGGCCGGTATATTTTTTTAGCCGGTGCACATCTTACTATAAGCGCAGCGCAGAGCATTGTCGCAGTCAAATTGTTAACGTATGACAAAAGCAGAAAGCGGTATTCAGATCTAAACAGTATTCGCTACCATCTGCGGCAGAGAAAACTCAGTAGGTATGCGGTAATATTATTAGTCCACCATCACCATCCACTTCCGTTCCTGGCCGCGGAACTTGATACTAAATACCTGAGCGAAACCCGCGCGGTATATAGGTACCGCTGCGTAGTGTTTGGTGCCACTATATAGTATATAGGGTAGACGTATTTACAGAGGTATATACCTCTACCTACAGCGGCACCAAACCAAACACCGCTCAGAGTTTTTTTTTTTTTTGGGACACGGCATGTGACGCCAGCGCCTGCCAGATGGGCCGCAGGTCGCTGGGGTCCAGGAATAGGAGCGACGAGACATCCTTTATGGTGCCTCGTTGCTTCTACTATGCCGGCCTGAAAGGTGCCACTTCACGCTCCGCTTGAAGGACCCCATGTCGTAGACGTGCCGTGCAGGGAACACATCGTCGGGCAATTTGTTCCACCGTTCAATGGTTCGACACAAGAATGATTGACCAAATCTTTTTGTGAGTGTCTTTGAGTGTCTATTTTCGTAATAAAAACAGTTAAAATCTAATCTCAATGTTAAGCTCGATCTGTAGCAAGATTGCGCTGGAAATTGTGACTAGATTTTTCTATAAAGCCGTTAATTTAAATATTCAAATATTTTACATTATAGTTTACATTGTTATTTTATAATGAACTGCCCAAGTACGTCATATTTAAAATGAGCGTAAATTAAAATGCATTGCTAATTGTTAAAATTAGTCTCGGTAATTAAGAGATCATTACAATACCTTCTGTCTTAAGGCTCACTCGTGTATTCAAAATAAAAATATTATTTAAACTACGTCTTACTAATACTAATATACTAACTTAAAAATTAAAAATATTAAAGTTAAATTAATAATAAGGCCTCCTGCTACAGTGCGTAAGTTTTTTTTCCTGATTGTATTTTTTCCTGGAATGTTTAGAGCAAGTTCTTAAGTTTAACTAATATTTCACTTTCAATATCGATCAGGGGCCCGATTCTACTAACACAAATGCACCAATGGACTTTCAATCGTGTCTCAAAAGAATGCCGATGGTGTATCAGTGGAATACACCATCGGCATTCAAACAAATTGTTTAAGTCCATAACAAATGTCAAAAACTATTCCACTGATACACCATCGGCATTCTTTTGAGACACGATTGAGACACCATTGAGAGTCCATTGGTGCATTTGTGTTAGTAGAATCGGGCCCCTGGTGTGTTGTATTTTTTTGTATATATCTTTACTTGTGTGGTTCCAATGCTAGTCAAAAAGTATTACCTTACCTACTATCTTCTTTGCAGGCATTTCTGTAGATTGCCGCCACAAAAAAGCAATAAAGTCGTCCAACTATCGCACTAGCAAACACATTAATAAACTCGACATTCATTTTTTTTTCAGATGAGCACACATATATATCATATATTATGTGTAATTATAAAGAGGTACCTACTTGAAAAATATCTTCCTTATCTTAAATGTAAATAGGAGATTTACCTCGAAGATAATGACTGGCGAATCATAATTTAAATACAAGTTTAATAGTTTTGTTGGAGAATACGGATATTGTGCAGTGACTTTTAAAAGTAATGCATTAAAAAAACTTACCGACACGTGTTCGAAAAATATATTTTATATGAAAACATAGTGAATACATGTAAAATGGATACTGAAAGTAAAGAATCAGAAAAGGAATACAATCCGTTTGATCATCGTGAAATTGCAAAGCCTAACTCGTAAGTAACTACTTTATAAAAATTAGTTTCCATTGGAATTTTCTTCTAATTGTTGACATTCCCGTAGGAATTTTAAAATAAGAGTAGTTTAACTCCTTGCAATTAATTCTCTTTAGTCTCTAATGTTTTTCATTTTCTTTTTTTTTTGTATGTCCATGAGAACGCGTAGGGGTCGTTTTGAAAGGCACGATATTTATTTTTATTTTATTTATTGAGAAATTTAATTCATACTTAATACTAATACTTAATACTATTAATTTAACTTTTCAGAATTTAATTTAATGTATTATGAAATCTAAGGTAAAAAAAATATTTTACATTTATGAAATAAACAATAATTTTTAAGCAATTCCTAAAAAAAATTATAGTTGGATATGTGCTTTTGTTATGTTATTGACGACCTCCGTGGCGTAATGGTTACCACGTCAGACCGCTACCCAGGAGGTCCCGAGTTCGATCCCCGGTCGGGTCATAATGAAAAACGAACTTTTTCTGATTGGCCTCGGGTCTTGGATGTTTATCTATATAAGTATTTGTTATAAAAATATAATATCGTTGAGTTAGTATCCCATAACACAAGTTTCGAACTTACTTTGGGGCTAGCTCAATCTGTATGAATTGTCAATATATATTTATTTTTATTTATTTATTTATTGTAATTTATAATCATAGCATAAGAATTAATTCTCGGATACGCGGAAAGCGGCTTTTCCGCTATACCGAGCGCGTATTATCTAAATTCCCTAGTCCTGACTTAATAAATAAGTAAAATGTCTACAAGTATTCCAGACGTTTACTGATTTGGTTTAACCACTATAAATCGACAAGAGTTTTAGAATCACAGCCTTATATTCAGGCAGACTTTTATATAAAAAATTGGGAGTAGAAAGATTTTTAGGGAATTAGGGATGTGTGTAAAAGTCAATACACGTTTATTCGGTCAGATCGATATTATTATGTGTGTTTCTATAAATTTCAGTGATATAAGATCGTTAGCAAATTTAGTTAAGGCATCACTCGGTTCCGGGTTGCTTGCAGTGCCTTTAGCGTTTGCTAACTCAGGATGGGTGGTCGGCATCATTGGTACCGCCATCATAGCATTTATATGTGCACATTGCGCTCAAATATTTGTAAGTATTTTTTGTTTTCTTTATATTACGGACACCGAAAGAAAGGCAGATCAAGGATGAGATGGTCAGGCGACATCAAGACCTTTGCGCTCTAACAATCCCAGACCAGTCTCTACTGTCCGTCACAGCTCTGGACATATTAATAAACGTGTTAAATTATATAGATAGTGTAGTAAATGGTCACCAATGGCCACTTGAGGCCAGGTATTTTGACCTGAATTTTATGTTTGAAAACGTCATCGAAAGTGCGCCGTAAAATCGTCAGCCCGCCATTCACTACACATACCGCGAGCCGAGCCCCGAGCCGTACCCGTCCGTCAAATCCGTCGTCGTTCACACACTACACAAGCGCAGAGTTGCAGTCCAGTCGCTTGCGTACTTTGGTGAGCCTTGCACCGTAGTTGTTTCTGTCTCTCTCTCCTTGTTCGCTCGTGAAAATATTTCCTTGCATTTCTGTACAAGGCATTCGTACGCCGCTTGTTTACGTTGCTTATTATGGTACCCTTTACTTTTTACTTCCCAACAAGCAAATTTTCTCTTTAAACAGCAGGATAAATTCTTGCCAAAACTCTTTAATGATCGTCGAACGATATTATTATAGGTACCTAGTTGTAGGTAGAGTCGAACAAACAAACACTCAAACAAACAAACGAATAACTCAGCGCGCGATGGCGAATGACTGAACTGACAAAGTTCACCAACAAATCCGTGAACGCCTACAAATGTACGGACTTATCCGGCGCGGCTGGGGTACGGCACGGCGCTCGCGTCTCCTGACGGCGAGCGCCGAGCCGAGCCGTGAGCCGCGCACCGAACCGCGAACCTATACATTCACACGCAGATTTGTCTGCGGACTTATCGCCAGCGACAAGTCCGGCGGATGGGAGCGCCTGTGAATGGTAGCCTTAAGTTTCGTGTGTAGTGTACAATATAAACAAAGATCCGGCCATATATTTATTAAGTTAAAATTGTGAAGTCTTTATAAATCTACAAAATGATAAAATTTTAATTTGGATACAGGTTATATACTCCTGTCGAGGAAGCTCCCATGTTTTCCCAACAACAAAATAATTAAATATGCATTTTTTATTTGCTGAAATATTATTTAATTGACGGACTATAAAAAATAGCCAGCTGCAAGTGCAAACCTATCAGTGACTCTCAATGCCTTTGTCAAAGATGTATGCAACTATATTTAATAAACGTATTACTGAAGGATTTAAAATTTAAAATTTTACGGTCATCACGTGCGGACTACACACACTGATGACCGCAAAAATATGCATTAGCACGCTAAATTATACATTGTAATCACGAAGTAAACAATAGAGTAAAACTCTCATGAGCAACAAAAATTACAAGCTTTATTTTTATGTATAACATTATGCAAAGTACATTTATGAATATGTATTTTACATTACTAAACAAATTTCGTTCTTATTATGATATAGCAAGATATAAATTTAAATGCTATACAAATTCAAATTGTTTATTTTTATTATTCACATTATCATTGCAACTAATTAGACATTCCAGAGCTTACTGGTCGAGTGACTAGAAGTGACACACTCGTGGGTAGTAAGCATAGATTTATTATAACTTGCTAGCGTAAGAAGATTGGCAATGCAAAAGAGATAGATCATAGCATACGCGTTTGTTAGAGCGAGATAGATAGACGAGACCATTTTTCCTATACACGCTATGGGCTTGTATCGCCCTAATGTCAATCATGTTAAAACAAATCCCACTTATTTTTACAAAATTTATGGTTTTTAAGTGTAGTTTTGGTGTTAATTCGATGTGATTAAATATGGTTAGGTACCTGTGCAGTGCCTGGATGTAACTCAAACTAATAGGAAAATCCACAAAATTATATATCTTGCTTGCACACATGTACATTCCACGCACACTAGTGTATTTTGTTTTTGGTTCGCCCCAATCAAACAAAGCCGATCTATAGGTAGCTAGTATATACTAAATCTATGGTAGTGAGATAGATTCTCGCGTATGCTACAAAATTAATAGTTTTGTTCGTTAGCTACCATGTATAAAAATTTCGTTGCTTTTTTATGACAGAGGACGAAGAAAATAAACTAGCTGGTCACTCGATGTTATGCAATCACCCCTGCGTATATGGATATAAATCACGACTTAAACAGTTTTGAATGCATCGCCAACCTATAGAAGACATGATCTAGAAAAGAAATTAAATGAAATAAAATCGTTTATTTCAGAAATTAGACCTAATAATTTAAATAATTTGCTTTAGCAAAGGACATAAGATAGCTATTATCCCAAAAATTACACCATGAAATGGGCAAACAAAATGCCGACAATCTACACTATCTACACTAATATTATAAAGAGGAAAGATTTGTATTATTGTTGTGTGTGTATGTTTGTAATGAATAAACTCAAAAACGACTGGAGCGATTTCAAAAATTCTTTCACCGTTGGGAAGGTATATTATATATATATATATATATCTATATATATGTATAAAAGAAAGTCGTGTTTGTTACACTATTTATAACTCAAGAACGGCTGAAGCGATTTGGCTGAAAATTGGTGGAGAAGAGGTAGCTTTGAACCAGGAGAGGGTAGGTTAGGGTAGGGTAGTGTCTCTAAGGCGGAACAAAGTTCACCGGGCCAGCTAGTTTAAATATATAACATGACTTTAAGTAATAAAAATATGTGTATGTTACAGGTAGAAACATCCCAGAATTGTTGTCGTGTAGAAAAACGACCACTCCTAACATATGCAGAAACATGTAAAGTTGCATTTAAAAATGGACCTAAACGTGCCAGGCGCCTCGCAGATGCCGCTTGGTAATTATACATTAATAATTACATTATCTTCTTAGAAAATTCCACAAAAATCTAGCATTTAGTAGCATATCCATACTTACAAATAAAATGTTTTATCCTGGATGACTGCTGCGAAATAACGCATAGCCTAAACTGCTAATCGTAGACCTGCAACTTGAAGGGTGTGACGTAGACATCTGTTAAGAAAAGATTTTCCGAACTTCCCACAGAAAAGGCGGGATATACGAATACGAAGTTGCGCGAGTCGCTAATTAATTATGTGAAATGCGAAATTGTCAAACAGAATACTTTTTGTTTCGTCATATTTTGAAGTAAAACTTATGTAGACGATACGAGCTGTATTAGTATCAAAACATTTCTTAGATTCCCTTGGTCTTGGTTTGACTAGAGAAAAATCTGTATCTATCTCGTTCTAATAAGTGTAAAGAAATAGGATGGCAATACGCTTTCCGCTTGGGAAATTGTACAGATTCTTTTTTGAATCAGTGACTGCCGAACCAATTTTGAGGGTGGGCCATAATTTAGGTACCCACAGTAGGTAGGATCATAGCAACTATGATCTACGGCGGGCACGCTGTAACTCTTCTATAGGTGTGATGTTATAAACAACGAACACAAGCAAAAATTGCTTTCCTATGAGAACTATTGAAATCACAGGCAATGTAAGGATTAGCATTTGAGCAGAAGTTTACAGTCAGCCAATGAAAGAAGGTGAGCAGGAGGAACGTAAATACGATACAAGTTTTCTAAATATTGCGTGAAAGATTTTACTAGTTTTTTTTTATACCACAAAGGTGGCAAACAAGTATACGGCCGGCCTGATGGTAAGCCGTCACCGCAGTCTATAGACGCTTGCAATACCGGGGGTATCACTCACGCGTTGCCAACCCTCCCAACCCCCCAAGTGGAGGTCTCGGTGACCTTACTCACTCTAGAAACACAACATGGCCGAGACCAATGCTATTTGGCTACGATCTTCTGTAAGGTGAATGTCCTTCCCAGACGGGATGCTCCGATTTGAACGGATTATCCGCTGTGCCCTACCTCTCTTAACCCACTTGTTCCTGAACCTACTCAATATTTTCAATATAAATGAATTTTACATATTGTGCTAAAAATACTACAGTTAGTACGGGAAAATTACAAAAAAAAAATTTCTTCGTAAGGAAAAGTGAGAAAATGGTGTTCTTTTAAAAGGACGTTAGGAATATGTACTACTATGGTGATCTGAGTTAAAATAAAATGCAAATCTAGGTTTCACATAGTTTTACTTAGGAATATGAAAGTTTTCGAAACAAGACTTGGGGTGTAAAGTAACATTACATTTAGGACAGTAAAAATTAGCTTTTTTGTGACATTCAAAGCATCGAAGTTGATTTTCTCTGTATTTTATAATGTGGTCCTTTCCATCAAATCTTGAATCTTCACGAAAATTTTGAGAGACGCGGGTTGCTTTACGTTCCGAATTTTTCTTATATGTTTCAAGAAGACTTGTTGCTACACTTCGGCGGAAATGGAGGAAATCATTTTCGCCTCCATTATTCTTATATATTTGCCAAGAATTATGTAAAGCCATGTCCAGTGCGTGACAAATCAAAGAAAAATACAATTTCTTTCCTCTTATGGATACTCTGTAAAGACCGATATTCTGATCGGATCTGTCAACCCCACCCATATTTTCATTATATTTTCTAACGACAGCAGGTTGATCCACAAGAATATATTTTTTTAATTGCTGTGAGAATCTTTTTACTTTTGCAATAGGATGAATACTAGCTGCGTTTGACGCAACTGTAACAACGCTGTTATCATGCCACTTGCATACTAAGATTTGTTCTGCCCTTGTGGACTGGTATTTGAATGTCCCTCGAGGTGTCTTCTGTACATCTTTGTTGGTAGGTAAAGGACATTTTACACGATTTTCACGAACAGTTCCAGTGGCCTTGATTCCTCGAACTCCCAGTTCATCAATAAGATTGATTGATGTAAAAAAATTGTCGAAAAATAAATGGAATGGAGCTTGATTACTAATTTGTCGCAACACATCTGCACATTGTAGGACCACGCTAGCACCCAAACCCAAGGACTTCTTGTATTCATTTGAAGAAGCTGTCGACTGCCCCTGGTATGGATCAAACCAAACTATATAACCTAGGCGTGTTGCTCCGACCCAAAACTTATATCCCCATCTTATGGGCTTTCCTCTAATAAATTGCTTACACGGATGACCACCGTAGTACGGAACCATCGCCTCATCTATACTATAATGTTCTTCAAATGGAGCGTTAGTAGCAAAATGTTTATTCAGCAAGTCAAATAGTTCACGTACCTTTGCAAACTTGTCATCAGACTTTAGATTTGAATTGTCACAACAATGAAGGTTCGTCATAATAAATGTGAATTTGTCCCTGGACATAGCGTTGTATACTAAAGGCATACCACAGTCAGCAGCATTTTGCCAATACATCCGTCTTCTAGGCAGAACAACATAGCCGCTGTATAAAAGTATACCTATAAAGCACCGCATTTCATCTGTGCTGATATTGAAAGGTTTGTTTGCATTTTTTTGAGCTGCATACAGATTTGTGTAGTGTACAAGCATGTTTATGATGTCTTCGCCAAACAACAATTCAAAGTATTTTACAGGTCTGTTGTTTGTAGCAGCTGTCTGCATATCTTGCCATGGCTCAAAACTAGGATGAATATCACGTGTAATCCATTTATAAATTTTGTTTTTCTGAATAGTTATTTCACTCGAAGATTCACGAAATGACAAATTCGGTGAAATTGTATGAGATGTGTCATTCAATTCTTCAGATGCTACGCGCATGCGTTTTGATAGTTGTATTAGGGGCACATCATCATCATCATTGTCACTATCGTCACCATGGTTAAAATATACCTCTGCATGTGCCCGTAACTGAGATCCAGGCAAATTGTGTAAAGTTACTTGGTTTTCATCCCCTGAATCCTCATCAGTAACGTCAGCATTGCAGTTATCTGGCGGCACAATAACAATGGAATCAGGAACTTGATATTCCTCATCTTCTTCTAGCTCCACAATTATTTCATTTAGCGTCAAAGCTCGTGACCACGTTCCTTTCGGCTTCCTGAAATGCATAACATGATAGTAGTACATTTTCCTATTGGTTGTTTAAAAGGACGGTAAAGGAAACCGCATATAATGCATATTTCTAATGAGAATCAAAACCAAATGTTACTTGTTCTCGTAAATATACGTATCATATTACTTAGTTTTATAGTAAATGAAAAAGTAATACAAACTTTTAACGATAAATACATACCTTGAATTCTCCATAGTAAAAAGACCGTAAAAAAAAATAATTAGAAAATACAACACTGTATAAATAACACACAATGAATTATGTGTCCGTTCCTTACACTTGTAAGGTGTCGAATGAACGAAAACAATTATTTTATAAATACCGTCATTGTTTACAATAATTTTATTTATCCCATGTCCTTTTAAAAGAACGCTAGGTTCAAGTGGGTTAATAATAATTCTCAATAGTATTCATATTTTGTTTCATAACATTGCTTACATTATGGGTTGACTGTACTAGCACAGAATTCATAATAGTACTAACGTACAGAATGGCCACTCCCCGCCCCGCACCAAAAAGGGCGACCCCTCCCCTCCCGCAGCATTCGCCCACAACGAGTGGGGTACTTGAAAGGCACGGTGGTCACGCGTTGCACGCACACACATGCGCGCAGTGTGTGCAGACGTTCTTCTGTTCATGTAATAGTAGTATTATAACGAGACGATTGTATGGAGTGTCCGGGGTGTGGTACTAGGTAACTTTTCCTGTAGCATGTCGTCATAGAAAAACTATATTGGATGGAGTACGGATGGCTTTCGAATTTTGAACTCATCAAAATACTGGCTAGGCTAATTATCGTAGTGTGACTTACTTGTTTATTCAATTTGATCACCACCACGTCGAGACTCTCAAAGTAATTTATTAATTTTACGTAATATGTTTCTTTTACAGCGTTTTTGCAGAATTTTCAATGTTGTTCACATACCTTGGAGTATGCTGCATATTCACCGTCCTTATAGCTGATTCTATTAAACAGGTACTACATTAGTTTAATATTTATCCTATTTATTAATAGAAAGAAATAGCTTCAGATTAGTTGTGACATTATCTTTAAATTGCTTTTCTGGAAGTAATGGATCATTTAGATTTTATAATATTGAAAATTATTGTAACTCATGTAGTAGTGTACTCATTGTTGAAGAGCTAAATAAATAAATCGTTTTGCCGTACTTATTGTATCTATTATCTTTAATCAATTAAAAATAATAATAAATATTTAAGAACATTTATCATAAAATCTTCTCTTTCCAAACTCTGTTTCAGCTTTTAGACACTTACGTACCTTCCTTCATTATACCAGTGGAGTACTACTGCCTTATTCTATTATTTCCACTTAGTATTCTAGTACAAATCAGGCATCTAAAATTTCTAGCTCCAATTTCATTACTAGCCAATATTCTTCTTATAGCAACATTTGCTATATGCCTTTACTACAGTTGCAAAGATGGGTTTACAATTTCCGATAAGAAACTTGCTGGACATCCTTCAAGACTTCCAGCTTTTCTATCGTAAGTAGAAACTTCTTATTAATTTTTATATTTAACTGTCTAATTTCCTCAAATATTAGGAAAAAAATTGTTATTCTAAAAAAGTCTCCTAACACCTTTTCACTTCTCATGCTCAGAAAATGCTTATTTGCGCAGCATATAGGCTGCACAAAATCGAATTTTGTGCACAAGGGCAAAAACGTATCTACTCATAAATGTATCTATATTAAGGCAAAGGAAATGAACCATACAGTTGGCTTTTTATACACAATAAAAAGTTCAGAGATAAAATTTGTTGTTTTATAATATTTACTTTAATTTATTTGCCTTATGTGTTTTTAAGTCATAAAAGATATTAAAATTTAAATTAAAGTACGGTAGGTTATTTAATTAATTTAAGAAAATTATTTTATTACAAAATTAATTTAATAGTAGGCTGTATAGGTCTGCAGCCCAAGCCTAATTTCAATGTCGTAAGATTTAAAAAAAAAAGCGGCGGGAAAGGGGAAACAGGTCTTGTTTTTCGTGTGTTTATTTATTTATTTCCTCGCAATCGAAGTGAAAAGCAGAGTTTATAACTCGTCCACAAAACCATTTCTATCCTCGACATTACTATCAGCCCTCGCCTTCAGCTCGGGCTACTAAAAGTCTCGGATAGAAATGATTCGTTTTGTGCACTTGTTGTAAAATCTACTATTCCGTATGTCCAAATCTTGTTTTAGCAATGTCTGAGACATGAAATGTTGGTGAAAACTGCCATGTGTCTCCTGTAAAGTGGTCCTTGGTGGACAACGCATTGGTAGCGCCCCCAGGTGTTACTGATGTCCATAGGCGGCGGTGACCGCTTTCGATCAGGTGGCCCGCTTGCTTGTTGACATAAAAAAAGGATTAACAACGGCAACCATAGATTGACAATAAGGCAGATAGAATATGTTTTATTTGCAATACACAGCAATAGGACATAATATACATAGACAGCTTACAGACTAGTGTAATCGCAACAAGGCGGCCTTATTACTAAAAGTAATCTTTACAAGGCTGTAGAGCACATTGACTTCCCGTCCTGGGGCAGTGAGTGGCTGTATAACTGTGTTGGGGCTTGGGACTCTCGACGAATTTAATCAGCCATAGACTTCAAAACTTGCAGAAAATAAAGTAAGACCGTACTAATAAAATGTTTCACATTGAAATGTTGAGATTGCGTAACCTTTTTACTTTGTACAACAATATACCTCACTTTTACAACGTCATATTCTTTCAACTAAGCGAAGCATGTACTGTTTATGCTAGACAATTTAAAAGTTAAAATTAAAAACTATATTTATTTAGATTTTCTTTTTTTTTTTACATATACTATTTTATATTGCTACATTACACCCCACGGCCACGGCACACTATTAAAGCTATGGTTTCTTGATCATAACGCACAATGCTGTGGTGTGCGATATGTGTTGAATACATAATAAGAAAGGTCTAGAATAGTCTGTTGTTACTGAGTTACCACCGCCTTTTGTGGAATTTAGCGAGCCATATAGTCTAGAAAATTTGATTTTTATTTCATGAATTAAAATTGCAGTTTTTTTATATATTATTTTATGTTAAACATTGTAACTGTAACTTTTTATTAGTGTCATTTTAAAAGAGCAAGTGCTAAATTTCTTGCCAGTTCTTATTACAAATCTGTCGTCTGAACTGGTGGTAGAAAAAATCGTGGCGATTCTAAAGAGCTGTAAGGCCTATTAGAATAAAAATATTAGACTTTGAAAATATGTATATAAAATATAAATACAAATATTTTTCCAGAACAATAATATTCGCAATGGAAGGTATTGGCGTGGTGATGCCTGTAGCAAATGCAATGAAAAATCCTCAACGTTTCCTGGGTTGTCCAGGGGTGTTATCCATAGCCATGGTGCTGGTTGCTGTTTTATACGGCAGTTTGGGTCTACTTGGCTACTTCAAATTTGGTGACGTGCTTCGAGGATCAATCACTTTAAATCTGCCTACAGATGAATGGTATGTTTTCTGTATCACGTTAAAGAATACTATTTTATTCATGACTAGCTTTTCCCCGCGGCTTCGCTCGCGTAAATTTTATGACATAGATCTTGTTTGACAACATACCAATCCATAGCGCAACTTGTGGCGCCAACTGTAGGCCGATAGCCCATCCCATACAGCGCCCTCTATAGTAGAAAAATAATCTTCCCATTGGAATGACATACTTTCATCATCCGATCATTATGAAAATACATACACATATTATCTGATAATATGTATTCAAATTTTCATAATGATCGGCTGCTTAGTCAAGCCGTGAAGGAATAACAAACAAACAAACAAACTTACTTTCTCATTTATAGTATAGTATGATATAAAGTATGCTATATGAAACTAAGTATGAATATGAATATGAAATGTATGAAGTATTAGTATGATTAAAATGACTTGTCTTACTTACTTGTGCACCTAACATTCGTATTCATAGTTGCAAATGCTAATGTCAATATATGAGTGAAGTAAGTTAAAGGCGATTTCACCCATTTTACATGGGTTAAAAATCATCTTAAGCTTTTGCTTACTTCGAAGGGTACATTAATTTGTTAAGTAATTTGTGATAGTTGTCGATAGATGATAATCGAAAAGAAATCAGTGTCAGGCGTAAAAACAATAACACCCGATAGTATCGGGCCGATACACTTCTAGTTAACACTAATTAAGAAAAATACGCAACAAGAAGAAAATCAGAGTACGAAGTTGGCAAACTTGAAGAATCAAATCAAAGAATCAAATCGTTTATAATGAGAGTAAGCCCTCTCGCACACAAGGCGACGCAAGTCACCGATTTTAGTATCCAAGCGACTACCGCCATACAAGTCCATTGAGGACACGTACACTGGCGTCGTCGGATGCTAAAAAGATCTATATATTTTCAGGCCAGCAATCTGTGCAAAGAGTTTCATAGCTTTATCCATATTCTTCACTTATCCACTGCATTTCTTCGTTGTGATCGACACTATCACACGACGAGTGGAACCAAGACTCAATGATAGATACAAGTCTGCGTTTCAAGTCTTCATTCGGATATTTGTTGTTTGGTTCTGTGGTAAGTTTTTTTTCACCGCCTATTGTAGAGTCAACCAATGAAAGACTTGAGCAGGGTGAAGAAATAAGAACAAGCATGTTATGCTAATAATGTAAGCATCGTTATGAAACTTTGTAATTACATGCTACAATATGAATGCTATAGAATTTTTTTTTATACCACAAAGTTGGCAAACAAGCATACGACCCGCCTGATGGTAAGCATAACCGTAGCCTATAGACGCTTGCAATACCGGGGGTATCACTCACGCCTTGCCCACCCTCCCAACGCCCCCAAGTGGAGCACTGGACTCTGGACACCTTACTCACCGTAGGAAGCAACACAACATGGCCGATATCAATACTATTTGGCTACGATCTTCTGTAAGGTGGTCCTTCCCCAGACGGACTTCTCCGATTTGAGCGGATTATCCGCCGTGCCCTACCTCTCTTGCTAAATTCGAAGCGAATCCTTGTATTTTTTTGTATCGAATTTATGAAATAAAGAATAATATTGTATTGTAAAAATAACCAAAATAGTGATAGATCGCCTTAAAGTTGCATACAATCGCAAAATAATCATAAAACTATAGAGGCGGCTCATTTTTGATTTTATAAAATATTAGGACCACGAGAAACAGTTCTTCTATGTGGTTCTACTATAATAGAACAAGAAAGTGACCAACCAGGATGGAGAGTCACCGTGGACTGCCCTATTTAGAGGACTTAGGATCATAAGCGAAGCGAATAGGACAAAAAAGTACACAAAAAAGGGGGGAAATTTCATCTTTTCAAAATATTATTCTTTTTATAGGTGGCATCGGTATGGCGTTACCGATGTTGGAACAGATTATTAACATAGTCGGAGCTCTCTTCTACTCGATTCTCGGACTCATCATACCAGGGGTCATAGACTCGGTCTTCAAGTGGCAAAACCTAGGAAAATTCCGATGGATTTTGTGGAAAAACGTATTAATAGTACTATTTGGTATAGTCAGTTTAGTTTCGGGCTTGACCGTGACTGTTGTTGATATAATTGATAAACTTCATGAAAAAATGGAATAAAAATTATTTTATTTTATGTATGTTCTACTTATTTACTAAAACTATTGTAGTGGTAGAGACTTAAACCCGAAATACTCAGATAGATAGAATAAGCTTTATTTACAATACACAACATTAGGACACTGTACGCATAAACAGCCTACAGATATTCAGGGGACAAATCCCAGTTGGGCGCCGCGCCCGCCCTGCGCCTGAACCGCATATAACCTCTGTGTGTTTCTCGCATTACTGATTAGAGTCGAGCTTGATTAAATCAGTCCTACTTTCACACTAAATATCGACAAAGTTATTACAGACAAATTATATTGAAGTAGTTTCACCAGGTTAGCATATTTGTCAAAAAAAAAAAATGTTTCATCAAATTACGCTTGTCAAAAAAAAACAAATCAAAAAAATTAATTCTGTCAAAAAACTGTCTGACTGTATCCGTTATGTGTTGAAACAGGCTTCAAGTGAACTTTTTTAGAAATATAATATATATGTATTTTATTAATGAATAAAATATATTCGAAATTAAATAAAAAAATACCTAAATAGAAAAAAATCTAGACTAATTAGCACATTTGAAATGTGGGAGAATATTGGAACGCGGCCGCTGTGAAAACATTATTTCAACTATGAAGTAGTCTTTTCCAACTGGCTGTTTAAAACTGAAATAACTAGAATTCAACTTCGAGTTTTAAATTCAAATAAATTTTATTTTTAAAAGCTACGTTGGTAAAAATAATTCTTTCCGGCTTTTATTATTTTACTAGCGCAACCTGCGCAACTTCGTTTGCGTGTTTCCCGCTTTCCCGTGGGAATTTTGGGATGTATTATACAATATAAGCCGTCCTCTTGAACCACACTATCTATTTTAAAAAGCCAGATGAAAATCCGTGGCGTAGTTTTAAAGATCTAAGTATACATCGGGACAGACAGACAGACGCAGAAAGCGGGAAGCGACTTCTTTTTATATTATTTAAAAATGTAATGATGAAGCCGCAATCAGAAATGTACAATATTGAGAATTGACGCGTCGATTATTCGTCGAATAGCAAGTGTGGATGCTCCCAAAGAGGCAATAGTTGTTCTTACTTGCCTGGTTCTGTTTTCGGTAATTTTAATCATTAAGTGATAATCGTTTACATCCAGACATTCGTGTAACTGCTAGCCGAGCACTGGTGGCAAATCATATCAACCCATAACAATCTCAGCAACAATCTCTTCAGGGATACGAATCTTCAGTCTTTCGAAGGGGATTAGAGAGAACTCTGCTACTCTGCTCCACTGCGGATTTGCAGAGATATTGTTTTCAAGCCGCCTCAAGGCATATCCGAGACCGACAAACGAACGAACGTGCTCTCCGAACCACGGACAATATGTATAAGACTTAATTTGTGGTGGCAACATAGTTCTACATGGTCAAAGCATGACTTTATCAATGCCATTGAACTTTGGAATTCTATGTTTAAAATAAAATTTATTTTTATCAAAATTATTTTAATTATTTCCTTTTTTAGCTTTGTTTATTGTTAACCAGGAGTTATTTCCGTTTCATAAATTGGCCAGATCAAACATACCTAATATTGGCAACCTCATATTATTTTCAAAGCAATCAAAGAGTTTATTTGGAATGTAAACATATCGTACACTCCATTAATGAGTTGTTTGGTAAATATAAGTTAGATGATACAACAGTAATATTAAAATAAATAAATAGTTTCTTCATAAAATTCGCACAGGGCCAGATCTCAAAGTAATCTAGGCTTAACCTCCTTGTGTCACCAGACAACGAAAGTGTACCTACATTAGATCTTAAATTTATTTATAACTAGCTGCCCGGCCCGGCTTCGCCCGGGTACTGTTTCGTTTTTTTTTCAATCTTTCTGAGAGATTTTCTTAATATTTTTTTCCGTAAGAACCTTGTACAGAGTATCAGAAAACTACAAAAAAAAATCTGCCAAATCGGTCAAGCCGTTTTCATGTTATGTCGTGACAACGGAAAACGGGTTTCATTTTTATATATATAGACTAGCTGACCCGACAAACTTTGTTTTGCCTTAGAGGCACTACCCTACCCCTACCCTATCCTACCCTATCCTACCCTACCCTACCCTACCCCTACCCCGTGGGAATCCTTAATTTTTCTCTCCGTAAGAACCATCCTCGTAGTTCAAGGAATATTCTAAAAAAATAATTAGCGAAATCGGTCCAGCCATTCTCAAGATTTGCACTTAGCAACACATTTTGGCGACTCATTTTTATATAAAAATGAGTCGCCAAAATGTGATGATTTTTATATAAAAATGAGTCGCCAAAAATAAATAAATAAATAAATAAATCTATAATATTATAGATTTATTTATTTATTTATTTATTTATTCTTTATTGCACGATTGAGAGTACAATTGGCGGACTTAATGCCTAAAGACATTCTCTACCAGTCAACCATCGGGTAATGCAGAAACATTGTTGGCGGGACAAAAATTGAAGGGAAATATCTGGTTACCTAAGAACTTATATATATGGCTATAAACATACACATATAAATATATATTAATAATAAACTTACATATACATACTATACGCACCTAGTAAAATATTCTGACAAGTATTGACGACTGAAAGAGAGGTGATGGTGATAGTAACAGTAAAAAACAAATAACTAATGGTCGCCAAACACAACAAGAAGAAGAAAACACGGCTTGAAAACGTCAGGGGGAAAAAATGTACATACATTCGTTCACTTAAAAAAAAACATATTTAATTAACTGAAAATTATTAAACGGATATAAAATTATTTGATTAGTATCATGATATAATAATGGGAGGTCAAGATTCATTGAGGTAAAGTTGTCGAACTGACTGTTTAAAAATAAATTTACTAGAGGACATTTTAATTTCATTGGGGAGCGAATTCCATAGTCTAATGGCAGAAAGTGTGAATGAGCTTGACATATGAGAAGTTTTGTGAAGAGGTGTAAAAAGTTTGAGAGTGCTATTGGATCGAAGATTTCGAGAAGAGGTGTCAGTGAGGAAGTTAAATTTAAGTTTTAAATAATTGGGAGCTTTTGGACCCCGAAAAGCGTGCAGAGGACTCTCAGATTCCTGCGCTGCCGAAGAGTGAGCCATTTTAACTGAGACCGGAAAGGGGAAATGTGGTCAAATTTGCGCACGTTAAATATAAAACGAAGACCACCGTTAAGGAGGCGCTCGAGTTTGTTTAGAAGCACTTGAGACATATTGGTGCAACAGGCATCTGCATAGTCCAACAATGGCAAAATCAAAGTTTGAACCAATAGGATCTTCGTGGATGGAGGAAGAAAGTTCTTCAAACGGTAAAGGGAACGCAGTGTACATGTAATCTTCCTACTAGTCTCTGTAACCTGTTTGTCCCAATTAAGAGCCCCATCCAAATGGAGACCCAGATTTTTGACAGAGGAGCTAAACGGTATGGTGACACCATTATAAACTAGAGAATTATCTAATTTTATTTTGTTCAGCTGATGGGGGCCACCGACGATAAGCGCCTGACACTTCGTGGGATTAACCGCAATGCCAAAGTTCTCAGACCACTCCAATATGAGACGAAGATCCTTATTCAGTGAATCAATCACATCACCGAAGAGTTCCGAGTCCGACTGCGCATAGAGCTGCAGGTCATCAGCGTAGAGGTGGTATTGATTATGAAGACTATGAGTAATGAAATCGATGAAAAGGGAAAATAAAAGAGGAGAGAGAATTCCACCCTGTGGCACCCCCGAATCAAGATGGCACCAAGAGGAGGAGTCCTGATTGACACGCACCATCTGTTGTCGTGGGCGGAGATACGAGGAAAACCATTCCAGCGCCGGTGGTGAGATACGCAAGTGTGATAGGATGGCTAGAAGAACGTCGTGGTCAACAGCATTAAATGCGTTGGAAAAGTCGATGAGGACAATAACAGTAACCTTAGACTCCCCCAAGCCAGCCCTGATGTCCTCGGTGACCTTTAGTAGAGCCGTTGTGGTGCTATGACCGGGTCTAAAACCAGATTGGTAATCACTAACAAGACTATTAGAAAATACAAATTTGGACAATTGGGTATGCACAACTGATTCAAGAGTTTTGGATAGAAAGGGCAAAATAGAAATTGGACGGTAATGATTAAGGAGGCTAGGACTAGAGATTTTAGGAAGAGGACGGACGTAAGCTTTTCGCCAAATAGAAGGAAATACTCCGGAGTCCAGAGAAAAGTTGAGAATATGCATAATTATAGGCGTTACAGTATCAAGGATGGGCATCAGCATACTCCTTCCAATATTGTCGCATCCAACAGCTTTTGACTTGAGAGAACTGATTATTTTGCGTACCTCATCGCCGGACACCGGAGAAAATTTGAAGTGACTCACAGGAGGTGATGGCATTGCTGAGATAGTAGAGACAGTCCTTTTCCT
Organism: Endotricha flammealis; assembly: GCA_905163395.2. Taxonomy (NCBI): domain Eukaryota; kingdom Metazoa; phylum Arthropoda; class Insecta; order Lepidoptera; family Pyralidae; genus Endotricha; species Endotricha flammealis. Next base: position 4,139,485 of record LR990866.1, read on the forward strand.
TATGTCATCATGGAGTTTGGTGGTAGTCGAAAAGTGGACATTCAGTTCAGAGAGAGTGTGAGTAAAAACAGTAGGAGTGGTGGCGCACTTTCCAATACCTAAGGTTTTCAGGAACTTCCATGTATCTGAATAGGACGTGTTCACCAGATTATCATGGAAGTAGCGTTTTTTTAGCTACCCTAACCAGCTGATTGCACTTATTCCTGGCCTTTTTAAATAGACACCAGTTTTCGTCATTATCCGCTCATCACACATATCATTTATCCGCTTGAATAGCCTAAACGCACGGTCTCGCCTCCTCATAGCAATCCGAACAAGCTGAGTTATCCATGGTGCTGGAGGGTGTCTTAGTCTGACCATCCGCACCGGTGCATGATCATCATACAGTTTGAGGATTGAAACATTAAACAGAGAGATCTTGTCATCAACTGTAGATGCACTATAAACCGGCGACCAATCCAAAGACGAAGCGTCCTCCCTCAATCTGTCCAAATCAATCCTCGAAAAATTGCGTATGTTAACAGTTTTAGGTTTTAATTTTGGCGGTTTAATTTTATACGATATAAAAATAAGGTCATGGCGAGAAAACCCTGGGGCCAGTACTTGCCCATGGTCAAGGACGTGCTCAGATGAAGACGTGATAATATGGTCAATCCACGAATCAGCAGTGTCAGTATTGTGGTGTGTAGGACTTAGAGGTAGTAACGAGAGATTAACCGAATCAAGAATAGAGCGAAATTTAGACGACTGATCAGTAGATTTCATGAGGTCTACGTTAAAATCTCCCATTAAAATGAAATGTTCATTATCAGTGGTATGGCGTTCGAGAAGGGACTCTAAATTACTAAAAAAATCAATGCTGGGGGGGCAATAAACAGCTCCGATGATGGTTTTGCAACCTTTCATTTTAACATTAAGTAGAAGGTACTCCATGGTCCGAGAGTAGGGGGCAGAGGAAGCATCTAGAATGTCATAAGTTAAATCGCTACGTAAATATATGGCGACACCACCACCACCCTTGCCCACGCGATCGTTACGGATAAGAATATACCCTGGCAGACCAAAGGAAGTAGAAGACAAATGAGGTTTCAACCAGGATTCAGAGACCAGTACAGCGTGAATGTTACTGCCAGAAAAGGCGTCGAGCAGGTCTGTGTAATGAGCAGGTACACTCTGAGCGTTTATATGGCAAATGTTTAAATTTACATTGCTAGGAAAAAGGAGACTAATGTGATCACGAAGTGTGTTTGCATTCATGGCCGAGTCATTGAGGGAGTGAAAAGAAGTAGAAGATTCATCAGCAGAGAAAAATACGTCACTATCATCGTCGGACATATAATATAAAAATATTTTACTAAAATAAATATTAAATAATAATAATTAGGTAACCAATATAATGTATAACTAATTTATAACTAATAAAAAAATATTCTGCACTTCCTGCCGGCTTACAGTATACAAGAAATACCTACAGAACAACAGAGAATATTAAAACAAGTAAACAACACAAAAAAAATATGAAGAAAGAAATTAATAAAAAATAAAAAATCACAGCTAATAAGTTGGCTCAAAAAACTAACTTCCAAGCCCTATATAAAATATAAAAAACGACCAATCGTCAAATCAAGTGTCACTGTCAAACAAAAGTTACTAGAAGTAAAAAGTTTGTGAGGTAGTTTTACTAGAATGAAATAAGTTTAAAAATTGAAAAGTTATAGGGTACTGTGATGTCCACTGTTTGGTTCGTAATAAAACACAATAATGTTTGCTATATTCCAATGCCCCGTTCCGCACGCGTCCGTCCCGTAGCAGCCGCTGGGCAAAAGTGTTTGCCCGACGGCGCCACCCAGCGGTGGCGCGTGCGTAACTTTGCAATGCATTTATTTATACGTCACATCTATAATCGTAGTATGGCACATCTACCTTTTACAAAATTAAATATAAAATAAATAAGCTACTTTATAAACTACCACCATTTCGGAAGCAAAGCAAATTGACCACTGGGGAAAAGAAATGGCGAAAGAAACCCAGTTACGGCCTTTTTTCCATTATTATTGTTATTATTTTTTATTCATTTTTTCATTAATTTATTTTAATATTGTTACAGTGTTTAGAATACATACAACTGGTAATAGCAAATTGAACAACAATGAGCCTTTTATATAGCGAGAATAATCGCATGATGACGTCTACCTTTCCTTTAATTATAAAAATGACACTAATTAAGGTAACAATTAACCTTTCGCAAGACACGTCCAAATGATAGCCACTGATAATAATCATACATACATAATTAATTTGGTCTTATTTTAGTATGACAGTTAAACAAAACATTCTCGCGTCTCCTTTTAAGTAGACTATATTATATCATTAAATAAAGTTAAGAAGTTAATCTAAACAATGTTAGCAAAATATAAAACAGTAATGACTGCAGTTTCACAGTTCAAAAGTATCTAATTATGTAGAATTATAATAACTTGAACCAAGCAACTTGTTAGTTATAATAAAGAGATATAGTTTAATACTACAAGTAGTTAGTTATAGCTGAATATAAGATACATTTAATTTGTTACCTTATAGTGAGTTATTACATAAGACTGGATGAAACTATTCCACTGCTAACAATGATTTAATTTAATGAAATTATATTTTCATTTTGGACTATTCCACTAGTACTCTATCAATTGAAAACTTTAATGTAAGATCATTATAAAACAAATAAAATTAATTAAAATTTGCTTCAAATTATCCTAGCTTTATACCGTGCTTATGAAATACAAACAACAACAGTCTGTCTATTCAAAATTCTAGGTTTCAAACTAGATAAATTAGGTTTATATCATAAGTCATAAATAACAAATGATATGTATAACCATAACATTTCCTCCAAACTTTATAATAATTTGATTTCATAATATGTCACACAACAACAACTATGTATGTATTTAAATTCCAAACGTTTTAATCGTTTGTTTGTAATTTCATAAAACGTTTACATCGTTTGTTTTGTACACATTGTATCACAAATAACAAATACCTATGTACATAATTCTCAAAATTAAATTAAACTGAAATCCAAACATTGCAATGCAAGTTTCAGTTAAGTATACTGTTTACTCAGTTCTCTTGACCTTAACATACTACAATACAATGTATTGCATTACGCTTCATGCCAATACACCAACTCAAGCCTATCATCCATAGGCATCAAGTCATACTCTATGATAATGGGGAATGTAAACGGACACATTTTAATTAGATCACCCTAAATATGACAAAACACATTAAATTCACTATACTTTTTGATTGAAAATTGTAACTTTCGTTTCCATTTGTTCCCATATTTTCTCATTTTTATAGTATTAGAATTATTGCCAGAATCCCTGGACATTTACCCAGAAAAGGGCTTATAGGCAAATAATTATGTATCTATTATATGCATATGACATTTTCGGCCAATGACATTTGCCACTTTATATTGTGTGGGTAACGATTCAGATGAGACACTGATCAGAGTTTATAGGTGACTGTGCTTGATCTAGGATCAGCCATGTTGGGCCTAGCCACCATAAAGTGTATGACTGCAAGGATTGAGGCATGACACCTAGATTCATCAAGTCTGCTGGATTCTGCTTTGTATTAATATAATACCAGTCAGAACCTGAGATGGAGTTCGCGACTTGCATGAGTCGATGTGAGACACGAGAACGATATATATCGTGTTCGTGTTTGTATTAGTGATGCACCGATTCCTGTTTTGGGGATTCGGATTAAGATTAGGATTATTGAGGAGAGGAAATGCTAACTGACTTGAAGTACCTCATAATATGACTCTTTTTATTGGTTATAATATAATTATTAATATTCAACATTAATAACAGATAAGTTTTTGTTTAAAAACACAGCATTTGCAAATTATTAGGGTTCTCTTTTGCGAGTTTGAATTTTTGTTCGATGGCAAAGACAAAGGGATTAGAACCCTAAGATTAATCGTAAAATGCTGATAATCGGCGATTAGGATTGATCCGAATCCTAATCGTTGCATCACTAGTTTGTATGGGGTTTTGATCCATTTTGGGAAAAGAAGAGAAAAGAAGATTTTGTTAATTCATAAATTATAAATTGTGGCCATAAACCTATTAGCTAATTTGGATAAGTAGAACGTTCCACACAATTCTAAAATGGCTCACCAACTGGCTAGTGAGAGATTATTTGGAAGGTATCATAATCCCTATAGTACCCTGACTGAGGAGTACATCCTCCTTACAGTCCAAAGGCTAGATACTATTTTGGTACTGTTCTTAACGAACTACCGCTGGTATTGTTTTATTTTATATATATATATATATATATATATATATATATATATATATATTTTTTATTATTATTTAAGTTCTTTTTCTTTCTCTCAGCTATTTAGCTGGTATTATTATTATTATTATTTTTTTTTTTTTTTCCCCGGTTTTCACCGAACCACCTCTTGATCTTGTCAATACAAGATCATTTTGATATCATTTTTATGATATAGACAATTTTTTCCGGTTTTCACCGAACCATCTCTTGATCTTGTCAATACAAGATCATTTTTTTGATATCATTTTCATGATATAGACAATTTCGGTACCATTCGATTTTCATCGACTTTCATCATTGCTCCAATTTAATGGTGCTCCATAATTTAGTGCGTTCCAAATTGAATTGACGGGTTTTCCGTTGATTCTATATCAATCAATATGATTGATTTGATATCATTTTCATGATATAGGCAAAACTTGGGTACCATTCGATTTTCATCGACTCATCGTTGCTCCAATTTAATGGTGCTTCAGCTCCAATTTCATGGTGCTCCACAATTTAATGTGTTCCAAATTGGAATTGACGGGTTTCCCGTTGAAACATTTGGTTATTTGATCCAATTATATTTATGAGTGACTTGGGTGGGTAGGTAATAATGTATTTGCAACGTGTTATGGTCACAATGTAAAATATGTTTGCAATCGTATGTGAAATGTGAGGGTAGGTACTGTAGGTAGGTATCTACTATAATAAGAAATAATAATTATTCAGAGTAAGTATAATAATCATCATCTAATTATTATGTTAATGTGAGTAATTAGGTACCCACTTGATTTTTTAAACATTATCACATAGTGTAACGGGAAAATAGTTTTGATTTCATTAAAGATAGAAAGCAAGACTAATGTACTTAATTTAGTATTTCATTCCCTTATTATTTTTTATTTAACATTGATATTGAGATACTGTATTAATTTAGGTAGACCCTAATGCACTACTATAGATTTAGGTCCTAAATATACCCTGCATGAACCTTTGAAATGAGTAACTTTTAAAATATATTAAAAATTTAATAACTTAGGATACCCATTATTAAAATGTGCGATTAGTATTTCGTGATCTGCTTTTAGATTACCTACCCCATTTACTCATAGAATTTCGTGCATACTTGTATTGATCGCTTACAATTTGATCAGTATATAGAACTTGATTGATATTCAATTTCATTGTGCATGTACAATTTTGGCTCTTATGATAAAGAACTTAAGAACGGTACAAAGGTGTATCGATCGACCAAGGATCGGCCATAGAAATAATTTATTTATCCATGGTCAGTGTGATCTTAATTTGGTATTTATGTAGGTACCACATTCCACCTCGCTCACGCATTACACCATATTTATACAGCGCTGCCACTTTAACATGAATTCGCGCAGAAAACTGCATCTTGCTTGCTTATTATTTGATCTTCTAAAATTTAAACGGCCACAATACCTATATTCTAAGCTTAAATTTCCTCTTTCACATTCTTTTTATAGTACGCGACCGAATCGATTTTTATTGGCGGTACACTCGCACAAAACAACAGCTTTCAGAGGTAGTTTTCGTTATCAAGCCACAAAATGTTGGAACACATACCGTCCTTTGCGATTACTTCATAGCAAAATTACTTTTAGAACAAAATTTAAAAATACCTACTTGATAAACAACAACTTGATATACCCTTGCGGTACGTTGATGAACTTTTTGTGCGCTAATTTTTTGTCACTATTATATTCCGACTGTATTCTGTTCCAATATACTTGGCACAGGATTTCCAGTCAATTTCAATGATTGTGTTTGAATCAGATTGGCTTGCCTTTAGGTGCTTTATTGCATTGCAATGTAGTGATTTGAAATCGTTTCAAATTGATTAATATATTTTTTATTTCTTTTATTTTTTTTTTTTTTTTTTTGGACGTTCGTATGGAGTTTCTATCTATCTACCATACTGGTTAGTCTATTCGTTATACTAACCATTCGTCAGTTATTGATACGTCTATCAACGACACACGTCGATCGACTATTATTGTTAAGACTACTTTGTGTACATAAATTGTTTTCTCGTATAAGTAATTAACATTGCAATTTTTATGAGAAATAAATATCTTAAACCTCTTAGAGAACGTAAAATTTGAAATTTTTACCGATATTTCAACAAAGTGTAAATAAGTAGGTAGAAGTAAAATGCACTGCGTTCGACCACCCGGCGCATATCATAATTATTATGCAAAGGAGGTGCATGGCCATTACTCGTTACTAACTAGATTTAAATTTAGCGTTGATAAATTTTGATTGAAAGAAATTTATGATTTAATTAATGACGAATACACAAATATCCAGTATTATTTATATATTCATACACTTTGTAGGTTCTTTTACTGCAAAATGTCTACTATTGCATAAGAACATTAAGGTCAAATAGATAACTATTTTCTCCTATGTTTTTTATTAATGTGTGGACAATATTCTCTTACCTATCCCATCCTCGTCGCCACTGTGATGTCCACTGTTTGGTTCGTAATAAAACACAATAATGTTTGCTATATTCCAATGCCCCGTTCCGCACGCGTCCGTCCCGTAGCAGCCGCTGGGCAAAAGTGTTTGCCCGACGGCGCCACCCAGCGGTGGCGCGTGCGTAACTTTGCAATGCATTTATTTATACGTCACATCTATAATCGTAGTATGGCACAGGTACTAAGTAACTACAATAATTAGCTAGGGCATTGGAAAACAAGAAACAAAACTAATAACCTATACAGAAAAATTACTTGCGGGTGACTCGTTTAACCCTTGTAACTTCAGCTTTCGGGGCCGTCACCGGCTTGTGGAGCTTAGGGGACGTCTGCTCGGCATCCTTGTTGTCCCCCGAGCCAGCTTGACCGACCTCGGAGCGCTTCCCATGGGCAGCCACAAGTTCGTCAAGTTCGACGTTTGTCTGTACACGCTGGCGCGACCCATTAGGCAGTTTTATAGAGATGTGTCCATCAAGGGTCCAGACATTGCGCATCCCAAAGTGCAATCTTGCGGAAATAAAAATAGCCTGGCGCTGGCGAGTCAAAAACTCGCTTAACACATAGGGTGACCCCTTGAGCTGTGATTTATTCTTCCACACAATGCTTTTCATATTGACATCAGCGAATTTTATCAATATTGGACGAACCTGTCCATCTTTGGCCGCACCGAGTCTATAGCAAGACTTTATGTGGGCTTGAGTGCAGTCCTTGACCTGGAGTTTGTCCTGGATAATTCCTCGAACGGTGGCCACAATGTCATCGCCGGGGGCCTCGGAGACACCACTAAGAACTAAAAACTTTCTCCGATGTCGCATCTCCATGGCATCGACAGTTTTTTGGACATCAGATATTTGCTGCCGAAGGAGTTTAATCACATTCCCCACAATAATTTTAAAAGAAGAGAACTCACTAAAAAGCTGGTTTACATCCTTGGCTTCTTTTTGAGAAAACTGTCTCGATGGGTTGATGTGTGCCTCGAACTCCTCCATCCGCTTCATCAAACTGGTTTCAAGGCCCTCCGCTATCTCCTCAAGAGTGCGCTTAGCGGTGTTAGACATGGTTTTATATGCACTTAGGTTATGCAGTGAAACTTGGAAGTGAAATTGTGGAGATGTGTTGTAGTGTTGTGAGACTGTGGCCGGCAGGTGAGTGCTTGAAACTATATCTTCATAATATAGGGCTGCCTTCAATTATACAGATGTTTAATGGACTTATAAAACGATTCTGTGCAATTTTTATGTATTCTAATTGGAAAATTTAAATTAAATTGATTTTTAAACTGGAGCACACTTCTTATCTTTTTTATCACCTACCGCCAAAAAAAAAAGATAGATTGCACAATTTTACATTATAAATTTTACAGACGTAATCAATAGTTATCAATAGGTACATTATTGGTACCATGAACCCAAAAATGAAAATTATAAATACATGCACTTACATGAACCCTTTTTAAGGTAGGTATTTGAAAAATAACGTATGGAATTGAATACATGATTTTAGAAATATATAATATGACGAGACTAAAAATCATAAAAATTCATCGATTTCACGGATTTTCGAATTTCGTTGTTCGTCAAAGCGTGAACGGTGAAACGAGTGAAAAGTTATGACAAAAGAGATTTTCCTTGATCGCAAGTCCGCCTTTGTACAAGCCGATTCATAGGACGGCTGTTTTTTATAAGATTTTTTGTTAAAACTACCTAATTGAACACTGAGAAAATTGCATAGTGTATTGGAGAGTTTAATCAAATAAAATTAATATCGATCGATTTTATTGTATTGTGATAAATATTCTTTTAAAAATACACAATAATATGGTTCGGACTGATGGCTCCAGTGGCTCCACTCATGAATTATAAAATTTGTAAACAATATACGTATTATGTAGGACTGATTTTTGGGATAAAAACCAATCGTATGTGTTAATCCGGATTGTAAATTCATTGTGTACCAAAATATATAAAAAAAACATCGTATTTAATGTTGTATTAGAATAAAATCAACTATCTACTATCTGGAGCTCGTATAACACATGGAGGCCTATGTCGTGTAGATTTTTTTTACAGCATTTCCAGCCTACATAACATACCGGGAGCTCGATGGCGTCGCTGTGTATCGCACTCTAATATGAACACGCAAGTTAAGCGAGGTCGACCCTAGCCAGCGTTTGGATGGGTTTCGTTATCTCGAGCTTCTCCGTGCTTCGGAGGGCACGTTAAGCCGTCGGTCCCGGCTGTTGTCGATGGATGACAGGCGTTAAAGCCAGTCGGTGGCCTTAGGGCGGTTTGAAAAAACCGGCCTCTGCCAATCCGCATTGGAGCAGCGTGGCAGAGTATGCTCTAATCACCTTCGATTGAAGGGAGACCCGTATCCCAGCAGTGGGATGATTATGGGTTGATATGATATGATATGATGATAACATTACCAATTGTCTTCTAGTCAAAAGATGACGTGAACCCTTACATACAAATTCGCTAACTATTGTACCCAGTTACTTCACAAAGCGAATGACGTAATTGCAGGGCAAAAACAATATCGATCCAAGGTTAATATTAATAATAGCAATCTGGCATATGAAAGGTAAGAACAGATTGAGTAGATCAAACGAACAATATTCCTTCTTGTGTGTCTAAATAATCAATTGTATGTACCTAATAATTTTATATTTTTAACGTTTTTTATATTTTAATATTATTGTTTCTATGGAAAATTCAAAGTAAAGGCTTATATCGACTGTCACACTGCTAAAGGCAACATGTCTAAAACCGAGGTTTTTTTTTTTTATTAATTGAAAAGTTCAGTTCGGGTGTACTAACACCCTTTTCTGAGACACCGGACTGTTGCGGGAGCGTAGGGCTCTCACCGCCATAAAACCGAGGTTTTCAGGAGAGCAGCGTTTTAAAGTTTCAAGTTAGTGTTTGAAACAATTCCATCTACAATTATAATAATATTTTTTCTATAATGTGTCACTGTTTAAATAAAGTAGTGTATTTTTTTTTTGGTAAAACTGCTAGATGACTGTTTCTACGCTGTCATTATATAACTACGTCAGATAAATCTGAGATATTTGCTTATACGTCGAACAGAGCAAAATAATGCGGCCGGTTATGGTCCTGTTACGGTTATGGTATGTACGATTCAATAGAGCGCGCATCCAAATCAACGCAACTCAAAATCGAAGCGTGTTATTTTACGAAACTACTGAGCCACGAACATGAGCGTGCGCCGGCGAAGACAAATGATTTTGATACTTTTATGATAAGACTTCACTATTTAATATAATAGTAGACTCGAAGTTCATGTGATTTTAGCTACAGACCTATTTCTATGTAAAACATAAGTACTGTTATTATGTAATTGAATTTTTTTTTCGGTATTCTTCATGTCTCGTTTGGAAATAAATACAAATAATGTATCTAAACTCGTGTATTAATACCTATGGATTATGGAGAAGTATAACAATAAAGTACTCGTAATAGATATAGGTACATATATTTATTTGTATTAGAAACATGTGTCTCTAATTGACATACATAGACTCTTCCATCTATCTACCAATTCTGGTAAAATACATTTCTTGTAAAATTTCAACAATTTCGATTCCATCTTTGATGACCAAAATTCGTCATCTCTTTTAATTCTGGCAGTCTTCAGACAAAATTGGGACCCAGTCCATACCGCAAATAGACACAGTTGCTTATCACTGAAACAAAATGAAGGTATAATGGGTAATAGAGGCAAAAGACTCAATGTATACAGGGTTATTAGAAATTAGACCGGAATGTCATGTGAAGTGATGGGGGAGATTATTTACAACATTATTGACGCAAATAGTGTAATGCAAAAGTGAATTATTTTCAAGAAATTTTAAAATATAAAATATTTTTGAATAATTACCTCAATCATTTATTCAAAATTTAATTTAAAAAAACCCTGTAATTAGATTTTTTTTGGAGAGTTATGATATTGGTATAATGCACAGTACATAATCGTGTTATTTTTTTATCCATACGGAAATAAAAGCAAAAATTTTAGAAAACAAATTTTGATTTTGTGAAATTTTCAACAAAAATTCAATTAAAATATTTAAAAAGGCCTTGCTAATTTCGTAAATACTTCATTTGAGTAAGATCTACAATTGTTTGCTATCCAAAAAAGGAAAAATAATTGCTCTAAGTTACTCCATTGCAGAAAAAAGTCATAATTAAAAGCATCAGCAGGTAGCAGTTTCTGAAAAAATTGCGAAATTTTAGAAATTTTTGCTCCGGGACTAAAACTATGCATTTTTCACAAACAATGTTTTCTACACCTATATGTATTAAATTACATACATTACCTAGAATGTGACACCAATCTCAGTTCTATTGACACCATAGGGATAGGAGCCAAGCTGTGGCTCCTCAAATATGACCTAATTTTACCAAACATTGAAATTTTCAAGTTTTACGTACTTCGCGAAATATTGGAAAAAACCACGTAACCTAGGAAGAACCGTCACTGGAAATACTTTGTAGTAGATTTAACTAGCTTTTATTAGACCTCATAGCCAAGTTTGTGAGACTAGCGCTTCACCCACAATCTCAAAAAAACGAAAAGATGAACAAATGGGTTATAAAGAGAAATTATTCTTTGGTTGGGTTTGGGATTCAATTCAGATTCATCCAGGATGGTTTTCATTTTGAAGAAGATGAAAAAGTACGGGCTCTTGTTTTTCTTCCTCCTCGTGTCCTCCTTCATCATACGGACTGAAACATATGAAACAGCAATTTTTTTACGATTTCGCAATAACCGACCTCCTTATTAGAACTTGTTATATATTATAATTTATAACCATTATATTAATAATAGGTACCACCAGCCTTTTAGCCCTCGCTTTTAAATTTAAATTTTCAACATTTCGTCTTTTTCTTTTTTTCGATAAAAACTGCTTTTTTTTGTTCCCCATACTCTGAAACATATTATGTTGTTGTCACTAAAAAAGTAAATAGTTCGTCGTCATATCATCAAAAACTCATATTTTACTTACCAAAGTATCTAGATTGTCGGTCGCGCTACACGGTTTGCACTGCGTATGGGCACAAAGGTTACGTGAGGTCAGGTCCTGCGCCGGAGCGACGTGACCACTCTCCGCAGAGCCGGCGGCTGGACTGAGTCGTAACAAAAGACGCGCGCGGTTTTATAGTGGTTTTATGGCTATATTCAAAAATTGGTAGAAATATAATGGTAAACATTTATCATAAATTTTGGAGCCTAGATTTTAGGGAATACCTTTATCTCTTAGATGATGATAATATTGACATAAAATAACTAAGATTTAATGGTGAAAACCAACATAACAACGACTTGACTTTCTTCGTAATTTCACTTAGTTTTGATGTTAGTTAATATCTTAATTATGTAACAAAAAATTACAAAAATGTTCTACTAACTATATGCTTAAGTATATTTGCCGTTAAATTTTATAATTTATTTCTTACAATTGGCAGCATTACGGGGATATTTTGACATCCGAAGTTGGCATTGAACGTGAAATCGAGAAAACACTGTTCGGTTATCACGATAGCATTCATAAATATTCCATTACATGACAAAATGTTTTCTACTAACTACCTATTTAGGCAACAATATTGTCTAACATTTTGTGTAATTCATAAGTCTGTTAGAAAAGTTTTTGATAGATATTAAGAGCTTCGAAAAGTTCAGTTTTCGAATCAAGTGGCTAACGCCTGTGTGCGCACTCTTAAAGCGACTAAACACAGTTACATCTTATTGGAGATATTGGAGTTATCTCGCAAATGGCGTAAAGTTCGGAAAAACGGCGTGTCCCATCCCATACATGTCCTTTTGTACTTGCCAATAAAAAAGGTCATGTATTAGATATCCGTATAAACGACACCAATTCTTTATAATTAGTATACTTGTTCCCATATACGTCAAGTATGCCTCGTAAACCAGACAATATTTGTGTTTTTTTTCAAATGGATATGTGCGTATGATCAATCGAAAGCTAATTTATGCAGGCCTGGTGGTCGAGTGGCTAGCAATGGTCACTTTATCTCGAGGGCCGCGGGTTCGATTCATGCTCAAGGTAAACATTTGTGTGCATGAACATGTATGTTTGCCTTGGTCTGGGTGTTTTCTATGTATAATAAGTATTTATTTCCAAAAAAAAAGTATTTAAGTATATTTATCAGCAATCTAGTACCCATAGTACAAGCTTAGTTGCTTAGTTTGGGACGGCGTTGTGTGATTCGTTCAAGAATTTTGTTTTATTTTATTTTATTAAAAAAATTGAATTAGGACCGTCGATATAATCTACTTGTTATGATACTTATATAAGTTACTTGTTAGGTAAGTAACTAAGAAAATCATTGAAATGCCGTGAAAATCGATAAAGTTGTTTGGGAAATCAGAAACAGACATATAAACATGTAACAACATATAACAATTTTCAACAAAATACGAATAGAAAATGTTACTATATGATATTGTTACCTATTTAGCATTTGATTACAAAGAGACTTAAATTTTATTTAATATTTTTTATAATTACTCCTAAAGATTTCGAGAAATATAGTATCAGAATTTTTTTAATCAGTTATCCATACAGAGAAAAAAATGAAATGAAAAACCCGACAGTTACGTCACACAGATTTGCTTGCATTTCGTAGCCAAAAAAAGCAAACGTCACATCAGCATCACGTCATGTTAGCAGATGTTTAAGTACATTTTGCTTATTTTTATCGGATAAAGGTTTTTGTTAAAAAAAGAGTATCTAATACTGTAGTAATTTTGGTACTTTCTTCGACCATCGATTTGATACCTGATAGAGCTAGATTTCATAAATACCTCACACCATGATTAGGACCATTTACGAGAGGTAGGGCACCATGGATAATCCGCTCAAATCGGAGCAGCCCGTCTGGAGATGGACCTCCACTTTACAGAAGATCGTAGCCAAACAGTATTGGTCTCGGCCATGCGGGCCATGTTGTGTTCCTACGGTGAGTAAGGTCTCCAGTGCTCCACTTGAGGGGGGGGGAGTACTTGGGAGGGTTGGCAACGCGTGAGTGATACCCCCGGTATTGCAAGCGTCTATTGCCAACTTTGTGGCATAAAAAAAAAGACCACAAACAATTGGAGTCACCCCTCGACATCATACCATTGGATAGGGCTTTTCAAATATACCATTTTTTTTTAAATTACATATTACGATAAAATATGAAAACTGTTCAGAGCTACGTCACCATGAAGTTTATTTTCAACATATTTATACCACTAAGGTGGCAAACAAGCTTACGGCCTCACTAATAGTAAGCAGTCACCGCACCGTGGCCTATGGACGCTTGCAACACCGGAACTCTCTCGCTTTGCTTCATGAATGTTTTAATATTATTCTATTATAATTAAATGCTATAATGATTTCCGACATTCACCAAATCTTGTATATCAGAATATCGGTGAAAAGTTGGGAGCGTAACGTAATTATCTGGGTATCCAACAAAATGGAATTTCCTTGTACTTCACAAATAACATGTAATTACTTGGAAAACTTTGTTTCGCCGGAATTTTAGTAAGTAATCGGTGATATTTATTTTGTTTTTGATTAGCATTTAATATGCATGTTATATTATATTATGGTACTAGTGAAACCGGCGCAACTTCGTTTGCGTGTATTTATTTATGCACAGTAGCGCTATCTATATCAGACTTTTGATGAAATCCTACGGGAATCGCGTAGTTTTCGGGATATAAAGTACCATATGTGTTAATCCAAGGTATCAGCTACCTACATTCCAAATATCATAAATATTGACGCAGCCATTTGAGCGTGATAAGAAGTAATAAACATACACATAAACGCCTTTATAATATTAGTAGGATTTCAATATTAAAACGACATTTTGGAGTAGTAGAAGTAGAGCTTTATAAAATGGGTTACCTCGACCACGAAAATCGGCTCACAGACTATCGGCGTAAAGCAGCAAAAGTGACTGTATTCGCTTAGGTAGTTTTGCCAAAACGAAATAACTAAGTAATTTTTTTTATTATTATTACATATCACTACATAGTATAAAACAAAGTCGCTTTTTCTGTCCCTATGTCCCTTTGTATGCTTAAATCTTTAAAACTACGCAACGGATTTAATTGATAGAGTGATTCAAGGGGAAGGTTTTAAAGTATAATACATTTCAAAATTCCCACGGGAAAGCGGGATACACGCAAACGACATTGCACGGCTTTCGCTAGTTTATTATAATTAAACATTGCAAATTACAATCTTGGATAATATAAAATTAATTAAAACTAAACTAACAATAAAAATTCAAAACTAAATAAAAACTAAACTAACAATAAAAACTAAAATTAAGAGTTAAAAAGACATGGTCCGTGTGCAGGGCATCCAAAATGTTAGCAGCGTTACCTCGCTGAACGCTGAACTAAGTCATTAATTTGGAATAATTAAAATGGTTATTGTGCAACTCACTGTTCACTTCAAACAAAGAATTATACTAATATTATAAAGCCGAGTTTGTTTGGTTGAACCTACTTCTCTGTGAACTGAAAAATCTTTCATTTTTTATTTCTTTTAGTGTTGTATATAGCCCGTTTATCGAGAAGTATAAAAGCAATCTTGCTAATGAATAAACCCAAGCTGTCATGAGTTTTTACTAAAAATAAAGTCCTAGATTACTTTGCAGATGCAAAACTAGTCTCAGAATAAACAGGTCTTTTCATTTGTTTCGCCCCCGTGAGGGTAGATTGACCCACTTTTTCACAAAATTAAACATTCTCCACTTTTAAAAGGATATTTTATTTTCGACGAATTTTCACGTAACTTGATCGACTATTTCAAGGCACAATTAGAAAACAATTGAAAACAACGATACTAAGGTGCGAGCACACTCTTTTGTTTCGATAATCAATTGTTTTATTTTGGAATTCGAAAATAATGATGCTTAATCATCGTACGTCTGTATTTTACCTTTTACGCGTAAACTGCTAAACTAATACATATTTTTGGTAAGGAGATAGCTTGATTCTAGATAGCCAACTAAATCACGCATATAAAAATACTTTTTGCAAAAAAATATTTAATACTAGCCAGGAATCTCACACTACAAAATTCACAATGTGAATAATGTCATTATTATTTTTATTCAATTAAATATGTAAATTACTAATTCACCCGTAGCTATTACTCAAATAATGAAAATCGAAACCACTTGAACAACAAAACGCGGGCCCATTAAGCGCAAAAAGCGATTATTGTGCTCGAGCCTTTACGTAGATTCCTTTAATTTCGTTTTGCCCATCTGTTTTGCAATCCCGAATTTTTCCTGTTCATCCGTCACTCTATGTCCTTTGGGGCACTCCAAGTGCCCTGGAAGATAATTGGGCAGTAACAAAGCTTCACGTCATTACAGGGATAAAAGGTTTTTTGGCAATCGCAGTCCAACAAAAAGTCCACAAAATACCGGGAAACTGTACAAAATATTTGCGCCCAATAAAATGGTGTATTTAATTTCTCGCTTGTGAAACGCGAATGGGCTGTTTTATTCCAGCGCTATACTGGAATTATGGTTATCGTAAAATCGGTTGATGTTTTACAGAAAATTCGAAAATAATAAAATGTGATTGAGGATAACAAAAATATTATTACTCTTGCCAGCATTTAGTTTAAAAAATCCCAATTCTCCTTGAGCCATTTTTGTCCTGCTGATTCCAGGTTAAACACCATAACCATACCAAGGTTCTCTTTCCCTATTGTATGAAGTGATCCAATAATTCCAATTTGTCGGCAGCATATTCGAATGTATTTCTATTCCTCAAACTTTTAGCAAAAAAAAATCAAACAAAACGTACATTGTACCGTACCCACCGTACCTACATAGATTTAGTCTCTTTCTCACTTTCCTTCCCCTGTCCTTCCTTTTTCTTTCTTTCGTAGGTGAGCAACGCATCTAAGATCTTGTAGTCGTTGATGTCCATGATTGCTTACCATCAGGTGACCGGCTAATTCATTTGTTCTCCTCTGTCATAATGAAATGTATTCTTTAAACAACAAAGGCTATTGTCATTTGTATATTTAATTGTAAACTACACATTTTTTATATCTTTGATGACTGAAAGGGTACTTTCCTGGATACTTACAAAAGCCTTTTAAAATCTTCTAAAGCATTTTCTTTGATATTGCCCATCTTTAGATTTTTTTCAGTTCAGGTTTACTGGGACGTTAAGCTGCTTAAATATTGAATGTCAGCTTCCGCGAGTTCTTTTGTTGAAATTAATTCAAATAAATTATAAAATACGATGGAATAGGTATTATATTTTTCGATTTTTTTTAATAAACCTACAACAAGCATACGGCCGCCTGATGGTAAGTCACCGCAGCCTATTGACGTTTGCCCCACCAAGTGT
This sequence comes from Endotricha flammealis, assembly GCA_905163395.2. Taxonomy (NCBI): domain Eukaryota; kingdom Metazoa; phylum Arthropoda; class Insecta; order Lepidoptera; family Pyralidae; genus Endotricha; species Endotricha flammealis. Next base: position 4,156,761 of record LR990866.1, read on the forward strand.
CACTGACGCGTTGCCGACCCTTTAAGAACCTTTTGAAGTACCCCATGCTGTAGTCGACTGGGAAAGCATCGACAGGGAGTTCATTCCATAACCTGAGGGTTCTGTGAAGAAAATCCCTTTGGAATCGCGTAGTACGGGACCGGATTGGTACCGGTTGGATATCTTCTGAATTTACGTTTAAATGAAATCTAGTTAAAATATTTTTTATACTTTGTTCATCGTCAGTCTTCAACAGACTTCATCAAGCCTTTTGTCTGCGTCGTTCACCTATCCCTCACTACTTGTACAGTTTTTTGCACAATTTGTTTTTTCTATCTACGTCCTACACAGTGTTCCATGAAACTGTGCGGTTTATACAGAAGAGACGTGGCGACGACATGTGGCAGTGACGTATAGTCAAAGTAACACAATATAAACCTTATAGAATGTATAGCGTCGTTTTTGTTATCATAGAGTAAGTATATTGCGTCCGCGCCTCCGTCTGCTAGTGGCAGGACGTCGCCTGTTGGCAGGACGTGTCGCCTGCTGGCGGGACTTCGCCTGTTCGCGGGACGTGTCGCCTGTTGGCGGGGCGTGTCGCCTGCTGGCGGGGCGTGTCGCCTGCTGGCGGGACTTCGCCTGTTCGCAGGATGTGTCGCCTGTTGGCGGGACGTCGCGCGTCGCCTGTTCTACCACGCCTAACGCAGCGTACACCCTAAATGATGTTCTTCTCCAAGTAAAATTCCATACTGATAAACTCGATTGCTAAATTACAAGACGGGGCCCGAAGCTATGAGAGGTAGATAATATTTTTGTTTGTTTTCACAAATGTTTTCCTTTATCAAAGGGTCGATTGATGTTTTTAATATAGCGATCTTTTAATGTAGATACGTCGACAAATATTATGAAAATTTTATGAATATATTTTATTAAGTATGTTTGGTTAAATTTTTATTTTTACGTTTTGTCATCAAACGTCGTAAAATTGTTCCAGTTAGGTTATTTCTAACGCCAGGATGCGTTGGTGACAACGGGCATAAGATTCTTATTCCATAAGTATTTCATACAATAAAAAAAACTTGTGAAGTAGTCAAAAGGTTCACACCACTTGACACATTTGACACTTGATTTTATCAGAATACTGAATAATGTAAAAAAATTACCAGACAGAACCAATTAAAAGACCAAATGTGATGGATGTATCAAACAGCTTCTGTTACAAGTGGATAAGAAAGTGTCCCAATGATACGAAAAATATCTTAAATTTTTTTTCGTAATAAGTACGTGATTAAATAAAATCTTTATTTAATCACGTACTTATTTATTTATTTAAACTTTATTGCACACAATACATAATGTGTATACAAAAGGCGAACTTAATGCTAAAGCATTGTCTCCCAGTTTACCTTTGGGACATCTGAATCGGTAATAAGGGGTGCAGCATAAAAAATAAAATAAAAAATATTGAAAATACATTAATAATCTAGATTAAATTTTAACATACATATACAATTACACATATATAAATACTTATTTACATATATAAATACTTACATAACATACATATACGCGTAAACAATACATACAATTGAATAGTGCAGCCAATGTAGATTTTTAACGATAATCATATTATGGGTCTCTTCCTAGTTCGCTTAATGAGTAATTATATGGATAATGAAATGACTGGAAAGTTCTCGAAGTAATCTAAGGGAGTATTTACTACATCAGGACATAGAATTATTAAAATTGTTTGTTACAATTTGCTTATTAGAATGGATTTAGTACAGCCTAGCCTAGCCATTATTATGAACTGGTGGTGGCTCATAAATGGACTAGCTCGACCAGGGCAGTACCACCCTCTCACAGAATATCGACGTGAAATAGCTGTGATACTCCGCTGTTTACGATGAGTAAGAGAGCCGAAAGCCTAATAAGTCCTGAAGTGTTCTCCTTTTTTACGTGTCACTGGCTCGGCAACTCACTATGTGCGCAGGCAACGCGTCCGTTCTCGCCCACGGCTCGCACGGTCTACCCCGCGCGCCTCGCCACTAGCAAGCACGAGACAGTGTGGGTACTACCAAACACTACATCCCTTTCTTATCAAGATTTATTAATAAATAAAATACTAATTAATTAATATTTTTTTTTATTAATTATTTAAGACTAATCAATTATAACTTTCTGTTTCTATGAATTTACTTATGATTAGATTCTTGATTCCTTGAGTCATCATTTTGTTCGCTTTGAATAGATTTCCATTCACCTTCTACTCTTTTTAAATGTACTATGTTCCGTCTTAATGTCTGTCCGGTTTCTTCGTTTCTAACTGTTATATCTCCGTCTTTTGTTTTCTCCACGATGTGTGGTGTCGGGTTATAATTCGGAGCGAGTTTATTTGTCTTATTTAATTCTTTAATGTATACCTTTTCTCCTTCATTTAAATCTATATTTTGTGCTCTTCTTTTGTTATCTCCGTATTCTTTTCCTTTTTCTTTTTGTTCTCTGTCCCTATCTCTTACTTCCGAATCGTGTCCTTTATATATCTCTTGTAACATAGGAATTTTATCTCTGTTTTGTCTTCTATAGAATAGTTCTGCTGGCGTTTTTCCCGTTACAGAGTGCGGGGTAGAATTATACATCATAAGGTAATCGTTCAAACTTTCTTGTAAATCCTTTCTTTCTACCCTGCCAATTTTTAAACGTTTTAATATATCGCGATTTTGCCTTTCCACTTCGCCGTTTTGTTGCGGCCAGTAAGGCACTGTGCTGAAAAGTGTTATATTACATTCTTTGCAGAAATCCTTGAATTCCCCGCTACTGAATTGTGGTCCATTATCTGCAGTTACTGAAGAAGGAAATCCTAGCCGGCTAAATATTTCTTTTAAGAATCGAATAATCGTAGCACTCGTTATAGATCTAGTAATTTTCACTTCTTTATAACGGCTGTAATAATCCACTACCACCAGTAAATAATCATTTCCAGGCAATGGACCCAATAAATCCATTGCTACGTCTACCCACGGTGATTCAGGGAGTTGACGACGTTTCATAGGAGTTGGTGGGTTTGGTAACCCAACTAAAGTGCAACCTTTACAACTCTTCACTAGATTTTCAGCGTCCTTGTCTATCCTTGGCCACCATACTTTACACCTTAACCGACCTTTCATCGCTACGATCCCCGGGTGTCCTTCGTGTGCCGCGTCTAAAACACTTTTACGAAGTTTAATGGGTATAACTAATTTGTTGCCTCTTAGGAGTATGTCATCGAAGAAACATAGCTCGTTCTCGAAAATTTTATAAGCTTTGATACTATCGTCCCATTTATTGTTGTAGACTCCATGCTTTATTTTACGTATTTCTGGATCTTGTTCAGATTGAATTTTAATCTCGGCCATAGAAATTGCACTAGGTCTCGCATTTTCCACAATGTGACACACATGCTCATCGCTATTACTCTTCACCTGATCTGTGACTTTACACAGCCGTGAGAACGGGTCCGCTATATTTGTTTTCCCTGGCTTATATTTTATATTGTATCTGTACGACTGTAACCGCAGCACCCATCTCTCTATTCTGGCGCATGGTTTAGATCTAACCCCAAATAAAACCTCTAACGGCTTGTGATCGGTAATTAAATCAAATTCCTTACCGAATAAGAAAACATTAAAGTGCTCTATGGCCCAGACCAAAGCTAGAGCTTCCTTCTCGGTCTGACTATATTTACGCTCACACTCTGTTAATGTGCGATTCCCGTAAGCAATAATTCTAGGCCCCTTAGCATCAATTTGGACCAGAACTGCTCCTAGTCCAACCGGACTGGCATCAGCAATAACTTGGGTTTTATCATCAACATCATAGTATCCGAGATTGTGAATTTTCGTTAAACATTCCTTTAATTGTTCAAAAGCATTTTTTTGCTTATTTGTCCAATAATCTTCGATGTTTGCATTTTTACCAAACTTTTGCCTTAATAATAACTTTAATGGTTCGGTCATAGTTGCCATGTTAGGTATCCATTTATTAATGTAATTCACCAGACCCAAAAAACTTTGTAACTCGTCAATTGTTCTTGGAACCCTAAATTTGTTCACACTGTCTATATATTTACGTAATGGTCTAACCCCCTCCGGAGTTAGTTCATGTCCTAGAAAGTTAACCTTCTGAACTCTGTACAAGCATTTGCTATTATTTAAAAGAACATTATTTTCTTTAAGTACCTGCATCACTTTATGAAGGCGCAAATCATGTTCTTCTTCACTGCAGCCGTATACTAAAATATCGTCGATAAAATTTAAGGCCCCATCACATTTGAGCAATATTTTTTCTAATATTTTTTGGAATAATTCCGGTGCACAAGTGATGCCGAACATCAAGCGTTTGTATCTATATAGACCCTTTGAACTTATAAAAGTCGTGATATGTCTGGAATTCGGATGTAATTCCACCTGATGGAAAGCATTTTTTACGTCTAGTTTTGTAAAAAACATTGCCTTTTTTATCTTTGGTAAAAGATGCTCCATCGCAGGTAATGGATGGTTCTCGCGCATAATAGCCACATTAGCACGTCGCATATCCACACAAAGTCGTAGTTCTCCATTATCTTTCAATATAGGTACTATTGGAGATATCCATTTCGAAGGTTCTCGCACTTCCTCGATTATGTCGCTATCTAGTAATTCCTTGATTTTCATTTCTATCTTTCCTTCAAGCGGAATTGGTATTCGCCTGTATGGCTGTATAACAGGTTTATGAGTATCGTCAATAGGAATTTCTATTAAAACATCCTTAAACTTTGGAAATGGTTCGTTCTTAATCAGATTCACATTAATACCTATTTTCAGAACGCCAAGTTTGCAAGCACTATCTTTACCTAGCAAATCTCTTGATCCATTCGCAATGACATATATTCTTGCGCGTTCCTCCTGACCGTTTACTTTAATTATGGTATCGAATGAACCAATAATTTTTAGCGGAATCTTGCTACCATATGCGAATAATGTTTTTTCTGGGTTTTTATCCTGATTAAAACATACAACTCCTTTGTCCTTTAGAATATTCCATGTTTTGTCGCTTATTAAGTTATATTTTGATCCTGAATCTATTAACATTTTTATTTTTATTCCTCCAACGTCACATTCTATATTTGTGTCACTACCGATATTAAAAACGTAATCTACTTCTTCGTCTATCACATTATCGATTTCTTTCCGTATTCGGCTCTTCTTTATAGGTCCTCCTTGTTTATTCTTGTTACTGTCATCTATTTTTCTTTTCTTAGCCAATCGAGCTCTGCAATACTGTTTGAAATGATTTAATCTTCCACAGTACAAACATGTTTTTCCTATTGCCTGACATTGTTCACTATCTGATGTATGTCTAAAACTGCCACATCGAGTACATGTTTTATTTATATTTACCCTAGATCTATTTTCATCTGATTTTGTTACATTTCTATTATTTTTGAAAGGTCCTATAGCATGTACTCCTTGATCCTTTGTTTGTGGGTCATATCCTAGCAACTGATGAGTTACTACTTCTAATGTGTTAGCTTCCATAACTATTTTATCCAACGTCACGCTATCTCCTATTGTCAAAATTTTTTTTCTTAAATCTACCGACAAGCATTTCTCAGTTATTTGATCTATCAGATGATCATCCGGTTTATCAAATTTGCACTTCTCCGCTTGATTCCTTAGTCTCACTAAAAACTTTTCAAATTTTTCTTCCTCCTCCTGTTTTATTAAGCGAAATAAATGTCTTTCATATACCCTACATTGCTTAGGAGCGAAATAATAATTAAGTTTTTGAATAGCTATATCAAAAACGTCTATGTCATCATTCGGTGCAACATTGGCTCCTGGTAGGTTATAAAAAATTTCTTGAAGACCCATACCACCCAGTAACAAAAGGGTTGCTCTTTTTTTTATCGGCGTCGTAATTTCTATTGCTTCTAAATAAATATTTAAGGAACGTTTCCATTTCTCCCAGCGCTGGCCTAATGAGGCACTATCACCCTCTAGATCAAATTTCTCCAGTGGTGGTAACTGTGACATTTTGAGTAGTTGATTTGAGCGACCTGAAAATATTTATTTCTATTCAGTTTTATTTTTTATTTTTTACGCTAGTGCTATTGCTAATCATTGTTTTAATTTATACCAAATATTCCCGATTTAATGGAGGTTTCTTTCAACCAAACTTTCCCAATTTAATGGAGGCATTTGTGTACCAATAATTCCCAATTTAATGGAGGTTTCTTTCAACCAAACTTTCCCAATTTAATGGAGGCATTTGTGTACCAATAATTCCCAATTTAATGGAGGTCTCTTTCAACCAAACTTTCCCAATTTAATGGAGGCATTTGTGTACCAATAATTCCCAATTTAATGGAGGTTTCTTTCAACCAAACTTTCCCAATTTAATGGAGGCATTTGTGTACCAATAATTCCCAATTTAATGGAGGTCTCTTTCAACCAAATATTTCCAATTTAATCTTTCCACACCAAATTTCCCAATTTAATGGAGGCATTTGGGTACCAAAGGTTCTTACCAAACCAAATTGCGGAAGATAAAACTGGAAACATCGTCATAAATGCATCACTTAAATTATGATTTCCATTAAGTAAACATCTTTGCCTTCGCACATGCACAAATTTATTTTATTATTAGCTTTCACCTACTCCAATCAATATTCGGTAAGTAAAGCATATATTCAATAATAAAAAATACCACAATATCGATATAAATAACAAATGAAATAAATCGAAAGATGTTTACTTAACAACATAACCAGGCTAACATCATTTCAATTATAGTATTTAATAATATACCGGATGAAATATCAATATTACTGATTTGTACCTATTTAATTATTTTTTTTTAACATTAAATTATTTCTCATACGTTTGCGTGGCAAAACGAGCTGGCCGCGCCGGCGGCGCCGCCACGCTGGCGCCACCGCGGTGGGCGCGGAGGCCGCGGGAGGAGGGGCGTTGCGCTCGCGTCTCAACTTGTCTGGCCGCGTGATAGATGAATTGAATAGCACAATTTTATTCTCAAAATATATAAGTAATAATTATAGTTCTTTAATTGAAAGACGTCATAAAATTTCATCCAGTATAATCGAACTACCTAGGGCATGTATTCTGTTTGTTTATCTATTTCTTTGTTTTTTTTTTATTAGTTTTGAAATCTAACCTTTTTCCTCGTCGCCACTTGAAGTGTTCTCCTTTTTTACGTGTCACTGGCTCGGCAACTCACTATGTGCGCAGGCAACGCGTCCGTTCTCGCCCACGGCTCGCACGGTCTACCCCGCGCGCCTCGCCACTAGCAAGCACGAGACAGTGTGGGTACTACCAAACACTACAAGTCCTGGTACAGCTAGCATTCAGCTTGAAAATACAGGCATCTGCCAAATCTGTTTTAGAGAAGAGTGGCGGAGTACGCTATAACCCCCGTCGATTAAAAGGAGACAGGTATCCTTGATTATGGGTTGATGATTGATTGAAGTGTAAGATTTGAAAGAGCTACCCCCAGTAGTAAATTAATAACAAATACCACTTAACAATCTGCCTACGTACGTAAATAAAACATTTTATGAACATTAATGGCTTTGAATAGTCCTTGTTTTATGTTGATTTATTCGTACAATTTGTCAAACTTATGAAAGTAGGGCAAAATAAGATTTGGCCCATATATGGTACAAGGTAACGTACATAAAAGTAGAAATACGGTCGCATGATGAAGGTCCCAAGTCATAGTTGTACCCACGTTGTACCGCTAGCGGGAGTTGGTTCAAAATTATTACTGTGCGAGGAAGAAAGTGTCGCAGGCACGTCGCAGGAATCGCACCGTGGTGGACCTCCATTCATCCTGATGATGTTGACGAAACTAGAGTATGTGGCAAATGGTACGACAGTGGTACCGAGCGGCCGGTATAAGATTGTAACTCCTCGGAACTTTGTTGTAAAGTCTGTAGAGCACAGATGAAATATCTCTGCACAGACAGCTAAATAACATCAGAAGGAAATGTGTAGAAGGTCTCTAAGAAAAAAATTTTGTTTTTACCGTGGATTAGAAATGGCGAGGCGAATTTGTACCAACATGTCCAACCATTAACGTTAAAAGGTTTTAAATTATGATAATTTATGAATTTTCAAAAACTCAAAGGTCAAATTTACATACCAAAAATAGAAATAGCTATTCCATACGTACGTCATGAATATTTAGAATTTCTTATTTTGCTTCATGGAATTGACGTTGACAAAAAGTGAAATTAGGTGCCGGCACATATTTAGTTCTTCCTGTAACATCGACTATAAGTCTTATCATAATGTTTATTGCTTCATTTTGTGTATATTAAGTGTCGTCACTACTTTCAACAAAGCATGACGCTGCATTTTCATTGTTTCTAAAAAAAATATTAAAATAAAATTAATTTAAAGTAGGTACTCATTTACTTTATTCTGCTAACAAAAACCTTAACGTAGAAATCTTAAAATTTTTACTGATGGCATAATAAGCCTTGTAGCTATATTTTTTTCACTCATTTCTATCAATGTATCATTATCTATTGTGGCAACCACAGCTTTACCTGTAGTTTTGCAATGACTCAATGAAGATCTTTGAGTACCTATATAAAGAAAACAACACTATACTATCTTGAGATTCACAACAATCACAAACTACATTACTATTGCTCATAACAAACTCAAAATTATTTACACTACCGTTCATAACAAAATCAATAGTTCACATAATATAAACATATATAAAGCCTGTACATGAACCGTATAAGCCAAACATCTCAACTTAATTTGGCACCACAGATAGAAAATATCACAGATAACGCAAATAGATCACTCGATTCGTTCGCCCGCGTCTGTTATTGCGTTCGGACGGGTAAACTTACTACCAGTTATACTCCAGTTGAATCGTGTCTTTGAATCGGTTTGTATTTTCTATCAGTAAGTTTCGGCGACGTCACAGAAGGTTGTAAAAAAGTTCGCACGGTTGCTCAGGAGCCCGATTCTACTAACACAAAGACTAACATAATGTTTAACTTATTGTTTAAGTCCATAATAAATGTGAAAAACTATTCCACTGATGCACTATCGGTATTCTTTTGAGACACAATTGAGACACCATTGAGAGTCCATTGGTGCATTTGTGTTAGTGGAATCGGGCCCCTGAACTGAATACATAACGTGATACTTGCGTCATCTACGGTATATCTATATCTGTGTTTGGCACAGTTGCTGACATTCAGGCGATGGCTGTCTTGAAACATCAAAATGTTATTCAACTAGCAAACAAGAACTCACAATCTATTATGAACTCTATGAAATTGATAATAAGGAATATTTTCAAATATTTTTGTTTTGAAAGTTGTAAATATGAAGTGGTTGAAAATTGTTGGCCCACTAAGCTGATTAGGGTTACCAAAAATTCTATAATGTATGCGGATATCCTCAGATTTAGATAAACAAAACTTTTAGCCATTAAAGTTTTTCGAGAATGTAATTCTTTTAATCCTATTGTAATGATTGATGTTGATTGTGAACTGTATTTTACTAACTTTTAGTGATAGTTTAAATTGAAATAATAATATATTTTCGTAAAGTGTTAAGTACCTCTAAGCGATATTCGAACGGAAAAATATTAGTGTAAATGTTATCTTATTTCTCATGTAAGTGATTTCTTTTTGTAAATCTTTAGAGAAATAAAGAATTTAAACCTTTAATACATATCTATTTATCTATACATATAAAATGTTTTGGTCATGAATGACTGACTGACGGATTGACGCACAGACCAAACTGCTGAACGCAGTGATTTGTTATTTACTATAGATTCGTAATGTTTGACACATACCCGCTGCCACGTCGACTGAGGCCACAGTCTTAGTTGAATTTCTTCCGACTTAGTCGTAGTTTGACGTTCAGTGAATGCGTATCTCACAATAATATCACAAAAATGGTTAAATGCACTGTTAAAACATGTATGTCGTGATCCCAAACTAATAACAAAGCAAGTGGTATCACTTTTCACAAATAAGAATGCTTAATTATGTTAAAATTATACCAAAATAGTATTAAAATCGGAATTAATATATTACGCATTGTTTTTGCCAACAGTGTTGCCAGTAAAAACGATTTTAAGTTTCCCAAATGTTGGGAGTTTAGTCAATGACGAACTCATACGCCTTTAAGTATCATTAGTAACACAGTAGAAGTAAACCTACAACCAGGCTCAAACTAGAATTAATTATTTACTTAGAATTGATTGATACTAAAATCAATCGCTAGTGCTACGCACGTCAAGACAAGAAAAAACAAATCATTTTCCTCTTTTTGATATGGCTTTTAACTGACATTTGACATAATGATATTATTACTATGACAGTTTTTCATTGTGGTAACGGTGTTTAATTTAAATTGTTTCTGCAATTATCAAATGTTCGATTGAGTACAATAGTTTTTTTGTTTTATGTTGTATTTTATTCAAATTATTTAAATTTATTATTTTATTTTATTTAAATTTCATTTTCATTTCTTAACAATAAAAAAAATCTACTGAAGACTTGGCTGTATGGGCATAGTTCCCTTTGCCTACCCAGAATGGGTGAAGAAAACAAAAAAAAATCTCTGCTAAAAGTTAGTAGTAGCACAGAATAGATAATAGTAGTAGGTCTGCATCGGTTAGATTCATCAATGACTAAAAATGGAAACTTCTCCATTCCGCCATGATTCATTCTTGAAATATAATATGTATGTACCAATATTTACGCATCTATAAATTTATTTCTTCCTATCTTTAATTCTTCTGTCACCTAAGAAACAATAATATGGTATAAAAACTTTTTTTTAAAAAAAAAAAGACTCATATAACATTCATTCAATGGGAAAATTATTCATGAGCTGGCAACTCTGACCATTTTTCTGGGTGTAATGCTTTTGTCTCATTTTGACATAATTAGTTTGACTCTAGAAAAAAAGAGACAAACATATTTTACTTTGGCATATGCTCGGAATATGTATCGGTTTCAAAGCTACGTCTTTAGCACTCTGAAGTGGTTGCGGCTTTTTACGAATGCTTTGTATGGCGTTACTTCTCTTGTCTTAGAAGAATATATAAAACCTCATTGGCTGAACGTAGAAACCTGGGGGACAACCATGAAAGTGTCCATCCGAAACAACGAACACCCTGTCCTGTCAAAAAAGACATTACTAGTTAGAATAAGGTTCAAAATGGGTTAGAATTGAACGCAACGTCATGCGTATTTTCCAAAAATCACGTAAAGTATCGCTTAAATGTGCATTATAATTTACAAGATATTTCAAATAGAAGTCCAAAAAATATTTTTAGAACAAAAATTTAATAAAAAGTATACGAGTTTATTTTCCAATTTTCCGATGACACCCAGATAACACGTGCATACAAAATTCAGACTCGATTGGGTGGCGCGGTGTATTAAAATCGACTTGCAAATTTCATAACGAACAAGTGAAATAACGCCTTTTTTGCATACAAATACGCCTATATTATCCGAGAGAGTAGACAGACAGTAAAAAAATACAAGAGAAAATGGACAGGAGGTTAATTGTGATAATATGACAGAACAATTACAGAGAGTCACAATAAACAATAGACAATAAGTAACAAGACTATAAAACAAAAGAAAAGTATAAAAATAAAAAGAATTTGATTCCAGCTAGTGGGAATCATATAACCAAATACTATAGAAACTTTAATACGCACAGCTTCGGAAGAATTCGGGCAAGACGCGACACTAGCGCCCCTACGGCATGAGGGCGGCATGAGGTGAACGATTTCAAAACTTTTGTATGCAAAATGTTATAGCGCCCCTAGCGGCATGAGGTGAACGGAGGTTGCCAAGTCATTGTATGAGAAACGTCAAGAGCTGTGCGTATTAACTCGGTAGAGTTTCTATAGTATTTGATATAACTCTGCAAGAATGATTATTGCGGCAACACTATGAAGCTCTCTTTTTATATCTAAGCGAGCAGAGCTCTCCACTCCAGCAAAATTATCCGATGTACAAGTCTGCAGAGGCATCACTATAAATGTCCATATTAAAAATATTTCTTATGCCTAGGCATGTACAGAGATAAATACAGGTATAGAGAAAAACACTATTAAACAATCAGAAAGTTAATAAGATAAACAAAAGGTCTATCCTTAGTCTAAAGTACGAATAAACACCTACATTTTCTGCTGAATGAACTTAACATATGACTACGTTTTCAAATAAAATATAGTTTTTTTTTTATAACACTAAGGTGCCAAACATGCATACGGCCAGCCTGATGGTAAGCTGATGCTTTGCTAGGCTACGGTGATCTATAGCCTATAGACGCAATACCGGGGGTATCAATCGCGCGTTGCCTACCCTCCCAACCCCCCCAAGTGGAGCTCTGGAGACTTTACTCACCGTAGGAACACAACGTGGCCGAGACGTCTTCTGTAAGGTGGAAGTCCTTCCCCAGACGGGATGCTCCGATTTGGATGGATATAAAATACTAGCTTTTCCCCGCGGCTTCGCTCGCGTTAATTTTATGACTGTATAGATTTTGTTTGACAACAAAACAACCCATAGCGCGACTTGTGGCGCCATCTGTTGACCGATACAGCGCCCTCTATAGTAGAAAAAATATTTTCCCATTGGAACGACATACTTTCACGTGATAAAAATTTGCCTTTGTTGGGCTCTGTACCCCTGACAATATATTTACAAATTTTCATAATGATCGGCTGATTAGTTAAGCCGTGAAGGAATAACGAACAAACAAACAAACTCACTTTCTCATTTATAATATTATAGTAAGGACAGATATCAAAATTTGGTCGATCCTGCTATAACAGTATGATGGCTACCCTGAATATTCCTACAAGCATTTTAACATAAAATATTATTCGCAATATTATAATTAATTCTCAAAATTATGAATCGTAAACATTAAATAAATTGATATAATCGTATGTACCTCAATCATTGTAATATCACTAATATTTTACTAAATGTACATGACGTAAATCATAATTTATTTCTATTCCAATAAAATTTTGAAACGTAATATTACGGAGATCTATTGGGCCGAAATAAATTTTAATATCGATAAACCATTTAGTTCCAAATGTTTTTTCAAACGGCAAAATATAACTTACTGACCGATTGAATTTAATGTTACGTAATAATCGACAAATAGATCTAGACTTTTCTCGCCATTGGATAATGTAAAAATGATTTAAGATCAAAGATATTCTTCAAAAGTTTTGTTGAAATGTTTAGAATCTAATTTCAGTTCATGGCTTTCACTGCTTAAGCCTGATCACCCAGTATGTCTAATGTGTATTTTCTAGCTGAACATAATAGATGTGTAATAAATAAGAAAGTTTCATAGCGATGCATATATTATTAGCATACAAATCTTTGTTGTCTATTCTGTTCACCTTTTTCATTAGTTGACTTTACAGTCGTCTAAAACTATGTTTTTTTTTATATATTGGGATACGGCATGTGACGCCAGCAGCGCCTGCCAGATGGGTCGCAGGTCACTGGGGTCCAAAAATAGGAGAGACGAGACATCCGTGTCTCCGCCTAAGGTTGTGTGGTCGGTGACAAAAAGACGCATTTATTAAAAGTGAGAAGGCTATTAACCTATTGACCGTGAAGTATTTGATAACTATTGAAATACATATTAAACTGACCTATTATACTGACCTTTATTAATAAAATAGTCGTTAACCACTAATTAATGTCATGTTTAAAAAATACTTTATTTGGGTATGAATTATGCGACTTAGATTAAAAACTTGCTTTTAGGTTAATATCATTTGATCGAATATTAGACATTTGGACAAACAAAATGCAGGTCATCTGATTGTGTCGCTCATTGATTACAGCGGCATCAGGAAACAGCCTTCATCGTGGCATTATCTTGTTACATTCCTACAACATGATTATAAACATACAGTTTGTGAGAGGGAAGGATAGATTAGAAGAAAAGATAGAAGGTATAAGAGGAAGGGAAAGGCCGAGAGGAGATTACTTTGATAGAGTGAAAGAAAAGGCAGGCGTCATTTCTTAGAGAGAGATGAAAGATATGGCAAAGGACAGAGGAAAATAGAGGCTGCTAGACAGCTATTAAAATGTGAAGAAAAGTGGATAGCGCATTCATCTCTAACTCACTTTGACTTCTCTCACATTCTATTTCTTAAGTTACTTTTTCACATATAACTGGAACTTCAATTGAAAAAGCTATAACTTAAGAGAATACGGTAAAACGTAATCGATTGACACTTGCCTTGCTCAGACAGCACATAAAGTAACTCAACACGTAAATCATAAAAAACTTTGATGTTTATGTCGATCGCTTGAACAGATTACAATCAAAGGTTTATTAGCTCTGTTTTTAGTTGCTGTGTTTCTGGAACTGGCAAATTACGACAAAAATTTTATTGATTGACGTACGTGGCCATAAATTTGAATCGTCGCTGCGCCGGCGAAATCGGATGAACATAAAACTGTAAATGTAAAAAGTTAAGTTTTCTTTCATACTTGTATTTGAAAACAATGTATTTGTTCCGTTTTATTGTAGGATTTAGGCAATCAAAGTACGATCAATCGATGGTAACATATGAAGGAGCGCGCCTCTTTATCACGGTATCTCCGGACATTAAAAGTATTGACTCGTTCGTCGTAATTAAAAAGCGATTAGCCAAACGCATAATTTTAAATTGATAAAAATTGTAATTTTTTATTCTGTGCTACTGATTTATTCGTGTGTCAACGAATGTGTGCATTTAATTCTTTTTAAATTACCTATGTTCTCATGTAAGTGATTTATATTATGTCTTAATGAGAATAAACGTAAACCTAACTCCAACTCACTACAGTTTATTATGTTTTACCAAAACAATATCATTTTAAGGATTCACACATCATTTTAATGTGTTATGGTTTAGTACTTCTTCTTTTACTATTCTCCCTTATCAGCCTTTTTTCCATAGACACTGTTTATACTAACACTAGTAAAAGCCGCGACTTCGTCCGCGCAAGTTTTAACGCGCGCACGTTTAACCTTATTTTGTATACAGTCAGGAAGACAGGATTCTGACACAATCCTACTATCCTACTTATATTATAAAGTTAAAGAGTTTTAGGTAGAATGATCGATTTTAAATAAAATGACATACAAAAAATGTAGTCGACTTTTCCGTGGCCGCCGCTAGATGGCACTGACCCAATTCTGAATCGCGCTATGGCTTCGTTTCTTTGCGTAGACTTAACTCGGACGAGAAATGCAGTCAATGTAATTCACTGTGATATTTATTACAGTGTGGGTCATCACTAAATCTTTTTAAGTCGGCATTTTTTTTGTATGCCGATTATAAAAAATTTTATAGTCTGTTCTGTTTGTCTGTCTGTCCATATGAAATTCATATGGACCAAACAAAGCATTCATTAATATTATGAATGCTTTACTAAGATCGTTAAAACTACTCTACGGATTTTGATGCGGTTTGTTTTAGTAGATAAAGTGGTTCAGAGAGGTTTATATGTATTATACATACATTCGGAAATTCCCACGGGAAAGCGGGAAACACGCAAAGGAATTTGGGCGAGTTACGCTAGTTATTATTATAAACGTGAAAGTTAGTGAGGATGTATGGATGTTACTATTTCTCTCAAAAACGGCTTTATAGATTTGCTTGAAATTTAGTATACGGTTAGTTTACGGCCTGGATTGATATCACATGGATATAGGATAGTTTTTATCCCGGGATATCAGCCCAGTACCGGGATTTCGCAAGCAAAACATCCGGCAACGGCCTACTAATATTATAAAGGCGAAAGTTACGTGTATGTGTGTTACTTCTTCACGCTCAAATGGCTGGGCCAATATTTATGATATTTGGCATATAGGTAGCTGATACCTTGGATTAACACGTATAGGGTACTTTTTACACCGACAAGTACGCGATTCTTGTAGGATTTCATCAAAAGTCCGATATAGATGGCGCCACTGTGCATAAATAAATACACGCGCGGGTTTCACTAGTATTATATAAAACAAGATGTGCCCGCGACTTCGCGTGGTTATAGAAAACACTATCGCGATATGTATAATTTTTCCCCGTTTTGCAACATTTTTCACTGATGCTTCGCTCCTATTGGTCGCAGCGTAATGTTATATTATAGCTTAACGCCTTCCCCGACAAATGGACTATCCAACACAAAGAATTTTTCAATTTGAACCAGTAGTTCCTGAGATTAGCGCGTTCAAACAAACAAACAAACTCTTCATCTTTATAATATTAGTACCCACCCATAGATAATCCGCCGGTCTTTTCAAAGTCACACTTTTCAGACACACACAGTGCTTGTATAAACTAAAAAGTTCTGTAACAATATTTAAGCTATTTAAAGTAATGTGCCTTACGCACCTGCAATTGTCTATCATTAAAAATAATTATCATTTCAGCCTAGTCTACTACTGAACACAGGCCTCCTTTCTAGGGCAACTCGCCTCGATTCTGCGTCACCCAGCATCTATACTAATTTATAAAGAGGAAAGATTTGATTATTTGTTTATTTGTTTGCATTGAATAGGCTCCGAAACTACTGGACCGATTTCAAAAATTCTTTCACCAGTAAAAAGCTACATTATCAGGGGGGTTACCATCATCTTTTACCTAACTACTCACGTTTTGAATTGGTTCCGTTTAGGTACCTAAACGTAATCGCATTATTTCGTACCACCATCTCTCATAAACAGGATCTCATTTCGTCGGATGAACAAATGAAAATTGTCGCTGATTAGTTGCAGCGGTACGTTCAAAAATTTTTAATTCCATTAATTCGTTTTGGTCATTACCGGTTTTTTAAAACAACTTAATTTTATTATTTATCTATTTTAAAATTGTTTAAGATGTAAATTAATCTATATTCAAAAGAAAAACATAGATTTTTTATAGATTATAGATAGACAGATTAAACGGGGTATACTTTCTTATACTTGCGTAAAAAAAGTATTTAACGAAAATTAAATATTACACGTTCAAAACGCACCCTGTCAGATCGGACTGACACAAGGTGTCAAGTCAATCTTGTGAAGTGAAATCGCGTTTTACGAATTTAAATAAATTTACGCCTCGTCATTTTCCATCTGCGACCGTAGCAGCTACGCCTCAGCATCTAACTCCTAGACGCGGAACAACGCGTCACAGGCGGAGACGTGGTGGTGTGGTGATATGAATTCTGTGGTGATGGTGAACCGGCGTTGAAATAAGATGCAGCACGCAGGGCGTTGTGTGCTGACTCAATAGAAAAAGCCAATTTATCGAGGGAGAATTGATCTTTTTTAGGAATTTAGTAGAGGAGAAAGATATATAAAAAGTATATTAATTTCTATAATTTAATATTTACTACTATTGTTAACTAGCATAACATTATTGATGAATATCATATCACATCATAACATTTTTTTAATAATGTTAATGTTCATAACAATAAATGTAATTTATATAAATGTTACAACAATACATTTTGTGTGGTCTTTTTCTTTACTTTCTTATTTATTTATTCGTTTCTTATAATTATTAAATTATATAAAACAATTCGCACCGCACCAAGTAGCCATATTTAGATAGAAATTTGATAGAAATTACCGTCAATCTTCATAGGCAACAGCGACATTTGGCGGCTGGCGGGTGAACTAAAATTTAAAAAAAGCGATGGCCATTTTCCAACTTCACATGGCGTTTGATGGACCGCGGACCATTTGATACCATTGACGTTATTTATTTTATTAGTTATTTATTTACTTAAAATGTAAATAAAATATAAATTGGATACTTAAATACTCAAAATTTTATATATTCCGTCGGTTGGGGGATGTCTTTGGGGCGCCAACAAAGAAATATATTCAGAAAATAAAGGGTAGCGTATACATACTATGTATAAAGGTATATAATTGAAATTTTAGTTCATATCTCAGCCAGTGCATGGCAGCACCTTCCATACATGACGATTTCACCCCGGAGTTGCCACTCTATCCTCCTTGACAGTCCTTGATTCAGTTTAGGTTGACAGCTCTTTTGACAGTTAAATCCTTTCAATTTATGTCGTGGAAAGACATGGTGGTACGAAAGTTCATACAAAATGAATGAATAATATCTGCTGAATCGCTGTCACCTAAACCGAGTCGTTTATAATACATGGTGGTACGAAATAACGATTCTATTCTGTTTAGGTCCTGAATTGAATGGGAATAAGAGTACTAATGGGGATAGGCTATAGCTTTTTCCGAAATTCAATGTGGTTCCGACGGGAACGGGTCCGGAACTTCACGCGGACGAAGTCGCGGGCAAAAAAGCTAGTATAATATAATATGCATAGATTTATTAAAAAATTAATAAATAATTTGAAATAGCCTTCAATTTACTTTTATTGCTACAGTGACTTTGATATAGCGGTAACTTAATTTGGTCCGTTTTCGCGCCACCAATCTTAGGAGAATACTCTTCGATCACGTGAATACGTGCCCCGGGAATCTCTTGAGACACTTCTACGGACCAATTTATTTAGATTGACATCCCGGGAATTTTGTATGATATTTTCGAAAATCAATTTCTAAATTAAGTCTTATTGGATGACTTAATCCTATCAGAAAAATTATTTGTCATCTCGCTCTGTCCCATACATAGATAAAAGAAACTAATAGATAGGCAATATGGGCACATGAGTAAATAAAACCACGGAACAGAGGCTTAACTTCCTAAGGCGCGTTCAAAATTTATACCTATTCTGGTAGGGTTGGCACTGTAGAATAAAATGAAATAAACGAAAAGACCAGGTTTTTTTACAAGTTATTTATTAGTTTTCTTACAAATTACTTAATCTACATAATTTTTTATTATTATTATTACTTTTCAATAATTTGTTATTTCTTTTGATTGAGTGGTAAATCCTAAATCTAATATAGAGTTTTTTTAGATAATCAAGCGGTAAGCACTCGCATGGCATCAAAAGTACAATTATGCATACGTTTAATTAAATTATTACCAATATCATTATTAATAATATTTAACTTTAATTACTTATTTCAATAATAATTATCCATACATAAAATATGTATATTATGTCATAATAAGTAAATTAAATAAATATATTTAATATACACTTTATTAATTGAAAAATCGATTTGATAATATAGTCGATCGTGGTTAAAAAACATGTCCCTCCCTTCACTACTCGTTTTGAGTTTTTGTCTGTGGTGGCCGTGACAGAACTTCATAGGTGTGCATATGTCAAATCAAATATTTAATAAAGGGAATGTCATAATTTTCTGTTTATCGAAGGCCCTGATGTTTGTCCTCGAAGCAACCGGTTTAGACTGGTTTGCCGCTCGTACGTGACAAGCGCTTTGAGGTCACGCACACACGCGCCTCATGCTTGTGTGCGTGTACTCATCGCAGCGACATTGTATGAAGTGAAGTCTCTGTTCCGTGGTTTTATTTACTCATGTGATATGGGCGTGATCTTCTGGTCATAAAACTGATGAATCTCTAAATATATGTTTATTTGCTAAAAAGGTGGCAAACAAGTATACGGCCCGCCTGATGGTAAGCATCACCGTAGCCTATAGACGCTTGCAATACCAGGGGTATCACTCACGCGTTGCCAACCTTCCCAACCCCCCCAAGTGGAGCTCTGGAGACCTTACTCACCGTAGGAACACAACATGGCCGGATCCAATGCTATTTGGCTACGATTAGTGTTGTTAAAAGGCTCGAGCTTCGTGAGTCTCGGACTCGTTGAAGGCTCGAGCTTCTATAAAGAGCTCGCTACAGAGCTCGACTTGTCTGTTCGAAGCTCGAGCCGCGAATCGAGCTGTCTGTTCGAAGCTCGAACCGCAACTCGAGCTCTTCCTACAGAGCTCGTTAATAATGTATGAGAAAGACTCGGCTCGAGTCTCGAGCTTCGAGCTGCGAGCCAAGTCTTTCTCGATTTCGTTTTTTTTTTAGATTTTTAAATAAAATAAGTTATTCTTAAAAAGAATTTATTTTCAAAAATAAATATAAATAAAAATTTTAAAAATTCAACCATGACGATAACGATAAAAACATTGATGCTTGTTTATTTTTGTTGCTCAAACGATTCTTTGATTTGAGATTTCCAGATTTAGAAAATGCTTGTTCACTTGGAACGCTCTCGTAGCAGGGATAGGTAAAATATTAAATGCTATATGCGCTGTTTCTTTTTGTTTTAGTAAGTGAATGTATGAGAAATAAAGTTCTATGGTATAATAAGCTATGTTCTATGGAAATTGGTCCAAGATTGATGTGTGTGTCGGGGGATTTGTTTAATTTGTGATTTGATTATTTGTATTAAATTAATAACAGTTAAAATCATTTTCATAGACTTTAAATTTGATTCAAGGGGCTCGAGCTTTGACTCGAGCCCAAGCTCAAGGCTTGAGAGCTTTTAAGGCTCTCGAGTCTTCGAGGCTCGAGCCTTAAGAGCTCGAGCCTTCAAAGTTCGTGAGCCTTTAGCGCTGGAGCCTTCAAAGCTCTTTTCTCACAACACTAGCTATGATCTTCTGTAAGGTGGAGGTCCTTCCCCGAACGGGCTGCTCCGATTTAAGCGGATTAACCGCTGTGCCCTACCTCTCTTAAACCAAACGTTCTACCAACGTTCTCTACGTACCAAACATCAATAATTGGCCCAGCCATTTGAGAGTGAAGAAGTAACAAACATACACACAACTTTTAATATTAGTATGGTTGGATGGTTTAAAAATATTAGTTTTAAAAAATAAGACTAGGAGCTATGGATTTTCATCAACGGTCTGAAGTTAGTAGGTCCTCGTTTAAGTATCATCAAAGACATGAAAGAAAAAATAGAGCATTATTTTGTGTCGCTCTAAATTAGAATTCCTTTTGTAAGGTGACCAAATTTTAATAAATACTGTCGGATAAATCCACTAACTAAGGCATAATATTTATTCTTATATCTAAATTAAGCAAAGATTTCATTACCCTTAAAAAAATAAAAGATGTAGTCAATTACATTTCGGCACAAGAAGTCAACTGCTGGACATAGGCCTTCCGAAACTCGTCGGGAAACACGGTCGGGTCAGGTCATTCATTATCACATATTTTTTTAAATAACGTGGTTAGTTAAACACGAGTTTCACGTTAGGTCAGTTAAAGTTGACACTGTTAACGTGATATGTACGTCAAGTTGACCGATGAGTTGTCACCCTACACGCCGGTAGGTATAATATAATGTTAACTTTGAGGAATTTATGTGACAAGCGTCGTAACGGGTGGTGTTACGAATTAATTACTGTGTTCACGGGCCGCGGTTAATTTAGCAGGTAATGGGAGCCCCGAATAGGCCGCTCGATGACGCTGTGATTTTTAATTACCCCACTCCTAAGTGAAATCATAAGTTATGGTAACCTAAAGTGGAAGAGAACTCATTAATCCCTACATAACAAAGACGCTTTGTATATGAGCGAATTTCAAAATCTCGCAACGAATTTGGTGGAATTAAAATTAAAATGCGTTCTATTCCTTAATATTTCATAATTTACCAGTAATAAATAATAAAAAATAAAATTCATTTATTTCGGATAGCATAGACCCATATTCACAAAATTAAAATTTGTAGAAATAATAAAATAAATAACAATTAATCAAATAAAATCAGACATTACTAAAATAAAATACAACATTATAAATTAAAATTAAATGAAATTTAAAAATTGAAAAATTAGAATTTAGATTAAATAATAATAATAAATAATGAAATGTCATGCTTAAAAAATAAAAAAAAACAAAACAAAACGCGAGGATGTCAATACCTCCTCAGCGGCACAGACACCGCGACATGTCTTTCACAGCAGCGCTGGGTGTACGGACAATCCAGTCGATCGGCGATCATTTTTAAAATGATATTGGAACTGCCCCGTACTCTGCGCACCAGGGACGCGCTTCGTTTGCGAATAGTGGTATGAAAACAGTCAGTTCGCGCTTCTGCAAACATACCCGAGGCGCTACAAAATCGGGGCAGCCCCAGTATCACCCTGAACGCATTATTGTAAAGGACGCGGAGGTCATTGTAACTCCGTTTAGTACAATCCGCCCACAGGCTGCAGGTGTACAACGATGTACAATAAGCCCTGAATAATGTAATTTTAACCTGTTGTGAACATCGCGCAAACCTGCGGGCAATCATATTAGCTCTAATCGACAATGCCCTCCGCTCCTTGTCAATATCGGCATTGTCCTTAAGGTCGGCAGTTATTATATGACCTAAGTATTTAAATTGGCAAACCCACTCTAGAGGCGAACCATTTATTTTTACAGGTGGTACATTCTTAGGACACTTCGTACCTGCCCTAAAGACCATGCATTGACTTTTCCTTACATTGTATATTAATCCGTGACCACACGCGTACTTCTCGCAAATCCCCACAAGCTTTCTCAAGCCGCAGACCGACGCACTCAGCAGCGCCATATCGTCCGCATAACTTAAATTGTTGACGCACACACCATCAACGTGACAGCCAACAGGCTGGCTGCTGAGTTCGGCGATCAGCTCATTGATATATAAATTAAAAAGGGTAGGAGATGTCAATCCCCCCTGTCTAACGCCGCAAGCTAACCCGTATGGGTCTGACATTGCCCCCGCCCAGCGAACACTGTTAGTCTGATGCGCGTACCAGTACTGAAAGATGTTAATAAATTCTTGTGGTAAGTTTACGCCCCTTAACTTACTCCACAGTATGTCGTATCGGACCAAGTCAAAAGCCTGTGACAGGTCGAGAAAGCAGCCGTATACAGGAGTGTTGCGGTCTGTATAATATTTGACGGTATGCTTAAGACACAGTATGGCACTTTCAGTAGACAATCGGGGACGAAACCCAAACTGGTTATCGTGAAGCACTATGTATTTATCCAACTGTGTATTAAGCAAACCGTCAAATACCTTGGCAATAATGGTGGCAAGGGATATGGGCCTATAGTTACTTTTATCAGTAAGATCACCTGTTTTGTTTTTCACTATGGGCACAACCACCGTTTTCATAAAATCCCCTGGTAGGTAGGAATGGCTCACGCACAAGGAGTAGAACATGGCCAATACTCTATTGATATGAGGCCCTGCAAACAGTAAGTGCTCAATGCTGAGACCGTCATGACCTGGTGATTTTCCTTTTGCAATGAACTTTATGACTTTGGAGACATCTTTAGCACGAAAAGAGGCCCCCACGATTTTCGCGCTTAAGTCAGCATTGAGCACCTTCCCCTGCGGACCAAGCGGTGAGCAAACAGAAAAATGATCTTTAAAAACATTGGCAATATCCCTTGGATCACTGGAACCAGCGACGCTCACGGGAAGGCCAGGCCGTACATTTAATTTACTCGTATTGCTCCAGAAGCTACGAAAGTTGCCCTTGGAATAATTTTCCGCTAGGGAGTCCATTTTTATTCGGTCCTGATTTTCTTGGCACCATTTTAATTTTCCCTTAAAAATTTGTTTACTTTTATACATCTCTATGTAAACAATACCGGACTTAGGTCTGCCACATAGGACCCACTCCTTAAATTTCGACCTGGCCTCCACATGAGCCTCCCTGACATGCTTGTTCCACCCCATAATGCGCGGGCAGTACTAGTCTTTAATATTTTATAATTTAATGTGTATTAATTTTTTAATTTTCTACAAATTTGATATAATTTGCATGCCAGAGTCTGGTTAAATGTGTCAAAATATCTGTATTCACCACATTTTTAGCAGAATAAAGTTATTTGTATTTCTATTTCCCTTACTTTCAAACAGGCCTTGAACTGTTCGCTTTGAAATATTCCTAATTTTTCATCCTCAACCGTAAATTCTCATTAAAACAGCAATAGTGGCATAGGGCCAGTATGCCGCCATGAGTTTTCTGTAATATTTAATAGATCGTAAACTATAAAAAATAACCTCTACAAAATATACAAGTCAAAATAGTGAACTCAATAATTGGAATAGATGTAGGTCTAAAAACATTATAGAAAAAAATATGGCTACCTTTTTCTAGGTCACACTACTGACAATCGTTAATAGTTAGGGCATTAAATTGAAAGTGGGTATTTTATGTGCCTATATTTCTTTATTAGGTAGCATTGACATGTTAAAGAGACTTTGGTGGTTCTGTTGTATACGTTTATTTTACGTGATAAAAATATTGGTACCACGGAACAAATACTCACAACTCATGTCTACTTATGCGTGTTCTACAGACTTTACAACGGGGGGTGTTCCAAAGAGTAGTTCAATCTTATTCCAGCCGCTCGTAGATAGTTCCACTATCATATCATCCAGTTTCATCAACATAATCTGGATGAACTTTCCACGGCTCAGTAACTTACCGGAGTCTCTATGCTCCATGGGCGGCGGTGATCACTAAACAAAAGGTCGTTTGCCATCCTCTTACATAAAAAAAAACAAATAATAACGCGGGTGAAGCCATGGATAAATAAAATAAATTCAATCTAAGTTCATACGTTGATTAAAGTGAAATGGTAAGAATGACTCGTCCAAAACTCACAGGTCAGAACTGCTCAAGTCACAAAACACAAAAAGAGCGCTTTCGCGGTTTTCCAAACGATTCGATGGTTTCCGATACCTATTACCGATTCTTTTGTTGCGATTATTACAGAAAATATAACTTGAAATTCAAATCATTTGATTTTCAGACGTTAGGGAAAGTGTATAAACCGACCCGATGTATATCGGACTTGTAGAAAACGGGTTCCGTATCAATAAAGTTGCAGATTTTTTAAAATTATTAATACATACTATTAAAATGGGACACCAAGCGATTTATCAAAATGGGGATTGATTATCGAAAACAACGCCGCCGCTTCATTCACTGCGGATAATCCGCTCAAACCGGAGCAGCCCGTTTGGGGAAGGACCTCCACCTTACAGAAGATCGTAGCCAAATAGCTTTGATCTCGGCCATGTTGTGTTCCTACGGTGAGTAAGGTCTAAAAAGCTCCACTGGGGCTGGCAACGCGTGAGTGATACCCCAGGTATTGCAAGCGTCTATAGGCTACGCTGATGCTTACTATTAGGCGGATTGTATACATGTTTGCCACCTTTGTGGCATAAAAAAACATTCAGTTATTTTTGTCAAACAACACTAGCCAATCGGATTGTAAAACTAAATAGTGAAGTATAAAATTTCAAGAATACTAATTAGCATTTGACATTAATTTTAAATTGAATTTTTATAAAGTTGAAATTATTATTTAGTAAGCTAGCCAGAAGTACCCAACAGTCAGTTGGAAGAGTCGGTCTTGTAACCTGCCCAATTAATGTAAGAATCATGAAAAAAAACGAAGCATACTCTACGGGTTGCTACATCCACGAATACGGACCCCTTAAAACGAGCGAGGTCAAAGGGTTTTCCGAACAAGTATAAAAATATGATTCGTAGAAAATCAATAAATGATACGTAGAGCATTAATAATTACCCAAACCTTCAAGTTCATATTTCTTTTTTAAGCTTATTATGGCGATAGGAATAACCTATTCTCATCAAGTCATATAAATTGTTGCAGTTGGGTTATTCCTAACCCTAGGGGGCGTTAGTGAAAACAGGCATTAGTCTTTCTTCTGTGTGGGATCTACTATTCTACGAGAGTTAAGGCGAATCCTGGAAAGAAATTTGTTTTTTGTTCATCCATCTCAGCCATTAAAATAACCCCAAAGTCCTAAGAAAAGTCGCATGAAGCCGCTGGATGCAGGCCGCTGCCAGTCGGTTGAAGCATTTGGGCCATGTACAGTAGTGGATTTTTTGTTGTACGTCTATATGTAAATTAGGTAATTAGAGTTTTCATATTTTGGCAATGTTTTTTTTAACCTTAGTAGAATTAGTTTTTCTACAATTTCTCTTTTAAACAACTAGACCAGTGCTGCAGTGGATGGAATATGAAATTTTATCGATAAAAATATTAGCATAATGTATGGTAGTAATTACAAGTTTTCTATATTAAACTAAATAATTTCCAAGCTGTTCATTATGCTGTTCAATTCCCCCTAGCTGTGTCACATTCTTGGCTAAATTCACAGAGTTTGCCGCCTGAAATAACTGAATAATTTAATCGTTGCTGGAATGGCACCTCTAACTTAGTTCTCATTACACACTCATACAGAATGTACAGTGTTTCGTGGGTAAACTCTATACGACTACACTTTCATACGTTTTTTGCTACGAGGCCAAAGTAAGTGAAGTTTTAGATGTAGGCTTTATTTTGGTATGTGCTTTAAAAATACTAGTTATATGTGGTAATTATTAAATGGGCTACCGCGACCGGGGAAATAGATAGGCAAATAAAACATTTATGTGTTGCTTCAATCACACACGCACAAATTACATCCAGGTTTGAACAAAGCACCCTTAGAATTAACATAATGCGAACGTAGTGCTCGTGTGTGTACCAGAATATCGGCGTAAAACAACAGTGCTTGTCGTACGGTAAGTGACAGAAGCTTTACATATTTCCCTTCTTCAAGCAAAGCCAAAGAGTTGCTTTACCGACGCCTTTGATATTACTGATGTTCGTAGGCGGTTTTCTTAGCATCCCTTCTCTCCGTATCCGTTCCTTGTAGCAAGCAAAGCCAATGAGTTACAATGCAGAGCCTCTGGTATTACTGATGTTCGTAGGCGGCAGTAACCACTTTCCATCAAGTGGCCCGCTTGCTTATTTGTTTGCGATATGACATAAAAAAGCATTATTATAGTCATTTTTTTTTATTCAAGTTAAGTTAAACGCTGTAGAGCACTAGGAGAAAACGTACAAAAATTTCAGCAACAGACTACTTTCTCTTTTAGCTTATCTATACTAGTATTATATTAGAGGAAAGATTTGTTGTTTGTTGGTTTGTTTGTTTGCATTGAAAAGGCTCCGAAACTACTGGACCAATTTCAAAAATTCTTTCACCAGTAGAAAGCTACATTATCAGAGAGTGACATAGGCTATAGCTTTTCCCGAAATTCAATATGGTTCCCACGGGAACGGGTCCAGAACTTCACGCGGACGAAGTCGCGGGCAAAAAAGCTAGTACCTAAATAATTTGCTTCACTGAGAGTGATTTTATGCTTGGAATTGTTTACTTTTTCCCCGAGGGAGAAGTGTGGTACGAGAGGTAGGTACGTTTATTTATTCTGTTAAAAAGTTTTGTAAGTCTTGTTGCTAAGTACCTAATACATTTTTTCGGTCCGTCGAACAACCGGTTTCGTTACGAATCAAAGGGCAGAACTGATACGAATGATAGGTTTATTTTCTTATAGGAAACTAGTGGAATCATGTTTTATAAGATATTATTAAACGTTAGTCTTTAGAACATGGGCAGAACTGATACGAATGATAGGTTTATTTTCTTATAGGAAACTAGTGGAATCATGTTTTATCGGAAAGATATTATTAAACGTTAGTCTTTAGAACATTAGGTTTATCTTTACTTATAAAAAGTTTGTAAGTATAGTAGTTTGTTACCCGTTCCCGTATCCGGAATAATAACTATCCTAGGTGTCAATCAAGTCATTAAATACTAAATTTCAAGCAAATCTATCATACCATTATTCATACTTACAAACTTTTGTGTTTACTATATTAGTAATTATTCGAACTCAAGACAAACACAATAAAATGTTTGCCCTGTATAGGGAATGTACCCACGTCCTATGGCGTCTGAAGTCTCAAGTAAGGTATCTTACCAACCCAATAATAAATAATAAAAAATATAAGAACATAAATTCAAATTTTATAAACGCGTGAGTGATACCCCCGGTATTGCAAGCGTCTATAGGCTACGGTTATGCTTACCATCAGGCGGGCCGTATGATTGTTTGTCACCTTTGTAGCATAAATAGAATCGACATTCGTGCACAAGCAAGTCGGAGCAAAAATAAAAATATTAAAAAACAATATTTCCCTCAAGAAAAAACTTCAGTAATTATACAAAAACAGGAACAAAAATAATGTCTCAAACTCGGTATCGCTCCATCGATCTCTGAGACATTGAAATGAGGTTTGTTTTCTCCGGCTTTATGTAAATAGGCGTCGTTTTTGTATGAAATCCACCAAGTTTCCGATGGGCGGCCATTAGACACGCTTATTCAAATAATGTCGTTTCGTATTGCTCGTGTTGTTAACTCGTACAGATATTTTATTTCACGAAGAGCATTTGACTATGAACGACGACGTTCACACGCACATTATTGTAGTGTGCGTAACCTCGGAAACGCTCGTAAAATCGGTCACGCACACATAAACAATGTACATGTGTACGCCTCACAACATTCATAGCCTATATAGCTCTTTGTGAAATAGAAAACTTTTGAACCACTTTATTAAGTATGAAGAGATTAGGAAAAGAGGAAGGGATGAAGAAATGTAATAATGAATGAATGTATGAATGAATATAATATTATTATATTATAGATAGATTTTACTGTCACTTCACTTCACTTTTTCACCTTCTCGCCATCGAACCATATTTTTTTTTAATATAAGTTTTCTTCATCCTTATAAAAGTGTAAAAAAAGTTTGTCTGTACATTGAATAATTTCCAAAAAATTTGTTTAGGGCGATGAAGAATAAGCAATAGAACAAGAATTTCGTAAAATTTTGTCCGTCTGTTTGTATGTTTATATGTTTGTATGTATGTTTGCACACGCTAATCTCAGAAACGGCTGAACCGATTTGGATGCGGTTTTCACTAATATGTGACGATTTGCTCAACTTAACATTTAGTGTATGTTTCTTTTCAAAATTCCCACGGGAATCCGAGATATACACGAACGAGGTTGTGAGGCTATATCAAATTTGGCATGTAGGTTCCTTACGACGTCTAGGGATGTACTAAGAAAGGATTTTTCAAAATCCCACGCACACGCATGCGCAAACGTAGTTGCGAGAGGACGCACAGCCCAAACCGCTGGGTCTAGAGATGCCAAATTTGTCATGTAGGGTTCTTATAAGGACCGGAACGGAACCGACCGGACCGGACCGGAACGGATCAGACCTGATCGGTCCGGAAGGAACCGCACCGTACCGGTTTTTTTTCTGTAGAAAAATATGCTAATTGGCATGTAGGTTCCATATCAGGACCGGACCGACCGGACCGGATGGAACCGTACCGTACCGGGCCGTGCAGGACCGGAATTTGTTTCTGAAGAAAAATATGCTAATTGTTACTAGGCCACGCGGGCGAAGCCGCGGGCAGAAGCTAGTAAAATATAAAAATCATAAAGAAAAAGGAAACATAATAACTATTTATAAAGAGGTTCTTGTTTAAAAAGAGTTCGGTTTGCCACACACTTTGTTCTAAGTAGGTACAGTCAGGTGCACGTTGAGCTTTACACTTGTAGTACAGTTTTGGCTCTTATGATATAGAACAGAACGGTACAAAGTCCAATATATAAAGGTCGACCTGCTCTTGACTGTACATTATTGTAACATATCCGATTTCTTAAATATAACGTAATTCCGATTTCCTAAATATAAGGTTTTTTACAGAGTTTTAACATTGTAATTTAAAAACCCTTATTTTGTAATACATAATATTGTAGTTTAGTTTTACAAGGTTTTTCTTTAATTAGTGAGCGTTCTGCATATTATGTTTCAAAATGTCTTGATGGAAGTTTTTATCAAAAAAAATATAATGTGCAATATTATTTTATTAATCTATGCAACGGCATATATGTTCATTCTACTAATATTATAAAAGCGAAAGTTGTGTGTTTGTTACTTCTTCACGCTCAAATAGCTGGGCCAATATTTATGATATGCGATATGTAGGTAGCTGATACCTTGGATTAACACATAGGGTACTTTTTATCCCGAAAAGTACGCGATTCCCGTAGGATTTGATCAAAAGACTGATATAGATGGCGCTGCTGTGCATAAATAAATACACGCAAACGAAGTTGCACGGGTTTCCCTAGTTTCATAATAAAAAAATTTTTTGTTTGCAATGAATAGGCTCCGAAACTATTGGACTGATCTGAAAAATTCATCGTTGGATAGCAAGCAACACCATCCTCATGTGACATAGGCAGTATAAAAACCCAAAATAGCCTACGGGCAAAGCCGCAGGCAAAAGCTAATAGTACTCTGACCTGCCTTTCTTTATCCCCCAAAAAGCCAAACAAAACATACTCGATAACTAAAACACGTAAAATACAATCTCTCTCATGTCAAAGGCACCAAAAGTGCCCTGTAACGTTACAAAATAAATATTTGAGTTAGAATTTGAATTCAAGAGTATAGTTTCAGTAGAAACGAGTAGCTAAGTACTCCCCGGGGCCGCCGCGTACGATATTTTACCCAGAGGATTTTTTCAACGTTCCTTATAAGCTAGTGTGATGCTATTTGTCTTTGTCGAGTCCCTATGTTTGCTTATCATTGTGACAAGTCGCTCGAAACACAGTCAACATACGAAGCAATTTTCAGGAGTCAGAGGAACACGTTAGAGCTGGCTTACATAAGATCGAATGGCTTAACCACATTAGCGGGCTACGGCGAATATTCGTAACGCAACGTGTGGCCGGATAGATCGTTGTAACGCTGCAACGCGTAGTATTGCTCTTGCTCGAACTTTTGCAATACCTGAGGATAAGACATGAAGATCACGTATGCACACGATGTTTTTAATGCGCCAACTCGAGTTTCTTCATCTTCATCCCGCCCGCTTCTTCTTCCATCTTTGCCCGCTAATGTAGCCGCAGCATAACGGACAGTATTTTACTGATACAATAAAATTAATGAACTAAGTTGACGGAAGTCATTTTAATAGCTAGTGGTGATCCGATATTATTGCGATATTTCACTAAGCATACGGACATGTGTGTGTGATTTACTATGAGTAAAGTCAACTTTGTGAGAAAATATAAGTACGATAGGTATATATATTTTTTTTTTTTGACTATGTTGTGCAAGCTAGTGAAGCGCTAACGGGATACGCTTCACCAGCAACATTGGTTTTACGTGGGCGAGGTGTCAACCCGCCGCACAACCCCCGAAATGCTGGAGGACCACACCCGTCGTTGGTCAGCGAGTCCATCGGACTTAGCCGGTTAGTGTAGCTAGGCTGTACTACCGACCATTCCCCTATCCGAGTACGATATATTTAGTGTGAACATTTTGATCTTGACAGGCCAGCAACAAACCCTGCCGTGCGACCTAATGTGAACCAACGCTTACACGAGTTGACAAATAGGCGGGCGTTTCGCTCCACTCGCAACGTAGTGACAAACTATTTCATTTGTCCGGTTTATAACTCGTAAAGTTGGGAATGGTGTTAAAACTGGATATTATTGGTAATATAAACCGGTTTAATCCGGAATTTATTGTTCAGGTGTGGTTTGTTTGTTTAAGTGTTGTTAAAGGTGACTTTAGTTGAACAGTTTAATTATGAACTGTTGCAAATGAGAAAAGCAGTTAAGTTTGACATACTGGTACATTTAATGGCTAATGAAATAGGTCACTTTGTATAGTTGTTTATGAAATCTGTGTGAATTAATTAGTGTGAGCGGTACAAGATCTATGTAATTGATCACATGAGCGAGCATCACCGCTCGGTAACACGCGGTAGCGAGCATGTCTAGCGTTCAAGAAAAACACAAGTTTTCGCTAAATATTGTGTCCTATTTGTACCACCTGTCCTGGGCCACCTGTGTCGAGAAAGTATGGTAAAGTTAGATGAATATAATACTAATAATATATAGAAAACACCCAGACTCGAGACACACACAGAGTTACCATCACAAAATGTTTACCCCGTGAGGATCGAAACCGCGCTCTCTAATAGGGTCACTACCAACTACACAAGGCTGTCTTTTCTTTACATACAATAATGAAACATCCAATCTATTCTCATTAGCTGTACCTTTGATAACAAAATATTAGTTCAAAATACACTGGGCGTCAAAAGTAAGTAGTACAGTTTTAAAATTGCAATATCTCCTAAACTACAGAAGCTAGACCTTTCAAATAAAAAAAAGTTAAAAGACAATTTCATTTCATTTAATAAAAACGTCATGCATAATATCATTTTTTAAAGATTGACTGAAAAAAAAACTTAATAATCAAAAACACTCTTTTTTAAACTGTTGGCTTGTACTTTTGTTTTTTATTGTTTTCTTTATTTCTGATAAATCAATTGCAATTCAAAAGCAAATGTGTCTTCAGCGAGTAAACGTCACTAATCATGCCTCTTTCACCAGAAGAATGTGCAAGAATCATAACTTTTCTCGAAGTAGGCATCAGTATGCGTCATACTGCAAGAACGGTGGGTGTAACTCTAAGAACGATCCAGCAAGTAAAGCGAAGGTACTAAGAGACTGGAAACCATCTAAGGAGACCAAGTAATGGCAGACCCAGGTGCACTAGTACCGGAGAGACCGCTTAATTGTCTCTACTGTGTTAAGAAATCGTCACCTTAATGCAGTTAAGGTCCAGCAACAGCTTCTTCAGACCCGAAGAGACTACGTTAGTGAGAGTACAGTGAGGAGAAGACCTTGCTGAAGCCAACCTGAAGTCGTACAGGCCAGCAAATGGCCCCAAACTTGAGACAGGGCATCGAGTAGCAAGACTACGCTACGCCCGTTAACACGTACAATGGGACGAAGAAGAATGGACAAGAGTTTTGTTCACAGATGAGTCTCGGCTTTCTTTATTCACTTCCGATGGAACGCGGAGAGTATACAGGCGACCTGGTGAGCGATACATTCAAGGTTGCATCTCGGAAAGAGTTCAATAGGTCTCTTCAGAGGGTCGCACAGAGCTAGTGGTCACAGAAAATGGCAGTCTGACTGGTGAAAGATATGCATTAGAGATCCTTATCGAGTATGCAGGTCCATATTTAGTAAATATGGGTGATGGAGCGATACTAATGCATGATAACGCCCGGCCACACACCGCTCACCTCGTACAAGAGTACATTCAGGAGGTTGGCATCAGCTTGATGGCTTGGCCATCAAGAAGCCCAGATCTTAACCCGATTGAACACACTTGGGATGAGCTTGGGAGGCTAGTCAGAAGACGCAGACCACCCCCCGCCACCCTCAGGGCTCTAAAACAGGCCCTGATAGAAGAATGGGTGAATATTCCCTAACACCGCCTCCGAAACTTAGTGTTCAGCATGCCAAACCGGCTCGAAGATGTCATCAGAGCCCGAGGCGGCAACACAAGTTACTAAAGTGGGAACAAGGCCCAAAACTTAAAAATTAAGTTCTTGATAGTTACTTCAAAATGGTTAGCTTTTTAGTTTTTTCTTAATTTTCAGTGTAAAACTTTACTAATGCTAAATAAAATATTATTTTTAGAAAACTTTGTTAAATTTGCTATAAAATTACTTTTATTTCAAAACTCTAACTTCTATAGTTTAAGAGTAATTGCAATTTTAAAACTGTACTACTTATTTTTGACGCCCAGTGTATATACTGCACTACGAATCGTTCATTTTCTTTATTTGCTGCGGAACTGTGCACACCATTGTTGCCCTAACTCTAAAACATGACTATCAGTTCCCACAGAGTAAAATAAACCAGTGTAAAATGTACTCACTGTTTGCGAATGTTTACTGTAGGTCCGTTAAACCATGGTAAACTGTCTTGAATCAACCGATTCAAGGCGCACTTGACTATACTAGTCACTTGGAGGCGTGAATTGGACACGGAGCAAGGGCAGTATATCAACTTAAGGCGGCGGCGGAAAACTTAGTTTTTAATCATTTAATCAAATCATTTTTCTCTCCAATCAAATTACAGTTTTGTATATTTACATCTAACACGCCTGGATGGTGCAAAGTGTCTGGGTATTACTGATATTCATAGGACGCGCTAACTTCTTTGAAGGAGGGGGAAAGAGGGGATAGGGAAGGAGTTGGGCTTCCGGATTTCTCACTCACCGAACGAAACGCATTGCTGCTTCACGTCGATATTCTGCGAGAGGGTGGTACTTCCCCGGTCGAGCTAGCCCATTTCATAATAATTTGCTCTACCACTCCGAAAACAATTTAATTCTAACCGTACTTACACGCCATACTTTAACTGTATAAATTCTTCCTTTACACTTATCATAACCTACTTTATAGTAACAAGTAACACAATCAATATTTTCTTTATGTGCTGATTCCTGAAACTTGGTACTTGCCGATAATTTGTGATGGATTACAGCAAAAAGGTAATAAACTCCCATTAGACAAAGTCAGCATGACTTGAGCTTTTCTTTACTCCAGATTTTAGCTTAAAACAATAACGTATCTTGGAGTTTTCACTTTCACAGGTTGCAGACAAGTGTCAGTTATCTGATGGATAAAAAATTTCTACAACTTTTCATGTATTTATCTGACATTGACTCATATTTTGTTGGACTAGCGAAACTTATCAGAGGTCTTGAACACGTGTGTTCATCAAAAGCGAACGAAAATCTCTTGCTACTGGCGTCTGTCGTTAGTAGATGTTAGTCGATGACCAATCATGTGATTTTACACTGACCACTACATCTACTACCCGTTCGCTTCAAGTTTGCCGTTACCTCGCGCCGCGCACACTCCACCGCACCTCAGATCTCGATTTGCTAAGCAACTGCGGATCTGCCTTGAGGTGCGGTAGGGTGCTGTAGCTCATGCATGACCACGCGGGTTTCTTATGAAGACGAGCGTGCCGTGTCCATCACATCAGTTGCAAATGCACAGAGATGATATCTTTACAATACATGCGATTTCTCGTCTAAAAGAACATCAAAAAAATTCATCTGATATTTTTATACTGTGTACCTACAGTTTTCGATTGCATCATTTATTTGCGTTGTTTTTGAAGAGTCTATTATGCCGACCTACAGCCGTACTAGGAATAATTTATATACATCGTTTATTTAATTACCTATATTCATCGTGATCTGTGTATTATTTATTGTGCTTTGAGTGATGCTATAAATTCTCATTAATTACGTGAATGCGCTTTGAAACAATATTTAGTTAAATTTTACCTAGTGCTATATGATTTTCTAATTAATTGAGATTGGCGTTCACTAGCTACATTTAGAACGCATTTATGTGTTATTTTCTATTGAAGAATAGTTTAATTATATTACTTACTCCCTATTGTTGTCTCACTCACTCTCTTACAGAAAAAACACAGATTGCTATACCGATAAAACTATTGTTTTTGTATTATGCGGGAGTGAGTTTTTATACTAATATTACAAAGAGGAAAGATTTGATTGTTTGTTTGCATTGAATAGGCTCCGAAACTACTGGACCGATTTCAAAAATTCTTTCAACAGTAGAAAGCTACATTATCAGGGAGTGACATAGGCTATAGCTTTTTCCGAAATTCAATGTGGTTCCCACGGAAACGAGTCCGGAACTTCACGCGGACGAAGTCGCTGGTAAAAAAGGTAGTTTGTTAAAAAATCACAATTCTGGGTCTAAGAAAATGGGCGAAGATAAAGATTTTGACACCTAATTGGGATAATGTAAAGCAATTGTCATAAGGCAGACTTCCACAACCCAGAGGGATAACCAGACTTACGTTATTACGATCAAACACGCTATCTCGTTCAGTTGACTTTGTATGAGCGAGATAGTGATACATAAAGATAATACTATAACCGCTTGATTCCGATCAATCAATTAATTAGCTTGTTCTATATCCACATAGTAATGTAAATGTAAAGGAACAATTAATTCAAAGGCTTAACCATTTAAAAACGTAAACTAGTAGCTTTTTAGCTACGTAACGTTGTTGATGGGTTACATTTGTTAGTCAAAAGCCATCGATGGCCTTTCGGCAGCTTTGGAGCAGCGTGGCAGAGTATCATCATCGATTGGAGGAAGACTCGTATCCTTGCGTGGGTATATGGGTTGATATGATGATATGATGATGATGATCACGTAAAAAAATGCGGTAACTCGTAATATCTAAACAGGTTGTCTACTTTACTCCTCAGATCATAAAACAAAGTTGTAATATTCATGCCGCTCAACACTTTCACGAGTTAAATTTTCGAAAAGTTTAGTTAAAATGAACTTTGTGTAGGACACCGCAGAAAGCTCCCGCAAAATATGTAAGTCGCGGAAGTTCTCTTGCACTTGATATATTTGTTCGGAGGTGTTGTACAAGTTTGTCTTTTAAGTTAACTTATCTATAATATTATATTTTAACTAATAAATAAATAAAATATTCTTGGACGAATCACACAACGACATCTAGTCCCAAACTAAGCAACTAAGCTACTTGAGTACTAGATTGCTGATAAATATACTTAAATACCTTTCTTTTGTAAACGGACATGTTCATGCACACAATGTTGGCCTTGCGCAGTTGCTATAAAGTGAAGCTTCCGCTGCCTATTCACCTAAATCTTTTGAACTACACGGTTTTTGATGCAATTCAACGGATTTCACGGAACGGAGATCGAGTGGTCCGATTTCCCGACATTCTCACAGGAAACAGAAAACCCACGCGACTTAGTTTGCATGTGGACACAAAATGTGGGATGTATAAGCTTTGTTATATCATCGACCGCACATGTTTCGTAGGCGTAGCATTACCGTTGAAAGCTTCCAGAAAGTTTCTGACAACTTCAACATATTTCAATCAATTAACATAAAACAATAAATAAATATTGTAATGAAATCTTTATTGCCAAAAACATTTTACAATAAAAGGGTATGTACAATTTGTAAGTATTAAAGAAAAACTTAAAAATTAAAAATTCCTTAAAAATAACTCTAAAGGCGCAAAACATAGTCATATTTCAATCAATTAACATAAAACATAATAAACCTTCCTAATATTATAATCGGGCCGAAGCGTTTAGACAGACAGACGCAACTCGAGGACATATTCCGCATGTTTATAATATTTTTATTTTTTTTTATAAAGGGACAATTCATACAGATTGAGCTAGCCCCAAAGTAAGTTCGAAACTTGTGTTATGGGATACTAACTCAACGATATTATATTTTATAACAAATACATATATAGATAAACATCCAAGACCCGAGGCCAATCAGAAAAAGTTCGTTTTTCATCATGACCCGACCGGGGATCGAACCCGGGACCTCCTGGGTGGCGGTCTGGCGTGGTAACCATTACGCCACGGAGGTCGTCAATATGTAACTAAATGTTGTAATAAATAAGGATATACATATTTATTTCAAACGTTTTATCTGTTAGTGTTACCGTAAAAGCTTTAAGTTTCTTCATAAAACTTTGTATAAACCGACTTAAAACTTTGAAGTGTTAAAACGTAAAACAAAGTGAACGATCGAAGGCATCGTTAGCTCTTTTTCCGCGCCGTCGCCACATGTAAAACGCATTAATCACCTTTTTGACTGAGGCGGTTAACAACCGCTTAGCTTTTTACGACGAGTCCGAGAAACGGTTGCTAATTGAGTTTGAAACGGTTTTGCTAATTAGGGACGTTGAGTAAATAACGAAATAATTAAAACAAAATCAATGTTACATAAAATTAACTTAATTTATTTACAAAATTTTAAACAAGCATGATTTTGTTGCACTACTAAAGTGGCAAACAAGCATACGGTCCTCCTGACGGTAAGAGTCACCGTAATCTATGGACGCTTGCAATACCGGGGGTTTCCGGACCTCGCTGTCCCAACCCCCCCAAGTGTAGCTCTGGAGACTTCACTCACCGTAGGAACACAACATGGCCGAGACCAATGCTATTTGGCTACGATACGATGCAAGGTGGAGGTCCTTCCCCAGACGTGCTGCTCCGATTTGAACGGATTATCCGCTGTGCCCTACCTCTCTTAATGTTATTATCACAATGTGTAACTTGGGTATAAATATAGCGAGTAGCCTTTAAAAAAAATAGAATCATAGAATCAAATCGTTTATTTAGAGAGAAAGGATTTCACAGGTACTGTCTCTAGTCAAAGTCTACATACGATAATAATGTTTAATTAATCTAATCTACAAGCTAACACCATTTCGGAAACAAAAGCAAAATGTTCACTGATAAAAGAAATTGCGAAATTTAATGACAATTATCTGGTTGTGTCATAGTTGTTCCAACAGGATTTTTTTTCCGAATTGGTCCTGTTTTGTTTTGTTAGAACAATTTTAGTTGTGCCAAAATTAGTTGTGCGTTGCAGTGGGTCCAACAGGAAATGGTGATAATTTAGTAGAAAAATCAAGAAAAAAATATATTACTATGTTTTTATATTCTTTTTAATCTTTTTCCGCATTGAATTTACAACAATAGGATTATGTTCCTAACAGTCGGGATATGATGTCCTCTGTCCTACTATAATATTATAATAGTACCTATAATAGGATATCTATAGGTACATATAATAAAACAGTAGACCCCGATATGTCTGTACATTGGACATATTTGGCAAAAATGGAGAGGGGAACAGTTAGAGTAAGGTAATAAAAGCAAAAAAATTTTTTTGGATTTTTTTGTCTGTCTGTCTGTCTGTTTGAACGCGCACATCTTCTAAGTTACTGAACGAATTTTAATGCTGTTTTCACAGGAAGATAAAGCTCGGGACGGAGCAGAATATAGGCTTTGTTTCATTTAAATCGCATGTCGGGAAAAGGAGTTATCCTTATTTTAACATTTCACGCGGACGAAGTCGCGGGTAACAGCTCGTTTATTATAAAGGCACTCACTCACTCACTACTAATATTATAAAGGCGAAAGTTTGTGTGTATGTTTGTTACTTCTTCACGCTCAAATGGCTGAGCCAATTTTTAGGATATTTGGTACGTAGGTAAATATTCTTGGACAAGGTAGCCGATTCCTTGGATTAAAACATAGGGTACTTTTTATCCCGAAAAGTACGCGATTCCCGTAGGATTTGATCAAGTTTGATGTATTGTGCATAATATTAATTAACGTGCGTAACACCGCGGGCAGCAGCTAGTATTATATATAGCCCACTAATATTTTAAACACGAAAGTATGTGAGTATGTTTGTATGTTCACGCTCAAATGGCTAAGCCAATTTTTATGATATTTCGTATGTAGATAGCTAATACCTTGGATTATCCCAAAAAATCCCGTAAGGTTTGGTCAAAAGTCTGATATAGATGGCGCTGTTCTGCATAAAATTAAACGCGGGTAACACCGCGGGCAGCAGTTAGTTATTTGCAAAATATTAAATCCCATTAAAACGTATAGTTAACCCATATTATATTGTTTACAACACATTCGTCGCAAATCGGCCTAAAATCCGGTATCATGTGATCCGCTTTGAGCTGGTTCAATGCGGATATACCCGGATAAAAGCCGTTTCTATTCCTTTTTTTTTTTAACGTTGTGTTATACAATCTGTGGATCCTTTGTGTTGGAGTAGGAAAACAATATTTTTGGCTACAACACCTACTATCTGTGATATGTTACGTTACGACTATTGTGTCCATTTGTTAGTGACTTAAAATATAACTGTTATTATTTCTGCCACAATACGTATCTTGATACTGCAATGTATCATAAAGTTAAAAAAAAACTAACATGAATACATACTGAACCTGGACAGTACTGGTGATGCAAACAGTAGCAAAAATTCTAAAACAACTTTATACCTTTCTACCTCAACAGTATCAAGACAAAAAATGAGATGTTGTACATTTACAACATTACTTTACTTTCTTTTTATAAGAGGTTGCTAAAAGAACATGCGTATCAAATGCTGGTAAGTGATCACCGCCGCTCAGGATTCACAGGTACTAGGGAGAGGATCAGAGGAGATAATGAAACTAACAACGTTTTGACGCTCTCTAAAGTTGAAACTGTCTACCTTAAAAAGGATATCTCTTTGCGAAATTTCAGCTAGTTCCAAGGGTTTTGTTCAGATAGAGATAAATCAATCAGAGAGCATACTATGAATTATCTTTAAAATTATATTAATTACACATTATTAGTGTCACCCTACGTAATAATGTTCATAATTCAGAAAAATGTTTGCTCCCAGAATCCATTATATTAATGCAATAAGGGTGATATTTAATTATATCCCCAAACCATATATTTTGTTGGTAATTACACGGGCCATAAAGTGTTCCCGTTGTGTGTACGGCTCAGAAAAGATAGCTTATATTTCTTGAGTGGAGCAGGATTTATTTGTAAAGGTATATAATATGACTGTTGTTTTAAATTTTATTTGGAACCGTGTTTTGTATTACATGTACCAGTTCCGTTCGACAGTAATCGAGACAAACCCACCACACATTCCTAACGTTGTCTCTGCTGTGTGGACAGGCGGACGGTGACCTGACATTGATAATTAGCGATGAAGCTTATTGGCTCGACAATAATTGAAAATTTAGATTTTTTTTAACTAAAAGTACATTAAATACAATACAATTTTTAAGCATCACCAAAACAGTAATTCGGTTTGTCCGAATACTTCATAGTATCATATCATATTATAATGATGATGATGATATTCAAAACTATTATCCAAAAACTAAACAATACCAAACATTAGATTACACCTGGGGCCCTCAATGGTGTCTCAATCGTGTCTCAAAAGAATGCCGAGTTTTTTACATTTGTTATGGACTTATTGTTTAAGTCCATAACAAATGTCAAAAACTATTCCACTAATACACTATCGGCATTCTTTTGAGAGACGATTGAGACACCATTGAGAGTCCATTGTTGCATTTGTGTTAGTAGAATCGGTCCATGTTGTAATTCGTTTTATTTATAGCCTATTTATTGACGGCTGGTTATGACGATCAAAAATATATTTATTTCTTTTTCAATAGAATCATTAATATAAATAACTATAAATAACACGTAGAAATTATTACAATTATTATTTATAAATTTACAAATAATATACATTCCTGGCATATTCTGCGATTAGCCAAGACGACTTGACAGTCTTGCGCAAAATACTTAGATTTTTGACAAACCGCTTTTGAAATATATGAAAACATACATCTTGACAAGGGGCTTGTTATTTTTAACTGCCTTTTAGCGGAGTTTCGTTTGCGATCGTACTACGCTTTGCAATCGCTTGTTAACTCTGGATTAGACCAGAGTGGTTATATTATAAGTTCGGTGTACATAACTTTACTTAGAAAATTTTCAAATAGCTGGCTGACTGCCAATAACTTTATTAACTGTAATATATCGATGACTGTATTGCAAAATTGATGCCTGACAAACTTCTGGCCGCCTGGTACTTTGAGCCTCTGTTGACTCGGTGTGGTATTAATAAGAGGTAGACCCTGTATACAGTCATGTACGTGTGTTAAAAACTCCCCAACTATATCTGACAGTGTACCTAAGTGTATGTATGTATAGCGTGTTGATACTGTTGCTAGTCGCTTACAGCTTGTTTATTACAATTATATTATGGGTAATTAAGTTATCAATCCCATGAATCAACAGTTTATTAGTTCTATTACGGCTGTTGATGGATGACAGTCGTCAAGCCAAGTCGGTGGCCTTAGGGCGTTCTGAAAACACCGGCATCTGCCAATCCGCATTGGAGCAGCGTGGCAGAGTACACTCTAATCACCTTTGATTGAAAGGAGACCCGTATCCCAGCAGTGGGATGATTACGGGTTGATATGTTGAGGTACTATCAAGGGGAGTAAATATCAAGAAAGTAAATTAAACAAAATACTTAGTAAATTGTATATTTTTAGTAAACAATCCATTTTTAACATAAACTACTCTATATACTACTACCATTTCGGACACAAAGCAAAATGACCACCGGTAAAAGAAATGGCGAAAGAAAACCGGTTACGGCCTTTTTTTTAAATAGAACTTTCACAAATACATCGAAAATTATACCAGCACATTATTACAATATTACGACCATAATAGATAAAGAAACAAGTTTAGTACTTAACTTAATCTGCTTGTTGCTAGGTGGTAGGAATACGTGCCAACAACGCGACTGACAGCTTATTTGACTATTTTAACTTTTACTTTGTTAAGTACCAGAGAATAAGTGTCAGTTTAGAACTTCGTTAACTTCAGTGCGAGCCAGGCTTATTGGCGAGTCAACTCGTGTCGCCTTCGGGGGTAGAACTGTGTCTCGTCCGCCCATTCTACCGCTTATAAAAACTCTTTTCCCACCTCGCAACAGGCCATAAAAATCAACTACCAATGACAATTGAGCAAACGTATAACTTGTTATTATTCAAAATATAGAAACATTACAACAGTTTAAGTATATTTTTTACATAAAATATAATGCAGAGTAACCTAGGAATTACATAAACATTAGAATAATCTAATTAAATCACAGTTTTTGATGAATAACGTCTAGCCAATAGCAATCAAGATCTGAAATCTAACTGTTAATCATATAAATTTGGCAAGTAATGAACTTTATTAACTTTAAAACAATCGTATTGTTATGAAAACATAATATTAACTTATTTAATAAAAGTAAATATGAAAATAACTCAAATATTTGATCAGCGTCGTTTTTAAGCCAATCACGACAGACTTTGCTTTTCACAACACAACTTATAAAGTTAATCTATAAAATTTGAGAAGATACAACTTTCTAATTAACATATTATAGTAAATAATAAAACAACATGATTTATTAATACAATAAATCATGGTAATCATAACATAATATTTGGTGAACCAATTCTATCTAGCTAATCACACGACCTTCGGATTTCCGGTTTTTCAAAAGTCATAATTATTAATATGAAATCACTACAGTTTTTAATTCTGTTATTACATGAATTTCTAATAATTCATAAAATTATTTTTAATCAATATATCACTATATATAACACGGCCATTCTGATATTGGCTACGCTCTCGGAGCCATAAGAATATTTTGTTTGTTGTTGTTTATTTTTTATTTTTTTACTTTTATCATATCAACATTTTTTCATCATTGTGATCTGTCAACTGTTATCCAGTGTTTTACTCACCGGTTTATTTAACATAATAATATCAACATTTTTCATCATGGGGTTAGGGTTAGGGTTAGGGTTAGGGTTATGTGTTCTGTTAACTGTCAAACCCAGTGTTTTACTCACCGGTGTTTATATATAGGGTGTTCTGAAATTATATGTTGCATAATGAAGTGGGACATAGTATCCGTTTCATAGATTTTATTTATCCAGCAATTATCAATTTTTAAGCTCATACAATTTTCCATACACACAAAAATAATATTCGTGTTCTGCCTCTAAAGAACATAACTTTTAAGCGGCATTCACATTATGACCGGAGCACGCCGCGTCTTAGCCGTAATTCAAAAACCGCGCGAGAACCGTTGTACTGTTTAGCATTATTAGGCTCGCGTGGCTTTTGAATACAGACAAAAGTTCGCTTCGCTTGTAAATTTAACTTTAAGTGGTAGAAAACATGGCTGCAGGTACTAAATCTGGCATTAAAACAGGCTAAAAACGGGCGGATTTCCGCCGACAAACAGCGTCATATGTAGATGCATCTTTACCGCATAGCCACATCTATCTTTCTCTGTCACTCATTCGATCTCTGTCTTTCATTCAATAAAATGTAAAGTTATGAATGAAGCGGGGAAACGACTTACCTATCATATGCATTTACTTACCTTTACCTACTAATTACTATCAATCAAGCTAAATTTAACAAAAAATAAATCGAAATGTTCACAGCTGATAGTATTAGTAGATAGATAAGTACCTACTAGATTTCAAATAACTATCGTACAGTAATTTGGCGTTTAAAAGTTCATTAGATACATTTACAAAATGGTACCTAGGCATAAAATGTCAAGGTTACTTACAAAAAATAGTATCTTCCTCCGTTGTTCTTCACCGAACACGCCGACTTAACGTGCCAACAAGCACTCACTGCACTCACTATGACCACTGCTGTCAAGTCAAGAGCACCCATCAGTCCATCGACTACACTCGTCATGCAAAGCGTAGGCTGCGTAGGTATTCAGAGTGATGTAAACCTACATCACTCCATCCTCAGTGCTCGCATTCTCTCAAAGAAATCCAGCAAATCCTTAATCCAGCTGTAGGTATTCGAAAGCGGGAGTTCTCCGCGTCTCCAGTGACGAGGAGAGGAAAATATTCCAGTGAGTGTCCCAATGCCGCTCCAAGAATACTCTCTTCTACAC
Source organism: Endotricha flammealis (assembly GCA_905163395.2). Lineage (NCBI taxonomy): Eukaryota > Metazoa > Arthropoda > Insecta > Lepidoptera > Pyralidae > Endotricha > Endotricha flammealis. The sequence continues at coordinate 4,200,919 of LR990866.1, forward strand.
AACATTGACACTGTCACTATGTTCAAATACTCATTTGTTTACGTACGGCAAGATGATAAATGACCACAACACAACACAACCGTTTACTCTGTCTGACGTAAGTAAGAACGATAGAAAAAAGCAAAAAAGAATGAAATAATATTTTTTGCGAAAAATCTAATGTCGGCGCGGTCAAAGGTGCCGCTCGTTTGAGTGACCGAGTACTCACCGACCGACTGACCGACCACGCCGCCGCGCCGCCGCGCCGTCGCCCGCGTCCCGCCCGCGACCCCGCGTGCTGCCCGCGACTCCCGCGCAGCGCCGTCCGGCGGCCGCCCGTACTGCGCCCTGCAACCCCCGCGCAGCCCCTTTGCCTTATTACGTAAGTACTACATAATTAGACCAGTCGATCGCGTGATTCGGTTAAAAAACCAGTTAAATAAAAGCTTTTAATAATGCCATTTCGATACACAAATCAGGAGTACCTGCAAATGGTACTCTGTTACTACCAATGTAATAATAGTGCTAGGCAAGCGGTGTTATTGTATGAAGAACGGTACGGTGTTCGCCTAGGATACCGAACCATACTAAATGCCATCTATCGGCATCGCGAAACCGGCCACTTTGACCCGCCTGCTTCGGATGCAGGAAGGCCTCGATTGCCTGCTCAATTGGAGGAAGATGTCCTGGATTTTTTCCATCGTCACCCCATGGCCAGCACTAGGGATGGTGCTGCAGTATTTGGAATTTCCAACAGCATTGTGTGGCGACTTTTGCGAGAGGAGGGACTGCATCCCTATCATTTTACGCCAGTGCAAGAGCTGGAGGCACGCGACTATGCGCCACGCGTCGAATTCTGCCGGTGGCTCAGGGAAGACCGTCGTCGAAGCATCCTGTGGACAGACGAGTCCACATTCACGCGTGTTGGTATGTTTAACATACACAATGCTCATTACTGGATCGATGTGAATCCTCGGTTAGTGCGACCCGACCACTTCCAACGTCGATTTAGCGTCAACGTGTGGGCCGGTATAATCGAGGACAGAATACTCGGTCCAGTATTTTTAAACCGTCTGAATGGAGACACCTATTTGGAATTGCTCCAGACCCAGGTCGCCGATATGCTGGATGAGATACCGCTTCAGTATCACAGAGCTTTTTACTACCAGCACGACGGAGCGCCAGCCCATTTCGCCCGGCGCGTTCGCGATTATCTGGACTCTACATACGGAGTGCAGTGGATAGGGCGTGGAGGGCCAGTGCCGTGGCCTGCTCGGTCTCCAGATTTGACTCCGTTGGATTTTTTTCTGTGGGGTCGAGTAAAAGACCTTGTGTATGGCCAAACTGGTCATGACATTAATAACGTGGACGTTTTGAAAACGCGAATAGTGAGTGCATTCGACGAAGTTCGACGTGATAGGGACATGTTGTCGAGAGTGCAAAGACACTTACGAATGCGCGCCTATGTCTGCATAGAGCAGCAAGGTGGCTTTGTACAACAATTAGTGTAGTTTTTGACTTTTGTTTGTAAATATCTTTGTAAATAACGTGATGAACTTTTAAACACGCCAAGTTAATGTTAATATCTACACTTTAGATATCCTATTCGTTTTACTAGCTAATTATGCATTTTTTTTTATAAACAAAAAATGGTAAATTTACACTAACTTGACAGTCCAAAGCCTGTTTTAAGTGTGATGGAAAATTCTTCACGTTGTTTAATGTGTCGTCAGATGCGTTCGGTAAGTGAATTTTCTTATGCTACACCATTTGTGCTACACTTTATTTACTTATGTATCGTTTCGCGAAAATTTTATTTCGCGGCGGCCGCATACCTACTTGTTTTCATTCATAGCAAATTAAACTTTATTGACTGACTACTCTTACTAGTTCACAATAGTGGTGTTGGGTCGTTCGACGTTCATACAAACTTCATACAAATAACGGAACAACCGATGCAAACTTGTACAACGTCATTTGGTTGGTTGTTTGCAATACAAAAACTCAACGTCATTTGGTTTGTTGTTTGCAATGCAAACAAACAACCAACAAGTAGTTGTACAAGTAAGCGTGTCTTGCTGCATTAAACGATTCGATTTCATAATGTGAATTCCGATTGGACTGAATAAACGACCAAATAACGTTGTACACCTGTACAGCGATAGGGGTTCTCACGACTCTACTTTCGAATTTCGTCCGAATGCCGAATGCCGCAATCAGAACAGCAATCTATCTCTTGTACGACAAATTTTGACATTGTTGTCGATAATAATGTTACAACTCCGACATTTTGGTTTCAAAATTGGGTTTTTTCGGAGTTCTACTTGCGAGTTCCAAACGGACGGGCGCTAGAACAGTTCTGGCAAATGCCGCAATCAGAATTCTCGTACGACTAATTTTGACATTGTAATCAATAAAAATGTTTAAAAGTCCGCCATTTTGTATTCGAAATTAGGTTTTTTTCGGAGTTATAATTGGAGTTCCAAACGGCGCTAGAAGAGTTCTGACGAATGCTGCAATCAGAACTCTTGTACGACTAATTTTGACATTGTTATCGATAATAATGTTTAAAAGTCCGCCATTTTGTTTTCGAAATTAGTTTTTTTTAAAGTTCTACTTGGAGTTCCAAATGGCGCTAGAAGAGTTCTGACGAATGCTGCAATCAGAACTCTTGTACGACTAATTTTGACATTGTTATCGATAATAATGTTTAAAAGTCCGCCATTTTGTTTTCTAAATTAGGTTTTTTTGGAGTTCTACTTGGAGTTCCAAATGGCGCTAGAAGAGTTCTGCCGAATGCTGCAATCAGAACTCTTATACGACTAATTTTGACATTGTTATCGATAATAATGTTTAAAAGTCCGCCATTTTGTTTTCGAAATTAGGTTTTTTTTGAGTTCTACTTGGAGTTCCAAATGGCGCTAGAAGAGTTCTGACGAATGCTGCAATCAGAACTCTTGTACGACTAATTTTGACATTGTTATCGATAATAATGTTTAAAAGTCCGCCATTTTGTATTCGAAATTATGTTTTTTTCGGAGTTATAATTGGAGTTCCAAACGGCGCTAGAAGAGTTCTGGCGAATGCCGTAATCAGGATTCTCGAACGACTAATTTTGACATTGTAATCAATAAAAATATTTAAAAGTCCGCCATTTTGTTTTCGAAATTAGGTTTTTTTGGAGTTCTACATGGAGTTCCAAACAGCGCTAGAAGAGTTCTGGCGAATGCCGCAATCAGAATTCTCGTACGACTAATTTTGACATTGTAATCAATAAAAATGTTTAAAAGTCCGCCATTTTGTTTTCTAAATTAGGTTTTTTTGGAGTTCTACTTGGAGTTCCAAATGGCGCTAGAAGAGTTCTGACGAATGCTGCAATCAGAACTCTTGTACGACTAATTTTGACATTGTTATCGATAATAATGTTTAAAAGTCCGCCATTTTGTTTTCTAAATTAGGTTTTTTTAGAGTTCTACTTGGAGTTCCAAATGGCGCTAGAAGAGTTCTGACGAATGCTGCAATCAGAACTCTTGTACGACTAATTTTGACATTGTTATCGATAATAATGTTTAAAAGTCCGCCATTTTGTTTTCTAAATTAGGTTTTTTTGGAGTTCTACTTGGAGTTCCAAATGGCGCTAGAAGAGTTCTGCCGAATGCTGCAATCAGAACTCTTGTACGACTAATTTTGACATTGTTATCGATAATAATGTTTAAAAGTCCGCCATTTTGTTTTCGAAATTAGGTTTTTTCTGAGTTCTGCATGGAGTTCCAAATGGCGCTAGGAGAGTTCTGGCTAATGACGCAATCAGAACTCTCCTACAACTAATTTTGACATTATTATTGATTAAAGAACTTATTTGAAAAAACAAAATGGCGGACTTTTAATCATTTTTATTGATTACAATTTCAAAATTAGTCGTACGAGAATTCTGGTTGCGATATTCGCTAGTCTTCTAGCGCCGTTTGAAAATTCCAAGTAGAACTCCGAAAAAACCTAATTTCGAAAACAAAATGGCGGACTTTTTACATTATTATCGATAACAATGTCAAAATTAGTCGTACAAGAGTTCTGATTGCGGCATTCGTCAGAACTCTTCTAGCGCCATTTGGAACTCCAAGTAGAACTCCAAAAAACCTAATTTCGAAAACAAAATGGCGGACTTTTAAACATTTTTATTGATTACAATGTCAAAATTAGTCGTACGAGAATTCTGATTGTGGTATTCGTCAGAACTCTTCTAGCGCCATTTGGAACTCCAAGTAGAACTCCAAAAAAACTTAATTTCGAAAACAAAATGGCGGACTTTTAAACATTTTTATTGATTATAATGTCAAAATTAGTCGTACAAGAATTCTGATTGCGTCATTCGCTAGAGCTCTCCTAGCGCCATTTGGAACTCCACGCAGAACTCCGAAAAAACCTAGTTTCGAAAACAAAATGGCGGACTTTTAAGATTATTATCGATTACAATTACAATGTCAAAATTAGTCGTACAAGAATTCTGATTGCGTCATTCGCTAGAGCTCTCCTAGCGCCATTTGGAACTCCACGCAGAACTCCGAAAAAACCTAGTTTCGAAAACAAAATGGCGGACTTTTAAGATTATTATCGATTACAATTACAATGTCAAAATTAGTCGTACAAGAATTCTGATTGCTTCATTCGCTAGAACTCTCCTAGCGTGCCGTTTGAAACTCCAATAGAACTCTGATAAAACCTAATTTCGAAAACAAAATGGCGGACTTTTAATATTATTATTGATAACAATGTCAAAATTAGTCGTACGAGAATTCTGATTGCGGCATTCGCCAGAACTCTTCTAGCGCGCCGTTTGGAACTCCGAATGGAACTCCGACTAAGTTAAGTTTAAAAAAAAATTTTTTTTTTCTAAAATCAGCAGAATTATTTAAAAAAAACTATCAAGAACTCCAGAACTCTTCCTTGTGATTGAATTTTGGACAATAAAACCGAAAAGCGGCGCTGCGTGAAGTTGGCGCTCGATTTTGGTTTTTTAACGATTTTTCGAAAAATTACGCGGAACTATGAGAATTTTCTAATGAGAACTCCAGAACTATTCGTAATCTATCGGGAACTCTCAAAAAAATGTTTTTTTTAAAAAAGGCGCCAACTTCACATGGGCCGTGTAGATAGTGGAGGGTCAACGTTGAATTTAGCTAGTTCGTTCATTCAACGCCTACTTCTAGTTCACAATCACAACGACCAAATTCTTAGTAAGTAATTACCTAAATGCTCGACGACAGCCAGCCACACGGTAGCCTCGTCGTGCGGCCGTGCCATGTGTTGACACGTTTAATGCGTTTATTAATAAATTTAATAAATTATCAGTGATTTTCTAATCATAAATATTTTTTTTAATTTGTTTCTGCATTGGGTATCGGGCTTTTTCTCTCTCTTAGTTAGACGGTGGTAGCCCTGTTTTAAGGTGCCATTTACTTGAAAATGTGTTCGTGCAACTCACAATAAGAGATTGTTTTGTTAATGTAATAGTGAAATTTGTAGGTACCTGTAATTGGTGTACACGTGAGAATAATACTGTATCATTACTTTATTGTACCTAATTGTGTTGTGTACACTGTTTATTGTGGGTACACATCACAATTAGGTATGTCTGAATTACTCTGAATAAATAAAATAAAAATCTATGCATTTCTTTGTCGAGTCTTAGAGTAACGCGACCGTGGTGACGGCATCAAATACAGGCTACGTACGTACGCAGTTAAGAAAGAAAAATGGTTTATTTGACGTAATACACAAATTTTAACAGTGGTAGAATCATCTATCAAATCAACTCATCAACCCACTGCATGGATATGGGTCTTCCTTCAATAGAATAAGAGCGTACTCTGCCACGCCCTTTCACTACGGATTGGCAGAGGTCAGTGACCGTGTTTGATATTCGCCATCGCGGGTCGCGGGTGCGCGGGCGGCGCGGGTATCGGAGCGGGAACGCCGCCGCCGCCGCCCGCCGGCCGCCCTCGACGCCGACACAGACAAGGACGGGGCGTTTAGCTCGCGTAGTAACAGCTGTTATAATGAATGAACGCGGTGCCCCCACGCGGCACCCCCGGTTTGTTACAGAGGCAGAACACGATTGTAATTTTTGTGTGTATGTAAAATTGTATGAGCTTAAAAATGCATAATTGCTAATTTAGTGTGATCTATGAAACGGATACTATGTCCCACTTCCTTATGCAACATATAATTTCAGAACACCCTATATACAATATACGTGGCTAACCGTCGAAGGTTCCAGCCCCAACACCCGCTGCCAGTGAAGCAAGGTCTGGTGTTGACGTGAAAGCCGCCAGCGGAATACACATATAAAATAGGTAAAATATACGAATACACATGTATAAATATTATAAGGGATATTATAAGTTAAAAGGTGGCGAAAATATACGTGGCTGACCGTTGAACGTGGTGCCAGCCCCAACACCCGCTGCCAGTGAAGCAAGGCTTGGTATCAACGAGAGAGCCGCCAGCGGAAATACTTAAATATACAATATAAAAATATACGTAGCTAACCAACGTGAAAGCCGACCAGCGGTTACATATATACAGTTATGGAGATATATAAATAAGATGTTAGTATATTTAATAAGATGTTAGTATTGAAGAAAAAGAGATAGTTTTCTTTTTTTTTTTTTTTTTTCACCACGCTTTTCATCACGTTTTCATTATTTTATTTCAAAGTCAAGTCAAAGTCAAAATGAAAAATATTTTTTATCAGAATAGAGTCAATTGAGGTAGTACTTTTAAGTTTTTCCTCAAACTGACACCGAATGGTATATGATAATTAAATGAAACATTTAATTTCTGCATGCCTACTAGGTGAAGTAGATGGGATTGTAGGTGTAGATATGTGATGCAAGTTCATAATAATGTGATTAGCTAGAAAATACTCAAAGACTAATAAAATTATTAGGCAATTTGAAATAGTTTGCTTACAAGTATTTAATAAACAATATTTTGGCAGGGTTTTTTACTAAATGACATCTTCCACATTTAGTCCGTTCAATCCCCTCTCCGAGCCGATATCTCATAAAATATCAGTAACGATCACGCTAGTAAATTATACTATTTAGTAGCAACCTTAGAAAAATAATATTAAATACGACGTCTTTGTTAGTTTTGATAATTATTTACTAACATAATTGCTTATTAGATCGCAGTTTGTCTGAGCGAGTTAATTAAGTTTTTAATTATTAGGATCTAACACATCACTAAAATAAGCTTGCACGTAGTATGTAGTATTATTCACATAGAGATAGTTGTGAACATAAAAAAAAATATTTATTGAGAATTTAAATTTTATTTTGGAGAAAGAAAATTAATGTTGTTTTTATTGAATTGTGTGTTGTATATTATTTGTAACTAACTAGAAGTATTCTGTAAAGGTATGTTTCCATAGAAATTATGACAATATAAAGGTTACCAATATATTGTTTTTCATAAGGTTTTTATTATGAAAAAAAAAAGATTGTAACCTAATACGTAATTTAAGAAAATATATTTTTTATTAAAGCAAAAAAAACATATTAAGGGTAAAAAAATAAATAATTACGTTACGTTACGTTTACGGTATTCAAATAAAACGGAAAAGTTCCGAAAACATTAAAGAAAAGTACGGTCATTGGCCGTCATACTCGTACCATAATCATTGGACCTACAACTGGCACACGGAAAGAAGTAGAACATAGAACGGATACCAGAATTAGCATTGGACATAATAATAATGAATATTTATCATAATAGTACTAAAAAATTGTGATGCCAATATGCAATTTGATATTGATCAACTATTGAGTTGGCATAGGCAAAAATCTAAAATAAATTAAAAAAAAGGTAAGTAAAAATTGTAATTTAATTACTATCCATATTATATTTTTAGAGTCTCAATGATAAATTACAGTACTTTTTCAATTACCTTGTTGGATACTTTAAAAAAAAAATGGGGGATAAAATTCAATCTTCCGCACGTTCGTTTAATTTTGTCCGAGTTTAACAAATTTATTTTTTTTTTTTTTTTTTTTGGGAAAAATTGGTCATGGAACTGTTAAAGTGTTGTAGGTAATGACAGATTTTAAAAGTGATCTGTGTTACTGCAGGTTACCCCATTATGTTTGATCTCCAATTATAATATCACTATACAATTGAAGAAAAGAGTTTAAAAAAAAAGTAGTTTAATTACCTTATAATTATTATTAAAATTGTAATTAATTAAATTGAATCTGAATAAATATTTATCGCGACGCGATGTTGTTTGCATGTATTTTTTTATTTTTATTTAATACTTTATTATATTGTAAGGTTATTTATTCATATTGCAAATTTATAATACAGGATTATTTTGTTGTTTAACACAGTGTAAAAGTTGTTATGAAATTAATGAAATCAAAATTGACTGTATTTAATCCAATATTATGTGTTCCATCCTTAACCCGTTCGGTCAACCTGATGGACTTGTAAATTTTATTATGATGACAAGTTATTGTAGGTACCTGTTCAGTCCACCGAGGACTTAGTTTGGGCATTTTTCAGAACAAATTTCGTTTATCAAATATGAATAATATATTATAGATGGATTAAGACATTTTATTTACATTAAAAAAAACATCACTTTACTTGTAATGAGAACTTGTGCAAACGTCGCAAACCTAATAAAAATCTCATGCTGGTACTCTTGTAGGTACTGTGAAACAATTTCAAAGTAAACTGTACCAATGTCACAGAATAAATAATAGTCTAATATTTTAGTTTTACTTACTTTTTTTTCTTCTTCAAGAAATTTATTTTATTTTATTTTCTTTAGTGATATGTATTTAGTGATATTTATTTTATATGTATCATCTTTGTATATTTAAAGTTTATTATTGTAAATAAAATAAAATAAAATAAATAATCTGTATTATTATTATTTTATTATCCATTCTAACACAATTTTATTATTTAAGTACTAAAACTAGTGTTTATAATATTTGAATTAATTTCAAAGTATAAATTATAAGAGTATTTATTAGTTTTTTTTTTTTAAAGTTATTATTATTGGGATTAATTTTATTTACTCCAAACGATTACATTAATTTACAATACAGTCCGTAATTTGTTACCCTCTAAGGTTGCCTCGAAAAGATTGCTAAGGCCGCCTCGTTGCGATGTCACTAGTGTGCAAGTGAATTGCAAATAAAGCATATTCTATCTATGCATCAATCTTATCCAATTATTCATTCACAAAAATCGTAGTAGGTTTAACACGAACGAACCCTTGAACACATCGCAATGAAAAAAAAAATTGTCTAAAATAAATGCTTTAATTATGTACAGACATTTTTAAAAAAAATGGTAGGGTATTTCTAAGTATGTAACAAATAACATCTTTGTTATTTTTTTTCGATCTTCTTGACCGGTTTATTGCACCTTGGCACTAAATATTAATGTTACGGATTGTAAGCCAAGTAACAGTTATTATGTTTAATTTGTAGTTTGCATATTATGACAAGTTAAACAATGTTAAGTAGGTACCGTGATTACTGCGTCAAGAAAAAAAAATTAAACTTACTTTGGTATTAAACAATATTACTTACTAGTACTTGCAAGTTGGTATTATCGCAATTTATTTATTATCGCTACCAGCGAACATTTTATTTTATTTTATTATTATTTTATAAAAAGAGTTTTTTTTTATTTTTTATACCTAATTGATGCAGCCGCTGCTGCAGGATTTGTGGTTTGTCTATTACCTATATTCTTTAAATATCCCGATATTAAACGCAGACATTACAAGAAAAACAATTCTCATCTCAAGAAACTGTTGTTTAGAGTAATCTAAAACCAGGCCTTGAGCATTTTTTTTTTTTTTTCTCAATTGGACCCGACCCGATGAACTATTTCATTTTAACGTAGGTAGAAGAAAAAAAAAATATTTAGCTCGGAGGTGATACTAACACAGATATGTCAAAAGATGCCATTCTTACATTGTAATCACGAATAGGTACCCACTACCTATTTATCTATATAGTAAGTAAATTATGCCTCAGCAAATGAAATTTCGATTCACAGTAATGCAGAACCCTTGAAGGGTTTATGTTGGAAGAATATAAACAACGCCTAAGCCTAGTTTTGTTGTCTTTCTGGCAACACTGTCGTGGCGCCATCTTCTGCTTTTTCTTTTTGTACGCGCTACGCTTGTCTTTTGTAACTCATTAATAAACCGTATTAATTTCTCAACAAGTCTTATAATTTTCTACAGGTTATGGGCCCAGATCCCATTAATAGTCGAAATAAAGTTTTTGTTTTGCGTAAAAATAAAAGTACTTTGCCGATCTCATAAATAATGGCTACGCATAACCTACAAATTGAGAAATTGACCGGGCGGGATAATTATTCCACATGGAAATTTGCAGTTATGTCCTATTTACAATTGGAAGAATTGTGGGAATGCATTGAACCTGGTACCGATGTCGACTTGAAAAAGGATATTAAAGCAAAGTCCAAGATAATTTTGTTGGTTGAACCCATGAACTACGTGCATATCGAAAATGCAAAAACGGCGAAAGAAGTTTGGAAAAACCTACAGAATGCGTTCGAAGACTCCGGGCTTTCGAGAAAAGTCGGCTTACTTAAGGATTTGATCAATACTTCATTGGACAACTGTGGTAGTATCGAAGAATATGTGAATAAAATCATGAGTACAGCGCATAAATTGCGGAACATTGGTTTCGAAGTAAATGATGAATGGTTGGGAACACTCATGCTGGCAGGTTTACCGGATAATTATAAACCTATGATCATGGGTCTGGAAAGTTCCGGCATCAAAATATCATCCGACTTCATTAAAACAAAGCTTTTGCAGGAAGTGAAAGTATCCGAAACTTCTGTATTTTTTACAAAGCACAAAAGTAACACTCTCAACAATACAAAGCCAAAAGGAAAGGGCCCCCGTTGCTATAACTGCAACAAATATGGTCATTTTAAGAAACAGTGTACAGTACAAAAACCTAATCAAAACACTTTTGCAGCGGTTTTTTCAGCTTACAGCACACTGAACCAGGACGACTGGTATATTGACTCTGGAGCAACAATGCACATGACAAGACGCTCGGACTGGATGTATGATGAACAGTCACCTCCGATTCACAGAATAACGGTGGCAAACAGTGAAGCGATCCCTGTGCAGAGTATGGGTAAAGTAAATATTCAAACCAAATTAAACAAAGATGAACATCAAATACAGGTGAGAAATGTTCTGTTTATTCCTGAATTAACTACAAACCTATTGTCTGTCAGTCAATTAACAAAGAGTGGCTGTAAAGTTGAATTCACAAACACTGGCTGTAACATATACAATGTTAATAAAAATTTAGTAGCAACGGCCAGGCTAATAGACAATATGTACAAGCTTAATGTTGTAAGTGGAAATGCATGTACTGTGACAGATTTAACTACATGGCATAAAAGAATGGGTCACTTAAATATGGCTGATGTGAAGAAGTTACCTTTATGTACTGAGGGTGTTACTATTTCGAACAAAGAAGTAAATACTGTTTGCATACCCTGTTGCGAAGCAAAACAAACACGATTACCGTTTCCTAATTCTGGTTCTAGAGCAAATGCATTACTTGATATAATTCATACTGATCTGTGTGGTCCGATGGAGACTCCATCTATAGGTGGAGGGAAGTACTTCATAACTTTCATAGATGATTTCTCTCGTAAAGTATATGTTTATTTTCTAAAGAACAAATTGGATATGAAATCGGTGTTTAAGAAATTTAAATATGAAGTAGAAAATGAACTAGAAAGGAAAATAAAAATTCTACGAAGTGACAATGGAAAAGAATACTGTAATAAAGATTTTTCTGATTTTCTGGCAGCTTCCGGCATCAAACATCAGACCAGCACTCCTTATACACCGGAGCAAAATGGTGTAGCAGAGAGGATGAATCGGACGCTGGTAGAACGTGCAAAGTGCATGTTATTTGAAGCAAAACTGCAAAAATCATTCTGGGCCGAGGCAGTCGCCACTGCAGCTCATATTATCAACAGATCCCCATCACGTGTACTGGCTGAGGTAACACCATATGAAAAATGGACTGGTAAGAAACCAAACATTTCTCATTTAAAGATATTTGGTTCTAAGGCGATGGTACATGTTCCTAAGCAAAACCGTCAAAAATGGGATAGCAAATCACGTGAAGTAATTTTTGTGGGATACTGTGAGAATACGAAAGGATACAGGCTTTATGATAAAGTTAGTAAAAAGATTGTAATTAGTAGAGATGTGGTATTTATCGAAAATTCCAACGTTTTGGAAAATATCTCTCCGGAAACTGTGTCAGAGCCACAGCTTATTACACTTCCTGTAAGTAGTACACAGGTTGATTGTTTAGATCCACAAAATCAGACAATAGAATCAGATATCAATGAAAGTTCACAGAATGAGACGTTGACATCGTCAAGTAATGAAAATTCATTGAATGAACAAACTGATGAGACATATGATCCTGATATAGATGATTATCATGATAGTAGTGAATATATACAAAGTACAATTACACTGAGGTCACATCAAAGAAAAAATATGGAGGGCAATAATTTTATGTGTTTTATGGCAATTCCAGATCCAATAACTGTTGAAGAAGCATTATCAGGTCCAAATGCAAGGCAATGGAGAGAAGCTATGGATGAAGAGTACAAGTCCTTACTTGAAAATAATACTTGGGAAATGACTACTCTACCAGCTAATAAACATGCCATACCGTGCAAATGGGTTTACAAGATAAAGAGAAATGAGAATGGAGAAACAGTAAAATATAAGGCACGTCTAGTGATTAAAGGATGTTCACAAAGGCCTGGAATTGACTACACTGAAGTTTTTTCACCTGTTGTGAGACTTTCATCACTGAGATACTTGTTAGCTTTGGCTGTGAAGTATGATTTAGATATATGTCAGATGGACGCAGTATCAGCATTTCTGCAAGGGGACATAGAAGAGGAGATTTTTATGAAGCAACCACCGCTATATGAGAGTAGTGAGAAAGTATGTAGACTCAAGAAATCTTTGTATGGGTTAAAACAAGCAAGTAGGCAGTGGAACAAAAAGCTTGATTCCACATTGAAAGAGATGGGTTTATCACAGTCTAAATTAGATCCATGTATATACTACAAGATTGAAGACGATAGAAACATATTTTTTATGGCTATATATGTGGACGATTTATTAATATTCACAAATAATAAAAAAATGAAAGTTCATGTAAGGGCGGAACTACATAAAAAGTTTAAAATGAAAGATCTCGGAGACTTATGTTACTGCATTGGAATACATATAGAACGGGACAGAAGGAATGGAATAATATACTTAGATCAAAGAAAATATATACTGGAAGTATTACAAAAATATGGTATGTCCGATTGTAAGACAGTCAAGACTCCAATAGACGTAAACACAAAGTTTTATCAAAAAGAAAATGCTGAGGAAATTAAAATATTAACTGATATTCCTTATCAGGAGATAATTGGATGTCTATTGTATGTTTCACAGGTAACAAGGCCAGACATTAGCTTTGTAATTAATATGTTAAGCAAATACAATAGTAAGCCTGAAATGCAGCATTGGCTTGCTCTGAAACGTGTCATGCGTTACTTGAAGGGCACTCAAGATTATAGACTGACCTATAAACAAACATCAGCAGAGACAATGTCTCATGGTTATTGTGACGCAGACTGGGCGAGCTCAATGGATGATCGACGTTCCTGCACTGGCTACACATTCCTGTTTCAGGGAGGAGCAATCAGCTGGAACTCGAGGCGGCAGCCTACAGTTGCTCTGTCTACGACTGAGGCGGAGTACATGTCCTTGTCGTCCTGCGTACAAGAAGCTCTATGGCTAAAGCAACTTCAAGAAAGTTTTTGGCCACACTTGAAGAATGAAGCCATGATTATTTATAGTGATAATCAGAGTTCTATTAAACTTTCAGGGTCTGATGGTTATCATTCCAGGACGAAGCACATTGACGTGAGGCACCATTTTGTTCGCGACAAGGTGCTTGGTGGGACTATTGACGTTCGCTACGTTCAGACGGACATGATGGTCGCAGATGCCCTAACGAAAGCTACGACGCACTCAAAACTGGCTTTCTGTTCCTTGAAGATGGGCTTATGTTTAAGAGAGGATGTTGGAAGAATATAAACAACGCCTAAGCCTAGTTTTGTTGTCTTTCTGGCAACACTGTCGTGGCGCCATCTTCTGCTTTTTCTTTTTGTACGCGGTACGCTTGTCTTTTGTAACTCATTAATAAACCGTATTAATTTCTCAACAAGTCTTATAATTTTCTACAGTTTACCTCATTTTGCAAGCTGGGCTAGGCTGCACCTGCAAGCTTCTCGATGCCGTCGCACCAGACAGCAGTTCCGTTGTTTCTGCAAGCAGGGTCGAAAACTGGCAGATGTCGCGCTGTCGCTATCCCGTTGTGGTTTCAAGTTGCTGCATCTCGAATCACGGCGAGCAGACTCCCAAGCACAGCCGGATCCATGAAGTTCTATGGCTGAAATTTTCAAAAATATTAATACCATGTTAACACGAGGATCTATCCCACTTCTGATGTTAAAAACTCCCCAACTATATCTGACAGTGTACCTAAGTGTATGTATGTATATCGTGTTGATACTGTTGCTAGTCGCTTACAGCTTGTTTATTACAATTATATTATGGGTAATTAAGTTATCAATCCCATGAATCAACAGTTTATTAGTTCTATTACGGCTGTTGATGGATGACAGTCGTCAAGCCAAGTCGGTGGCCTTAGGGCGTTCTGAAAACACCGGCATCTGCCAATCCGCATTGGAGCAGCGTGGCAGAGTACACTCTAATCACCTTTGATTGAAAGGAGACCCGTATCCCAGCAGTGGGATGATTACGGGTTGATATGTTGAGGTACTATCAAGGGGAGTAAATATCAAGAAAGTAAATTAAACAAAATACTTAGTAAATTGTATATTTTTAGTAAACAATCCATTTTTAACATAAACTACTCTATATACTACTACCATTTCGGACACAAAGCAAAATGACCACCGGTAAAAGAAATGGCGAAAGAAAACCGGTTACGGCCTTTTTTTTAAATAGAACTTTCACAAATACATCGAAAATTATACCAGCACATTATTACAATATTACGACCATAATAGATAAAGAAACAAGTTTAGTACTTAACTTAATCTGCTTGTTGCTAGGTGGTAGGAATACGTGCCAACAACGCGACTGACAGCTTATTTGACTATTTTAACTTTTACTTTGTTAAGTACCAGAGAATAAGTGTCAGTTTAGAACTTCGTTAACTTCAGTGCGAGCCAGGCTTATTGGCGAGTCAACTCGTGTCGCCTTCGGGGGTAGAACTGTGTCTCGTCCGCCCATTCTACCGCTTATAAAAACTCTTTTCCCACCTCGCAACAGGCCATAAAAATCAACTACCAATGACAATTGAGCAAACGTATAACTTGTTATTATTCAAAATATAGAAACATTACAACAGTTTAAGTATATTTTTTACATAAAATATAATGCAGAGTAACCTAGGAATTACATAAACATTAGAATAATCTAATTAAATCACAGTTTTTGATGAATAACGTCTAGCCAATAGCAATCAAGATCTGAAATCTAACTGTTAATCATATAAATTTGGCAAGTAATGAACTTTATTAACTTTAAAACAATCGTATTGTTATGAAAACATAATATTAACTTATTTAATAAAAGTAAATATGAAAATAACTCAAATATTTGATCAGCGTCGTTTTTAAGCCAATCACGACAGACTTTGCTTTTCACAACACAACTTATAAAGTTAATCTATAAAATTTGAGAAGATACAACTTTCTAATTAACATATTATAGTAAATAATAAAACAACATGATTTATTAATACAATAAATCATGGTAATCATAACATAATATTTGGTGAACCAATTCTATCTAGCTAATCACACGACCTTCGGATTTCCGGTTTTTCAAAAGTCATAATTATTAATATGAAATCACTACAGTTTTTAATTCTGTTATTACATGAATTTCTAATAATTCATAAAATTATTTTTAATCAATATATCACTATATATAACACGTGCATGCAAAATTGATGCCTGACAAACTTCTGGCCGCCTGGTACTTTGAGCTTCTGTTGACTCGGTGTGGTATTAATAAGAGGTAGACCCTGTATACAGTCATGTACGTGCATGCAAAATTGATGCCTGACAAACTTCTGGCCGCCTGGTACTTTGAGCCTCTGTTGACTCGGTGTGATATTAATAAGAGGTAGACCCTGTATAAATGTACGTGCATTGGCGTTGCGTTTCGTGATACACATATCTTTTTGTATGTTAGACTACACGACGTAATTTTTGCAACTCCGCAATGAATATTGAAAGGCGATGAAATCACGCAGCGAATTCACCCTTTATGGACAAGGTCTAATAACACCATAATTACCATATCGAGGCCGTTGAGTATCTAAGGTCCAAACTTAGATTTCATGTGACTTTGTACAGGTTAATAAATAAATATATAGGGACGATTCATACAGATTGAGCTAGCCCCAAAGTAAGTTGGAAACTTGTGTTATGGGATACTCAATGATATTATATTTTATAACAAATACATATATGGATAAACATCCAAGACCCAAGGCCAATCAGAAAAAGTTCGTTTTTCATCATGACCCGACCGGGGATCGAACCCGGGACCTCCTGGGTGGCGGTCTGGCGTGGTAACCATTGCGCCACGGAGGTCGTCAAGTTATTGTTATACTAGCTAAACGTGACTTAGTAACTTTGATGGCGTGTATCATCGTGTTCTTTTTGCTACAGGTAAGTTATTCCATAGTCTGATGTGTAGCTCAGGTGGGAGAATTTCGAAGCCGATAGGATCGAAGAAGGAGAACTATGTGACCTGGACACTGGTCGCATATAACGGAGTTCTGCAAAAGGAGTCTAAGGTTTTCTGGTGGGAGGTCATCGGGGCCACAGTAACAACCGTATCCACACGGGAATAGGGTGTAATGAGTCCAAATAGCGACTTGAACACCCGCCTGTGCCCCGCAGGCGTCCCACCCTATAATAATAAAATAATAAATAGTCTGATGGCCTAGATAAAGAAGGATTGGTCGAGGAAATTTGGAAGAATGAACAGTAATTAGATGGGATTCTTATCAGATTCCTACGTCGTACTTTTACAAAACGCCCTCCAAGTTCCAGGTCTCTACGATCAGCTATTTAAGCTGTGCATTGATTCATCAATCAGTCAGTTATTCTGGACAAAGCATTTTGTATGTTTAGATTTATACATTTTTACGAGGAAATGTGGTAGCCCAGTGGGTCAGAGATTAGCTAATATGATGATTACTAGTTAATATTACTGGGTTCCTGGTTAAATCCTTTACTGCTTCTATTCTGCACCAGGATTACAGAAGTAGAACGGACGTAACGTTTTTGAATTCTTTGGTTAAGGAATCATAAACTGTATTTAAAAATGATTTTAAAGGTTATCAGACTGTGAGTTATTAGATGATGCTGGTGGAAAAATAAAATTATGAAAACGTCCTTAATTGGGAGCTTTTAAAAAGCTGTGACGTAACATTTTATAAAAGATAAAAATAGAAATTCCTTTGTCCCTTAAAATAACTCGTCCCTTACAGCTAGGTATTATTAGAAGCCTAAAAAGCCTTTTGTCAATACTCACAGCCAGTTTTTTAGGACAAGATTAATCCGAATGGCGAGGATCATTATAACTTGGGACTTGGATATTATTTAAAGTTGGTTTAGTTTCATTTAGAAATTCTATTGTAGCAATTACTTAAAACAGCTACGTTTGGAGTGGTAAAACATTTTATGAATTGAGTTAGTTCGGCCAGAGAAATAACATCCTTTCACAAAATATCGACTTAAGGTAACGGTGCGATTTGTTCGGTAAATGTAAATAGCGATACTTTTCTGGACGGTTCAATGACTCTTTGGCCCGGATGTTTAACGTGTGGCCCGCTTGATTGTCTGCCTGCTGTATAACATAAAAAATACCAAACATTCGTGTATATTGGTAAGAAGAAAAGGGTTGGATTACAAAGCTCATTTCTATTTTCTTTGATCATATCAACCCATAATCATCCCACTGCTGCAGGGATACGGGTCTCCCTTCAATCGAAGGTGATTAGAGCGTACTCTGCCACGCTGCTCCAATGCGGATTGGCAGAGGCCGGTGTTTTCAAGCCGCCCGAAGGCCACCGACTAGCATCTTTCGACAACAGCCGAGACCGACGGCTTAACGTGTCCTCCGAAGCACGGAGAAGCTCGACATAACAAAACCCATCCAAAGACTGGCTAGGGTCGACGTCGCTTAACTTGCGTGTTCATAGAGTGCGATACACAACAACGCACCATTTCCTGTTGGACCAACAACCAACAACGCCATCAAGCTCCTCATCGAATCTTCTTTGGTAGGTACCTTCACTTAATGATGTTTACTTAATTATATTATTGATTTCTTTGTGTACAGGATGTCCTGATTTCCATGAAAATTAAGTAGGTCTCATGTAATTTATTTGAAACGTAATTTCGTTAATGCCTTCTATTGTTTGCTTTTTAGACATTTTTAACAAAAGAGGTTAAAAGGGATGGTGGACTTTAGTAATGCCCGTTTTCACAATCAATTCCTGAATGTTGAAGTATTAAACACCTTTTTCTGTGTCAAAATCCTTGTTTTTGGTACGTGTAAGACAAAAAGTACAGACAAGCTGTGCGGTACTGAGATTTTGCGTTTTGGACATTTAGACACCACTACTTCTCTCGCTCGCTCGCAAACTAACTGAAGGGTGGTGGTGTGCATGTGCACCATTACAATGCCACAAAATCTCAGTACCGGACAGCTTGTCCACACTACAAGGATTTGGACATGGAGAAAGCGTTTAGGAGACTTTAAAATGTTTATAATTGTTGGTGAAAACAGGTAGAAGAATCTGATTGTAAAGCCAAAATGACATCTTTTTACGTGTTTCCTAGTGAGCGTTGATAGGCAATTTCTCAACTAGAAATCATTGAAGGGAGAAGGAAGAAACGAAAGAAGGAGAAGGAAAATGGTAAAGGTCAAATGAAATATGTTGCGAAAATGGAGAAACAGAGACGAAATTGCGTGAATCTTACATAATTATTTACTCTCACAAAAGTATTTATTAAATCCAATTACATTTTATTTCGTATTGAAATATTTATTGTGAATATACAATTAATTGTATTTAATTATAATTATCTTTATTATCATTCGGTTATTTATACATTTTAATTATGCAATAATTAATATTATTTCTGTTTAATATTAATCAACTTACTTTCGAGTTGGTGTTTCGCTGAATAATTTATTCAAATTATTTGTTTTTCTGGAATTTCTGAGGTTATATTTTCGTAATTCAATTATTATGTTAAAAACTTAGTTACTTAGGGCCGACTGTTTGATCAGTAGTTGAGTATACTAATGGTTAAAATTGGTAGCAATTTTTAACAAATAGTTTGCTTAACTACCGATCAAACAGTCGGCCCTTAGTATCGGTTACACTTAAGATCCGAATCTAGTGCCAAGTATATACTTGGAACTACTGCTATAGGAGTAGTTCCAAGTATATACTTGGCACTAGATTTCCAGCGAAATTCAACGATTGTCAAAGTTAAAAATACTTCATTCTGTGGGCCCTCGGGGGGCACTTAGACACGTCATTTACAATGAGAGTGTTACATAATAATATTATTCTGTATTAAATAAATAAGCTACTCTATAAACTACCACCATTTCGGAAACAAAGCAAAATGACCAACCGGTAAAATAAATGGCGAAAGAAAACTGGTTACGGCTTTTTTTAGGGTTCCGTAGTAAACTACAAGGAACCCTTATAGTTTCGCCATGTCCGTCTGTCTGTTCGCGGTCTAGCGCCTAGACGCTTAATGCTAGGAAGCTATAATTTGGTATGAAAACACACATTAACAATGCTGACAAAGTGCTGGAACAAAATATTGAAAAAAAAAATTTTTTGGGGTGCCCCCCTACATGTAAATTAGAAATGGATTTTTTTCCGTGCCCACACCATGTTGTTAGATAGGTCGTGCATTTATCGTATCGTTAGATAGGTCTCTTCAAAACATTGAGGATGTGGGAAGATATTTTCCGATACAATGATCCGCTTGCGAATTATTTACAATTAACGTGTCAATTTTCGTTTTGCACGGTGGTCCCCTCTATCTCCGAAAGTCATGTGTTTAAAAATTTGAAAAAAATCATGGTAATATACGTAGTACTATTATCTATTCTGTGGTAATAGTCCATATTAATATAGTGAACCTTCAAGGAAAACTATAACGGTTAAATAGGCACTACTAGTTACCGAGTAATAGCCGACGAACTTATGAAGTAAAATTTATTTGACGAAAATGTACAAATGTCATACATAGAATACGCATTGTACTCATCTGCAGGCAAGAAATGCATAGCCAATACGGAACCCTACATTATGCGTGGCCCGACACGTACTTGCCCGGTTTTTTGTTATAATTAGCTTGTTATACTTTTTGTGATGACATAGTGTTGCTTTATCGCATTATAGTGATTTGTAATCGATTCATTTAAATGATGTTTTGAGCTTTTTCTGTGGCAAGTAGCGCGGCGCTTCAAATGTCTGATGGCTCTACACTCAACAAACAGCCAATTTCTGAAATGCTTTAAGAGAGGTAGGGCACAGCGGATCATTTGCTCAAATCGGAGCAGCCCTTCTGAGGAAGGACCTCCACGTTACAGAAGATCGTAGCCAAATAGCATTGGTCTCGGCCATGTTGTATTCCTACGGTGAGTAAGGTCTCCAGAACTCCACCTGGGGCGTTGGGAGGGTTAGCAACGCGTGAGTGACCCACGGTATTGCAAGCGTTTCTAGGTTACGGCCGAATGCTTGCTTGCTACCTTTGTGGCATTATTTTTTTTTATCCAGATAGTTATAGAACTGATGATATTATATGCCTATACGTTTGTATGAGTGTATGTAAATGAATAAACATTTTGAATTCGATTCGATTTAATTCGTATTATTCGATCACGTTGGATAACCAATTAAATCCCTCCTTGATTGGGTTCATGTCCAGTTACGTATTTGTTGTAGTACAAACGTATACACAGCGTATGTCAATAAGTAATGGATATTGTACAGACAAATTTGTTGAAACACATATAACTCAAAACAAAATAATGGCCACTCGTACGTAATTTCGTACTTAATAAAGTAAATGCGACCTGCTGGCAGCAGCCTGCATCCAGCGGCTACCTGCCTATTTGAATAAAAATATTTGACTTTATCGTTTTTTTAAGACACTTAAAAGTGGTGCTTGTTTTGAGTTTAATTAGTATAATAATTGCAACTGCTTGTCGGTTAAGATGGTTGTATTGAAAAATCATCTTGCCACATCCCCACATTCATTAAGGAAAAAGAAATTGGGTAGTTAGATCTCTTACTCACCGAACGAAACTGCTTCACGCCGATTTCCTGTGAGAGGGTTGTACGTCAGGCTATCTGTCCCATTTCATAAATGCTCCACCACTCCAATAATCACATTTCCTTTTCGTTTGATTTTTCCTAAAAATAAATTCAAACAAAATAACAACGTCAAATAGAAAATACAAATTGCAAACCTGTTGTCCAACATTTTACAAATACAAACGGAAAATGCTTTGTTTTGATAATATTTTCGTATACTGAAAACTACGTGGTTCCGTCCGGCTATTAATTTATCAATGTCATACATACTCTTCACCGATATTCCTTCTTTCGTAAAATAATTAATGTTGTGTTTGATTTATTATGAAAATAAATGTATCGATATTAATGTTTGGGACCTTTCTTAGCGTCAGCGCTATTTATAACTTGTTGACAATTAGAAAACATTAGCGACAAAATGTCTTCCTCGTATTGTGTCCCTGGATGTGTATTTATCATCATTAATGTTATTTCATTACACGTTAAACTTAAGCTAGAAACATATATACGTGGTGTTACCGTAAGTGTAGGTAATATTTGTGGTAGATCGTGGTTTTGCGGCGGTTGTTATATTTTGTGGCGTTGGTGACACGAAATAAAAATAAATATTCCGATTTCCGATAAGTATAAGTAAGACATAAGTACTAACGTACGTTGTTAGTACTAATGTCTCGATGCTGTGAACCTTTCAAAACAATGTCATGTCATGGCGTTGTTAATAAAAGATACATACATTTAGTTCTTCGGTATTAGTTCATCAAAAACAGCTCAAATACATTTCTTACAACAGTGTCAAGCTATGTTTTTTTTTCTTATTTGGCTTGGCAGTTGTAATGATCGCTTTTTAACTTAATATGAATAGGAAAATACTAATATATCACTGGCTCACTACTACACCAGCTCAGAGGCTCAGGCGCACGTCCTGCCCGCAACGCGACTCCCTCTCGGTTGACAACTGCACGGCTACCGCCCTCTACTGGTGTACATGAGACAATGTATTATATCTATTGTATAGATACAAACACTACATCCCTTCCTTTTAATCATTTTTATTTATTGCAAATTAATATATGTAATTATAGTTATATGTCTAAATTATAATTTACTTAATCAATCACCATTACATCAAATACTTATTGATTTATTAAATCTTTCGTCGTGTCCTCTCCATTTTCATTGGTCTCGTCTTCTACTGATTTCCATTGTCCTTCCACACGTTTCAGATGAATCACATTCCGTCGCAGTTTATGCCCAGTTTCTTCATTTCTTATCATCACATCACTTCCTACTGATTTTTCAACTACATAGGGTGCAGGGTTAAAAGTAGTTGATAATTTATTCGTCTTTTCCATTTCTTTTACGTACACCTTATCACCTTCTGTCAGTTCTGGATTTTCCGCTTTTCTCTTTAGATCTCCATAAACCTTCCCCTTTTCCTTTTGTAATTTATCTCGGTCTCTAACTTCGGTATCATTATCCGCTTCATTTATATCTTTCAACATAGGGATTTTATCCCTATTCATTCTTTTGAAAAAAAGTTCTGATGGAGTCTTTCCTGTAACTGAATGAGGAGTGGAATTGTACGGTGGCCTCGAAGATAGGAGGACCATTTTAGAAAAAAGTCGCTTGCACATCTTGTAAGCGGATTTCTTTGTTACCAAACAGGGTTTTTGTTTATTAGAGCCACATGTGTCCACTAGGATGTTGGATGTTGCAACCAAAAATCATCCTAAAGATGGTCCTGCTATCCTCGAGGCGACTGTACATCATTAGGTATTCATATAATGTGTCTTTCATATCTCGCTTTTCAAAAGAACTTATTTTCAGACGTTTTACTATGTCTTTATTTTGTCGCTCTACTTCTCCGTTCATTTGTGGCCAATATGGCACAGTACTAAAAAGATTAATATTACACGCTCGACAAAAATCCTTAAATTCTTCACTGACGAATTGTTTGCCATTATCAGCGGTGATAGACAATGGATAGCCCAGCCTACTAAAAAGTTCTTTTAAGATTTTAATAATTTGAGAACTCGTAATAGTTCTTGTAATTTTTATCTCTTTATAACGACTATAGTAATCGACAATGACTAAGATATAATCATTACTAGGTAAAGGCCCCAATAGGTCCATTGCAATATCAACCCATGGTTCAGATGGAAGTTCTCTGCGTTTCATCGGTGCTGGAGGATTCGGCAGACTAACCAAAGTGCAGCCTTTGCAGCTCTTTACCATCATCTCGACGTCCCTATCTATCCTAGGCCACCAAACTTTAGATCGCAAGCGACTCTTCATAGAAACGATTCCTGGGTGGCCCTCATGAGCTGCTAGTAAAACCTGCTTCCTGAGGTTCTGTGGAATGACAATCCTATGTCCTCTTAAAAGGACATTCTCAAAAAAACATAACTCATCTGAGAATATTTTATATGATTTTACAGATTCATCCCATTGATGATTATAAATTCCTCTTTTAAGAGGGCGCACACAGGCGTTAGCTCAGTTTAGCGAAAACTGAACTTTTCGAAGCTCTTAATATCTATAAAAAACTTTTCTAACAGACTTATGAATTACACAAAATGTTAGACAATATTGTTGCCTAAATAGTTAGTAGAAAACATTTTGTCATGTAATGGAATATTTATGAATGCTATCGTGATAACCGAATAGTGTTTTCTCGATTTCACGTTCAGTGCCAACTTCGGATGTCAAAATATCCCCGTAATGCTGCCAATTGTAAGAAATAAATTATAAAATCTAACGGCAAATATACTTAAGCATATAGTTAGTAGAACATTTTTGTAATTTTTTGTTACATAAATAAGATATTAACATCCAAACTAAGTGAAATTACGAAGAAAGTCAAGTCGTTGTTATGTTTGTTTTCACCATTAAATCTTAGTTATTTTGTGTCAATATTATCATCATCTAAGAGATAAACGTATTCCCTAAAATCTAGGCGCCAAAATTTATGTAAAATGTTTACCATTGTTTTTCTACCAATTTTTGAATATAGCCATAAAACCACTATAAAACCGCGCGCGTCTTTTGTTACGACTCAGTCCAGCCGCCGGCTCTGCGGAGAGTGGTCACGTCGCTCCGGCGCAGGACCTGACCGCACGTAACCTTTGTGCCCATACGCAGTGCAAACCGTGTAGCGCGACCGACAATCTAGATACTTTGGTAAGTAAAATATGACTTTTTGTTGATAATGACGACGAACTATTTACTTTTTTAGTGACAACAACATAATATGTTTCAGAGTATGGGGAACAAAAAAAAGCAGTTTTTATCGAAAAAAAGAAAAAGACGAAATGTTGAAAATTTAAATAAAGCAAGGCCTAAAAGGCCATAAATTATAATATATGACAAGTTCTACTAAGGAGGTCGATTATTGCGAAATCGTAAAAAAAATTGCTGTTTCATATGTTTCAGTCCGTATGATGAAGGAGGACACGAAGAGGAAGAAAAACAAGAGCCCGTACTTTTTCATCCTTCAAAATGAAAACCATCCTGGTGATGGAATTGAATCCCAATCCCAACCAAAGAATCATTTCTCTTTATAACCCATTTGTTCATCTTTTCGTCTTTTTGAGATTGTGGGTGAACCGCTAGTCTCACAAACTTGGCTATGAGGTCTAATAAAAGCTAGTTAAATCTACTACAAAGTATTTTCAGTGACGGTTCTTCGTAGGTTACGTGGTTTTTTCCAATATTTCGCGAAGTACGTAAAACTTGAAAATTTCAATGTTTGGTAAAATTAGGTCATATATGAAAAGCCACAACTTGGCTCCTATGGTATCAATAGAGCTGCGATTGGTCTCACATTGTAGGTAATGTATGTAATTTAATACATATAGATGTAGAAAACATTGTGAAAAATGCATAGTTTTAGTCCTGGAGCAAAAATTTCTAAAATTTCGCAATTTTTTCAGAAACTGCTACCTGCTGATGGTTTTAATTATGGATTTTTTCTGCAATGGAGTAACTTATAGCAATTATTTTTCCTTTTTTGGATAGAAAACAATTGTAGATCTTACTCAAATTAAGTATTTACGAAATTAGCAAGGCCTTTTTAAATATTTTAATTGAATTTTTGTTGAAAATTTCACAAAATCAAAATTTGTTTTCTAAAATTTTTGCTTTTATTTCCGTATGGTTAAAAAATAACACGATTTTGTACTGTGCATTACAGACCAATATCATAACTCTCCAAATATGGCAAAAAAAATCGAATTACAAGGTTTTTTTAAATAAAATTTTGAATGAATGATTGAGGTAATTATTCAAAAATATTTTATATTTTAAAATTTCTTGAAAATGGTTCACTTTTGCATTACACTATTTGCGTCAATAATGTTGTAAATAATCTCCCCCATCACTCCATAAGACATTCCGGTCTAATTTCTAATATACATTGAGTCTGTATACATTGAATCTTTTGCCTATATTACCCATTATACCTTCATTTTGTTTATTTGAGATTGTAAGTAAACTATTAGAATTCACAGACTTCGTTTTGAGTTCAAATAAAAGCTAAATAAATGTACTACAGAATATTTAGTGACCTTTCTTCATAGGGCAAATAGTTTTGCAAATATTTTGCGAAATACGTAAGTAAAACCTAAAAATTGCAGTTTTCGAGATTAATGGGATTAATTATAGATGAGATTATTTATATGTACCTATATCTATTACGAGTACTTTATTGTTATTGTTAGATTTCCTTTTATTTTGATGCTTACAATTATTATTTTCAAATGTATTCTAAGGAAGTCAATAGAACTACTTATTATTTATATTAAATTACCTCAATTTATTTACATATAGATTATTGTTATTAAATTGTGTATAAATAGTGAAATCTAATCGGTTATTTTGTAAAATGTAAAATGTATATTTAAAATGCATTGTTAATCAAAGTAGCTATTATTTAACTTTTTTCGGAATATACAATTAAGTAGGGTAGATGTAAGAAAACATGCCTTTAAAAGGGGCGCGAATGTAGACGAACATTCATTCTGTGATCGATTGTCAAAGTGTACTAGTTACCTAAGATACAGTAATAAATACTAAATTGAACCTATTTTGTTATTATTTCCTTCTGATTCCTACATCAGAAGTGGGATAGTAATTAAAATGGTTAGTGATAAAGATAATAGTGACAATGGTGATCATCGCTCACGTGCCCGCTCAAGACGTTCTCCACGGCGAAAGCGTCGCCGCCACCATAGCACCAGCACCAAGTCCGATTCGTCGAGCTCGGATAGAAGCAGGAATACGCGAACTCGTCGCCATAAGAAGAAGCACAGGCGCGATAAACATAGATCGCGACATGCAGCGGCGAGATATTTGGATGGAAGAAAGGAGACTAGTATAGAGGGAAATAATTATTCACAGGCGAGTAATATTTTAGCAATTGTTTTTTTTTCCCTTTCTTAATTATTATTTCGTTTATTCTTCTTTGTTTTAATACCCTACTAGTTCTACCTTGTCTAATTATGAGAGTTTTTGTTTTACCTTCAAGAATAGTTTTATATTTTGGGAAAAGTATACACATATTAAGCTTAACTCCCATGACGTCTATACTTTCTTTGGTAAAAAGTTATAGGTAAATGACCATCTTTGTATTATGTTTATTTATTTTTACTTTTATTGGGGTCATTTCTTTTTATAATACCGGATTCGTATTTTGTTAGCCCTACCCACTACTTACCTATTTTTTTTTAAATATTACAATACCTACCCTAAATTTGCTTCGTAAATGGTAGCTTTCAGCAAACAAACTCATTTTATCGTGTTTTCTAGTATAATGAGCATGAAAGTAGGAAGTGCTTACCACGTGACAAACAAACTTGTCAACATATGATGTTTCGTTTTATTTTTATTTTTTTTCCTTCTTTCGCTATAGCTTGATTCTTTTTCCGACTATATATGTACCATTGTATATGTACTTTTCAGGGAGATAATCGATCAGCCACAGCTGTTTCACCGCTACAGCACGCTTCTCTTCGGGAAGCAGAGCAGCCACGAGAGTCGCAGATGGCGGCTTCAGTTTCAACACCAACGAATAATGGTGAACCTCCTTTTCAAAGTACAAGTAAGACTAATTTATCACTTAATGTTGATGATATTTCGCAATTAATTCGAAGCTTGTCACGATCAAATTCTCAAATGACTTATGATAAAAATATCATACCTACTTTTGATCCCGCGCAAAAGAATCAACGTATAGAGGGGTGGATAGCCAAGGTTAATGAATGCGCGAAAATTTACAAATGGACTGACGAACAAACGTCACATTATGCTTTGCCCAAGTTAGGTGGCCACGCTAGGAAATGGTATGAAGGTCTTCATACGATCCTTTTAACTTGGACTGAGTGGCAGGATAGACTTACTAAAGCCTTTCCATCTGAAAGCAATTACGGAGCAGTTTTGACCGAAATGTTAGATAGGCGAATGAAGTTAGGAGAATCAGTAGACGATTACTACTATGATAAAATGATGTTATTAAATTTATGTGGTATCGAAGGGAAAAAGGCAGTTGACTGCCTTATTTTTGGAATAGACGATAGGATGATTAGGGCTAGTGCGTCCTCAGCAAGGTTTATAGAACCTGAGAATTTACTTAAATTTCTTAAAGATTTGTGCAAAGAAGCTAATCAGCGATTTATAAAACGAAATTCTAATTTCAACACTTCTGAAATTATGTGTTACAAGTGCCATAAAACCGGACATCGTAGTAATCAATGTCGTGTAGTAGGAACAGAGCTCTTTTGTTTCAATTGTAAAGAGAAAGGACATACATTTAATAAATGTTCAAAACCAGTGATAAAATGTGACAAATGCAATAAGATAGGGCATAAGACTACTGATTGTTTTAGAAATTCAAATAACATAAATAATAACAATAAACTCGCCGAAAAGAAAACCATGCTTACTCAAAAATCAATGTCGGATTCTAAATACTACAAAACGGCAGTAATCAATAATAAGTTTAGTGTTCAAAGTTATATTGATTTCGGAAGCGATTGCACCTTAATTCGCCAGGATATTGTAGAAAAATATTCTTTACCCAAGCTATGTAGCGACGTACCAAATATTCGCGGTTTTGGTAATAATATATCAACACCGTTGGGTAGGACTCAATTGAGTTTGACGATAGGAGAGGTTACGGCAGATGTGGAAGCATATATTGTCGAATCCTCGTTGCTTTCAGAGCCTTTGTTAATTGGGCAAGACTTTACTGAACGAAAAGATATTCTAGTCATTAAAACTCATGATAAATTGGATATATTAAAAAGAAAAAAGATTGATGATGTATTTAATTTACCATTGGAGAACACAAATGCCAAAGTTGTCTTACGAATAAAAGTAGATACAGTCGTAGAGAAATTTGATTTTGTAAATTGTGTTGACGAAAATAATTTAACTTGTGATATATTTATTGAGAATAGTCTGAGAAAACTAGAAAAAGCGAACTATTGTATTATGGGTGGCGTTTATAATATTAGAAATGGCAGATGCCAAATAGCTGTCCACAATCTTTCTAAAGATCCAATCTTCTTAAGTAACGCTACTATACTTGTACGTGGCCAACATATTAACTCAATTAACTCACCAGACGAGAACTACGAATTGAGATGCAATCAAATCAATAGTAACGCCCCAATTCCTATAACTTTGTCCGATGTTAAAATTAATCCTAATCTTACACAGGGTCAGCAATTATTAGTCCTAGAATTAATAAATAAATATAGAGATTGTTTTGCGCAAAATTTATCTGAGTTGGGATGCACAAATATCACGGAGATGCAAATTGAATTAGATGATCCTACCCCTGTTGTTTACCGGCCTTATCGACTAAGTTATTCAGAAAGGGAAATAGTTAGAGATATGGTTAAAGAGCTTATGGATAATGACATTGTAGAAGAATCTAATTCTTTTTACGCAAGTCCCATAATTCTTGTACGGAAAAAGACCGGGGGCTACCGATTGTGTGTAGATTTCAGAGCATTGAACCGTAAGACTAAGAAAGATCATTTCCCTATGCCGAGAATAGATGATCAGTTAGATATGCTTAATGGAAATAAATATTACACTAGTTTAGATCTTGTCAGCGGATATTACCAAATTCCAATCAGTAATGACTGTAAACACCTCACCGCTTTCATTACCCCAGACGGGCTATATCAATTTAAAAAAATGCCCTTTGGACTTGTTAATTCTCCAGCAGTATTCCAACGAACCATCAACCAAGCGTTAGGAAATTCTAGGTTTGATTCCGCGCTGGCCTATATGGACGATATACTAATACCCGGGAAAGATTTTGAAGAAGAACTTGAACGATTAGAAAATTCCTTTAAATTATTACGAAATGCTAAGCTTACTCTGAATATACAAAAATGCAACTTCTTTCAAGAAGAGTTAGAATACCTTGGTTACGAGATAGGTGAGCACGGGATTAGACCTGGAAAAGCTAAAATCTCTTCTGTAGAACAGTTTCCAACACCACGCAATGTACATGAAATCAGGCAATTTATCGGATTAGCCAGCTATTTCAGAAAATTTATATATAACTTTGCGGGGATCGCTAGACCATTGACTGATTTGACTCGAAAAGGCATTGCATGGTGTTGGGGCACTGAACAGGATGATGCTTTCGTGAATTTAAAAACAGCATTAATTGAACGTCCTGTTTTAGGCATATATAATCCAGAAAATGAGACATACTTACACACTGACGCCAGTAAACATGGGCTAGCCGGAATACTTTTACAAAAGGCTAAAGACCATGATAAAATAAAGCCAATAGCATACTTTAGCCGTAAGACTACTCTAGATGAACAAAACTACCATGCCTATGAATTGGAAACATTGGCAGTAGTTGCATCTTTACAAAGGTTTAGGGTATATCTCTTGGGTATTTCATTCACTGTAGTTACAGACTGCGCTGCTCTGAGATCTACATTCGCAAAACGAGATCTAATACCACGAATAGCACGGTGGTGGATTGCTATACAGGAGTTTGATTTAAATATACAGTACAAACCTGGCCACGCAATGGCTCATGTAGATGCCCTTAGTCGGAATCCAAACCCTTATGAATTGAATGATGAGAAATGTAATGCGAACCCTGTTCCTAGTATTTTTAAAATATCCCAAGAAGACTGGCTACTCACATTACAGCTAAAAGACACAGAAACTCAGCGTATTAGGAAAATCTTAGAGAATACTGAATATTCCGAGTGTAAGAAAAATTATGTCCTTAAAAATAATAAGTTGTTTCGTAAAGTTGATGACCAATTGAAATGGGTTGTTCCCAAAGTAGCCCGTTTTCAATTGTGTAAATTAAATCATGATGACTTAGGTCATTTCAGTTTAGAAAAGACATTTAATAAGATTAGTAAAGATTTTTGGTTTCCAAAAATGAAACGATTTATAAAAAAATATGTTCGTTCGTGTTTAGAATGCGCTTATAGCAAAGAGCCAGCAGGTCCCAAAGAGGGACTTCTCCATCCGATACACAAGGTAGATAAACCTTTCGATACTGTCCATATAGACCATCTAGGGCCTTTCGTTAAGAGTGCTAAAGGGAATGCTTACCTTTTAGTAATGGTGGACGGATTCACTAAATTTTGTCTACTTAAGCCTTTGAGAAGCTTGAAGTCTACTCCTACAATAAAAGCTCTAGAGGATATCTTTTTTACTTTTAGTTTTCCCAATAGGTTAATCTCGGACCAAGGAACATCTTTCACTTCCAATGAATTTGAGCAGTTTGTTAAGACTTCCAATATTAATCATATCCTTAATGCCGTTGCCTCTCCACGAGCTAATGGACAAGTGGAGAGGTATAATAGGACGATACTTAACGCTTTAACTGCGTACACTGATAAGATAGGTGAAAAACACTGGGATCAAGCGTTAGGTAAACTTCAGTTTGGTCTAAATAACACACTTAATAAAGGGATAGGAAAGTCTCCATCGGAAGTTCTCTTTGGCATACAAATGGTAAGCAGAGGAGATAATATTTTCAACTCGATACTGGACGAAACTCGGAAAATAAATGACATAGGTGATCTAAGAGGAAAAATAACTAAATATATCGAAAAGGATCAAATGTTACAAAAGAATAGGTATGATAAAAATAAAATAAGAGCAAAAATTTACAACATAGGAGATTTAGTAAAAATTTTAAAACCACTTGCACATAATGAAGGCAAAAGTAAGAAGTTGCTTCCCAAATTTACTGGTCCTTTTAGAATCACAAATGTTCTTGAAAACGATAGATATGAAGTGTCCAGCATACCTGGCACAAATATAACACACAGAGATTATTGTAATGTCTGGGCAGCTGATCGCATTAAACCTTGGATATCTACTTGTACTGTCGTTGACTCGAAAGATAAAAACAGTAGTAATAGTAGTAATGATACTGATACCGATAATTAATTATCGTAAGTTAGATTGCAATATGTAAGTTACTCGCTAATTTAATTATTGTTAAAGTTAATATTTTTGCTGAGTTAATATTGACAACTCATTGTAATAAAATAATGAGTTAAGATAACGAAAAAATTTTATGTTGCTAGAATCGTTTTGAGATTATATTTGTATTGATTAATGTTTATAAAGTATGTATGATGTTTAATTATGAATTAATATATTGTAATTCAATGAAGTAGTGATAGTTGAATGAGTTTACAGACAAATGCTTGATGTTGATAGAACCATCAGTATTTTGTTTAAGTAGGTAGATCGTACTTGATGTTGATAGAACCATCGGTACTTTTAGAATAGATTTTGTACTTGATGTTGACAGAACCATCGGTACTTTTAGAATAGATTTTGTACTTGATGTTGACAGAACCATCGGTACTTTTAGAATAGATTTTGTACTTGATGTTGACAGAACCATCGGTACTTTTAGAATAGACTTTGTACTTGATGTTGACAGAACCATCGGTACTTTTAGAATAGATTTTGTACTTGATGTTGACAGAACCATCAGTACTTGATTTTGAGAAAATGCATTTTACTTGATGTTGATAGAACCATCAGTACTGTGTTTAAGTTTGGAACTCATCATATCTGATGTTGATAGATCCATCGATATTTTCAGCATGCCTAAGTGGCCATTTATGATAAAATTATAAAATATTTGATTTTGACACTATATGATGTATAAATATGTATTTGATTATGATAGATAAACGAATAATTATTTAAAGATCTAGATATAATGACGTGAAAGAAAATTGAACGAAACATTTGATGTCGACAGATCCATCGATATTTTGTTCAAATGGAAATGTTTTTCGTTAAGTGTCATGTATGAACTTTTATTTTAAGTTTGAGGACAAACTTAATGTCAGGAAAGGCCGAATGTTAGATTTCCTTTTATTTTGATGCTTACAATTATTATTTTCAAATGTATTCTAAGGAAGTCAATAGAACTACTTATTATTTATATTAAATTACCTCAATTTATTTACATATAGATTATTGTTATTAAATTGTGTATAAATAGTGAAATCTAATCGGTTATTTTGTAAAATGTAAAATGTATATTTAAAATGCATTGTTAATCAAAGTAGCTATTATTTAACTTTTTTCGGAATATACAATTAAGTAGGGTAGATGTAAGAAAACATGCCTTTAAAAGGGGCGCGAATGTAGACGAACATTCATTCTGTGATCGATTGTCAAAGTGTACTAGTTACCTAAGATACAGTAATAAATACTAAATTGAACCTATTTTGTTATTATTTCCTTCTGATTCCTACATTATACTTCTCCATAATCGATAGGTATTAATACACGAGTAAAGATACATTATTTGTATTTATTTCCAAACGAGACATGAACAATGCCGAAAAAAATTTTTAATTACATAATAACAATACTTATGTTCTACATAGAAATAGGTCTGTAGCTAAAATCACATGAACTTCGAGTCTACTATTATATTAAATAGTGAAGTCTTATCATAAAAGTATCAAAATCATTTGTCTTCGCCGGCGCACGCTCATGTTCGTGGCTCAGTAGTTTCGTAAAATAACACGCTTCGATTTTGAGTTGCGTTGATTTGGGTGCGCGCTCTTAACGTTGATAATTTCTTGATCACTCTCAGATTCCTTTACTATTTGTTGCATTGAGGTTGCAGAAGGTCTCGCAAGTTCGACTACCTGATAAACATGATTCTCTTCTGATGATTGAATTGACTGATCCGAGTAATTACATAGCCGCGATAATGGGTCCGCAATATTGGTCTTACCCGGTTTATATTTTACAACATAGCGATATGCTTGGAGTCGCAAAACCCACCTTTGGACACGAGCGCATGGTTTTGATCTTGGACTGAACAGAAATTCTAATGGCTTGTGATCTGTTATCAAATCAAATTCTTTACCGAAAAGAAACGCATTAAAATGTTCGATTGCCCATACCAGAGCTAATGCCTCCTTTTCTGTTTGGCTATATTTTCTTTCACACTGACTAAGTGTCCTATTTCCATATGCAATAATCCTTGGTCCTTTACTATCAATCTGTACTAAGACTGCTCCTAGGCCTACAGGGCTGGCATCCGCTATAACTTGAGTCTTGTCCTTTACATCATAATAGCCCAAAGTTTCTATTTTAGCTAATCTTTCTTTTAAATTTTCAAACGCTTTATCATGATTGCCCTTCCAATATCCTTCTATGCTCGCCTTTTTTCCTAGTTTCTGTCTTAGTATTTCTTTCAAAGGTTCTGTTGTCGTGGCCAAATTTGGAATCCATTTATTTATATAATTTACTAAACCTAAAAAACTTTGTAATTCTTCTATTGTTTTTGGTGCTCGAAATTCATTTATGCTCTTTATATATTTAGGCAATGGTTTTACTCCTTCCGGTTTTAATTCGTGTCCCAAAAAATATATTGTCTGTACTTTGTAAATACATTTCTCCTGATTTAGTAATACATTATTTTGTTTCAATACTTCCATCACTTTGGAAAGTCGTAAGTCGTGTTCTCTCTCGTTACTCCCCCAGATTAATATGTCATCTATTAAGTTTGTAGTTCCTTCGCATTTTATGAGCATCTTCTCCATAATTTTTTGAAAGAGTTCCGGAGCACATGTCACACCAAACAAAAGTCTTTTATATCTGTAAAGACCATTTGAAGTTATGAAAGTAGTCAAATATCTTGAATCCGGGTGTAATTCTATTTGGTGAAAAGCGTTTTTTACATCAAGTTTTGAAAAATATTGTGCTTTCTTTATCTTTGGTAATAAGCTTTCCATACAGGGCAATGGATGATTCTCTCTTAATATAGCTGCGTTGGCGCGTCGCATATCAACACATAAGCGTACATCACCGTTATCCTTAAGAATTGGGACTATAGGAGAAACCCATGGTGAAGGTTCATGAACCTCTTCAATTATATCTAAATCTAGCAGTTCTTTAATCTTCTTATTTATTCTTTCTTCTAATGGTATTGGTATTCTCCGGTAAGGTTGCATAACAGGTTTCACTGATGAATCAATAGGAATTTCGATTAAAGTATCCTTAAATTTCGGAAATGTTTTATTTAACTCCTGTTCAACTTGATTTACGTCCACGCCTAACTTCAGAACACCCAGTCGCAATGCAGTATCTTTGCCCAGTAAGTTACGTGACCCATCTTCAATAACATAAATCGTAGCATCATCCATTTTTCCATTTGCTTTTATTACTGTTTCAAATGAACCTTTAATTTGTAATGGTGTTTTACTTCCATATGCTAATAGTATTTTATTTGGCTCTTTCACTTGTTTGCCACATATTACCTTGTTTTTCTTTAAATATTCCCAGGTCCTATAGGATATTAAATTTAATTTGCACCCAGAATCTATCAACATTTCTAAATGTACTCCTCCTATTTCGCATTTGATTGTTGCATCGTCATTCAAATTAAATATGTATTGTACTCCTTCGTCTTCCAGAGAATTTACAGTAGTTTCTTTTCGTTGTTGCTTGTTATAGTTTTTACCCCTTTCTTGGTTTTGGGCGAGTTTACGTTTTTGCTGAAACGGTTTAGTATTGCAACATTTTTGATAATGGCCTAATTTCCCACATCCATTGCATGTCTTATCTCTAGCCCGGCAAGGAAGACTTTGAGAAACATGTGCAGAATTTCCACATCTAGTACACTTTGGTGTCTTTTTCTCTTCATTAAACTCTTTATCCTGCTTAGTCCATCTTGAATAATCTTTGTTTCTAGTCCTTATTGTATTAACAACATTTGTTTTACTTTTTTCATTTTGTTCGTAACTGTCCAGTTGGTAATTTACTATTTCGAGGGTATTGGCTAATGTTATCACTTTGTCTAATGTAATTTCCTCGCCCATTGTTAATATTTTTTTTCTTAATTCAGTTGATAACGATTTTTCTAATATCTGATCAATTATGTGATCATCCGGTTTTTCGAACTTACATTTTGCTGCCTGATCTCTTAGTTTAAGGAGAAATTTTTCAAAACTTTCCCCTTCATCCTGCTTAATAAGACGGAAAATGTGACGTTCGAAGGTCTTATTTTGTTTTGGAAGGAAATAATCATCTAATTTACTAATAGCTACTTCAAAAATATCAACATTATCTTCAGGTTCCACGCTAGCTCCAGGTAAATTATAAAATATCTCTTGCAATTCACTTCCCCCTAGGATTAGCAATGTAGCTCTTTTTTTAGCTGGGGTTGTGATTTCTGCAGCTTCAAAATAAATTCTAAGTGAACGTTGCCATTTTTCCCATCTTAAGCCGACTGATGTACTATCACCTTCTATATCCAATTTACCAGGTGGTGGTAGCTGATTTGCCATGGTTGCTCGTATGGGGTGACCTGAAAATACACCCAATTGAATGGACGTCTCTTAGCCACTTTTAATTTAATAAAAGTCATGTACTAATAATACATATTTAAAAGAAGTTCCAAATGCACATAATTCAATTTAATGAATTATTAATTGTTTTACCATGGTAACTATCTCCAATTGAATGGAAATCCAATATTACCATATTCTCAGTTATTTCAGGCATTTCCAATTTAATGAAAATCTAAACCCAAAATATTTCCAATTTAATGGAAATCCGAAGTATGATATTTCCAATTTAATGAAAATCCGAAGTATGATATTTCCAATTTAATGGAAATCCGAAGTATGATATTTCCAATTTAATGGAAATCCGAAGTATTTTGAAATTATTTCAATGAGAGAAAATCTTTAAACCATTAAACAAAATGCAGTAAGTTAATAAGTATCATTACAAAAATTACGATAAGTGTCATTATTAATTTTATTTTATTTATTTTTATTTAAAAAACGTTACATTTGGTTATTTACCAAATGAATATTTATCAGCGCAACAAACAATATTGTTTTACTGTACGCTGTCACAGTATTATAAAAATATTAAATTTAATGTGGGTAATTTAACATGCAATGGAATTGAAAACCTTACAAAACTTACAATCCAAATTTAATATACGTAAAAAGTCACCTAAACAAGATATTACTGTTAAACAGAGATGCCATACTGCGAATTACAGTAGTGCAAGCGAGACACTCGTCATCGTCACATACACTACACAGGTTACTCCAGAAAGTACTTTTTAAGTTCGTATTTTTGTATTTTTTTTTATAATTAGCTTAGAATATATAACGCATAGAGATAATAGCAAATAGTTATTATAATAGTAAAATCAAATAGCTAAAAATAACTAAATTGTCATTTCATTTGAGATTGAATCAATTGAGAAACTCAATTGAGTAACCATTTATTTAATATCATCTATCTTTCCCTTTTTTTTTTTTTACTTAATATTATTATTTTTACTGACCTTTATTCTCGTCGCCACTTGTAATGATCGCTTTTTAACTTAATATGAATAGGAAAATACTAATATATCACTGGCTCACTACTACACCAGCTCAGAGGCTCAGGCGCACGTCCTGCCCGCAACGCGACTCCCTCTCGGTTGACAACTGCACGGCTACCGCCCTCTACTGGTGTACATGAGACAATGTATTATATCTATTGTATAGATACAAACACTACAGCAGTCATAGTTTAATGCCATTTCTTTTTACCGGTTGCCAATTTGCTTGTGTCCGAAATGGTGGTAATATATAACGTAGTTTATTTTCTTTATTTAAACAAGTTGTAAATGACAAGAAAAAGTGCCTGTGAATGTCTAATTTCTGAAATAAACGATGTCATTTCATTGCAATGGGTATTTTTATTTTTTTCGTACGACTTACTGTTACACTAACACGTAAGTATGTTCTTCGCTTAACTCGTGTAATCCTTCGTTCATTACAGAAAATGAGGGCATAACATGGTATCTGATACTTTTCGTATTAGGAGCGCATTATGAAACAACTATCATTACCGAAATTTCGTAATCGTGGGTATACGGTTATTTTTGCTAGAAAGGTGGAATATTATCAAAACAAGTTGACTCCACCTCACTTTATGATCAGCAGTATTGAAGTCCCGAAGTGAGACCCATGGAAAAGGGTGATCACAAGAAATGTTAGAAAAGGAAAGCTTAAGACATATCGTGGAATTACGATTAAAATACATTTCTGCGACTGGCTATAAGTTTACTTTGTTAAATTGAGAGAAAAGCGAAAAAAGAATTTCTAGTTTATTTTTATTTACTATTTGTTTTGATTTTGGCATCCATTTTCAACCTATGCGTCCGTTTCAGTCCTCTTATATTATCTAGAATCCTTCAAAATCGAAATATTTGAAAACCCTTTGTTCATACATAATTAATAGCACCTAGTTTAGGTTTCGCCGTCTTACCGTCCCAAATATTTATTCTCAGGCTTTCTCAGGATAATATAATGAAGGGCAATAAATTCTCATTACGGAGACCACCTAAGATCACTTGGCAAGTTTATTTAGCAAAATAAACATTAATATTTCAGTCCTCCCTTTGGTTTGTTCTCATTTGACATTCCTTTCGACTCGGGTATTTCATTACGCATTCCCAGTGCTCTCATATAGAGGTTATGTGCACTGGATGGGGCATCCAGATGCTAATGAACAAGTGCAAATATATATAACATGCCTATGATCCCCTGGTACAGAGCTGAGCGTGTCTTTAGCAAATAATGTGGGTTTATATGAAAAACTTGTTAAAATATGTAGAAATTAAACATGGCATCAAAATAAATGACACGCCACCTACTTTCTATGGAAGAAAAATGATCCAACGCAACGTTGTGGTTTACAATGCAATGGTCACTGGTTTGGTTCTGCTAAATGTACAACCAAAAACACCCAACCTGTGACCAACCAAGCGAAGTAAGGCAGGTGGCAGGATATAATTATTGAGTATTAAATATTGAGTAACTGTTTTTTTAATGGACAAAGTAGCCGGTCTGGCTACTTTGTTGCGGTCTTTTGCTAAGGCACCCACCGGGTAATAAAAATGCTGGAGCGGCGGGGTTTCGACTACGCCGTCGGACCGGTAGACTTGTCGGAAACCAGATCCCAGACTCAAGTACTCACATTAGTTGAATTCGGAAACTGGCGCAAACTCGTTCACATTATTCGTGACACAACGCTCCGTCAACAATATTTTTTATTGATTTTCAACTTCTATAAGTACCTACCTACTACAGTATATGATACCAATTCACTTGTAAACATACAAATCAGACCGGTAGTTTTACCAGCACCGGTAAATCTCCGGTAGATTCTTCGGCGTTGAGGAGACTAGTTCTCAGTCTCACCGCCAAAATTTACGGTGTCTGCCTAAGGGCGTCTCAGAGGGGCTCGAACCTATGAATTTACTTTTGGTTATTTCCAAATATTCAATATATTATTTTTCATCTTTCAATTAGGTACGTCATTTTCATACAACATTTTTTTACTAGATACAATCATTTAAGGAGATACGCAAATTTAGTGTACTATATCTGTGGTAATGGTATAACAAACAGATTGCATTATAATGCGGTAAAATGCAAAGGGTTTCCACACTAAATTCAAAGACAACTTAAAGTAAGGTGGATTATTCTTATGGTATGTATAAAGAAATAAGATATACACGTAACACTTTAATATTTACTAGTGTGTTAATAGATGTGCTAGATCGTTGTTGTGTGTGAAGTTAGGGAACGAAGACACAAGTCAGTATAATCGTTGGCTTTAAAACCGACCAACCCGACCGGTATTTGAACCTTCTTGGGTGGCGGTCTGGCGTGGTAACCATTACGGCGCAGAGGTCGCCCTGTATAATGATATCGATATTTTTATGAAACTTTGTTCCAATTCTAACTAAATCGATGGAGCAATATGCACCAGCTAAAAAGATTACCGTTCTAAAATTTCTTTCAACTGAAACATTTCAATACCAAACTTTATTTTTCTGTTAATAAAATCTATTTTGTTTTAAAACTACACCTGTTTGTTTTAATAAAATGTTTAACGAAAACATTCTGACTGGAACGGTGTATGATTTTGATATTATAGCGTTAAAACTACATTTAAAATCTGTTTTCTTTCAAATTAATTATAAAAATACTTTCCATGCTATGTCTCGCTTGCCTGTTTATTACGTAAACTTCAAACACATCTTGTTATTGTTCCGTTCATTATCATTAATGTGTGTATTAAAATGTCCTTTTGTTTTAATATCCATCTTCCGTTTAATTTCCCAATCGTAATGTAACAATAGACCGTGGGGCTCGGCAATCGAGCCTTCGCTTGATTTGCCACCTCTCTAGGTATAATGCCTTTTGCTTCAAATTGCTGTATATCATGTAGTTATTAAGGAGGGAAGTTCTTTCAATACTTTCTACTCCGACTATCTTCTTTCTGATTAAATTCGTTGTGAGTTCCAAGACAGCTGTAGCTTCTCCCCCGGGACGTCAATAAGCTTCATCGCTTATTGTCAATCTGAGGTCGCCGTTGGCTGGCCACACAGGAGACACATCGGTGGGAATGTATGGTCAGCTTCTCCCGAAGTAGTTCCGTTTAATTTATCAGACATATACAGCCAATATTGTGTAAACATATTATTGGTGTTTACATTGGAACTATGTTTAATCTCTTTTGAAAGATAAAAAAAAAACAACACTAAAGTAAAAATTCACAGATTTCGTGCTTCACACGACTATCGTGCACATTGGAAATGAATCTACGGAATTCGAAAAAATATTGTCGCTGAGCGACGAGGAGCTCGATGGCGTCGGAGGAGCTCGATGGCGTTGCTGTGTGGTGTGTCGCACTCTAATATGAACACGCAAGTTATGCAACATCGACCCTAGCCAGCGTTTGGATGGGTTTTGTTATCTTGAGCTTCTCCGTGCTGCTTTCGGATTGTGGATTTCATTTTTTTTTATCTAGGAGTTAAGAACGGACGTCATAATTTTTTTTTTATCTGTGACAGTTACAAGTTTAAAAACAAGTGAATTTCGACACCTGCTGTTAAATCTTTATGCATCTTCAAATTTTGCGACTTTCGAAAGATAAGTTTGTTATTAAACTTAATGTCTAATGTATATTGCATTTGGAATAAGTTTAATTTTTCATTACGAGGCTTTTCTTACACGCTTTTTTTGTGGTGTAAAAATATTCCCTTTGCCCGTGGGGTGACCAAATTCAAATTCAAAACTTTTATTTAGAGAATAAGCTTTCACAAACACGTTCTCTTGTCAGAGTATACAGTTGTAATAAATGATTTTTATAAATCTCGCACGAGACGAGCCAAGCGGAGCGCTAGGGCACTACCTACCTTTTCTCGAAACGTATCGTCGTTTTTTTGAACCTCATAACTTTGTTTTGGATGATGCTAAATCGTTAAAAATTTCAAGATATAATGACACCAGTACAATCATTAAACATAAAGTTTGAATGTCGTAGCTATTATACTTTAGATTTTATTAATGTTTGTGAAGTTAGGCCTTGCAGAGGTAGGGCGTGTAGTGTTAGAAGCTTGGCTCTACATGAGATCTGATAACTTTTTGACTATGCGAGTCATTATGGTCTCGTCTTGGCAACATTTTACATGAAAATGTTTTTGGTGGGATTAATCAACTCTATATACTACTACTATTTCGGAAACAAAAGCAAAATGACCACTTGTAAAAGAAATGGCGAAAGAAAACCTGTTACGGCCTTTTTTGGCATTTTTAAAATATCGTGTTTTTTTTACCATAAAATTTAAAACTAGGTACATGCAACATTACGTCAATAAATAGTGCCATTAATTTGTCTTAACATAAAATTGAATCTAAAATATAAAATGATAAATCGGTGTTAAGTAAAGATAGGAGCAGACCAGGCCCGCAAGGCAGCAACCGTTCTCGTGTATTTTCGAGTTGACGTAAGAGTCAGCCTGCCAGCTCCCATTACTGGGCTCACCATCAACAATATTATGAAAAATATTGAAGGGAACAACAGTAACCCGACCCACAACGCCACCGCCAGTTTGGACAATTTGCGAGTATGACGTGCCCGTACACATTAACATCCTTGTCACCAATTATTTAATCTAAATTATATTAATATGTAAATAATATAAAAAACAGCCCCATTTGGATGACACTACGACGCGTGTACATATTACAATATTGAACACAATTTTTTATTTATGTAATTTATTGAACATTGACTGGCTTTTCACGACAAGTTTTAGCATTTCACCTTCGCAAGGGGGCCAGGGAGACCTTTCATTTAGATACTCGTTGATGATACTGGTTAAGAATTTTTGACATTTTATTTTAATCGATTATTGGGCAATTTTTTTTTATATACTCTGGAATTTTATTATACATAATGTAAACTTTGAATCATAAATAACTTGCCCGCTTTCCTAAGCCTGAATTTAGGAACAGCAAATTTATTGACGCGTATTGAAATTATGAATATCCACACCTGGTTATAGTCATGAATGTTTTTACGAACAAACATGATGCTGTCAAGAATGCACTGAGATGCCACCGTGAGAATATTAGTGCTTCTGAAAAACTCGCGAATAGACTCTCGGACCACGTTAATCCTATTTTCTTTTTTGCTTATTACAGACTATCTGGCATATGAGTAGGAGTAGAGAATACTTAACGACTAGCTGTGCCCGCGGCTTCGCCCGAGTGAAATTGGGCTTATGACTATAATAGTATAGACGGATTTAACAGTCTCCTATTACTACTGCTATAGTTTTTCCCCTAGACGTCAGTGTTCTTTATTGCTCATTGTCTATTTGCTTGCCGCTGTGTTTTATTTAATTTTATCGTACCTAATCAAAATACCTAATGTAAAATCAGTACGAAAAATTAAAATGATATTAAAATTGAAATCGTCATCTCAGTTATACTAAAAAACTTTCATAGTGCGATTCAGAATGTAACAGTGCCATCTAGTGAATTTGAGAGGAACAAAATTTTAAATGGTTAACTCAAGTAAAAAAAAACTTTCTAGAATTAGAATTTAAAAATGGTTGTTATGAGATATCGGGCGATTCCGACTCTGCAGTGAGTGACAATTTTAAAATTCTTAGGCTGTTGAAAATTTAAATGAGGGTAACTTCTATTCCTGACATCCGGTTCGATTCGGATCGGTCCGGTTCGGTTCGGTTCGATCCGGTTCGGTCCGGTCCGGTTTAGTCTGTTGTCGGTAGTTATGGTGTACCAAGTCTCAAGTTTGTAAGTGCGAGAAATATTTTTTTTTTTACATGGACAGGGCAGAGACCTTTAAATGACCATAACTTATTTTCCTGACATCCGATTTAAATGCGACAAACCCTATATTCTGCTCCAAGCCGAGCTCTATCTTCCTTAAATTAAAACAGCATTAAAAACCATTCAGTAATTTAGAAGATGTGCGCGTTCAAACAGACAGACAAACACACTTTTTCAAAATTTTTTTAGGTTTTGTTACCTTTCTCTAACTGTTCCCTCTCCATTTTTTGCTAAATATGTTCAGACATATCGGGGTCTACTGTTTTATTATATGTATATAGATTTACAAATAGTCAACGAATTGGAAGACATATTTTGTCTTCCCGATGTATCTGATGATGGTTTTGATACTGTATTGAACGATCCTAAAAAACTATGACGAGCCTAATGACGGGCCTATGGCACCGACACCTGATCCACCTAGCAGCATAATACCTCTCGAAAGTCGAACCTAGCAGTTCATCTGTTGATTTTTCATCTAGCCCTCCGTCCTCCGTCGTCCCATCCCAACGCGATCGTTCTAGGCGGGCAGCAAGATTTGAAATTTTACCCAATACATCTGGTACTCAGCAGACCTCAAAACCTCAAGCCACACGGGCAGAGAGAATATTTTTACCACCGTGTTTACATTACATAAAACATTTAAAAAAACAATCTAAAAACATAGTTTTTTTTATCTACCCTAGATGCTTATGTCCTATTGAAGTTATTTAAATGAAATTCAGCATTAAGGTTCTCTATTGAAAGGCATGAAACACGAGTAAAATATTTTTCTCAAAAATTATCCCTTAGGGGGTTAAACGGGGGTGCAAAGTTAGTATGAAACTTTGCCGTTTTGAAGTTATTCGAATGAAATTCAGCATGAAGGTTCTTTAGGCGATACGAAGTTCGCCGGGTCAGCTAGTGTCCTATAAAGGGTTAAGCCATCGGTCCCGGCTGTTATCGATGGATGACAGTCGTTAGGCCAAGTCGGTGGCCTTAGGGCGGTTTGAAAACACCGGCCTCTGCCAATCCATCATTGGAGCAGCGTGGCAGAGTACACTCTAATCGCCTTCGACTGAAGGGAGACCCGTATCCCAGCAATGGGATGATTATGAGTTGATATGATGATGATGATGAGCGACGATAAAGTCGGGATAAGGAAAAGGTTACAAAATAAAACTATAACGTTTTTGAC
Organism: Endotricha flammealis; assembly: GCA_905163395.2. Classification (NCBI taxonomy): domain Eukaryota; kingdom Metazoa; phylum Arthropoda; class Insecta; order Lepidoptera; family Pyralidae; genus Endotricha; species Endotricha flammealis. The sequence continues at coordinate 4,245,366 of LR990866.1, forward strand.
TTTGTTCAAAAAGGTTAAGCTACAGGGCCAACCCTTAACCCGATCGTCTTTGTTTTAGGCTTAAATTATAGCTGACTAAATTGTCCAGACGAGTTTTTCTCAAATTTTTGATATCATTCTTCGTTTCCAAAATATCGAGCGCCAAAATCAAAAATTCGGAAAGAAATGATATTTATTTTCACATTTTCGGCCATAACTTTTTTCGTTTTTGACTTTCTCAAATAATTCTTTTTGCACCTTACGGCTCTCGTGAATACGCGTCTTTTGAGCCTTTTATGAATATCATATCTTCACAACTCTCCGAGATATAAGGGGATCGCACTTTTTCGTGAAATCGAAGCCTATACTGAAGCGAACGAAAAGACATTTCCAATGTCAAAAGAAAATAAGAAATTAACAAAAACGGAACAAATTTTAAAACGATTTTTACAAAAGATATTCTATGCAAAGTTATCCATAGGGAGACTATGATAGGAGTGTCATAAACAACCATAATGTTGTTTGTCTTTTCACGCTGTTGTTCGGAATGGTACTCCATGTTATCTTTACCCAATGGAATATCTCACAGACTGCGACTATTTTCATACGTATTCGAAACGTGTATGCCACGAACACTTAATCTTTGTATCTTTTCAAAAGGATTGTTATAAATTTTTAAAATATTTTTCATTGTGTAATATTTTGATAATACTAACAAAGAGAAACGTTATTTTTTTATTCAAGTTAAGTGCAAATTGAATTTTTTTTAATTTATTATATTTAAAAGGGGGGTTACATCGAGCGGCTTTTGCAAATTTAATGGTTTTAATCTTCCCGAACATTACGGAATGATTTCTGAGAAATGTTTATACATTTTTTCGACACAATTTCATAGAAAAAAAAATCGTTTTTTTTTTTTTTTTTTTATTGAAAATTTCAGTTTGGGTGTACTAAAACAAAAAGTACAAAATATATACCCCCGGTTTTGCAACCGGCTATAGGCTACAGCGATGCTTACCATCTGGCGGGCCGTATGCTTGTTTGCCACTTTGTGGCATAAAAATAAATCTTAGTGGGCAGAGTCACAAGCACAATATAAAACTTCTTAGGAAAACACACTTGATCTGTATTTAAAAATGTAAAAAATTTTGATAATAGAAAGGCTAAAAAAAATTTCTCGATTTTATACGTGACGACAAAGTTGACTCTGTGACCTCTCAATTTCCAGTCGAGTGCTTAATCGAACCGGCTTCAAGTTACAAATCATTCCCAGTTCTTTCTACTGTAAATTCGTATGTCTATCGGCTAAATCCGAACTGGTATTGAACGGATATGGATTAGTGGTTAAATGGGAATTTATAAATGATTGTTGCAGAGATTTATTACCTTTTTAAAATTCCTACATAAGTTCAAAGTTTATTTTTTTACACATTTCACACAATGCCACCAGCTAGGTTACTCTGCATAACAATCTCGATTTTAATTTCAATTCTGTATAATTTCAAATGCAAAATTAACAGCAAATCCTAATTACGTACCCTTGTAATTTTATACTTTACTAACTATTTGGTTAGCATACAATCTGATTTCATTTAGTTTAGTATTTAGTTAGCGCTAGTCTAGCTGTAAAGAGTACCTAAAAGTAACAACCCAATGGCGATCGAGCGGAATTATCTTCAATAATAAGGGGGCTAATCTCAAGGTAAACTAGGTTTAACCTACTTGTGTTATGGGCATCAGACAACGGATATATATGTAGAAAACACAGAGACTCGAGTCAAAAACAAATGTCACCACATAATTATTCGTCCCGTGCTGGGATCGAACCAGCAACGTCGTCTGGTGCCGAAGTATCACCTACGCACCAACCGCTGTCGAAAAATAGCAGTCCTCTTATTAAAATGAACAATACCCAAACTCCAAGAAACATTTTGTTTGAAAAGAAAAGCCTAGCGAAGCCTTAAGGCATACTAATAAATGCCCACAAAAAGTATCTCTGACTTAGTGGAGACAAAAATGATTTCTGAGAAAGTTGGCAATGTTCTTAAGTCCACAGTTTAATTCTCTTGAGGGCGAAATCATAAAAATACATTTTCCTTAAAAGCTGTGAAGCTAGTTTGAAACTGTCAGAAGTTTTTCGCTGTTGCTTCCATAAATTACCCAGTTCTTTATATCCTTGATCGGGTTTTGGGAATAAACACGACAGATTTGTAAAGAGTTTTGTTTCTTTAGTTTTAGGGTCACAGCAGGTCAAACTGTTTGTTATTGAAGTTGGATGTTCGAAGATCTAGTTCAGGCACGGCGAACTATTGGCACGCTAATAATTTAGCAATGTAAAATAGAGTAGTTATATTAAAAATGATAATAATAATAGTAATTTACCCCTGCCTCTATCGATTTACTATTTTCTAGCCGTCGCTACGAACAATCGGCGATGACGTTCTTAGTTTAAAATAAATTATTTTTGAAGTTTTTTTAGGACTAAAACAAACTGCCAGGAGCGGCAGTGGGTCGGGACGGGAGCAGCGATTTGTGTGAACGACATTCTAACACACACGACACACTAAACGTGGCGCGTGTGTTTTGCCTCAAAAGAGTTGTTTCTTTTGAGGCAAAACACACATCGGGAAGAGGAATTTAGTACAGAAAGGTCCAACGTTACTTTTTTTTATGAAATCATTTATTGACCTGTATCATTAATCTTCATTTTATTAATATGTATAAATAATTTCTTAAGTCCAGCGGGTGTCCAGCGGTGGATTTTTGGTGACTGAGATGATAATGAGATATTTCTCTTAGTTAATGTATTATGGACTCTGTTTTCATAACAAATATTATAACATCACAGTACCTGACGGATAAACACAAATTATTAATGCATCCAATATAGCTGCTATTTCAGTAAATAGACTATATTTAACCCTAGTTCAAATTATTTGTACCTGATTCGGCAAAATTAATTAATTCTGGCTATAATAAATTGAACTAACTAATATTTTCATAGAATTCAATATATTAACTACTGAATTAACGTGTACTGTTTTACTCGCACATTCGTTTTGTGTATGTGTTCTTTTTGTTTTGTGTGTGTGTGTTTTTTTTAAATGATACTATCAGCTAAAGACATACTGATGCCATTTGCTGAGACACTGAGCATTTGCGGGAGCGTAGGGCTGTGTCAGGAGTCAGGGGCGCCCCAGAAATGGGCTCGAACCTCGGTTTATGGCGATACTGGGGGAAGGCGAACTGATGTATGTGTTCCCGAAGTGCATACCATAAGGTGACCTCCGTGGCGTAATGGTTACCACGCCAGACCGCCACCCAAGAGGTCCCGGGTTCGAATCCCGGTCGGGTCATGATAAAAAAAACGAACTTTTTCTGATTGGCCTCGGGTCTTAGATGTTTATCTATATATGTATTTGTTATAAAATATAGTATCGTTGAGTTAGTATCCCATAACACAAGTTTACTTTGGGGCTAGCTCAATTTGTGTGATTTGTCCGTATATCAGTGGCGAGGGGTCCTAATAACACGATTCCTATCGGCTTCCCTTTTAAAAATAGTAAATTATCTAACAGCATCGACTCTGCTAAAAACATGATTTCGATTCATACATAATAATGATATCCAAACGCCTATACAATAATTAATAGCAACACATCGCGTAGCTGTAATTAATTAATTCTCGAGTTGTAGCCGCATACAGTTTTAGGAGCGGCTATCTCTTTCTTACGCGTATATTTTGTTCCTAGCGCGGTCTCTTTCTCACGCCGATCATATGAACGTATTAAAGCCGGTAGTCGCCGAGTTACGACAAGGATAGCATATATCAGGTTACGTTAGTGCGACAAAGATAAACAGAGGTATTAACCTGAGAAGTAAAAAATATAGTTAATTATGTGTTTAGTGCTTGAATAATAAAACAACTATAATTTTGTCGCGTTGTAATTGTCAAACATATGACTTTTTTTTTTCAATTCACTTATTGTTGTTAGTTTTTTTTAATTTGTTTGTTGTTAATTTAGTAAATTTGAATAGATTAGAGTGAATTGGACAGGGGTCGGTGTGAATTGTGTTATAGTTATAGAATTTATCGGATTCAGGTGTAAGTAGTTAATTATTTATTTTGGTTTAGTCTGTTTTGTTTACATTCGTAATGGCTGAAATTTTAGACGTGGGTTGTTGTCTCACAGACTTTTTATTAGATAATAACTTTCAAACACACAGTTTTGAAAATAAAAAAGATATTATACAGCGCGGCCGTGCTTGCCCTTCTATGAAAATAGATTATAGACGGAAAGATGGCTTTACAAAACATTTTCATTGTAATTTGTACGAAAAGTATTCGTGGCTCACAGGTAGTTGTAAACTTAAAACGCTGTTTTGGTTTTCCATATTATATCAGTGCTTTTATGTATGGTAATGGATAATTTGCAACTTAGATTCAAGACTTGATATGGTATTCGGAATTCTCCATTCCTGTGGTAAGATAACACTGGTTTTTTTTTGCTCCGGCTTCCCCTGAGTAAAATTTCACCCTTCGCCACTGCCGTATATACCTATATACCTACCTATACCTATATATACGCACACACAAACACACACGCAACCACACAAACACTGTCTCTAACCATAGAGGTATAATGTATATGTCGATGTCTCTAACGGGCACACTTTTTTTTCCACTTTACTTGTCAATAAGTATTGTGTCGTAGTGGCAGAGCACCGTATAAAGTAACCTCACATTATGTTATCAATAATATGAATCAGACCTCGGTAGACACAGTTTAATCACGTGCTCAAGTTGACGCATGAGTTGACGCCAAAAATTCCGTTGGACATTATAGGTTCACAATATTGTGTCTTTGGTTCTCCTATAAATCCAATCAAAGCGCATTATTATATCAAAGCAATTATAAATAAATGACCAAAATTTATAAGTCGTATAAAATCGCTTAGTCGGCCATCTTGGAATTTCTTAAAGAAATTAATTTAGCTAATTATGGCTCTCGCGGGCACTAATAGACGTCAAATATAATTACCACTCAATTTTAAAAATTACGGTCTTTACTGCCTGAATAAGCAATACAAATACGTTTTTTCTTTTTGGACATTTAGATGATACTTTAAATATTTTTTTGTATTTTCTACGTTTCCGTAATTCTTCTATGTTACATGTATAATCTTGTTTATGATATGAATTACCATATTTGTTTTTCATTTTTAACGTAGCCTGAGTCCCACTAATGACTTTAATAACATTGGTACATACTCTGGGACAGGCAAATAAATATCAAATATACTATTACAATCTATATTTATGTGTATTGTGCCTAATAATCACAATAATATAGATACATACATTGGTTTAGTTAACGAAGTAGGACGCAGAGCCCGTAAACACTATCGTTTTCGCTCAACTTCGCGAGAGTGTAAAGCTGTAAACTTGATTTTCAGCATTTAGTTATATCAAACAGTATAAAAATATTACAAACTAACCCGCGATTTCGTTGTATGGATTTTCGGCATGGGCAGAAAATGTATTTTGTCAAACCAGTGAAATATGGACTATTGGTTTGGTAATTGTATTGTATCTTGTAAACCCTTCTAAATGCTAAATGTGTTGCGAAAGGGGCATCTGCTACACGGCCTAGGACGGCCAAGACCATCCGTTACTGGTGTAAGTGGATATTCCTATACAGAATATTCTAATTCACGAAGAGCATTTGCCTATGAATGTTGTAACTTTCACATACACATTATTGTAGTGTGCGTAACCTCAGAATCGCTCACGAACACGTAAACAATATGCATGTACACGCCTTACAACATTCATAGTCAAAATGCTCTTCGTGAATTAGAATATATGTAACAGTGACACTAAAGCCCTCTACGCACCATCCATCCGCGCTGGACGTCCTTGCACGATGCACGACGCAAAACGACCGTGCGTAGGCTTGCTGGACGACGAATTTGACGTCCAGCAAGCCTACGCACGGGTCGTGCATCGTGCACGGACGTACACATTAAGATGGATGGTGCGTAGAGGGCTTAAACTACAAAAGGGAACCTAGAATTTAAAGAAAACAAACAATATTCCTTGGAACCTATTTATACAACTATAAAGTCCTCCGTGATCTTGAGACCTGTGTAATATTTAATAAACAATTCGACAAGTTGGTTGAATCAGCAACAATCTAAATTGTACACAGTGATGGGCTCGTTCCTATGTGCGCCCGCTCTTTTGTTCCTATATGGGACATACCTACTATAAATAAATAGGTGTGTTGTATTGTAAACAATTCACACATCCATTTAAAGCTGATTAAAATAGGTTTGCTTCACTTGCATACGAAGTGAAGCAAACTTGAACATTTATCAACATTTAATCAGCCAACCGATATAAACGATAGAAGAGGGAGAGAGAGTCACTAAAAACACCCGGCAAAAACGTGCTATGATGACAAGACGTAATCATTTACGCATTGATATTGGCAGAAAGTTATTGACCAGACATCGTATTGATACAATTTCGTATTTATTTTAAACAAAATAAAAAAATACATAACAATATAACATGTTAAAGACGTGCTTAAAGACCCACAGAATAAAGTATTTTTCATTTTGAAAAAGAACTCTTCTATTCAACTTTCACACATAGTGTAATACTTAGTGAACACATGGTATTAGTAGTGACAATGTACGCTCAACCTTGGCATTCCTAGATATCTATTTTTATTATGATTATTTATTTTAAAAACCGCAAAAAAAATCTAGTCACTGTCTAAGCCTTTGGTTACTTAGGATTAAAAGAGCACAAACTATATTTGTTGATCCTACAAACATCGATAGCTACACTCATGTAAATTCAATAGAAATATTTTAAAAGTAGTATTTGTTTAATCACTAACGAAATCGCACACAGAACACTTAAGTTTCGTATTCTCCCATTGGGAACAAAACTGACGGAGTATGTGTGAACAAGCCTATTGACGGGTCCCATACGCCAACAATTCGAGTCCTTGGTAAATAATTAATGAGATTCCTATTCAAAATTCAACCCTATTCCCCCATATTTGTTTCGGAGGTATCTGGGAGGCGTGAGGCGCGAGTCTATCATGAATACCGTAGAATGACTAATGAAATTCCAAGTAAATGGTGCCATTCTTCTAATGCTGTAAATACGGTACGCGGAAAGAAAGTTCATTTGTTTAATACTAGTAATATTTGATGTAATTTAGTTGGAAAAATAGTTTTGAAAAGTACATTTTCTAAATGAATATTCACATAAATTGCTGTTGCATTACGTGACTTACGTGGCAATTACTGCGACTTTATGTGTAGTGTTTTGCAGAAATTATGATTGTTATTTTGTCATTGGTTCATTGAAATATTTATTTATAGTTTAAGCCTTATTGGCCAATTTTTCAAGAGTTTACAATCAAAGAAACATACAAGAGAAGTCAACAAACAGGAAAAAATATTAAATCAAAATGAAGCCATATAAAAAATTAAAGACAGTAGGCCGCTGTGGCAGGGTACCCAAAATGTTGCACATTTGCCTCGCTGAAATAGCGATTTCCACCCAAAAGGTGGCCGTGACTTTCATTGCTATTCCGCTGAATAGCAATGAAAGTCAAGGCCACCTTTTGGGTCACCCGTGATTCCATGCAGTCGCTTAGAAATCATGAAAAAGATCAATGCACTGAGCCCTCATTAAGTCTGAACGTTTTGCACCAAACGCTACCAAATTAAACGAACCGATGAGATGCCAATTTTTCATCGCTTTCAATTTCTCGTCGACGACCGCTTCATTCGAAGAAAGATTAATATAAAATACCTATAATATTTCAACTTTTTTGTCACTATCAGAACAGGTAGAACGTTGACAAAGGAGGACTAAAACTCTCTCTCTCTCTCTCTCATTATGAATCTTACTATCATGATAGCTACACTCTCGGGAAGCAGAGCAAAGTGAAATGAATTTAGCCACAAAGTTAGAAAAGTAAAGACGAAGTGTAGAACGGAAAGCATGTCCACTTTCGTATTCGGTCAACCTCGCGAAATTGTAGAGCTAGCATTAGACCATTAGAGCCAGCGCCCACTTGTGATTTTTAAATCGGCCGATAGTTTAGTCGCAGTCATTTTCGATAGTTTGAGCGGCCGATTTTTATCGTCAAATAGGCGCACTGCCATATAGCTCCATACTGAATCCCAGAACGATCAAACTATCGGCCAATTTAATTCATTTCAGTAAAAAAGCAACTAGCCAAATAAAACTAATATAAAAGTTTGTAGTCTGAAATTTTAAAAGTAATAAAAGTTGTTTAAAAAGTTAGTAATTTAATTGTAACTAACATTAGTTGTATCAAAAATTTGTTTTATCAGCCACTAATCTATTAGGTAGGTACTTGCGTTAAAAGCATTTTGGTGTGGATCTTTACGAAAACCTGGGAAAATGCTGATGATAATAGAAATCTGTTAGGCTTTTTACCTTTATAAAAGTAGGCACTTGGAAGAAAACCTTAAGTGATTACTGTTGGCTTCCAACAAAACTTGTAAAAAATTTACAGAAAAAAGGACACAGACAAATAGCTTTTGATAAGTACTTAACAGAATCTTTTGCAATTTTTGTTTGATTACTTTCATCTAGCACAAACAAAATTTACCTACATTTAATTACATATTTTTCTTTATTCATTTCGTGCCTCACTTGCTATTATTGGTTCACACCAATGCTAAAGCACTATCACTAGTGCTTTACGAAATCAGCTAGTTCGACAGTGTACCACCCACTAACAAAATATCGGCGTGAAGTACCAATGAATACGTTTTGTTCGGTGAGACTGTATCCCTATTTCTACTTTCCATAAACCGGGCAACACATTGGGGTCCCTGGTGTTTAACAATACCCACCGACATTTCGACGCCGGCGCCGTGCCCCGGCCGGCACACGGTCAAGCATGATTCAATTGTTTCAATACATACAAAAAGTATACTATCGATATTGGACAGTGCCCCGGACGGGGCCCGGGCACGGCACGGTGTAACGTGAATCAGCCTTTATTATTTCCTACAACGCTAGGCGGGACTGACGTTGCACACCCAGTCAACATTCAGCTGTGTTCAGTAACATAATCAGCTGATAACAACAACAAATTACAGCTTGACGAACAGCAAGCACTGAAGCTCCGTGGACGTTGACCTAGTGGACAAAATTACTGTACAGTGCCACAAACTTTATGCCGATGGCGGGGGCGCTAGGATTGAAGCTATTGAAGGTTATTGTCAAGGTATACAAGGCATGTTCATTAGTTCTAGTTTTGGCCACCGGCACAGATAAGTAAATAAATAATAAATAAATAAATATATAGGGTCAATTCATACAGATTGAGCTAGCCCCAAAGTAAGTTCGAAACTTGTGTTATGGGATACTAACAAAATGATAGCAATAAAGGTAGAAGTGAATTTCTTGAAATATAGCCTAGAATGGTGGAAAATGGCTCGGTCTATTGGAACTAGAGTGCATTGTAGGAATTTTTCAGCGTTTTTTTTAGAAACAAAGCGCTTGGGAGTGATTACTAGTCGACGTATATCTATCTCATACAAAATTCAAACGCGCTCGTATTCGAACGTGAGCCGAAAAAACTCAAACTAAGCACTCTGTATATTACTTTGATATTATCGAAAATTGATGATCGAAATATTTGAGTATTATTTCAGAATTTACGCGAGTGGAAACCCTCGACACAATTGGTACAATGCAAATCAATCCCTCCACCCCATAATAAGTTCAAAGCAGACAAAGCATTAGCATTTTCCTTATTTATTTTTAGACTATTACATGGACCCAAATCGCTTTTATATTAAGTGAATAAGGACAGTACCTCTTCAAGAAATACGAAGTTTTCTATTTATATTAGATAGATTTACAGAAAAAAGATAGATAGAAATTCAATAGTTGGAAAACTTACAGACTAGTGTATATGCAACAAGGCGGCCTTATTGCTAATAAAAAACTTTTTAATATATTAAATACTTTTTCACGTCAATCATTTTTCATCCTACTCGTACTTTCAATGTGAATGACCTGTTGAGAAGAAGTGCATCAAGAAACTCAATAATTAGCCTTTTTTATAGCCACAATATTTAAAAAAGTTAACAAATTTATCATTCATTCATTTTATCAGTGCAATAATAAAGTCATGTACAAAATTCTACATCAATATCGTCTGGCAACTCGCCCGGAAAGTTGGCATCACTGCCTAGCTGAATGGCAATGCTGATTCGTTAACTAAAAAATAGGCCATATTGTTTTTTAACAAGAAATATTTTAACCTGTATTTATTTTTAACAAGTGTCATCGTCATATCAATCCATAGTCATCCCACTGCAGGAATCTCTTCAATCGACGGAGATTAGAACGTACACTGCCACGCTGCTCTAATGTAGATTGGCAGAGACCAGTGTTTTCAAGCCTGATGACCACCAACTCGGCTTAACGACTGCAGATTCCTTAGCACGGAGAAGCTCGAAATAAGAAAACCCATCCAAACATTGTGGTTCGACGTTGTTGTTTGACTTACGTGTTCACTTAGAATGCGACACAAGAGGGACGCCATCGAGCTGCTCAAATTAAATGTATATTCAATAGTTTTTTTTTTTTTCAGATAAATGTCTCGTCTTTCTACAACGGCCTTTTGCCAGCAAGAGAGGTAGGGCACAGCGGATAATCCGCTTAAATCGGAGCAGCCCGTCTTGGGAAGGACCTCCACCTTACAGAAGATCGTAGCCAAGTAGCATTGGTCTCGGCCATGCTATATTCCTACGGTGCGTATGGTCTCTAGAGCTCCACTTGGGGGGTTGGGAGGGTTGGCAATGCGCAAGTGATAGCCCCGGTATTGCTAGCGTCTATAGGCTACGGTGATGCTTTCCATCAGGCGGGCCGTATGCTTGTTTGCCACCTTAGTGGTATTAAAAAAAACAAGGCAGGGTTTTTTGTGTAAATATCCTTCAAGGTTGCCTTGAAAAGGTTGCATTTAGCAATAAGGCCGCTTTGTTGCTAATGCTCTAGCCTATAAGTTATCCGTGTATAATGATTCTTATCATACTGAAATTCATAGCGTTGTATGAAGACTCTCAATCGTTTAATTTCTGGTATGGTCTGCACTTTATTCAGAATCTATTCACGCTAATAAGAAACTAAGATTACCTGTACAAATGCGGCACAGTGCTGGCCCAAAGACCCGCTTCGTGTTCGGCTACAAGCTCCGCCAGGCATGTTATGGCACGACTATTCGAGGATGTCGGCATACCTTCAGTTTTTGCACTCTCTATTGCCGCAAGTAATTTTACAGCTGCTACTTCTTTCGCCATTTCCTCCGAAGGTGAGGACGTGGGATAAGACGAGGCTGAATATGAAGTACCTACCTGCAACATAAAATATAATTAGTGAATGGAAATTGATGCTTTATGATGTTATTATTCAGTCTATAAACAGAAATTCTTTTAAATGGTTTATTTCAAGAATGAAATCTTTTAAGCACAATCTTCATAATCAACTAATTCAAAATAATTAATATAGTGCGCAGTCGCGTAACTCACTTTGGCTGTGCAGTGATAACCGACTGGTCCTCTCATGGGTTTCATGTCAATATTCTTGTATACCGGCTGTGGAAGTCCTAATTTTTTGCAAGTCCACTCTAATTTAACAACTGACGACGTAGTATCAGGAGGAGGCTCAAAACTTTGTGCCGGCGCTACACTTGTCACTAGACCACTATTTTCCTAAAGGGAATAAGAATAAATTACTGTTTGGGAACTTAGTCTTGTATTAAACAAGAAAAAAATGAAAGAAACTAACTATGCATTCATTATTAGCTGCAGGCAATGGCAATGGTATAAGATCAACAGTGTTGAGACGCTCCCTCAAGTTAGAGAGCCTCTGTGATGCTGATACTTTAACATTGCGCTTCACGTTACTTTCGAGTTCCATATTATGTGTAGATGTGGAATGTTTAAGCTATAAAAAAAAATATGATTAATGCTAAAATTCAAATCATTTATACAGAGACACTTTCTGTGGTCATATTCGCTGGGTGCAAAGCGGGGAGTGGGGACAGACGAATCGATCGCAGCGCCCGCCGTGGCTAAAAAAGGAACTCGCGGCGGATGTCATCCTTGCGTATACATAGTGGAGTGTTGTTGTTTATTGTATTTCGTTAAAAATAAAGAAATATGGGTCACGATACCTGCTGTGTTGATAACTGTAAAAACACGAGGATAGTTCTTACGGAGAGACTTACTTGGTTGTATACAAATAAAGCATATTGACGACCTCCGTGGCGTAATGGTTACCACGCCAGACCGCCACCCAGGAGGTCCCGGGTTCGATCCCCGGTCGGGTCATGATGAAAAACGAACTTTTTCTGATTGGCCTCGGGTTTTGGATGTTTATCCATATATGTATTTGTTATAAAATATAATATCGTTAAGTTAGTATCCCATAACACAAGTTTCGAACTTACTTTGGGGCTAGCTCAATCTGTATGAATTGTCCTTATATATTTATAAAAAAAAAAAAATAAAAAAAAAAAAAAAAAAAAAATAAAAAAAACATTTATTTAACGACAATGACCACTGTTTACTGTCGTCGTGCTGGCTTTTCCGGAATCGGATACCAGTCGTGTTCAATTTTACGCATACGCATTTTGAACACAGTATCTAGCCATCCCAAAACTTCCAGGAAGCTGGCCACCCACGTCATGCTTCCGGGAAACCTTCCGAATATATACTAAAAGGTTACAAACACAATTACTTTCGCATCCATAATAATTTGAATGAATTGAATAAACGATTTTCGGTCGAGAATTTCGTACTGTAAAATGCTTTTCACTAAATAAAATGTTTAAATAAAACTAATACTAAATAAGAAGCAGTCTGTAATAAATTTTGTTTTTGTTGAAATTGCAATACTGAATTAGTTTAATTTTAAACTTTTTAACGCAACATTTTACGCTTTTTATTATAAATTGGATAGTTCTACATAGTTTTTCTAAATTTGTACTTTTATTGATGTAACTGTGATCTTCGTAATGTTAATGAAAAAAGTTTTAAGGGCAGAAGTTAATGGAGAGATGGAATTTGCTTCATTTGCATAATACAAACAGAATTAAAATTAGCTTATTTGTATACATTATGATACAATAAACGTGACATTAAAAGTTTTTGTTATTAAAAATCAAACATAATATGTTTTACTTTAGAACAAATATTTTTTATTATACGCAAAGAACAAAACATAGGAACGTACATAATTAAAAGAAATAAATCTCAACTACTATTTACAAATAAGAAACTTGACCCAGATCCCTCGAAAACGGGAGCGTTCCCAGAAGGCTGGCGCCGCTTGGTGCTCTCAGCGATCGCAATAGCGGAGCCAGCTTTGGTTGCTGTTCCTGGAAGATGCGACGGAGCAAAAGTATCAACGCAAGTAGCGTCCCATATCAAACACCGACCCATCTTCCAGGGTACGAGCGTCGTTCCGTCAGGTCTTTTTCCGTCATCTCTCAACAGACCATTGGGTTCCAGAACTGCCAGAGAACCAGCAGTAGCAAAGGACCGACAGATAACATGGTTGAACTCCGCTTGCCTTGAAAAGCGCCCGGCGCTCCTGCAATACGATAAACCGTGACAACCAAGATAACTGACGGCAGGGCCACATCCACATTGGTGTGGTGCAATGCAGGGTGCGCCCTGGCGAAGGGCCGTGGCGATCCTGAAAGTAGAACTGTCTAGCAGCGTGCCGATGTTCGCCGATGGAAGAGCAGTCAAAGGCCCGATTCCCACTCGCCCGCAGCTAAGAGACGAGTTCGCTCTGCGGAGTCAGTTGACGTATTCAGAAGACTATTCCGTACTAGCTTGCAAAGCGGCTCGTCCCACAGCTTTTGCGATAAACGATTTTCGGGGTAATCAGTATTTGGGCAAGCTCGTCTCCAAGCATTTATGTACCACTGCTCGGCAAAGGCCTCTCCGCGTCTCCAACTATCTCTTTCTACTGTTTCCTTCTTCTAGTTGCTATCAAATTTCGTCTTCTTCTATCTTAAAGTTAGAGACAAATATATATTTTGGCTGATACTGGTGCTAATTCTGTTGTACATTTAACTAGATTAAACTAATTTTGACAGGACCAAAGGTGTTGTTGTCCTTCCTTGGTTTACAATTAGTGACAAAGATAGCAACACTTATAGTCCTGTCAAAATTAGTTTAGTCTAGTTAAATGTACAACAGAATAAGCACCACTGTCAAACTAAAAATAAGTCGTAGAAAAGATAAGTCTTCATTAATTAAGACGAAGGCGGTATTAAAATTAAAATGCGTTTCAGAAACTGACTGCTAACAACATTATTTTTAATTTTCCTCATAACATAAATCAACGAGATTCTTAATGTATGCAATTGGCTCGACCAGTCGGGGGGTTCTATAGCAGACAGGTAATTTCCAAGGAGGCCACAGCCTCACGGGATGCAATATGCATGAGCTAGTTGAAATAACTTTAGTGGGACGGTATGACGAAGATGCTGTATTATGCCTAATGGTAGCTACCAATGTTATCCATACACACTGACCAAAAAACTGCTATTCTAACATCGATTTAATTGAAGAATGTTGAACTATGGCTGATTATTGGCTTTATGAAAGACTGTACATTTTTTTTATGCTGTAAAGGTGGCAAACAAGTATACGGCCCGCCTGATGGCAACATCACCGTAGACTATAGACGCTTGCAATACGGGGGTATCACACACCCTCCCAACCCCCCCAAGTGAAGCTCTGGAGCCCTTATTCACCGTAGGAAAAAAGCATGCTATTTCGCTACGATCTTCTGTAAGGTGGAGGGCCTTCCCCAGACGGGCTGCTCCGATTTGAGCAGATTATCCGCTGTGGCCTACCTCTCTGAAATAATGAAAAATAATGGATTAATTTTGATAGCCCGGTAGTGGTGTGATGGTAGTGTTACTACCATAGGGCGCTGGTTAGAAATCCGCTCAAACACTTTATTGTTATGACATTATGTTTTTTCTTGAATCTGGGTGTTTTCTACGTATTATAAAATAATTTTTAAAAAAGCCTTTATTCGTAGACCATTTTTAACTTAGGGACTACTTATTTATAAAAACATTTCTTTCTTAAATCTAAGTTTAAAATAAATCTAAATATCTTAGCAACCACTTTGTTGGTCAGGTTGTCCTTTGACATAGATCTCCCCCAATTTCTACATATTATAAGTACATAATATATTTATACACACAAGTGCTGAGAAGCTGTTCCGAATGGCAAAATACCGGGGTTTGTTTGCGAAGCTGACGGCCAACCTCCAGTAGTGGAGAGGCACAGAAAGAAGAAGAAGAAGAATATATTTACAATAATATGGAGTGGTAGAGCAATTATTATGAAATGTGCTAGCTCGACCGGGGAAGTACCACCCTCTCACAGAATATCGACGTGAAGCAGCAATGCGTTTCGTTCGGTGAGTGAGAGATCCGGAAGCCCAACTCCTTCCCTATCCCGTCTTTCCCCCTCCTCCTTTCCCTTGCCATCCTCCTTCCTTTCCTCCAACTTCCTTGGTGGACAACGCATTGGTGTCGCCCCTGGTGTTACTGATGTCCATAGGCGGCGGTGACCCCTTTCCATCAGGGGGCCCGCTTGCTTGTTTGTCTACTGTATGACATAAAAAAAAATATACCCGTTCTATGGCACCAATCCCACAAGTAGGTTAAGCCTAGCTTATCTACTTTGTGACCAGTTGTCGCTGTGTGAATTATGTAGAATTTATTATTATTATGGGACGACCTCCGTGGCGTAATGGTTACCACGCCAGACCGCCACCCAGGAGGTCCCGGGTTCGATCCCCGGTCGGGTCATGATGAAAAACGAACTTTTTCTGATTGGCCTCGGGTCTTGGATGTTTATCTATATAATATGTATTTGTTATAAAAATATAATATCTTTGGGTTAGTATCCCATAACACAAGTTTCGAACTTACTTTGGGGCTAGCTCAATCTGTATGAATTATCCCTATATATTTATTTATTTATATTATAATACTTACCGTCAAGCAAACCACTCATTCCACTTGAATCCATTATTTGATCCATCAATGGATCCTAGGCGACTTTTTTTTCCACTTGAATCCATCAATGGATCCTAGGCGACTTTTTAATTCCACTTGAATCCATACGGCAGAAGTGTCGTTATCACTATCGTGGCAACTCTAACTCTAAGTCCATTGAAGAGCCTGACTCCCATAACACAGGGAAACCTAAAGTGGGAGCCAGTACAACAATAATTTGTAACAAACTTACTAAATAAAATATTTTCCATTTTCATTATTTTTTTTTCAACTATTCATCTATTCTGTGGTCGTGGTCTAAAAACATAATTGTACTATGCAAAAAAAGTGACAGACATGATGACTAGCTCACAGTCTGTTGACACAATTTACGGCAACCCCAAGAAATATTTTTCGTAGTAAAAATAAAATGAAAAAATAATCGACAATATTTGAAAAACCGGATAACTTTTATTTCTCCCGGTGAACTATCGGCGCTAAAAAGGCTTGCCAGGATTCCATAGCTCTATATGATAGGTATAAGTTGAAAAAAATTCATTGCTACATACTCGACGAGCCAACGGCGCAGATGTTGGAATAGAAATTGATGCGGTATCCGATAATGCAATGGTCATTATGTACAGTCGACAAAAGAATGGGCTAACCCCCCCCCCCCCTCTCTCTCCCTCCCTATATAATATGATTAAAGATTTCTAAATATTGCGTGAAGGGATTTACTTGAAAATTTATTTATCTATAGTAATCATATTGACAATAATAATATGATTACTATTGATAAAATTTATTCGTATTGCAAAATATACGGTTACAGAATACTTATTATCTAGTTAGTTACAAATTATATATAACACACAGTTCAATAAAACAATTAAAATAAAAAGGAAGAAACATAATAAGAATAAAAAAAGAAAACTTAAAATAAATTCATAGAGAAAGAGATTTAATAAATAAATTTTGTACTACGCAATATTATATTGTACTACGTAATTACAATTTACATTAATCTCGCAGAACCTATTTAGCTAAACCAGAGACCTTAAACCTAGGCGTTTAAACATAATTACGAATATTTTAGCACTTATTTGAGCACTTACTATACCTATCTCATGTAAAATTAATCCGATTAACAGCTTTTCAAGTGTAAATGAACGCACGTCATATCAATCCTTCTAGAAATTCGAGTATCAGAATTAAATTAGTTTTAAACGGTTTATCAATACAAACTTAGAACCTATTGAATTGTCTAATCTCAGTTTAATCTCTCTAGCACTATCTCGACAGTTGTCATGATGAAACTCAACTTGACACAGCAAAGAATAGGATATTTTACAGAGCTGACACTTGAAGATGCTATCATCTTTATAAAACTTTTCTTTATAATTTGTTTGACGACCTCCATAGCGTAATGGTTACCATGCCAGACTGCCACCCAGGAGGTCTCGGGTTCGAATCCCGGTCGAGTCATGATGAAAAGAACTTTTTCTGATTGGCCTCGGGTCTTGGATGTTTATCAATATATGTATTTATTATAAAATATAATATAGTTGAGTAAGTATCCCATAACACAAGTTTCGAACTTACTTTGGGGCTAGCTCAAAATCTGTGTGAATTGTCTCTATATATTTATTTTTTATATTTATTTATAATCAGTGGTTATTTCTAAACTGTATTTTGTCACTCTAACCTTGAAACCCCCGATGTTATAGGGAAAATTGTGGCGCGCGACTCACACGTGGTGGAAAAGGTGGTAGTCAGGTTTTGAGTCGCTATGCCCCTCAATAGGCGGAGAGCCTGAATCCCCGTCGCTACCCGAAGCAGCGGGACATGCATCAATTTTCCTGACTTAAAAAAAGGTTTATCTGTCCGTTTATCTGTGGTCTCCGATAACTTAACGTAAGCACCTATTCTGCATTATCGTAAATAGGTATTAAAGGTCGTTAAAAAGACTCTTCTGTGCCTAACATACTCTATTGACTTCAATTAAGTCTAAAGTCTGAGATACCTGTCCTCTCAAGGTTGCGTTTAAGGTATGTAATTACATTAAGTATTTTCTAATTATTATCTTAAGAGAAATAAATTGTACCGGAGATAGGCTTTCGCTTTAAGTAAATTATAATAATGTACGCCTATACTTACTTAAAAGTCTTAGTTAAAAGTGTACTTACAAGAACTTAATTAAAATAGGTTTATTTTTAGTTTTAAGCGGTTAGGCATAATAATGACATTAAGTTTGAATATTTTATTTGATTTCACCGCAAATTTCGCACTTTACAGTCGCGCATTCAAACGCGCGAAGAGTATGACAAGATCTCAATGTTCAAAAAAACTTCAAAGAACTTGTTTTCAAAGAATCCTAATATTGCGTAGGTATAAAAAAACCTCAAATTGTTTCTGTGAGAGCCTCAATAAATTGTTTGGCTCATTCATTTGGTAAGCAAAATAATGATATTTACAAAACGACCGCCAACGTATTTCCCTGAATGCTGTGTTTATAACGTTTCCCATCAGTTTCTGCCATAGACATAACACAATATAGACGAAATCTCAAGTCAAGCTAATGTAGAAAGATAAATTTTGAGTACAAATTGTAAAAAATTTAATGTTTTATACCGTACCAGCTTTTTTGCCCGCGACTTCGTCCACGTGAAGGACCAGTTCCCGTAGGAACTACATTGAATTTTGGGAAAAACTATAAGCCTATGTCCCTCCCTGATAATGTAGCTTTCTACTGGTTAAAGAATTTTTGAAATCGTTCCAGTAGTTTCGGAGCCTATTCAATTCAAACAAACAAACAAACAATCAAATCTTTCCTCTTTATAATATTAGTATAGATAGAGTTTAGACTAAATAGTTGGTATCAGAGAGATATCTATTTGCATAAACATGAAAAGATTTTAAAACAATTTTTCTTTTTCAATGAAGCAAGTAAACACTATACAAAAAGTCTCAAGTCACATTTATTAATTTGCAAGGAATTCTTATAGCGGTTGACATACTAATGCCCGTTCAAAACCATGTTTTCGAATCATTTAAATTTTAGGATTTGTTGGTGAAAACGGGCATTATATTTACTTCAAAATCTTACCGTGTACGCTATTGCTGTCTATAAGATGGTTGGTCTACAGTTCCTATATTTATGGTGTTCATTTACGAAGTTTGTTTTGTGGGGCCTACCAAGTTTGCCTATTATAATCATTTTTAAGACCGAACAATGGCAACTTAACTGATGATGCTATCAATATTGATTTAGCGTTAAGCTTCGTGTAGAAAATTGATTTTAAAATAAAGTATTTTAAACACTATAATAATGGACAGGGACGTGTGGAGGAAACCGTGGGAAGGCTCTTGCCAGTGGGACATGCATGGCTATTAAAAAAAACGTTAGTATTTATTAAATGATTCTTTCCATTACAGCCAAGACCAAATCAAAAAATCAAAATCAAAATATTTTTATTCAAATAGGCATATTATAAGCACTTTCAAATCGTCACAAACTCGCCTCTATCAGCGACGGCTTAGCGTTTTGCGGCGAGATTATCAGCTCGCTGGAATAATGCCCGTTTTCACCAACGTCCGCCGCCTCCTAACTGATACAACTTTGTATCGCCGCCGCCTTCTAACTTATACAAATTTGTATTAACTACAACTCAAATATGAGTTAGCATAGGATGCGGCAGACTCTAGGAGGCGTTGGTAAACGGGCATATGTATTCTAAAATGTTAAATAACGAGACGCCACAGTCATCGGCAGGGCGGGTAATTTTTGAGGAGCGGGGTCGGAGCGTGGAGTGGGAAGACATTTGCACAACCCAATGCGGTTCTACGACGTAGCGACGCGGACCATTGCCTCTCTACCTCGCAGCCGTTTGCCGCGAAAGTCGTGGCCGATAGGGATTTCGCTTTTTATTACCGCATCCACACCGTGCTTTCATCTATGGTTTAGATAGAAAATCCTCAAGCGTCGGAAATACCACAGAAAGCAATAAAAATCCCTGTAATCCATACAAAGCTTTATGGACGGAGCCTGTGGAGGGCCTTCAGACTTTTTGTCTTGTAAACGCCCGTTTTATGTTGATGCGGCACCATGTGTGTCGATTGCGTGAGTTATTAGGCCTTATTTGCGTTTTTAAGGCTAACGGACTCACCGCACATGTCTTTTTATTTTTAATCTTTGACAAACATATTTAAAAAAGCTACGATGTTTATTGTACGTGTACGACTAATCTTGCAAAAAACTGAAAAGAATTCAGTAATTTTTTCTATTCAAAGTTTTGATTTGTAGGTATAATTAATCTACATTTTTAAATTAAATGATTAAATCTAAAAAAAAAAATAACTGTTACTGTATTTTTCGTCTCGTATGACTCGACTCGACAGCAGTTAACTAACTTTTTACATGATCGTCTAGGTACACTCTCCACATATTATGCAGTAATGCATACTTCTTATGGTATTAAGAAAAACATTTTATTTTTAAAGGCTCTTTTTGATTCCGCGTTGATAAATATGGTCACTCCCTAGTTATGATTGAACGGAAATCACCTTATTTTATTGTGAAACGTTTTATTTCGCCTTGTTTCGTTTGAATTATTTCTATGCTTCCTAGCATACAAAATATATCATCTATACTAATATTGTGAAAAAAGAAAAGATTTGATTGTTGGAATTGAATAGGCCCCAACACCGAAAACCACTTGACCGATTGCAAAAATTCTTTGACTGTTGTGAAGCTACATTATTTCCGGATGACATAGACTATAATAATTTTTTATTTTTTATTGGGGTACTTACTAACCCGTGAGAAGATGACGAAGGGGTACGCTAGTACTGTATACAAAAAAATACAAACTGATGAAACCTTTCAACCTAGAGAGTTAAAGTTTTGCATAGATTACTTTAAATTGATGTAGAGAAGAGGTAAAAATTGTTTTTCAAATTCCCATAAGAACAGGAATGATAGAATTTTTACCATCAAATGTATAATTAACACAGTAATTAAGTTAGTGGTCACAACAAAAACCTATTTGTTTTATCATAACATAGTATAAAATGAAATCGTTTCCTGCTGTCTGTCTGTCCCTATGTAAACTTCAATCTTTAAATCTACGCAATGAATTTTGATACTTTTTTAATAGATGGAGTGGATTCAAGAAGAACGTTTAAATGTATAATACATTCTGAAGTTACCACGGGAAAGCAGGATACACGCAAACAAAGTTACGCGGGTTTCGCTAGTCATAAATAAGTTAATGAAAAACCTATATGTCAAAGCCATCATATTCCAATACCAATTTAATTGCACAGACAGCCTTTTCATTTCATTAACGAAGGTCATTGAACCACACGATTATTTTTATGCTAGACTCATTGTGGCATTTAAAATATTCAACATAACGGTAGACTGAAAATCTGAAGTGTATATTCTGTTCCATTATACTTGGCACGACAAGCAAACAAGCGTCTGATTTTATTAAGACGACCGATATTCAGTATATCTACCCTTCATTAGACGACCTCCGTGGCGTCATGGTTACCATGCCAGACCGCCACCCAAGAGGTCCCGGGTTCGAATCCCGGTCGGGTCATGATGAAAAACAAACTTTTTCTTTTCTTTCTTTTTCTTGATTGGCCTCGGGTCTTGGATGTTTATCTATATTTGTATATGTTATAAAATATAGTATTGTTGAGTTAGTATCCCATAACACAAGTTTCCAACTTCCTTTGGGGCTAGCTCAATCTGTGTAAATTGTCCCTATATTATTATTTTAAAAATAAATCGACATGAAATATAGTTACATCATTTGATCACAAATCGCTTTATTGCGATGAAGGACACAATGTTATGATATTACAATAAGATAGATGCTTTGGAGCCTTTGGAGGGCACGTTGAACCATTGAATGTCCGGCTGTCGTCGAAGAAAAACAGCCCGTAAACCAAGTTGATGGCCTTCTGGCGGCTTAACAACACTGGCCTCCGTCAATCCGCATCGGAGTAGTGGGCAGTACTTTAATAACCTTCGTTTGAAGGGAGACCCGTATCCTTGCAGTGGGATGATTATTATTATTATGTTGATATTGTAATGATGTGTGAAGATGGGACACAAGTGATAGGATCGATTGTTGTGTAAATACTGTTTTCACCTCACAAGCTTGGAAAGAATTTGTTTGTCATTCCAAATCTGAGCGCAAAAGTGCATTTTGTACCCTAGCGTGGAAAGAATTTTTAAAATTCGAACTTTTCTATTCTATAATTTTTTATACCGCCAGTCCTCTGAAAATGCATTAATACTTATTTCATGCCAGTGCGCCAACCTTATTTTTAGAATAACCGAACTGGCCAGCACGACACCGCATGAAAAAAATTAACACTTACTTATTTAATATTTTATTTGCGTTTTCTTGCACCTAGTATTTTCCTCGCTGTAGTGAGGTGAAAAGTTGTGTGTTTCGCTCGGCAGCAAAGTTATTCTGCATCTCGTACCTTAGTACTCTCGCCAAAAAACAGCTTTGCAGCCTTGCATAACAAATAACTATTATTTCATAATTGATACGTACATAACTTAATTATACTCCTTACACTACATACACTACAATATGATGTCAATAAGATATGAGAAACTAACGATCATTGACTCACTAAAAAACTTGCCAAATAAGTGGAACGAAATATACATACATATATATGTTACATACATATTCTATTGACCCCAAGTTGTATCGTCGATTTTAACAGTTTGACCGTCTGACACCAATCACCAAAATCAACAAAAACTAAGTAGACTCTAGAATAATTATGGCCAGTTAATTAGTATCAGCATTGGATTCGGCACGTACGTCAATCTGCCAGTATCATTGATCATCCAAGTAAATAGACGTACAAACTACTAAGCTGTGTATGTTAATACCGTTATTGCCATATACAAAAATATAACCACGTATGAAAAAAATTATTAAATGACATTATACAGGCCGCCACCAGTTTTCTTTTGCCATTTCTTTTATCGATGGCCATTTTGCTTGTTTTCGACTTGGTGGTAGCCTTTTTATATTTTACCTTAATTTAATTAAGTATACAAGTTGTACGTACATGACTAGAGAAATCACCTGTGAAACTGTGAAGGCCTAGTATCTAAAATAAATGATTTGAATTTGAGTTGAGTGACTCATTTTGGTCTGTCTTTCAGACCGTGAGAGTGTCAAAACTTTTATTTTGTTGAATTAACTGTATATGCAGTGTTAGTTGATCTTTGGCCCACGAGCTCACGTCCGCGGGTTCTTGCACGTCGCTACGTTTGGCACATTTTTAGATTAACTAAACTTTTTCACCATTAATGTACTCTGAGAAAATTTGATATTGCCCCGAAAAATATTTTTAATTAACATTACTAGAAAACTAGAACTAAACTAGGGTACCTTATAGAGCGTATTAAATACAATCAATTGCTCGAAACGATTTTTAAAGTTATTGACACATATTATGGCTGTCAATGTCAAACTAAAGAAGAAAAAATGAGATGAATGAATTAAAAATAAATACCGGCTGCTCTTTCTCTAATGTTTTTTTTTAAATTGTACTAAGTCTAATCTGGACTCCGAGGTCTAGACTCATATTGACACCATACATGGGTGCAAAATCTCTGTAATACATAATTAGAGACACACACACATAATAAACTGTAATCAATACTAATACATATAAAGAGGAAAGATTTGAATTTTGTTTGCAAAGAATAACCTACTACTGGACAGATTTCAATAATTCTTTCTACATTAGGCTACGCTATCCCCGGGTGATATAGGCTACATTTTATTCAGAAAAAAATTAGGGATCCCTCCTAAAATCCGTAAGAAGCTGGGGCGGGGCGCTAGTCAAACATAAAAATTCTGCCACGACACGACACAGGAGGGCTACTACGAAACGTTAATCCGATATTTCGGCCGAAGTATCGGAAGAATTTTAACCGTGAAATACAAGATAATTCATGGTTATTTTAGAAATTCCTTGAATTCTATCCATGAAATATCTTGTACTTTATGGTTATTTTAGTAGTTCATTGAATTATAATAATCATGAAATAACTTGTATTTCACGGTTAAAATTCTTCCGATACTTCGGCCGAAGTATCGGATTTACGTTTCGTAGTAGCCCTTCAGAACTTCACAGAAGTGTGTTTCACACGACAGACAGAAACAGAAGCCTTTTGATGCTTACCAGTTGAGTTGTTGGCCGGTATCATTGTCTTGTCTTAGATCTTTGAAGCATTGTACACCTACTAATGCATACCCACTCAATCAAGTAACAGATAATATTCTGTATCAACCTACCAGTGAATATCTACGTTGTTACGGCCCTAGAAATTGGGCATTTTGTGAAAAGCCTGCTTTATTGGGTAGATAATTTTATGTATGAGTGGGATCTATGAATACTTTTTGAACTTAATTCTATATTAACTGCTTTATTGATAAAAAAAATTTAGAACAGGAATTAATTAAAACCTGTTTGGTCATTCTTGAAGAGAATTTGTTAACGACAACAATTTTTTTCAGAGAACATTAACTTTTCTTTTAATTTTTATGAACAACTTACTATAATAATGGCTGAAGTTTTAAACCAAATGATATAAAATCGATCGAAAAATTAATTCTACAATAAATCCACAAAGATTCAAAACTTTTATTCACAGGTCTGTAAAGGCTCTCTAGTTAAAGAGTACCTACATAAATTATCTTTATTTATTTTTTTATGGAAGAGGTTGGCAGACGAGCATGCAGGTCACCTGATGTTAAATGATCACCGCCACCCAAGGAGCACGAATTATTTGTGTAACGATTCCTAAATTGGTATTTTACATTTATGTCGAATTTCACAACAGGCTCGCGACATGTACACATGAATAGAATTATCTGTTCATTCCAGTGTTGGTCACAATATGACGACAATTTGGCTTTACAACTACTCCAGGAGAAACCGAATAGACCTGAACGATTCCCGCTCCTATAGGAATTCTCTTCTTCTGTGAAATGACAGGGATTGAAGGAAAGAAAGATGTTTTTTAAATTTGGTACACAGAAAATAAAATAACAACAAAAACAATTAATCTTAACAGTACCTACTTTATAACATTTTGTACCAAAAAGGTCTCCGCTCAGCATGTGCCTAAAATTAATGGATTGCATGAAAATCCGTTGTGATGTCGCCAATAAACAGACACACTAGAGAAAGGGGATTTTTTTTAACATTCTCACCAATTCCAAATTTAATTCAAACCAATTGATTCCAAAGTAAGCTAGGCTAAACGCTGCGCTGTGTTATGCAAACTCGATACAAACATAAATAACAACACATTGTTTGACCGAGTACTTAGTACGAGTTTTTTAGTCACATTCGATCATGTCAACGTAAATAAACCGACCAAATAGAGAATTCTCGTATTTCGAATTTATAAGACGCGTTTGCCTCACATTTTGAAGTGAGTAACCCGGCTAATTTGGATATGTAACACGCGTCTAGTAAATTGACAATATGAAACTTTTTTTTCAATTCAGTCGGCTTGTAAACGTTAACACGTTCGAATGTGATCAAAATACTCGTACTAAGCACTCCTAGCTGGAATCGAAACCGCGCTCTCTGGTGCCGATACTAGGGTCGAATGCTCCACCGCGCTTTAAATTATTATTTATTATTAAAAAAAAAACGATTACGAAATTTTGTTAACCAAAGCATTTTATGTTTTATACAATTCAAATCCACAATTATTAACGTTAACTCTGAAAGATTTCTTTTGAGAAGATAAGCGTCTTACCTTTGTACTTGACACTGAATCTTTTATACTTATAATGCTTAATATAACAATAAAAATGTCTAAAAACATAAGTCTAACATAAATAAATAATAAATGATTTCATTTTCATTGTACGAGGAGATTACTATCTTAACAAAGTGTTTATTGTTAGTTGGAGTATAAAGACTGATTACAGTAAAGTCAAGTACATGTAATTAACAACTCAATATGTGTTAATCTTTATGTACAACTAACTGAATCGCGCAACTTCGTCTGAATTTTCCCATTTTTGTAATATTTTTCACACTTTGATCATAGAAAGTACGTTATCTCTACTCTACTTCCATATCATATGATCACTGTTTAGAATTAAACGTATTTTAAAGTTAATTCAATCTTAAAACCTAATTACTGCCCAACAACACTTCACGATCCCCAACAACAAAATGAAACTGTGATTTATATCATTTCCAATTTAGAATAAAAATTCAACACTTCCATGCAAAAATTTTGCAATCAGAATGATCTCTAAGCAAGTAACAATCCAATTCTGTGTACATTACCCTTGCAAACTTGCAATGCATCTCTACATGACAGTAATTCAATCCTAGTGTTGTCGAACTATCGACAGTGTCATCCATTATCGATAGTTAACCTAAAGTTTGTCAATCCTGAACTCGATCGCAAACTTAGGAGCCATTACTTAAACTTTTGGTAAGACGAGAATAGCCCTTATGTTAAAATGTTTATACATTACATACATTATATTAATTTAAGAGAGGTAGGGCACAGCGGATAATCCGCTCAAATCGGAGCAGCCCGTCTGGGGAAGGACCTCCACCTTACAGAAGATCGTAGCCAAATAACATTGGTCTCGGCCATGTTGTGTTCCTACGGTGAGTAAGGTCTCCAGAGCTCCATTTGGGGGGGTTGGGAGGGTTGGAAACGCGTGAGTGATACTCCCGGTATTGCTTACGTCTATAGGCTACGGTGACGGCTTACCATCAGGCCGACCGTATGCTTGTTTGCCACCTGTGTGGTATAAAAAAAAAAAACATGTTTGTATTTCTCTATTCTAATTAATCTTCGAAGTGGCTGAATTAACAAATAAGAAAATAGAAAATTATGTATCTACATTTCGTTATATATATACACTAGAGAAACCCGCGCAACTTCGTTTGCGTTTATCCCGCTTTCCCGTGAGAATTTTAAAAAATCCTTTCTTATCGGTTGTCTATTTATATAGGTACTTCTCATTACAATCTTTGCAGTGGGCGTTTATGAAAAATAGGCTAGCCCGACCGGTGAAGTGCCACCCTTTTACAGAATATTGACGTGTAGCAGCAATGCGTTTCGTTCGGAGAGTGAAATATCCGAAATTCTTGTTTGCCACCTTTGTGGTATAAAAAAAAATCTAACTCCGTCCTTATACTATTTCTCGCTATATCCTGTTTCCTGTTATAGGTCGGCAACGGGTCAGGGACCCTAGAATCTATGTGCTCCATAGTCTACAACCATCCCTCAACAACACTACGAAATATTAGAGCGAGTCGACGTAATGACATTTTCTATATGTGAGAAAGAGACAATATCAATATGCCATATTGACCAATTTAACTTGAACCCTGTCAAATATTATAAAATTTAATATCTAATTACCGGAGTTAATTACTTAGGTACTGCTTATTATCGATGAATATGATTCAGTCCGCTTTAAAATTTTAGCTGTTTTTCCGAGATCACAAACAGAATAAATAGTACGACGACATTATGAAATAATTTTGTTTGAATATTCACTATTTATAAAAATATTACATGACAGATGACACCCTTCACTTCACGGATGTGTCAAAATGAAATGTAATTGAAATCAAAAGCACTAAGGAGTATGAGTATTGATATCAACTCGAAGAAAATTACCCACAAAATAAATTTTTTTCAAGAATTTCAATAAAATAAGAATCACGTCTTCCATCAATTCTCTTAAACAATTTTTATGTCAAATTTGAAGTAGATTGGACCAAGGAATCAAGTTGTCCCATAGTAACTTTGCCCCCCTTTTTTACCCCCTTCGAGTTAGAATTTCGAAAAATCCTTTCTTATCGGACGCCTACATCATACAAACAATCCACCCTCCAAGTTTCAGATTTTTACGATGAGCGGTTTAGGCTGTGCGTTGATTCTCAGTCAGTCAGTCAGTCAGTCAGTCAGTCAGTCAGTCAGTCAGGACAAAGCATTTTATAAATATAGATAGATGTTCTATTACTTAGGTTTAAATGTATTAACATTTTTGTATAATTTATTAATTATGGTCTATCTTTCGTCTATCGGAGATTTTACAGCGCCTGCTAAGGACCGAGGTTGATATGACATAATGTGGTTAAAAAAGTAACCTCTTTTTACCACTTTATGTACACTTAATTTTAGTAAGACATTACCTTAAATCAACGTATCGATATTAAGAGTTAAAACTCCACCTCAATAATATCGATATTAATTCTTAAAACCTCTTCCGTAGGTTATTTGTGACCTAACTATCGATAGTCTATTGTATGCCAACACTACCAGACTAATGGAATACAAGCAGTGACCGGATAATCGGTGATACTGCCACTTTGGAGATGAATTACACTGTTAAATATGCATGTAACTTGAACAGATAGGCATATTGCTTTCAGCATGTACAAAGAGTACCTTGTTTACACACAGGATATAGAAAATAAGAATATTTTGTTGGAAACTGGAGAAATTCTTGGAAACGTACAAAGAGCTTTAGAGCACTATTCAGCCAGGATTTAGATGGATTTAAAAAAATTGAAGGAAAAAGGTTGGTTGTCGAAGATATTTGCAAATATTTTCCAATACCAAGATGCAACGCGCTGTGGATCGACGAGGGTAGCAATGGTGGTTAACAAGCTGAAACCTTCGCTTAGGAACGCCAGTGAAACGACAAGATCTAAGACAATGATGATGAAAGAGCAGGTAAGCTGATCGTTACTGGTCGATATGAACCTCATTCGGAGTAAGGTAATTCGAAACTCAATTTGGAGATCATCAGAAAAACAGTATTGGGTGCCGATGGATAACAGTCATTAATAATTGTGAGTAGATAATAGTATGTCTGAATACATTCTAAACCCCCTTCGATTGAACAGTTATCAATCTAAAATCATGATGACGTTGTTTTTTTTTTATAGAAGTGAATCCTAAACCACATGGAATATCTCTGTGGCAAGACGACTATGGTATACATATCAATAAAAAAATTATACACATCTGTTATATTGTAATAAATTACTGAAGTTACCATGCTAACGGTCTGGTTATACAATTGTCACATCAAAGCGTACGACTCTTTGCGCAAACTCTTTATTCCAAATGTTCAACCAAAGGGTCTTTATACTAGTCAGTTACATTTCATCGTCACACTTTTCCCAACAATTTCCAGTTCCAAAAGGTTTTTGTTAAAACGATACAAACTCTCGACGATGTACAAGTTGCTGTAATACTTAGAATTTAATTTTTAACCCCTTGAGATAAGGTTTCATTCTGTAAAAAAAGAATCTTAGTACCCAAGAGGAAAGTGTCAGTAAGTAGCTAGACTAATTCGAATACTTTAGAACAAAGTTCCAGTAAACGGCAGGTATGGAGGTGGTAACATCCCCCATCTGTTCCTCTTGTACCAGTTCAAAATGTTTTAAATTCATTAGCTCACGGGACTGTTTCATAATTGTTTTTAGACGTAATGTGTTTTTAACGATTTCATTTTCTGTTATTTTGTTGTGGAAATGGAGTGGAAATCCTTTAGAAACTAAACGATCGTATTTTGCGTTTAAATTGAATTTTGCATCTATCTAAGTTGCCAAAAATAATTTCCTTACGTTTTCGTCTGCAGAGAACCTGGATGGAAATTTTGCTATCTTTTGATCTTTGAATTTGACAGAGACAATAATGATGTTTTTGTGTCCATTAATTTTAAAATGGTTTTTGCAACTATCAAATCATGTGAGATTTGATGAAAGAGATTTAGAAAACATAAATAAAAAAATATTAAACATATTTATGAGAACGATTACTGGATTTAATAAAATCCAATAACCTTTATTAAGTATATTTGGTTAGTACTCTTCAATATTTGAGCCCTAAATCTTTATTGAAAAATCATGTGGACAACATAATATGAAAGAGCACTAACAAAAATTTAATATTATTTAGAAGAAAAAATATCAAATCAAATATTGTGAGCGCGGCTTGCAACAATGCCAGCGGTCATGAAAATATCTATTTAACGTTACTTTGTTTACTTAGAGCCATTTGAAGAAGACGTTTGTCTTAAGCCGCATTCAGACATGAAGGTATTAGCCAAATACGACAAATGTTTGGCAAGTAGTTTCCAAATTATTGACCAAGCCTAGCTATACCACTAGCACAAGCGTCAATCGTCATGGTTTCCGAGCACTTATCCACATTATTTGTTATTCAACGAATAATTGCCCCGTCACTCGGTGAGCTATATGACCCACCTTCAAGTCTACACGGGTTTACATCAGAATGGTGGTGAACTAATAAAAGTTATCAAACTTCGACAGCTTCTAACTAATATAAGTTGCATGAACATCATCGGGCTGTTATTATAGGTTAATATAAAATTATTCATACGGTATTAATCTTTTAATTAGATTTTAGCAATTTAAGTTTCACTGTATATTTTAGTGCTATAGTTTTAAAAGCTTTAAAGTTTAGATTAAATTTTCAATATCGAAATACAATTTATCCAACCTCAGCCCCTTATGAATAAAGATATGGTTGAGAGCAGTACTGAGCTCAAAACCAATCAATTTGAATCTCTCAGAAGCCTATAAACAATTCAAACAATAAATTAACAAGACAGCACAATAAAAAATCTCAACTGAAAACCCGACGTGAATTGACCAGGGCAACTAACGAGCCACTTACAAAGATTTATAGGGATAGGCAGGCGCGCGCAAAAACTACAGGACCCGTCTGCGCGGCGGGCGACTTAATGGAAGGTTCCGTAATATGGCGTGCGAAAAACATGAGTGTTTGGATTGCATCCAGTTTAGGAGCACGAATTATGGGCAGGCCGTTAGTGACCATTGCCTCAATGGACAGAATAGGCACAAAGAAATCGTTGTTTATTGAGGTTACTTCTTTACTTTGTGGATTAGCCGATATCGTAATGAATGATCCGAGAACTTAGATTGCATTTTGGGTAATGTTATGATTTAATTAATGGATGAATAAAAAACATTAGCAATCACTTCTATCCATCAACCAAAAACTAGACGAAACAAAAACGGAGAATAGACCACAGTAGTATTTTTTTTATTAATAAACACAAATGTGTTCAACTCAAAGAAAGCCGAATAATTTATTATCCAATATGTTTTATTTTACACATTTCCAACAGTTCTCTTTTTACCTAAACTATTCCTCAAAACGCAACTTTTCGTTGCTCTGTTTGAGTAGTTTATATTTTATCTCTTCCAGGAATACCTCCTCTTTTTAACGCCTATTTACTTGTGACATTCGATGTTTATATCTGTACTTCTTTGAAATCTTTTACGTTTTCAGTATTTTCATCATGTTGAAGGTAAGTAAAACAGAAAGTGGAAGGCCGAGAAGATCTTACATTGATCAAGCGAAAGAAGGCAGGCGTCGTCATCGTGTCTTACAGAGGTGAAAGAGCTGACGCAAGACAGACGAAAATAGAAGCTGATACATAGATAAGAGAACAACTCTTAAATTTAGAAGAAGATAAAGATAATCGCGACCCCCAATAACAGCTCATGTCAAGTAATTTGTGAGAAATGGATCAAGTTTTGTGTGTTGACTTAAGAATCGATGGCATTGAAGAGCCTCGACCTTTTGTTGGCCCCAAGTTTAGAACTCGTCCAATTTTCCGCGCCGCTTTTTAATGCGACATTGAAACTTTGACTATTAGGCGCTTCTCGACAAACAGTAATTATAATTGAAACAATAACGCCCATATAATTCAATTTAGACTAAATGTAAAATATGATCTTGATCATTTCTTTTTACATTTTGAAATTTTGGTACATTGTTCCGAGATTTTTATCTTCGTCCTAGCGTTACCCCGATCTATTAAGATTTTTGGGGGCCTTTTTATTTTTTATTGTACTAGGCAAACTTTGTGTACCTACTGAGCCGGCGACGGATCACCTGATGGTAAGCAATCACCATTGCCCATAAACACTCGAAACTCAGAGTGGGATAACCCACAACTAAATTTAGATCTGGCAGATATACTGATATTTACAAGGCATGACAGGCCATTCATACCATCACAATCCATAGAATTTACATAATGTTTTCCAATTTCATGGAAGAGGATATTTTCTCACGATGTTTCAGAATATATTTTAGAATTACCGGAGGTAAATTTCACTTCAGAAATCCAGGCCATAAAACCTGGACTTTGACTTAATCCTACCGTTATTCCGTTTCCCAATTCATTACAATTGACAAAGTCCATTAACCCTGAGAATTTGTCGAAGTCGAAGAATTTTCTAAAAACTTTCGGCTATGAAACCAAGATGTTTTATGTTAAGCGCGATGTCAAAAGTCTACAACAATTCAGAGCGCATATATCAATGTGTATTTTACTTTGTTAAAAGTTTCTCAAAGTAGAAGCTTTTGGCGTAGATATATGGACCGACATTACATACAGACATTTGCACTTTAACACACAAGAAATGTACGTACATCATGTTGCATTGTGGATTTAACAGACCTGTGGACTTAAATTTATATACTTTATACAATGTGATCTTAGATATCTTGAATTGCAGACTAAATTATAATTTTGTAACATGATAACTTTTTACAATGTCATCACCGATCACGATCCGTGACCGTTCTCGTATCGATCTTGTTTCACTGTTCTTCCCTCTTTCTTTCTCATTAATTTCTTCATAGATGAGTAACGCAACAATGCAATCCGTTTCATTTTCTGTCTGCGCAAATATGATCACATTTCATCCTTTCGATCAAAGCTTGGGTGGCTGCCCATTCGCCAGCGCAGACATCAGAGAATATTAACAACACTCTTTTCTATTTTATTTAATCATAACTCTCCTGAATATCTCAAAGATAAATTCCGATTTCTCTGTGACTCTCATGACCGTCAACTCCGTTCTGATAATTCTTTCAAACTTTACACTCCTCTCTGTCATTCTGCTTTTATGTCTAATTCTTTCACTCTTCATGCTTCACGACTCTGGAATGCGCTACCCGACCCTATTAGATGCACCAAAAATGCTTTTATTTTTAAAAAGAATGTGCGTGCTCATTTTTTGGATTTGATTAAGGAATCGACATCATTTGTTTAATGTATCCGTCACCGTCATCTTTAAACGCGTAATTTTATTATTATTTTTCTCCCCCCTTTAATTGTTTATGTTGCATAGGAATCATCTATATGTATTATATATTTATTATATATGTATGTATGTATATATCTATTGTATCTATTATATTATGTATGTAGGTATATGTGTATATTATATTTATTTAATAATATTTAATTTTAACAAGCCGCTTTCGTGAATTTCTGCACTCCCAAGGGTTGACTGGTAGAGAATGCATTTAGCATTAAGTTCGCCTGTTGTATCAGTACTTTGTGTATTGTGGTCAATAAAGATAATTAAATAAATAAATAACGCATAAGATGTTATAGTTGTGGAACTTGTGGATGTCCATAGACAGGTATTTGTTTACCATCATGTGACCCGCTTTTTGTCCTCCTCTGTCATAAGAAAAATCGTGTTCAGTGATGTGATGGATTCACGGATTGATCAGCACGTTACAGAGTCAATGAGTATCAAGATCAGGATGACGGATCACAAACAGGATTGATCGTGTATTAGCTGCTATATTTTACTATTTCTATAGCCTGATTCTACTACTTCTACTTTATAACAAAATACAAAAATCCCAGCTGCAACCGGTATCAATAAATTTAAGCAAACCTCAACCATTCTCGAGGCATTCTAATGTTTGTTTTTAGTCTAGACCTGACCCAATTAATTTCTACACAAAACAACGAAAAAAAGATACACGAACAATCTCCAGAATGTTCGAACAAATTTGGTCTCGTTCAACAAGGCTTTTTTTATTGTTCTTGTTCATATTTTTCATAACATTTTAATTAATTTTAAGTAGGTACATTAAAATATTTTTTTGATAAAAATTATGTGGGTTTTCACCGAATGCGTTTCAGAATTTTGAAACGATTCCAAAAGTCAGCCGTGTTTAGACATCGGTTTCAGAAGTCGTATTTGGTCATCGACGGTTTATACAAATCAAACAGTCGACCGATCGATATGCTAATCGGAACCTTAAACAAATGCGAATCTATTCTCGTAATAAGGACAGTTAAAATCTAGTTTCAATCTCAAGCGCTATCTCGCTCGTTTTATTTTATATTTGTAATAAGAGAGGTGGGGCACAGCGGATAATCCGCTCAAGTCCGGTCCGAAGAAAAATATGCCAATTTTTACTAGGCTACGCGGG
Source organism: Endotricha flammealis (assembly GCA_905163395.2). Classification (NCBI taxonomy): domain Eukaryota; kingdom Metazoa; phylum Arthropoda; class Insecta; order Lepidoptera; family Pyralidae; genus Endotricha; species Endotricha flammealis. The sequence goes on from LR990866.1 coordinate 4,279,818, forward strand.
CGAAGCCGCGGGCAGAAGTTAGTCCTTATATATATCCCTTTACACTGAGCCCAAGTAGGGATCCTAAAGTCAGGAGGGAAGTGGGCAGCGCGAGAGTGTAAACACGATACTGCCGCTGCAACTCGCGCTGCCCCGCGCTTCTTCGATTGTCATTGTATGAGGACTCATTTTGACGACGCGAAAATTTTCGCATCGTCTAAATGCGCCCTGGGGGTTGAGTGTGAACACACTCGCGTATTTAGGGCAACACTCCCGGCAGTAGCAGAAGCAGCGGAAGGAGCTGAGTGTAAACCAGGTATATGAACGCACTTTATGCTTATCATCAGCGCAGCAGTACGTGCTAAGCTACGGTCGGGCGAGCACTGATTCCATCCCAAAACAACAGGAAGCTTATCATAATGCATCAATAAAAACCACTAGTCGGAAACAATAGGTTTGTAATTACAATAAATTATTGAGTTTTCAAGCATCATAATGGTCGAAATGCAAAATCGGATACCAATGATTTTGTATTGAATTTCTTAATCAGATTAGAATTTCATTAAGCAGTAATAGATTACACACGCAAATGATTATTTAATGCAATTTGCTGTTTAATGTTTGCGTCACATGAAATTGATATATAATTCGAATTTGTTTGTTAATTTACAACCCTGAGAGGTCCGGATACCTTATCCGCCTTTAAATAGCATACGATTAACAGCTTTCGCATTTGGCTCGGTAATAGACAGATAGATAGATAGAATAAGCTTTATTTGCAACACACAAACAAGTGATACAGTAAACAGTAAATGTTACAAACTGTGTTTATGCAACAAGGCGGCCTTATTGCTCAAAGCAAAAGCAATACTAGAGTGATACAAATTAAACAAACACAAATGCTATCACAAAGGTCTGCCCTGTGCAGAGATCCCACGCCCTCTGATACCGAAGCTAAAGTTATTACCAACGCGCCACCGGGCTATCTATAATTTAAAGCCCACTATTCACACGCAGATTGGTCCGGCGGATTGGTTGGCCATCGGACTAATCCGCCTGTGTATGGAAGCAATGAACCGGTACGCCAGACTGTCGAACCCCACATGCCATACAACATGCCATGCCATGGGCAACGCCGGATTGGTCCGCGGTCGGGTCCGGGTTGCGAGTCGGGTCCGGGTTCGTGTAGTGAATGGTGGGCTTTAGATGGATCACCAATGGTCTATTGCGATTAATATTTTTTAAATTAATTAAATACATACACAAAATATTTTAATCTTTTTATGAGAATGCATTTAGTAAACCACCGAGGTTTGTAACAAAATGCAAAGTATAACGCGCCTACTTGTTTACACAGTTTTAACAATTTTATTAGTAACTAGCTGACCCGTGCCCACTTCGTTGGGCATAATGTTAAAAGCCTTTTTATTTTTTGGTTTTTTATATAACCTATGACACTCAGCAATAATGTGGCTTTCTATTGGTGAAAGAATTTTTAAAATCGGTTCAGTAGATCCCGAGATTACCCCTTACAATTTAACAAATACACAAACTTTACCTCTTTATAATATTAGTATAGAAGTATAGATTTGTTAGTAATAATATAAACCTCATTATAATAGACCAAAATGTACCTACAAGTACAATTTAATTTTATACTCTTGTAACGAGTGAGTGAGAGACGTGAGTGGGTGGCGTTTGAGAAGCCCGAAGGGCTCTAAATGAACATAAAAACTGTAATATATTAATATTGATACAATAAATTGAACGTATGGAATATGTAATTTCAATAAAACGTATTTATTAATGTTATAGACATTATATTTTCCGTGATGTTAAGATTGAACAAATGGCTACAGAAGACATTCTAATTTATAGTATGGAGGATTTATAGCTGTATTCAAATAATTTTAAATATTTTATGTACTGATATGCGATACATTTCGCGATACATCTGGCATCCTGATGTCTGATGGCGTCTGACGGGGTGTACTTTTTAGGGTTCCATAGCCAAATGGCTAAAAACGGAACCCTTATGAATTCGTTATGTCTGTCTGTCTGTCCGTCCGTATGACATAGCCACTTTTTCCGAAACTATAAGAACTTATACTGTTGAAACTTGGTAAGTAGATGTATTCTGTGAATCGCATTAACATTTTCACACAAAAACAAAAATAAAACAAAAAATTTTGGGGGTTCCCCATACTTAGAACTGAAAGTCTTTTTTTTTTACATCAAACCCATCATCATTTCAACCCAATCATCCCACTGCTGGGATACGGGTCTCCCTTCAATCGAAAGTGATTAGAGCGTACTCTGCCACGCTGCTCCAATGCTGATTGGCAGAGGCCGGTGTTTTCAAGCCGCCCGAAGGCCACCGACTTGACTTAACGACTGTCATCTACCGATAACAGCCGGGACCGAAGCACGGAGAAGCTCGAGATAAGGAAACCCATCCAAACGCTGGCTAGGGTCGACGTCGCTTAACTTGCGTCTTCAATTATTAGAGTGCGACACACAGCGACGCCATCGCCCTCCTATGAACAAACCCATACGTGTGGGGGTATCTATGGGTGTAGGTCTTCAAAAATGATATAATGATACCTAATGATAATAATAATGATATGAGGTTTCTAATATCATTTTTTTCTAAACTGAATAGTTTGCGCGAGAGACACTTCCAAAGTGGTAAAATGTGTCTCTAATTGACACTAACATAATTATAAAACATATTATTTTACGCAGCCTGACGACTAGGTCGTAACAGTGAGTTTATATAATTATATTAAACCTCACTGTATTTATAAAGTAACATTCGTTTAAAGATTCAACTTGAGCTAACAAAATATCTCATCCATTAATTTCAACAAATATTATGCGTAGTCAGGACCGTACTTCGATGTAAAAAACCTTTTAACCCTCCCACACAATAGGTTCTGAATCCAGCCCAGATATTCCATTCAAGAGTTAGGTGGTAACTCCAGACGTGATTTTATTCTGGCAGAAAATCAGGTATGAATATGACATTTGAATTGTAAAAGTACTTTTCATATAAACTAAGTAAATAATCGTTAAAATTAGGTACACTGAACATTAACTATCTCTTCATGACATACAACGATAGTTTACTAACACTGGGATAAGCATACGTATTGACGTTTCAAAATGGGCATCATGGAAGGCCACGCTGTTCCAATGCGGAAAGCTGGAGGCCAGTGATTTCGAGCCGCCAGAAGTCCATCGAGTTGGATTAACATTTGTCATCTTCGACAACAGCGGGGACAGATATGATATAAGGATGTGGAATGAGCTCCCAGCCTCTGTGTTTCCTTCGGACTATGACATGGGATTGTTTAAGAGGTACACTAGAGGTCTCGTCAGAGGTGGGCAACTCATTGGTGGTACCCCTGGTATTGCTGATGTCCATAAGCGGCTGTGACCACTTTCCATCAGATGACCCGCTTGCCTTCTGTCTGCAGTATAACATAAAAAAAAGAAGTTAGCTTACCGTGCCCACCGAAGCACGGAGAAGCTCGAAATAACGAAACCCATCCAAACACTGGGAAGAATCGACGTTGTTTATGCGTGTTCATGTAGAATTCGACACACAGCGACGCCATCGAGCTGCTCTCGACTACCACTTCATAATTCACTACAGTAGGTATTAATAAACTGTACAGGGTGACTTTTCAAGGGGTTGCCATTTTTGAGGACGGACTAAGATTCAGAAGCTTGATCGATTGGCGTAAAAAGCATTTTTTTATATTATATTGCGTCTGTTTTTTTTTTATGTCACACAGTAGACAAACAAGCAAGCGGGCCACCTGATGGAAAGCGGTCACCGCCGCCTATGGACATCAGTAACACCAGGGGCGCTACCAATGCGATGTCCACCAAGGAGGTTGGAGGAAAGGAAGGAGGAAGAGAAGGGAAGAAGGACGGAAAGAGGGGATAGGGAAGGAGTTGGGCTTCCGGATATCTCACTCACCGAACGAAACGCATTGCTGCTTACGTCGATATTCTGTGAGAGGGTGGTACTTCCCCGGTCGAGCTAGCCCATTTCATAATTGCTCTACCACTCCAAAAACAAGTTTCAAGTTAATGTTTTTCAAAAAATACAACGAATAAATATAATTACGATAAAGTCATAAAAAAAATTATATTGTTTTTAGACGTTATTTTAGAAGAATGGCAACCCCTTGTAAAGTCACCCTGTGTAAATGTAAATTTCTATCAACTTTAATTAAATAATTGACGGCGTCCTCTGACACGTATGACGCGATCAATTTGTAAATATTAACGTTATTTATTCAACAATCACCGCAATGTTGGTTTAATTTCCTCCATTCAATTTATAATGAGCTTACTATAAACTGCATATATTGAACTAATATTATATATGAACGAGGTTAACAGCCAGTTTCTGAAACACATTTTTAAAGTTAATGACACAAAAAAAGGAAAAAAAAAAAAGACATAATACTTAATTTGGAATTTTACTTAAAATGCTTTCGAAAACTGACTCTTCTCCCATCCTTTTCCCACTCTATGTGGGGTCGGTCCACCTTACAGAAGATCAAAGCCAAATAGCATTGGCCTCGGCCATGCTGTGTTTCGGTGAGTAAGGTCTCCAGAGCTCCACTTGGTGGGGGGGGGGGTTGGCAACGCGTGAGTGATGCTTATTATCAGGCGGGCCGTGTGCATGTTTGCCAGAGGCATTAAAAAAATGACAGCTTCCTCCACTTCGCCCTATCGTTTGTCAGTTTCGCTAGCTGTAAAACGGATTTAGTAACAAAACATTCAAAAATCAAATCGTTTATTCATTCAGATTAGGCCTCCCGGTGTTGCACACGTCCAACTATGACCGCTCACCTTCAGGCGGGCGGTAAGCTTGTTTGCCATCTTAGTGGTAAAAAGGCCTACACAAGCACCGTCTCTAGTCAAGTACAACAAGCTAACTTAAGTGTAACCTTCATTAAAATTATAATCTACTATCTTGAGTATTGGAAACACGATATACATGACGAGTGAACACTCGGGCACAATACTCAGTATATTATTTATTTATTTAATAGCGGGAATGTTCCGTGTTCCAATCACCTCTAACCACACTATCAAATTGCGCATACACTATCTATTGTTTTAATTTACTGGCTATGTTTGCGTTTCGAAACTAGTCAGTGGTTATGTTTTCAAAGACTCGTATGCAGTATTTTAAGGCTTGTTTTCCATTTAACTAATGTTTCTCGCAATTAATGTCAATTAGCTGATGTCAATGTTGTCAAGTCACCTAACGGTCATTGACTTGATGACTGTCACCTGTCGACAACAATCAGGACCTACAGCTTAAGTTTGTCCTCAGAAGCACGGAGAAGCTCGAGATTATTTAAAAACTCATCCAAGTTTTGACTAGGGTGATTGTTGCTTAACATAACGATCACGTTCGTTCCACTTTGACACGCACAACGAGGGCAAATTTATAACTTTAGTATTAAAAAAAAACGTTTTGGTACAATTATTTATCTTTTACTTCTGTTAATAGCTAGCATCGGATAGGTTAAATTTAAAACAAATGAATAAAATACAAATTAACACCTGAAGAGATCATGAAAAAAAAATTACGTTAACAACACGTTTTAAAAGTTAGAAACAACCTATAGATGTTCTGTTTCTGGTCAAAGACAATAGAAAATGTGGCTAAATAACATAATTATTAACGTAAATAAATAAGAAAGCCCTTCAATTAGTGTAACTACTCTGGGACATGATACATTGCACTCAATATTATCGTTTACATAAACATTAATAACATTCCCACAGGTGTGATACATTATCTGCCAATAAACTCTAAGGAAACTCGGTAGTTTGGGCGAATAACACACGGTTGGGTGAAGCGCGAAACACCTCCACGTCACACCGCAGCGCCGCGCGAAATTAAAGATCGATTCCAATTAAAATGTTCTTCTTCTTATCGTAATGGCAACCTCTGTCTTTACTTATATGTATTATAAAAAGATTTGATTGTTGCATTGAATAGGCTTCGAAACTACTGTACCGATTTGTAAAATTCTTTCGCCGTTAGGAAGCTACATTATTCCCGAGTGACATATGCAATATTTTTTATTTTATTGAAATCCTCAAGAAAACCTGCGAAGTGCGAAGCCGTAATATATATTTTTTAGCGTAATTTTAACGCTACATATTTCTTGTCTTGCCCTGCTCATTCCATGGCGTGATTTCTTTTTACATGAAGGTTGTCTTGAAAAGATTGCTGTATAATAGCATGAAAGCAAACATGCCATGCAAATGTCATGGGATACCATGGTAATAATGATCGTAGGATTCAAGGGAGACTTGTATCCCGCCAGTGGGATGATTATGGGTCGATATCATGATGATGATTCCAAAATTACATAACAATTCGAGTCACCAGTGACTCCTGAATTTGTCCCTAAAGTTCCTGCTAACGCAGTGTCCTCTGTATAGAATATTAAGGCACATTTGCACTATACAACAACGACACAGCTGCAATTATTTCACCGCATGACCATGGACGACTCGAAGTAAAGAATATCTATGTACCATTCCCGTCTCATACGATGCACTATCATAATGTTATCCGCATAAGTGGAGGCTTACCCTAAGCGCAATACGGTTTTGGTCGTAAGCCAAGTCCTGCATGTGCCTGTAGTGTCTCAATTCCGTAAAATTATATAGACTTAGACTTAATTGCTTGTATCTGCATAATGTTATAATAAATTATTATGAGTAAAGAAAATATTTTTTCACTTCTCATGCTCAGAAAGTGCTTATTTGCGCAGGATTTATGCTGCACAAAATCGAATTTTGTGCACAAGGGCAGAAAAGTAAACTCATAAATGTATCTATATTAAGACAAAGGAAATAAGCCATACATGCTCATACAGCCAAACACAACAAAAAGTTCAGAGATAGAATTTGTTATTTTATAATATTTACTTAATTTTTTTGCCTTATGTGTTTTTAAGTCATCATAAAAGATATTAAAATTTAAATTAAAGTACGGTAGGTTATTTAATTAATTTAAGAAAATTATTTTATTACAAAATTAATTTAATAGTAGTCTGTATAGGTCTGCAGCCCAAGCCTAATTTCAAAGTCGTAAGATTTAAAAAAAAAAGCGGCGGGAAATGGGAAACAGGGTCTTGTTTTTCTTGCGTTTATTTATTTATTTCCTCGCAATCGAAGTGAAAAGCAGAGTTTATAACTCGTCCACAAAACCATTTCTATCCTCGACATTACTATCAGCCCTCGCCTTCGGCTCGGGCTGCTAAAAGTCTCGGATAGAAATGATTCGTTTTGTGCACTTGTTGTAAAATCTACTATTGTTACCATCGAAATAATATTACTACGTATAGAACGGACACCGCGAACAAAATTTTTGTCCCCATACGTTGAGGCCAATAGACATCAACTCGTTTAGAAACTTGCCGACGCTCATCGTGATTGGTCCTCGGATTTATGTCAAAAAAAATATTGGAAAATGCCGTCATGTTCAATAAAAACTTGTAAAAACCGTTCAACAGTAAGGAAGAAAGATAGCGGCGTAACTTATCATCGCTAAGTATACAAAAAATTAAGTAAAACCAACCAAAACAATTTTTTTTCATTATTTTCTAATGCATCATGATTGCATCCGCCATTTCTATGTGAAAATCATAGATTATCAAAAATTAATCGTACAGATGGGATACGTAGGTACTAAGCGTCAGTCAATTTTATAATATAATTTAGGTATTTCTGAATTTTTTGTAGCTTTTTTTTTAACCGACTTCAAAAAAGGAGGAGGTTCTATGTTTTTTTTGGAGGTCCGCCGATTACTCCTTCAATTTTGGACCGATTTTAATCATTCTTTTTTAAAAATAATATGTAATTTAAATATTGATTTTTTAAACTATATTTCCAAAATATTTTTATATACTAGGTAAAATACGTAAATGTGGATAACGTTACTAACTAAGTAAAAAAATAAGTTTCTAGAAAACAAAAAGATGGAAAACGAAACAGCATTTTAAATTTCGACCAACCATTTTCGAACAAATGAAATTCGGGCAAACAAGTTTCGGAGTAAAGGTACGTTACCATTCTTGAAATTCAACACAACTCCTCTTGTCTGGCAGGCGACCGTCTCCTGGTTATTGCATATATTACAAAATACTACAATATATAAATAGCTTCACTATAAAGTTAGTTTTGATTTAATCTCAGTTTATTTTTGACTAATATTAAGTTAAGAACAAAAATGTAATGTAGCTTCCTACCTATAAAGCTAATATTATACCTATTTTCTATTAAATTTATCTATTATGTAAAATAAAATATTGTAATAAAATAAAATAATCAGTTGGATGTCCAATAGGCAGAATATAAACAAAGTGTCGCCCCTGCGTAGTAATGTCATATTCTATGACTCGGTTGGGGGCGGGGCCAGGGAGGGGCGCGCCCCTCACGGCCGAACACGGCGCCAAAATTTGAAGGCGCTGTCATTTCTATACGTAGTAAAATTATTTCGATGATTGTTACCCTTTGAACAGAGAATTACAAAAATGGACTTTAATCTTAATTGCACATTATGTCTAATGCTACGTTTTGAAATTTGAAAAAATCATGGTAGTCTATACTTATATTATACAGAGGAAAGATTTGATTGTTTGTTTGTTTGCATTGAATAGGCTCGGAAACTACTGAACCGATTTCAAAAATTCTTTCACCAGTAGAAAGCTACATTATCAGGGAGTGACATAGGTCATAGCTTTTCCCGAAATTAGATGTGGTTCCCACGGGAACGGATCCGGAACTTCACGCGGACGAAGTGGCGGGCAAAAAGCTAGTATTAAATATAGGGAATTTAAAAAGAAAACTACGGCTAACTAGGCTTTACTAGATACTGAGTAATAGCCGGCTTTGTCGAAATTATAGTTAATTTTCTGAAAACGTACAAATGTCATAGATACATTGCACTCATTTGCATGCAAGAAAAGCGAAGTAAATCGCACTTTTTCGGTTTATTTCTTCTTTAATTTGACAATGACAGCCTCAGATGTAGTATGTTCAACTTTAAAATGTACTTAATACAACTCACAGATACGTACTTTTCATAAAATAATATTAAATAGTATGTAATTACCTTTATCCTTTGCCATTATCCCCGAGTAGTTAATTCTATTTTCTAACTTCGAGCAAAAATGTTCGGAAAAGTTGGATGAGTAAAAAATTCCAGATAGTTCTACTTTGGAAGCGAAATACTTCACTCCAATAGTTCCCCGAGGACCGCCCAGCTGCCTACCCGTTAAATATACAGGTATACATATATGGACATTATCTACCTACAGTTAACTACAGGTAATGTGGATGATATATGAAGTTACCTGTGACAAATAATATGGAAGAAAACTAAGTAAAAATACGTAATCAGAAATCCAAAAAAGTACAACATGGACAAGACATACTTTTTTGAAAATTCAAAGTCAAAGTAAAGGTTTTTAGTTTCTGAAAAAAAAAAAATTTGTATAAATAATTATCAAATAGTGCCAACTGAAACGGCCTGTCATCGACTGTGCGAAGGTCGTCGTTTGTGCCTGACAGATCTCTGTCTTTTATAAAAATACTAGCATTTCCCCGCGGCTTCACTCGCGTTAATTTTATGACTGTATTAATCTCGTTTGACAAAAAATCATCCCAAAGCGTGACTTGTGGCGCCATCTGTTGGCCGATATAGCGCCCCCTATAGTAGAAAAATTATTTTCCCATTGAAACGACATACTTTCACGGGATAAAAAGTAGCATATGTTGGGCTCTGTACCCCTATCAATATGTATGCAAATTTTCATAATGATCGGCTGCTTAGTCAAGCCGTGAAGGAATAACAAACAAACAAACAAACTCACTTTCTTATTTATAATATTAGTAAGGATTCTAGTTTTAACTAAAATAAGGTTACACTAGGTAATAACCAAGTATTATAATTAGGGAACTGTCAACAATCCTAAAATTAATCTTAAATCAGTTAATGAAAATGTTAATTATCATAATTAAACGGCTTTGTGATCAGAAACGGGCTATTCAAATATACCATTTATTGAAATTAATGCCTCTGTCACAGGCGTTTTGTGTAATTAGCTGTAATACAAAACAGCTAGCCGTTTTAAAAAGCAGGACCATTTTGTGTTACGGCGATCAACGATAAGCCGTTTTGTCATTACTACACGTTCTACAATATGTCGGTAGACGTTGCTGTTGTTAATGCGACTACATTACATTGTAATGTTGTTGAAGTTGAGTGACCATACCAAAATAAACCAGTGTTTGAAAAATAAAAAAATGTATTAAGAAAAAAAGGATGTTGCACTATAAGACACTTTGAATTTGTAGTAGTTGGTATTCTTTTTAGGGTTTCATAGTAAACTACAAGGAAACCTTATAGTTTCGCCATGTCCGTCTGTCTGTCCGCGGTCTAGCGCCTAGACGCTTGATGCTAGAAAGCTGTAATTTGGTATGTATACACATATTAACAATGTTAACAAAGTGATGGAAGAAAATTTTGAAAAATATTTTTTTTAGGGTGCTTCCCCTAGCCTACATGTATGTTTTTCGTTAGATAGGGCCCGATTCTACTAACGCAAATGCACCAATGGACTCTCAGTGGTGTCTCAATCGTGTCTCAAAAGAATGCCGATAATGTATCAGTGGAATAGTTTTTGACATGTGTTAGTAGAATCGGGCCCCTGAACATTTGTCACGGTTTCTTTATTGCAATCATTAATAATTGTACTTTTTTGTAACACAATTTCTATAGAATGGGCGCCATTGTTGTTGCTATGGTAGGTAGCGCCGCGAGTGTTGAATTAATACTAAAAACTGCCAAAGAGGCGATTATCGAGCCGCCGTTATACATACGGCTAGCCGTATTGATGAACACGAAGCGTCATATACGATGCGGCGAACTATCATTCAGCCGTAATGCAATCTGACTTATCGTTGATCGAGGTAATACAAAACAGCTCTGCTTTTTAACCGGCTAGCTGCTTTGTATTACGGCGAATTACGCAAAACAACTGCGACACCTCTATAATAATACTCTGTTCATGAAAACTGTCAAAATATCACATATTAGAGTGAAAATACCGCAGACATCAATCTAATTAAATAGAGATTGAATTCTTGGGTTTTTTTTATTTTTATTTAGCCAGATAAGTTGATTCTACCCCACTTGACATTGAGCAATAATGGAGTCCAGAAGTGAGACCCGTCGGCACCGCGGACAGGAAGTGGATTCACCAATCAGTCTCACCTTGTCAGTCTGATGAAGCCAAAACCTAAAAACACTAAAGCTCGTTAAATCATTATTTATAAAACGCCATTTTGTCACCTAGTTACTATGGCATTTTTAAATATAGACGCGTTATCTAATTAGATTAATGTCTGTTGATCAGACGAAGCTCTATCGCTTTTCGATATTGTTAATAAACATAATGAGAGTAATCGAATCTGGTGTGCTTTCAAAACAACCGCATTATTTTAACAACATTGAGAGATTATAATTAAATCTTATTCGTTACAATAACTAGAGCTTGTTTCACTTGAGGATAGAGCCTTATATAAACTGACAGAGTTTTGATAGATTTTGTATGATTACTATATTATACGGTAATGGACTTTCCGAACGGTGAAAGAATTATTGAAATCGGTTCAGTAGTTTTAGAATTTATTCGTTACAAACAAAAATTCAAGACTTTCCTCTTTATAATATCAGTAGAGATTAGTAAGGATTCCTATTATGTTTCTGGTTTTGTACATTGTATGGAAATTATCCGGTAAACAAATAACAGTGAGCCAGCTGCAATATTTAAGCTGTGGCATAAATGGTAATTATATTTAATTGCTATGGAGGCAGAGTAACGCAATACATCTTCATAAGGGTGGATTTGAAGAGTAGCCTTTGTTCTGTAATTTCGCTGCAATGATTAAAACCCCACTGAGGTATTGCTCAAAGCGCTGTAAGCGACAAGCGCCCATATAACACAGCCTTTGATGTGTATAATACACCTGGCTTCGCTCGCATAGGAACAGATATTATAAGTATAGTTGTGTTGTGTTTAATTTAAAAGATTAAAGAAGTGCTGCGAAGAGTAAATGAAAAGAGTACTTTGATAAAAGAAAGAGAAGAGGAAACTTACACAGTGTTTGTATGGGTTTCATTATCTCGAGTTTCGGAAGGTACGTTAAGCGGTCGGTCTCGGCTTCTGTCGACGGGTGACAATCGTTAAGCCAAGACGGTGTTGAGGCGGCTTGAAACTACTGCCCTTTGCCAATCCGCATTAGAGCAGCTTCGCAGGATGCTTTAATCCACATTTGATGATTTGATGAAATGAGACCCGTGTCCATGCAGTGGGATGATTATGGGTTGAAATGATGATGGATGATAAAGTTTAGCCACCTCAGACTCTCAGATATGTATATCGCCTGCGTTGCCCGTTGGACAGCGTTCGCAGATGGCAAGAGTGTACATCCTGTTTTGCCTACTGGCAATTGTGTCCTGTTTTGCCTACCATACAAAACCCATTTTCAACTCCTTACAGGGTTAAATTAAGCATGGTTGCTCGGAGAATTAGTTATTCCCTAGAACTGCCGACGTGCACGAACTTGCGTGTAAGGACAAAGTTTATAAACACGACTGCTCAAGTCAATTTCGCTATATAATTTGATTATCTCAACAAGAAGCAAGTAACAAACGCAATTAGTTCATATTATTGGTATCGGGGGTCAGAGTCAATAAAGTAATTACTTATTAGATTGTCTACCTACACTGCGTGGAGTAGGCAGCGCTAATGTATCGCCCACAAAGCTTAATTATTTGTTTCCGAGGACGAAATTCCGCCCTTGTTGCTGGCTCGTCAACTCAACCGAATAAAACTCACTCGAACGCACTGCTGTTCGATATAAACTATTCGATTGGGTGATAAGTAGAACATTCGTAAAAATGTGCTAGCTAGACCGGGGAAAGTACCACTCTCTCAAAAAATAAACACGTGAAGCGCATTGCTGCGTTTTGTTATGTCGTTGGACTACTGCATGACTTTTTAGAATGTTAAAGAAAACATCATGTTAGTAGAAATGTCAAAAATCTACTTATTAAAACTTTCATAATATCCTACATTTAATTCGTTAATCAGTTTAAACTTGAATAATCTTTAAACGTATTTATAGATTTTTCCATTTCTCCACATTTCCATTAAATCCATTATGTAAGGTAAACACACCAGTTGTTGGCCTCACGGTGACAAGGGTGAATACCCGATTGTTGACAATGCCGCCACCACTTGCCATGACATTTGACAGCTGCCAGCGAATAAATATGGCCGACTATTGACCCGTCAAAACGACTTAGATAGCACTCGTTTTCCGGCTATTGATATTAGAACGGGGTAACATTGTTAAGGAGGAATATCACGAGAATTATCATAATATTTACTTTACACTAATGTTCAACGATTAAAGAAATAAAATATATAATTTCTGTAATTTTCAGGTTTCCAAATCCACTTCTTGTATGCAGAGCCAGCATAGAGGCAGAAGAAACTGCCGTCCATGCCTTAACGGAGTCCTGGAAGAAGACAGCCACTAGAGCCACCTAGGAAACCCGGTTGATCTTCGGGAAACTTTGAAAGATGTGAATGATGACCAGCTTTCTTCAAGATTTGGGATGACTGGAAATAGCCGGCAACAAACACACCGAATGCAGAAACGAGCGCACGGCGACAATAACAGAAGCCAACTTTAAAGGAATATTTTTAAAGTTAATGATATATTAAATTGTAACTGTCCCTGTCAAACTAATATAAAGAAGAAGAGATGGCTTGAGACTTAATGTAGAATAAAAATGCGTTTCAGAAACTGATAAGGAAAAAAGAACATTTAATTACATCCATTAAACAACATTTACGTGCAGAATGAATATTTTAGAATGTTTTTCATTAGATACACGTGGAACATGAGCGTGTGTAGGAGAGCCCCAATTTCGGGAAACTTCGTTCAAATATGCACGAACTTTGGAGAACTACTAACCGTTGTGCTGTAAGAACGCCAAGGTGTTAAGAAAACATGTCTGGGTAATTGAAGCTACACGTTTACCAATTAGGCACAATTTATTAAGGTAATTTGAAAACTGTTTCTTAAGAGCCAGTGACCTAATATTTGTACAAACTAACGAAACTTGGAGGCATGAAGATTAGTAAACATGAAAGTCTGTATGGATTTGTGGATGTTTGATATTCTTTCGCGAAATAATGGTTTGATAGATTTGCTTGAAAATTTGTACATATGTAGCATACATCTTGTAAATCATATTGGGAACGCAAAAAAACTAGATCGCGCGCAAAATGTACGACGTAAAGATTGATAAGTGAGTATGTTTGCGTGTGAACTATGTTAGTTTAGTGTAATATGTTGATATTAATATTGGTATTCGATAACTGGTACAGTCAGAAGCAGGTCGACCTTTACATATCGGTCTTTGGACCATTCTTAAGTTCTATGTCATAACAGCCAAAATCCTACTGCAAGTGTAAAGCTGAACGTGCTCCTGACTGTACCAAAAAGTTTAAATAAATTGTAAGGAAATAATTTTCTTTGTATATGTACTTACAATTTATATTATTTATTTACTTTTTCCTCATAATTTAATGGTCCGAAAAAGAAAACGCTTCCCTTTTTCGCACAACAACCATCTCTCAGTTCGCCCATTACTCTCTAACAACACTATAAAACTTGGAATCGAATACACTTCAACACGCAAGTTCTGACCCTACTCACAAACTTTAAGGATAGTTCCGACTCTGAATATTGAATGCTATTTTTCATTAATAACTAGTAGGCATGAGATCTCGAGGGCCACTAATATAAGCGAACTATAACCACGAGCGGTATCTAAATTGTTTTATGTCTGAGATAAATGTGACAAATTGTATATTTTAAACTTTCGCGTTTTGAACACATTATTATTAACTAAGACTTACTTGTCTTTTGTTTTTTCACCCGACGTTTCGACAGAGTTGCATCCTGCCGTGGTCACGGGGAGACTGACCCCCCGTCACCACAGCACCACAGTCTCCCCGTGACCCCGTGACCAGATGCAACTCTGTCGAAAAGTCGGGTGAAAAAACAAAAAACAAGTAAGTCTTAGTGCGCGTTCAAGCCCCGTTTTAGTTAATAATAAAATGTGACAAAGTTCTGTGTCGCCGTTGCCACAAAATGGCGAGACAATGAAGTCATTTTATAAATAAACTAGAGGACTTCGAAAGGGTTTTACTAAGGATCCCTATTTTTTATATATATATAATACAGCCTATGTTACTCGGGGATAGTGTAAATCCCAACGGTGAAAGAATTTTTGAAATTTGAGTTTATTCGTTACAAACATTACACACACACAAAATACAAATCTTTCCTCTTTATAATATTAGTGTAGACTAGCAAAATCAAAAATTTCGTTTGCGTGTATTCCGCTTTCCCGTGGGAATTTCGAAAAATACTTTCTTATCGGATGCCTACGTCGTACAAAGAACACACGCTCCCAAGTTTCATGTCTCTACGATCAGCGGTTTGGGCTGTGTGTTGATTGTCAGTCATTCAGGACAAAGTATTTTATATGTTTTTTTTTATACCACAAAAGTGGCAAACAAGCATAAGACCGGCCTGATGATAAGCCGTCACCGTAGCCTATAGACGCTTGCAATACCGGGGGTATCACTCACGCGTTGCCAACCCTCCCAACCCACCGAAGGAACACAATAAATGACCGAGGGCCGAGACCAATGCTATTTGCTCTTAAAACTATGTATAAATAATTCATAATATTTCCTAAAGTTTTGTTGTATTTCACATAAGTTTGATTGCGTATTACTAAGATAGCAATCTAGGACAAACATACAAAGTTTAGATCTCTACATTAGTTCAGTTAACGTTAAACGGGTCGGGCTAAGGGTCGTTAAAATGTAATCTACGTAGCCCTTACAATCACAATCACTGTAATGCGACCGCATTCTCGAAAAAGGATAACATATATCGCATCCTGTAATCTGCGAAGAGGTGGGTAGAGCCTTAAGACTGGCAGGCAAAATGTAGAAGAGCCATTACTTCCAATTAGTCTGTTCAACTTGCAATGACTTTGTGTATGTTTAATAAAAAAAATACTTATAGATTTTCTTTCGAGTGCTGAAAACAATGTTAATCTTATGATTTTGTTTCTTTTTTCTTTATACACTGGGCGTCAAAAATAAGTAGTAATAATATAATAATAATAATATAGCCTTTTATTCAGATCTTATAACTAGTTACAAAATTTTAACTTATAGTAGCACTAAACTCTTAAACTAATAAACTATTTAATTTTAAGCTAATATCTGTTGTTTTTTTAACTTTCCTAGATCTGTTTGCCAATCGGCAAAGGCCTCCTCCAACCTTTTCCATTCTTTCCTTTCCTGTGTCACTCTGTTCCAGGTGATTCCGGCCACTTGTCTGATGTCGTCAGCCCATCTTTTTTGCGGTCTGCCTCTCTTCCTCTTGCCGTCTCTGGGATACCAGTGGGTCACCCTTTGACTCCATTTGTTATGTCCTCTTATAACGTGGCCAGCCCATCTCCATTTCAGTCTTCTGATTTTAGTTGTTACATCTATAGTTTTTGTTTTATTTCTGATGACGAAGTTTCTCACTCTGTCAGACTTTCTGATATTTAGCATACTCCTTTCCATTGCATACTGACATGTTGCTATTTTGCTTAATATTCCATGGTTTAATGCCCATGTTTGGCATCCATACGTCAAAACAGGTAGTATGCAGGTGTTAAATAATTTACTTTTTAGGTTTATATGGAGATTTTTATCCTTCATAGCCTCTCTCAGGCTCCAGTATCTTTTCCAGCCATTCGTAACTCTTCTTTCCACTTCTTTCCGCATGGGTTCTTTTTGAGTTATAAGCTGTCCCAGATAGATGTACTCGTCAATATAATCTACTTCAGTATTCCCTAGTTTTATTTTGTATTCGCTTCCGTTTGTCATTAGTCTAGTTTTTTCCGGATTCAATGTCAGTCCCATTTTTGCGCTTTGTGTCGCAAGTTCTCCTAGCATTTTATTTAAGTCTTCTGGTGTTTTGGCGAATAGCACGATATCGTCGGCGAATCTCAAGTGCGATAGCAATGCACCGTCAACGTTGATACCAAGGTTTTCCCAATTAAGTTTTCTAAAGATTGATTCGAGTACAGCGGAAAAAAGTTTCGGAGATAGTGGGTCCCCCTGTCTGACGCCTTTTTCTATTCTGAAAGGAGCGCTTTTCTTTTCTAATTGGATTCTACCGGTACTTCGACTATATATGTTTCTTATTAATCTGATATATTTATGTTCGATTCCTTGTTCTAATAGAGCCTCCCATATTTTTTCGTGTAGTAGAGAATCAAACGCTTTACTGTAATCGATAAAGGCGATGTAGTATGTTAGCTGGTATTCGTTTCTCTACAACTTGTCGCACTACGTGTATATGGTCGATTACCGAATAATCTTTGCGGAATCCTGCTTGCTCGATCGGTTGGTGTTCGTCTAGGGCTATTTCAATTCGTTTTAAGATGATCTTGGCGAAAATCTTATATACGTTAGACATAAGGCTGATAGGGCGATAGTTTCTTATGTCATACTTATCTCCTTTTTTATACAGTAGTATGATGTTAGACTCTGTCCATTGTAAGGGAATGGTTTCGGTATCTATGATGTCATTGAACATATCTGCGAGCACAGGTATCAGAGTTCCCTGGCTGTGTTTTAAAATTTCGTTGTTTATGCCATCAGGTCCGGGCGCTTTCTCATCTTTTTGGGTGTCAATAGCTTGCTTGACTTCAGAGTACAGGATATTGGGAATATTCGAGGGTTCCACCAGCTCAATTTTGCTTTGCGTAGTATCGTTGCAGTATAGTTTTTTGTAATATGATGTTGCTGTTTCTAATATGTCTGTTCTGTGGCGGTTCCATTTTCCTCTCTCATCTTTCATTTTTACGATCCAGTCCTTTGTGTTAGTTAATTCCTTGAGAGCTTTTTTGGTTCCACCTGTTCTCAGTATAAATTTTTCTATCGTTTCCATCCTCCTTTGTTTTCTATCGTTTCTAAAGCTTGCTTTGATTTCTTTGCTGATTTTGGCAATTTCCTTTCTTCTATTTTGCGTGGTTCTTGCGCTGAGAAGGTGCTGTCTGTCTTGTAGTAGTTTCCTAGTATTTGTTGATAGTATATTCCCTGGTTCCTTTTTAGTGCATGTTATGTGTTTTGTCTGAGTTTTAATAATATTCTCTATGTAATTGTACTTTTCTTGGGTTATTAAGTCAATAGTGTTTTCTTTGAAGTCTGTGAAGTCATTTTTCAGAGCGAGTGTTATTTGTTCTAGTTGCTGTTTGCTGAGTTTTGTAGTTCCTACGTTTTGTCTTGGTCTCGGCTTCATTGGTTGGTTTGCTTTGAGTTCAGCTCTGATTAGCCTATGGTTGGTGTTGAAGTTGAATCTTTTAATGACGGTGAAGTTGGTGAAATAGCTGCTTTTATTTGTCATAATAAAATCTATTTCGTTTTTTATTTTGCCATCGGGGGAAATCCAGGTCCACATGTTTTTCCGGTTTTTCTTGTACATAGTATTTATGATTGATAAGTTATTTTCCAACGCAAAATCTGTGATTTTTTCCCCATTTCTAGTCCTAGTTTTGTTGCTGTATGAAAATGGTCCTAATATTGTATTTTCACCTTGGCGTCTTGCTCCGATTTGTCCGTTATAGTCTCTATTAAATAATACCAGGTACTCTTGATATTCACTACGTTTATTCAATATAAACACTTTAACTTTAGAGAGCATGAATTTCGTGCAAGAAAACTCGAGTACAATAGAAAACCTGTGTTGCCAGTTTTTTGCATCTAAAAATTAATTCTTCTTCTTCCTATTTTTACTTATTAAATTTTCACTGTTTTATCCAATACTCCCACTAAAATTTAATCCCCATTCAACAAAAACTTGACCACACTTGGTACAAAAATATAAAAAAAAATTACACAAACATTATCTGATCCCTTAGAAAGGTAAAAGTTTGAGAGGGCAACGTCTTTGTTAAAATGTCTGCTAATTGTAACTTACTTGGCACATAATTAATTTTAACTAAACCCAACTCAACCTTTTCCCGTATGAAATTATACTTGACATCTACATGTTTAGTTCTCTTATGATAAACAGGGTTGCTAAGCAATTTAATCGCACTCTGGTTATCAACATTCAATGTAATGCTATCATAAGTTTCACCTAGATCTGACATTAATTGCTGCAACCACAATATCTCCTTGGCTGACTCACAGGCAGCTACAAATTCTGCCTCTGTTGTGGAGAGAGCAATGGTCTTTTGCTTTTGACTGGACCATGTGATTGGTCCACCGTTCATTATAAAAATGTACCCAGTAGTGGATTTACGTGTATCTACATCACTTGCATAATCTGAATCTGAATAACCTACCAGACCACCACTTTCTCCATATTTTATACATAAATGTTTACTGTTCATTAAATATCTAATTACACGTTTAACAGCATTGACATGTTGGTGACTTGGATTGTTTACATATCTGCTCAACATATTGACAGCAAATGAAATGTCAGGCCTTGAAACAGAACACAAAAATAGCAAGCAACCTATAGCCTCTCTATAAGGAAAATTTACAACATTTTCATCTAAATTCTTTGCAATAATAACATTAACATCTGCAGGAGTGTTGGCAGGATTTGCATTACTCATGCAAAACTTCTCAATAATCTGATTTATATAATTTTCCTGATGAATAAAAATACTATTATGCCTTCTTTCTATCTGCATGCCAACAAAGTACTTCAAATTTAATTCTTGAATTTTAAAACCTTCTTTTAAATAATCTATTATTTCTTTGATAACTAATTTATTTGAAGATATTACAAGAGCATCGTCAACATAAATTATTAGGAATACTTTTGACTGTTTGAAAGTTCCTATATAGATACAATTATCAGCCTGAGATTGTTTAAATCCATATTTCAACAAGAATTCGGTGAACCTTTTGTTCCAGCACCGAGATGCCTGCTTTAAGCCATACAAAGACTTATTCAATTTTAATACAAAATTATCTTTAATTGACAAACCTTCAGGTATTTCTATAAAAATATTTTCTTCAAGAAACCCATTCAGAAATGCAGTTTTCACATCAAACTGTTGTATCTCTAAATTATACTTTGCAGCAATAGAAAGAACAATTCTTATGGAATCGTAACGGGTTGTTGGAGAAAATATTTCTTGATAATCGATGTCCTTAATTTGGTTAAAACCCCTAGCACACAAACGAGCTTTGTACCGCACAATGTGGTTATTCTCACCTCTCTTAACAGCGAACACCCACTTCGTAGAAAGGGTTCGTTGATCTGATCTCTCGACTTCAGTCCATGTATTGTTCTCCTTGTGCGCAGCCAATTCTTCTTTAATAGCTTCAGACCACTCTACTCTTTGTGGACTATTCAGTGCTTCATCATATGTTTGTGGCAACGATAGTTCCACTAGATTTGCTTCAAAGTTTCTATTGCTTCGTGGTCTCAAATTCATAGACTGTGTTACTGTGTCACTCAATTCTTGGGATGGTTCATAAGCTGGATCATCACTGCTATCACAACTTACTAAGCTGTCTTCATTCTCTGAGGAGCCTTCTATGAGAGTATCATCTTCACTCGAATTTACTGTATCTATACGACTCTGGTTTGTTTCACCTTCATTCTCATCAGCTATATTTATTTGTGCAATGTTCTTTCTTAAGGTTGGAACTTGCTGTTCATCAAATATAACATTTCTTGATATATTTATTTTCTTTGTATTTACATCATACATTCTGTAATTGGTATTGTCATAGCCAACTAGTATCATCTTTTTACTCTTCTTTTCTAATTTTGTTCTTAACTGATCTGGTATGTGAACATAACCTATACTACCAAATACTTTTATATGTCCTATTTGTGGTTTTGTACCATTCCATAATTCAAAAGGAGTTGTATTGGGATTCTGCGTGGAAGAGGTTCTATTTAATATATAAACTGCACAGTTCACAGATTCACACCATAGTTCTAATGGGACGTCTCGTGCATAAAGCATCGAACGTGCACTCTCCATTATGGTTCTGATTTCTCTTTCTGAACGACCATTCTGTTCAGGTGTATAAGGTGCAGTCCGTTCATGAATTATTCCCTCTTTATCCAAATATTCTTTGAAAACCTTATTAACATACTCTGTTCCATTGTCCGTATGTAATATTTTGACACTATGCATGAATTTATTTTTAATCATAGCATTATACTTCTGGAAGGCATCCATGACTTCATATTTATTTTTAATGAAAAATATGTGCCTGAAACTGGTTGCTGCATCTTTGAACAGTAAAAAATACCTCTTGCCTTGAACTGATGAGACACTCATAGGGCCGCACACATCGCTATATATCAGGTCACCTGGTTTTAATTCACCTCTTTCAGATTTATGAAAAGGGAACCTGCATTGCTTGCCATATGCACAAGCTTCACAAACAAAATTGCTTTGTTCATTTTCATGCAATTTCAAACCTTCAACTACACTATTGGCACTCATATTCTTAATTTGTTTCAAATTTATATGTCCCAATCTCTCATGCCACATCTTAATGTCACTCTGATTATTTTGAACTAAATTACAAGTGTCTTGAACCACTGTCTTTATGTTCAGTTCATATAGATTATTTTCTGTAATATTTCCAGTCATCACAACTTTATCGTTTCTATAAATTAATGCTTTTGTATCTTTCTTTATAATATAATAGGACTTTCGAATTATCACACCTTCTGAAAACAAATTTCTTCTCAGACTAGGAACATATAAAACACCATGTAGTTCGCTTGCCTCCCACTGACCATTAACATATCTCTTTATTAACACTTTGCCGATTCCTGCAACTTCCACAGATTGTTTATTCCCCAATGTTAATGATTTCTGATTGCTTTCAGACAGCTCAGAAAAGAAATCCTTTCTAAAAGTCATGTGGGCGGAGGCACCACTATCTAAAATCCAAGTATTTTCTTCCGTGTTACATGCATTGTTTTCTACATAAAATGCTAACATATCTGCACCTTCCTGTTGAGGTTTTCTCGATTTGGATCGTCTCGGAGCACGGCACTCTCTTGTGAAATGTCCCCGTTTGCCACAATTATAACATTCAAACCTATGTTTGCTCATTCTATTTTGATTTGTACCACTGCTGCTCGCTACTGGTTCATTTCCTCTAGGCTTACTTGTCCATGCCTTCTTGGCAACAAGGAGAGCTGTCTCCTGTTCTTCCTCACCTGCCAAGCTCGCCTCTTCATCCAGTAAGCGTGAAGTTAAATTAATAACTGTTTGTTGTTTTGGATCTAACGACATCCATGCTTGTCGCAGTGACCTATACTTGGGGGGCAATGTTCCCAATATTTTTGTAATGATGGCCATTTGGCTAACACTCTCCCCGCTTTCATTTAACTGTTTAGCAAGGGTTTCAACTTTTGAGATGTGTTGAGCTACACTGTCACCCGGAGACATTTTATATTGGTAAAATCGTTCGTGAATCAACATTTTGCATAGTTCACTTTTTTGTTCATAGATCGCTTCTAGTTTTGACATTATCTCCATGGCCGTGTCACAATTTTCTATCAATGTAATTTGTTTGAAGTCCATCGAAGAAGTAATAATGAACATCGCCATGCCGTCATTTTTCGACCATTCATTACTGTTTTCCGGTTTGGGCGTCGTTATATCTATTCCTTTAGCTTTTAAAGCACATTTGATTTGGAATTTCCATTGACGAAAGTTATTTCCATCAAATTTATCTAGATTCATGGACCGCGTGGGTTCCATTTTGAGGTTAGCACTTCAATATAAAATTATATGATACGATCGATTGTAACTTTTCTTTGCCGAATTTTGGGTCAGAGTGTCCTGGGCCCATAACCTATTAAATAATACCAGGTACTCTTGATATTCACTACGTTTATTCAATATAAACACTTTAACTTTAGAGAGCATGAATTTCGTGCAAGAAAACTCGAGTACAATAGAAAACCTGTGTTGCCAGTTTTTTGCATCTAAAAATTAATTCTTCTTCTTCCTATTTTTACTTATTAAATTTTCACTGTTTTATCCAATAGTCTCCCATTACTATAAGATTTTTATGGGTGTATTCTTGGATGGCTTCATTTAGATCTTGGTAAAAAGTATCTATTGTTTCTAAATTTGACTGTTCTGTAGGTGAGTAAACCTGCACGATAGACCAAAGGTCCTTGTATCCCGGTAGTTTCAAATTCATAATCGCTATGCGCTCCGAGATTCCGATGAATTCTTCTATATATTTCGTTATATTATGTTCCTTGACAATGAATCCTACCCCGTGACGGCCTTGCGTCTCTCCTAGGTGGTACAGTAAGTACTCTGGGTAAGAAGTAATACTTTCGCCCATTCTTCTCACCTCGCTCAGGCCAATGATGTCCCATTTAATTTGTTTTAGCGCGTTAGTTAGTTCAGTGAGATTTTCCTCGTTCATCAGGGTAAGTACATTAAGAGATGCTATGAATATTACTGGTTTTTGTTGCTTGTTAACTTTTGGCGGTGGAGGGTTATGGTCTCTTTCCCCCACGATGACCAGTCGGCTTGGGGGAGTTTGGTTTGTTGTTGTTTTTATTTCTTTATTAGCAGTTTCTTTGGATGGTTTTGGTTTCCGTTTGTGGCTCTTTAGTTGCTATTGGTTACTCTTAGTGTTGGATGTACTCGGTAGGGAGCCGGATCGGGATCGCATTATGTCAAAAGCATTAGTTCTGTTAGACTTGGTTGTATTTACTGTTTGTTGCTTTTTTGGCACATTTTTATAGTTGGAGGGTGAAGTTGATACTTCCCTTTTCCTTTTCTCTTGACTGGTGTTGTTCTCTTTTATTATTAGTTCGTCGTATTTCAAGTATGCTGTATTACCCATTTTTCCTTTCTTCAACTAACTTTGCTTGCAATTCTTTCCTTCTTTCCAACACTTCTTTCGAGTAGTCCTCATTTATGTAGATCGTTTTAAGATTCCTTTTGTTCTTAATAATTTCATTCTTCTTCCGGTTATTTACAAACGAACACAATACCGGTCTCGGTTTATTGCTCGCTCTCTCCTTGTTTCCTAAGCGATGGATTTTGTTGACTTCGTACTCCTCTATGTTAATATTTAAGTCCTGATTAAAGATTTCCTGAAGATTTAGTATTAGTTCATAAGAGGATTTTTCTTTTTCTTCTAAGCCGAATACTATAATATTATTGCTCCTTTCAACTCTCTTAAAATGCTTTATCTCTCTCTCTAATTTTTCTATTTTAATTTTTAAATTTTTATTTTCTTCCAGAATTGGGGTTAATTTTTCGTCCATTTTGTCCATAATATTTTTTGTTATCGAGTCCTTCAATTCAGCATTTTGATTTTGCATCTCAATCTTCATTTTTTCGAATAATATTTGGAATTGGCCTTCCATTATATGTGTTATGAAGTATTGACTCGAATCGTTGATCTTGTGCGTGTAAATACGTGATGGATACTAGCAATCACACGTCGCTAATTATTTATAAACACTTCACGACAGTTCAGCTTTTGTTTAAGACGGAGTCTATCCACTGGATATAACGTTTACTATTTTATTTCACTTTATTTCTATCGGAGGTTATCACTATGATGTTGACAGTTCGAAAGCCGGAAACGGAAAAACACTTCTTTATACACTGGGCGTCAAAAATAAGTAGTACAGTTTTAAAATTGCAATTACTCTTAAACTATAGAAGTTAGAGTTTTGAAATAAAAGTCATTTTATAGCAAATTTAACAAAGTTTTCTAAAAATAATACTTTATTTAGCATTAGTAAAGTTTTACACTGAAAATTAGGAAAAAACTAAAAAGCTAACCATTTTTTAAGGAACTATCAAGAACTTAATTTTTACGTTTTGGGCCTTGTTCCCACTTTAGTAACTTGTGTTGCCGCCTCGGGCTCTGATGACAGCTTGGAGCCGGCTTGGCATGCTGAACACTAAGTTTCGGAGGCGGTGTTGGGGAATATTCACCCATTCTTCTATCAGGGCCTGTTTTAGAGCCCTGAGGGTGGCGGGGGGTGGTCTGCGTCTTTTGACTAGCCTCCCAAGCTCATCCCAGGCGTGTTCAATCGGGTTAAGATCTGGGCTTCTTGATGGCCAAGCCATCAAGCTGATGCCAACCTCCTGAATGTACTCTTGTACGAGATGAGCGGTTTGTGGCCGGGCGTTATCATGCATTAGTATAGCTCCATCACCCATATTTGCTAAATATGGCCCTGCATACTCGTTAAGGATCTCTAATGCATATCTTTCACCAGTCAGAGTGCCATTTTCTATGACCACTAGCTCTGTGCGACCCTCTGAAGAGATGCCAGCCCATACGTGTACAGAGCCCCCGCCGTATTGAACTCTTTCCGAGATGCAACCTTGAATGTATCGCTCACCAGGTCGCCTGTATACTCTCCGCCTTCCATCGGAAGTGAATAAAGAAAACCGAGACTCATCTGTGAACAAAACTCTTGTCCATTCTTCTTCGCCCCATTGTACGTGTTGACGCGCGTAGCGTAGTCTTACTACTCGATGCCCTGTCTCAAGTTTGGGGCCATTTGCTGGCCTGTACGACTTCAGGTTGGCTTCAGCAAGTCTTCTCCTCACTGTACTCTCACTAACGTAGTCTCTTCGGGTCTGACGAAGCTGTTGCTGGACCTCAACTGCATTAATTCAAATTCAAATTCAATTCAAAATTCAAATTCAAAACTTTTTTATTCAGAGAATAGGTTTTCACAAACACGTTCTCTTGTCAGAGTATACAGTAATAAATGATTTGTATAAATTAATCTACTCTATAAACTACTACCATTTCGGAAACAAAAGCAAAATGACCACTGGTAAAAAGAAATGGCGAAAGAAAACCAGTTACGGCCTTTTTTGTCATTTAAAAATATATCGTACTTTTCTTTTTTCTTTTCTTTTTTCTTTTCTTTTTTAACATAGAATTTAAAACTAGGTACATACATACAACATTACGTACGCGGAATGTCAATAAATAGTGCCATTAATTTGTCTCAACATAAAATTAAATCTAAAATATAAAATGCTAAATCGGTGTTAAAGATAGGAGCAGACCGCCCGCAAGGCAGCAACCGTTCTCGTGTATTTACGAGTTGACGTGAGAGTCGGCCTTCCAGCCTCCATTACTGGGCTCACCATCACGATATTATGAACAATATTGTAGGGAACAACAGTAACCCGACCCCCAACGCCACCACCAGTTTGGACAATTTGCGAGCATGACATGCACGTACACATTAACATCCTTGTCATATATTAATTTATATTAAAATGTAAATAATAAGAAAAACAGCACCACTTAGATGACACTACGACGTACATGTTACAATATTGAACACAAATTTTATTCATGTAGTTTATTGAACATTGACTGGCTTTTCACGACAAGTTTTAGCATTTTACCTTCACAAGAGGGCCAGGGATTCCTTTCATTTAGATACTCGTTGATAGTATAGTACGCTTTACTGATTAAGAATTTTTTTACATTTAATTTAAATCTATTATTGGGCAAGTTTTTAATATATTCTGGAATTTTATTATACATATGCAAACTTTGGATCATAAATGACTTGCCCGCTTTCCTAAGCCTGAATTTAGGAACAGCTAATTTATTTCTATTACGCGTATTAAAATTATGAATATCGGACACCTGGTTATAGTCATTAATGTTTTTACGAACAAACATAATGCTGTCAAGAATGCACTGTGATGCCACCGTGAGAATATTAGTGCTTTTGAAGAACTCGCGAAGTGATTCACGGTAACCTAATTTATAAATAAAACGCACTACACGCTTCTGCAGCACGAAAATCGTCTCTATATCCGCTGCTTTACCCCAGAGTAAAATGCCGTACGATAGCAAACTATGAAAATAACTGAAATAAACTAGTCGTGCCGTGTCGACATTGGTGAACTGTCGAACTTTCCTAACAGCGAAAGCAGCAGCACTTAGTCTACCTGCTAGTGTTCTAATATGAGGATGCCATTGTAGTTTGCTATCAAGTACAATGCCCAGAAAAGTGGTAGTTTCGACCAATTCTAAGTTTTCATCGTTAAGAATGACTGATGTAATAGATTGGGATACATTCGGGAGTGAGAAAGCTATGCATTTGGTTTTGCTGGCGTTAAGCACCAAATTATTTACTGTGAACCATTGATGTAGTTGAGATAACGTTTTATTAATAGTATCTAACATTAGGATTTTTTCTGTCTACCTTGAAAATTAAAGAAGTGTCATCAGCAAACAAAATAATGTCGCATAAATGTTCAGTTAAGTACGGCAAATCATTTATATATACTAAAAAAAGAAAAGGGCCCAATATTGAGCCTTGAGGAACGCCTATACTAGCAGGACAACCTACAGAGGTCGCTTCATTTACTCTCACTTTCATAATTCTGGCATTAAGGTAAGAGGACATAAGATTGATTGAGGAACTGTCCAAGCCATAGAATTTTAACTTATTTACTAAGGTCTTATGATCGACACAGTCAAAAGCCTTGGAAAGGTCGCAAAAAACACCAACAGCGTTCCTGCTGTCCTCCCAGGCCTCCATTATAACTTTAAATAATCTGTAGTGGATCTACCTTTAGTGAAACCGTATTGACGCGGGTGAAGCAATCGATTACTTTGGAAATAGGATAGTAGTTGGTCCAGAATTATCTTTTCAAAAATTTTGCTAAGTGCTGGCAGAATAGATATTGGTCTAAAATTATTTGGATCCTTACTACACCCTTTCTTGAAAAGTGGTATGACTTTACTCACTTTCATCAAATCAGGAAAAATGCCAGCTGGAACACATTCATTAAAAATTACGGCCAAATAAGGTGCTATGATGTCTATAATATTACTTAAGATAGCTACAGATATTCCCCAAATATCCTCTGACTTTTTTATATTGAGTGATTTAAAAGTTTTGAGAATCGTTTCAGCATTAACAAATTTAAACGAAAAATCCGAAGTAGGTTCGGGAACGTTCGACCTAAGAAATTCATCAGCCAATGTATGGGAAGACTTCAAGGACTTAGTTGTATGTATAGGAATATCTGCAAAGAATTCCTGAAAAGCATCAGCTACTTCATCGTCCGCGGAAACAATACGGTTGTTTACAAGGAGCGAGTACTCATTAGTACTCTGCTTCGACTTGCCGGTTTCTTTGTTAATAATATTCCACGTAGTTTTTGTTTTGTTAGTGGAGTTTTTGATCGTTTTACTTAAATGAAGCGCCTTAGCGGTCGTGCATACAAGTTTGAATATTTTGGAATAATCCTTTACATATTTATTAAATTGTGGGCTAGGATTATATTTACGCTGATCGTATAAATCATAAAGAGTTCTTCTACTAATATATATACCCGTCGTTGCCCAGTCACAAAATTTTATTTTATCGCGAATTTTAACCTTCTTAATTGGGAATGTATCATTAAATTCCCTACTGATGACATTGAATAAATTATTATATAAATGGTTAGGATCACTTGAAGTTACCGAAGGAATAACAGTTTTTTCTTTAACGTTTCTTCTGAACTTATCTTTGCGTGATTGAGAAATTAGTCTAAAAGATCCAATTTTATTTTCAGTAACACAGTTATCAATTAAAGAGATTTGTTGACTACAATGGTCCGATGCTAAACAGTTTATTATTTTCTCACCAGTGACTGCACAGTTACAAAAAATGTTATCAAGATAGGTGGCAGAAGTGGGCGATATTCTAGTTGGCTCGAGAAATATATTATTTAAGTTAAATGATTTAAATAAGTTTATAAGCTTAATGCTGTTCGTTGATGAAACGAGTAAATCTACATTAAAGTCCCCACATACCACTACAGGTTTGCTAACTTTAGTAGCACGCTTTAGGACCTCCTCCATTCTATTTTCAAACGTATCAAAATTTGCTGAAGGCGGCCGATATACGCATATAATTATATATTGAATAAGATCGACGCACGATATTTCGATAATGCGCTCAACAGAAAGAGAAACAATATCTTTACGTTCCTTATATGAGATATTATTTTTTAATAAAATGCATGATCCTCCGTGTATTGCTCTTTTCCTGACGAACGCACTAGCCAGAACGTGATTGTTCATATTAATTAATTGATTTTTGTTAAGCCAATGTTCAGTGACGCATAGGATGTCTATATTATTCGATTCCAAAAATAATTCTATTTCTAGTTGTTTGCTGGTAAAACCTTGTATGTTCTGATGAACAAGATGTATTTGTGATAAAGGTTTTACCATTGTCCTACAGCCTAGTTTTTTAAGTCATTAGTACTTATACTAATGACTGTGTTTGTAAAAGAATTTGTAAAATGTATATTATATGCTAACAATTTAGCAATACTCATCCTAAATCTATAATTGAGGTGTAAATTGCCTCCAGTCAAAAAACAATAACTAATAAATTTATTAGTGTCTAAATATAGCATCCTACTATAAGTACAAGTCATATTATAAATATGCATGTTCAAATTATATATTTTTTTATTTAATAAATTATATTTGTTGTTTATATAAGGCAGGGCACAAATAATTATTTTTCCTGCCCCAAGCTCAACAATTTGTTTGAAGCCATCTATGAGATCTTGTTTAGATGTGTTACAAGAGTTACCTAAAGCTATAATAATAGTACAAGACTTGTCTATAGACTCTGACTTAATGCAAGTAAGTAAACTAGTCAAGCTAGCACCAGGACTACAATAGTTAACCACAATATGGTTTGTTAAATAAGACAGCATACTACCTAAGCCCCTACCCATTTCGTCGGATAGGATAAATGTGCGGCGAGTCAGTCTGTCAGTAGTCACAGTCATTGCTGGTGGGTCTCCATGTAGCCCTCCTTCAGTCGCGCACGACACAACAGGTGTTTCCTGTGGAAGGCTAGTGGGACCTTCAATAGAAGGCACACATACTATCATGGATGAGTCATATTTGCTAGTAAGGGAATCAAACCTTTCTAAATTGGATGTACTTAAGCCTATAAGTTTGTCTAGCGCTAAACTATATTCCTTAATCTCATTTTGCGAAGAGGTGTATTTAGACGTCATGCTATTGAGCGATGCCTGCAAAGAGATTAATTTCTCTTCAAGAGAAGAGATTTCTACTGACTGTTCTTTAACTAACTTTTGGCAATTTTCTAATTCTACACTTAAATTTAATTTTGGTTTCCTCAATGGAAGTGATATTATACAATTTTTTTGCCGTTTCACAATATGTTCAGTTTTTTTAATGAATTTATTTAATTTTATATACTTTTTAATTTTATTAGAGCCCCTTATTGAATTTATATTGGAGCAAGGTGTGACAGGCAAGTTATTTTTGTGCGCAGAGTTATGATCTTTGTTACTATCCATAACTTCATTAAATAAATTTAATGTTAGATTGTGTTCGAGTAACATATTTTCTTTTTTAAGTGAACTTATTTCTAATTTTGACGCAGCCAGCTGGTGTTCTAGGTCGATAACACGCTGAAGAGTTGACTCATAGGTATCCCTGCATTGGTCTTGTGAATCGACGATAACCTGGAGTTGGTCTCGTTCCAGGACTATTTGTTCGGACTGTTTTGTAATTGCAGCCAGATCGCTTTTGAGCGATGTGTTGCGTTGGATCAAATCTAGGAGGTCCCTCTCAGCGGTCTCTCTTTTTTCCAGCAGCTGGTTGCACGTATCTTTAGTAGATTTAAGTTCATGTAAGGCAGCCTTGAGTTTTGAGTCGAGTTCAGCTCTGCGAGTCATTGCCATTTTTATTTTTCTGTAAAAGTATTAATAAAATATATATTTTGAAAATGTTTAGGGACAGTTTATTGGTATGTACCTAGTTTACTTGTTGTTAGGTTTATTTTGTTAAATTATTATGAATAGATATAAATTATTAGTTTTATTAAATGAAAACAAGTTATGTTTGAGTCTTTGTTATATTATTGTATAAAAGTTTGTAATACTCTGCTATTAGATTTTACATTAATAAAACAATAGAATGTACAACTATTGTGTTGTTTAAATAAATAAAGAGTAGATTAACTAATTTATTCTCTGAATAAAAGTTACTATAAGTTTGAGGTTATCATAACTTGACAAACTGCTAATTAATGATCTAAAGACTAGTCCCAAAGGAAAACCTAGTATAAGTGGGAATAATAATGAGAAAAAAACACTAGTACTCCCCGGGTTTATGAAGATTTGTCCTTTTCTTTTTGAAGAGAATCCGTTGCTTTGACAGCTGCGGTCCGGTACAATGATTAGACTTATTTTAATACTTTTTATATGTTTTTATACGTCGAAAATACTTTTTATGATTTACTAGCTGTGCCCGCGGCTTCGCCCGCGTGGAATTCGACTTGTGAATGTAATAATATAGACGGATTTAAGTATTTAACAGTCTCCTATTACTACTGCTGTTAATAATAATGCTGTAATTAACACCTACGAAGGAATATTAAAACTATCAAAATAAAAAAATACTAATAATAAATAATCAAAATACTGATCTAATCTACCTAGGTACTTACTATACCTACTAACGAAAATCAAAATGCAAAAGTGAAAATTGTAACTAATAACTTAAAACTAATAATTATTAATAATGATTTATCCTAATAAGCACTCTCAATGGCATTCACTTGGTTTTGGCCCGTGAATGTCATCTTATACCAGCTGAGAAATCAAGCTGAGAAAAACTTATAAACTAAAATAATAATAATGGCATTCACTTGGTTTTGGCCCGTGAATGTCATCTTATACCAGCTGAGAAAAACTTAAAAACTAAAATAATAATAATGGCATTCACTTGGTTTTGGCCCGTGAATGTCATCTTATACCAGCTGAGAAATCAAGCTGAGAAAAACTTAAAAACTAAAATAATAATAATAAAAATCTAGAAGGAAAATCAAAACTCTCTAAGCTACACGAAAATCAAAATTACTAAGTGACTATTTTTGGTTTTATTACCTTACTCTAACTGTTCCCTCTCCGAGACTCGGAAAATTTCATACTAACTTTGCATCCTCGTTTTACCGCCCTTAATGGATGATTTATGGGAAAAATATTTTACTCGTGTTTAATGCCTTTCAATAAAGAACCTTCATGCTGAATTTCATTTGAATAACTTCAAAAACGGAAAAGATTCATACTAACTTTGCATCCTCGTTTTACCGCCCTTAATGGATGATTTATGGGAAAAATATTTTACTCGTGTTTAATGCCTTTCAATAAAGAACCTTCATGCTGAATTTCATTCGAATAACTTCAAAAACGGCAAAGTTTCATACTAACTTTGCGCCCCGTTTAACCCCCTAAGGGATGAATTTTGAAAAAAACATTTTACTCATGTTTCATGCCTTTCAGTAAAAAACCTTCATGCTGAATTTCATTCGAATAACTTCAAAAACGGCAAAGTTTCATATTAACTTTGCACCCCCGTTTAACCCCATAAGGGATGATTTTTAAGAAAAATATTTTACTCGTGTTTCATGCCTTTCAATAAAGAACCTTAATGCTGAATTTAATTTGAATAACTTCAAACACGGCAAAGATTCATACTAACTTTACGCCCCCGTTTAACCCCATAAGGGATGATTTTTGAAAAAATATTTTACTCGAGTTTCATGCTTTTCAATAAAGAACCTTAATGCTGAATTTCATTTGAATAACTTCAAAAACGGAAAAGATTCATACTAACTTTGCGCCCCCGTTTAACCCCATAAGGGATGATTTTTGAGAAAAATATTTTATTCGGTTTCATGCCTTTTTATAAAGAACCTTCATGCTGAATTTCATTCGAATAACTCCAAAAACAGCAAAGTTTCATACTAACTTTGCACCCCCGTTTAACCCCCTAAGGGATGATTTTTGAGTAAAATATTTTACTCGTGTTTCATACCTTTCAATACAGAACCTTCATGCTGAATTTCATTCGAATAACTTCAAAAACGGCAAAGTTTCATACTAACTTTGCACCCCCCGTTTCACCCTCTTAGGAGTTGAATTTCGCAAAATCCAGTCTTAGTGAGCACTTACGCCCCAAAAGAAATCCCCATGCAAAATTTGAGACTCCTGGCACTTGTAGTTTCGGAGATTTCGTGATGAATCAGTCAGTGATTTTCTCTTTTATATAAATAGATTACACAAAATATTATATTATTAGTAGAAAATTTTAGTATTATTTCAATTAAATTCTTAATTTTTAAATTATTAAATTACACAGCTGTTTTTTGACGTCTAGTCTTTAGAGTTGCCAGCGCAAAAAAAAAAGATTAAGGTGACGATTTCTTAACACAGTAGAGACAATTAAGCGGTCTTCTCGGGTACTAGTGCACCTGGGTCTGCCATTACTTGGTCTCCTTAGATGGTTTCCAGTCTCTTCGTATCTTCGCTTTACTTGCTGGATCGTTCTTAGAGTTACACCCACCGTTCTTGCAGTACGACGTATACTGATGCCTACTTCGAGAAAAGTTATGATTCTTGCACATTCTTCTGGTGAAAGAGGCATGATTAGTAAAGTTTACTCGCTGAAGACACATTTGCTTTTGCATTGCAATTGATTTATCAGCAATAAAGAAAACAATAAAAAACAAAAGTACAAGCCAACAGTTTAAAAAAATAGTGTTTTTATTTATTAAGTTTTTTTTCAGTCAATCTTTAAAAAATGATATTATGCATGAAGTTTTTATTAAATGAAATTAAATTGTCTTTTAATTTTTTTTTATTTCAAAGGTCTAGCTTCTGCAGTTTAGGAGATATTGCAATTTTAAAACTGTACTACTTATTTTTGACGCCCAGTGTAGTTGACATGTAATAGGCAATGTGCATAATACGATTCATTTCATACATTGCCTACGTATTCTATAAAATGCCGGAAGCGCATCATGCAATGTGTATAATGAACGACGACAATGACAAATTACATTCATTTCCGGTAAATTTGTTAATTTAGCCCGCGGACACCAATTTAGCGGGCTCAATCGACAAAAGATATACACATTGCCTATAACAGATATATTGATTGATGTGACTCAAAGTAAAAGTGTGTGGCGACACCTATCGCCATACAGAAGAACTACAGAGTGAAGAAAAAGTTCACAATGCGAACACATGACGTCATATACGACGACACTTAGAAATCCTGAATCACGCTATCGAAGTTTCTACGATATGGAGATATATATACAACCTCCGACACATACATTGTCGGAGCCGCGGTTCCCCAGGCATGACACCCAGCCTGGCCGGAAGATCTACCCTTTGTGACGGTCGAGCACATCGCCATCGCTCCCGCTACAAGTGTATAAAAACGAGGTTCAAAACAGTGTAGACAAGAGGTTTCATATCAGTTACACTTGGCTTTCAAAAGCCGTTTGTACCCAGGCCTGTATTTGACGCAGCGTCTCTCTGGGTTTAAAACCATGCGTAGGGTAACCCTCAATACTGTCTGGAATGTTAAATAATTTATGTTAAATATTTCCTGGTTCGTTCCACGTCTTCGACCCGACTTTGATATGTCTTGGGCCTTAAGGTGATCTGTTTCGGTCCGCGCGGGAAATTCAAATTTTTTGGTGTTTTTTACAAATTGCATCTCAATCATTGATAGAATTTTCATGAAAATTGATTTGACGACAACAAATACAATATATCTATTGAATAATTATCATATAAATTATAAATATTAGCTCTTCTCATTATGAATGTGCATAATGCATGTTTATTGGGAAAAAGATGCATCGTGGACATTCATAATAAGAACAGCTAATATTTATAATTTATTTGATAATTATTCAGTAGATATATTGTATTTGCTGTCGTCAAATCAATTTTCACGAAAATTCTATCAATGATTGAGATGCAATTTGTAAAAAACCCCAAAAAATTTGAATTTCCCGCGCGGACTGAAACGGATCACCTTAAGTATAGTTTACATTGAGTCCGCTGACGTCACTGATAGCGACGACTGTACAATATTTACACACAATCAAGTTGTGCGGTTATTTTTATACAGTGTACACATACTGAACATAGTCTGCGCGTCATCCTTATTAAGTTAACAACACAATTGTGTCGCTACCCTACTGTCTGACTAAATAAAATAAAAATAGAGATTATTTCGTTAAACAAAGTACAAAGCAAAATAAGTTTGACTCCCTATTTTAAGTGTTAAATACAAATACATACATAAAATACAAATAAATAAGTTAATGACAGTCGCGATCGATAGATCGGCGTGCTCTCCGAAGCATAAGAGAATCTTTGTTCAAGATTTTTAAATCCACTCTCTAATAACATTTATTTTATTTATTTTTAAAGAACTAATATATATATATATAATGTGTTATGAATAAATATTTCTTGAAATTTATTCATACGAACGATATCCTTAGCCAGTGCTTATTTCACTGGCCAAGGATATCGTTCCTAAACTTTCATGTCCCTTCAGTATTGACAATCGTAACGACACGATGTTGCTTGCTTTTCTGAATTGAGATATTAACACAATTGAGCATACCAGATCAGCACTTGTCAGTGGACTGCCGTCAGTGATTCAATGTAAATTATCCTTTAGGGCCATTAAAATGTAATCTCACAGCCGTAGGCACCCGTAGGCTCGCCATCTGACAGCGTTCAGGCCAGCCGGCATTCACTGAAAAGCGGCATTTTAGTAAAACGAATCACCATAATAAAATTATTTTTATTTTTTAGGGTTCGCCCCTCGGGTTAAATACAATTAAAACATGAAGTAAAAATGTTTGAACAAAACATTGTAACAGAAAAAATATACGACCTTTTACGTCTGTTTAATGTTTTATTTTGTTTATTCCCTTTAATTCAGTACATTATTTGCATACTACTTCATTTGGAATACATAGTGGGTCGTACAAAGGTTTTCGAGACATTTTTCACAAAGGTTACAGATCAGTGACCAGACATTACCTACTGTCGCAAGAGTTGTAGAGAAAAATATTTAAATTGACCACAAAACAAATATTTTTTTGCGCTTTAATCTGTTATTCGTTCACTGGTTACAAACGTAGAAATTGACATTAAAATTTATGAAATTAAAATCTAAATTCTAATAAATAAAAGCTTGTACAACAATATTTTTAAGGTTGCATTGAAGAGATTGCTTTCAGAAATAATGGCCGCCTTGTTGCCAACACACTAGTCTGTAAGCTATTAATGTTCAATGTGTTTTCTTGTTGTGTATGGCAAATAAAACATATTCTATTCATTATTTTTTTAAATCTACTATTGTAAGATCAAGGAAATCTTTTGTCATCAATTTTGCTCTTTTTTCTTTAAATAGTGGTTGGTAGACATGGACTTATATAGTGTACAAACGAATATTTAGCTTTAAACTTATAATATTGTTGGAAACAGATGAAGGCACTGGCAATCATCGCCTATTGCATGTCAGCAATGACTAAACGTGTGAAAAAAAATCTGTACTTACTATCATAATGACGCCAGTTTCTTGGTCATTCAAGGGCAATAATTGTATGCAATCTAGTGGGGGGAGAAATAATTTGTCCTTCAAAAATTTTAAGCAACTCTCGTTTAGACAGTGCATGTCAATTATTTCTTTGACATTATTGTATGCCACAGGCATAAAATAATGTAACTGACATGGGCCTTAACAAAAATGCAATAAAGAATATTTTATTTATAACTAGCGAAACCCGCGCAACTTCGTTTGCGTGTATCCCGCTTTCCCGTGGGAATTTTGGAATGTATTATACTTAAAAACCTTCCTCTTGAATCACTCTATCTATTAAAAAAAACCGCATCATAATCCGTTGCGTAGTTTCAAAGATTTAAGCATACAAAGGGACATAGGGACAGAGAAAGCGACTTTGTTTTATACTATGTAGTGATAATATATTTAATATTATGAATCAAATCTTTACATATTCATTCGATAATATCAGATAAATGTGCGCTATTTTTGCTTAAAAATCCTTCGAATCTACTCTCAACCTAAACAAGTTCTTAAAGATCTTGTTCCGGAACTACCGGTGATTTGCTGTCAAATACCCAACAATTCAATTTCCTGGGCCCCTATTCTAACTTCGAAAACATTTTATTTTTCGGAAAAAAAAATCATTATTATCACATTCGTTTGCCTCAGAAATTCTTTACATAACCAAATATAGATGATCGATTAATAAGTATTCCTCTGTTCTGTTTAGTAAATACACTAATGTGAGCTGTGACAAGAACCCGCGTTACTCTAACTATAATACTTACTACTAACTAAAATAGCTAACTAGTTTTTGTGAGGATCACTATTTTTTTAAATGTTTAATATAGCCTATGTCACCCGCGACGGTGAAAAAAAAACTATATAATAGTTTTTAAGTTTATTCGTTACAAACAAAAATATAAATATTCCCTCTTTATTATACTTATTAGTATTTTACACATTTTAATTTGGCAATTTAATAACTCCATGTTTATGGGACTTAAGGCAGAATGTGCCAAAAGAAAACTTAACATTTAATGAATCGTTTGACGACCTCCGTGGCGTAATGGTTACCACGCCAGACCGCCACCCAGGAGGTCCCGAGTTCGAATCCCGGTCGGGCCATGATGAAAAACGAACTTTTTCTGATTGGGTCTTGGATGTTTACCTACCTATATATGTATTTGTTATAAAATATAATATCGTTGAGTTAGTATCCCATAACACAAGTTTCAAACTTACTTTAGGGCTAGCTCAATCTGTATGAATTGTCCCTATACATTTATTTATTTAACGTCATTAAATGTTAACTTCAACGAAAGTGTTTATTTTGTGCCCGCGTCTTTGGCCATTTATCCCTTTGGAAATAGATCTATTTTAGGGGACGAATGGTACACTATACCCTTTCCCTTGTCCCTGATAACATAATATACAACATTTCAGGATGTTCAGTTCAGTAATTAAAGTCCCTTCCGTGGTTATAATATTAGTATTAGTTAGTTGTATTTATAATGCCGGCTACACACATAAATGACGTATAGTGCTATTTCAAACTGTGCAGATAAATTTTCGAACGTTCCTATTCATCAAACGTCATCCGATATGGTCGTCAATCGTCAGTTCCCTGCAGAAGTTTACGCAAGAAACATGTCAAATTACGTATACCAGCGAGCTAAGTGAAGTACTGCTGAAATGAGCCATCGTCATTCACACACGACGATAAATCCATACGCAATCAATAACGATATCTAATAGAAATTGCAAATGCAATCGATAAACGGTAATCTGCAACGATTTTTCCCACACACAATCGATAAAGCTGCGGTTTGCACAGATAAATCGCTACGATATAACATTACATGTGTAGGCGGCATAAGTTGCACATTCTAATTTAGTAAAGAAACTATGTTTCATAGACCATCTAAACACTAAATTATACTTTAAACTTAAAAGTTTTAACTAAACTACACCCATCTCTGAGTATTTTCTAATTACAAACTTGGTAGTAGGTAGTAGGCTATCGCTAATTACATATCAATTTAATCATTCATAGGCTGTCTCAACTTTGTTAATGACAAAAGTTTTTAAGTTGAAACAGCAAAAATATTTTGAAAATGCAAGCAAATCTACACTACAATAAGTTGTAAAGTTTATTTGAATAAAATTAGACATAATTCACTAACACAGCGTCACCACCTCCCAAAGTACAAATTACTACATAAATAGTTACTTCGTGCCCAAAGCTAGGCATAACAACGGATATAATTATTGTAAATATACACATACAATATGTTTGCCCTGATATGGGTGATGACCATACCACAGATTAGGACATATGTAGATTCGGTTAGCGACGCACGTTGTTTTGGAAAAAATAACAAATTGTAGATACGTATTTATTTTTTAAAAGTTATTTGTTTTTTAATAATAATGTTGTGGTGAATAGTGGACTCTAATTTAGCTCACAGTACGATGAAAACTGTAGATAGGTACCTGAATTTATCCTTAATTAAAATCTCACAGAGTTTCATAATAAAAATATAAGCTACTTTAAAACCGTTGGAGTAGACCGCTTTCTTTTTAATCAAGTATCGATCGATTCGGCTTCAGTTAACAATTAACGAGTTTTTTTATCGGCATCACCAAGATCCGAAAGAAAAAGACAGATTCAAAAGTTGTTATTTAGTTCTCGCTAAATTTAACCCAAAGTCTGTGGGGATTTGCAAGAAATTTAAATAAGAAATGAGTAACAAAGCATTTCGTTAAGGCGACGAGCGACGCCGGCAGGAAATGAGATGCGAGGCGCGAAATAATTGGGCGAGAGAGCCCGGACTTCTACGGTAGACACGTACACCGTGCCAGCTGAATGAAACGTTGTCGAATTCAACTCAATATTGACTTTAAACAATCGCAACTACATATTTTGATATCATCATCTCATTGAATATTAACGTGACGTAACGATGACATGTATTTAGATCTATATTCCCTTCAAATTTGACGACCTCCGATGGTTACCCAGGAGGTCCCG
This sequence comes from Endotricha flammealis, assembly GCA_905163395.2. Lineage (NCBI taxonomy): Eukaryota > Metazoa > Arthropoda > Insecta > Lepidoptera > Pyralidae > Endotricha > Endotricha flammealis. Next base: position 4,319,508 of record LR990866.1, read on the forward strand.
GGTTCAAATCCCGGTCGGGTCATGATGTAAAACGAACTTTTTCTGATTGGCCTGGACCTTGGATGTTGATCTATATATGTATTTGTTATAAAATATAGTATCGTTGAGCTAGTATCCCATAACACAAGTCTCGAACTTACTTTAGGTCTAGCTCAATCTGTGTGATTTGTCCCTATATATTTATTTATTATACTTGGCACAAAAGCTCCAAACATTTAACTATCCTTACTTCCTTACTTCCTTATCCTTACTAATATTATAAATGAGAAAGTGAGTTTGTTTGTTTGTTCGTTATTCCTTCACGGCTTGACTAAGTAGCCAATCATTATGAAAATTGGCATACATATTGTTAGAGATACAGAGCCCAACATAGGCTACTTTTTATCTCGTGAAAGTATGTCGTTCTAATGTGAAAATATTTTTTCCACTATAGAGGGCGCTGTATCGGTCAACAGATGGCGACACAAGTCGCGCTATGGGTTGTTTTGTTATGAAACGAGATCTATGTCATAAAACGCGAGCGAAGCCGCGGGGAAAAGCTAGTTTATTATAAATACTTTGTCCTACATTGATGGTAAATTCGAATCACTGCAATGCGAGTTCGTACAACGAAACGTCTTCCTTCCCAGGTTCGGTTTACCAATGTAAAAAAATCGCAAATCATTTCGCAAGTTGCGATGAGTCGTGCGACGTCGATTGCGATGCGAAGCCGCATCTTAGTTTTGAATACAAGCCATAATAGTGCTCCTAATACCTACTCTTGTCTGTCGATAGATATAAAACTAACACTAAGAATAGAAATGGTTTTACTCTACAAACTACATTCATATTTAAAATACAAATGAACCTAAAACTAAAAACCTTAAAAATATAATAAAATAATTAAAATATATTAATAAAAGGAGTCCCTTTAGGCAAGGTTCCGAAGATACTGGCAGCATTCCCCCTTTGTATAGCTAGACTAATTCTTTGTCCGAGGTAGCTGTCAGCTCTTCGCTCTCCTCTCCTGTGATGTCGACTAACCTTTTTGCTATTTACATAAAAATTAAATCCATTTATTTTTATTAGAAATATTTCTAATTAATAGTATTAAAATTGCACGATACATTCTATATTAAATTTCTATTACACAGAGTGCTACTATGAAAATTATTACGATTCACATAAACCAACGTGTATGACAAATAATGATTGATAGCCATGTCATTTATTAGTAATGGCAGATACACTTAATGTGTTGTAGCAATAACCGTTATTAGAATAGATAACACAACTTTAATAGAGCTTATACATCAAAAAGATACGTTATAACTGAAAACGTTTTGTTAGAGACTAGACCTTCTTATGCCGATACAAAGAAAAGAATTAGCCATTTGCGGCTATAAAAAAAAAACAATTAATTCAATGATTGTTTTGTTTGTTTTTTTTTAGAATGTCCGTTAACAAATTATATGTAACTCCACTTATTTTTAATTAAATTACAAAAATCGGAGTTGTCTTTTAAACATTTTTTTTTGTTTAAAAATAGGTGGACTGTAACAAGACCTATTTTTAAATTTTGATATTATGAAAATGGAACCAAAATATAACCCGCAGAATATAAATAGACATTATCTATTTATAAAAAGGGTCAAAGGGGATATTTAATTATAGTACACAAGAGTAAAAACAGAGTTAGCTTCATCAAAAATGATTGAAGATTAATTTACCAACCTTATCTTATAATCAACCGCTAGGTAAACTATAGATTTAAGACGTGTTGGTTGACAGTTGACAATCAACACATCTTAAATCTATAGATTTTATGAACACACTCCGCTTCACATTTGACCGAGAACTGTGTTCTGTTCAAATGGTGATGGAATTCCTTTTCTCAAAAACCAAGATGAGCCTGATATTTCTCTAGGGATGGTGGATCGTAAGGACGCTATCATGAGGACCTTGATTTTGTCACATCAGAAAATATGACGTTTTTTTATGCCACATAGGTGGCAAACAAGAATACGGCCCGCTTGAAGATAAGCATCACCGTAGCCTATAGACGCTTGCAATACCGGGGGTATCACTCACGCGTTGCCAACCCTCCCAACCGCCCCAAGTAGAGCTCTGGAGACCTTCACCGTAGGAACACAACATGGCCGAGACCAATGCTATTTGGCTACGATCTTCTGTAAAGTGGAGGTTCTTCCCCAGATGGGCTGCTCCGATTTGAGCGAATTATACGCTGTGCCCTACCCTACCTCTCTTAAAACGTTCTCGTGTGTCCTGTTCTGGTGACACTATGTGATGATGATGATCTAAGAGCCCTAGCATTCGCAGCGTTCGGAGTTCTAGCAATTCTATCTTGTTTTTTGGATGAATTTACCTTCTAAACGGGGTCTGACCCTATATGTAAAAAAGGTAAAAAATTCGTTTGTATGATTTCGCCCAATTCCGTTATTAAAAATTCAAAAGTTTTATTTAGGGAATAGGTTTTTACGAACACGTTCTCGTCATAGAGGACATATAATACAATTGTTACTACTAAGAAATGGTTTATAACCGATTTCCTCCTCTAGTAAATGGTATTCGCAACATTTTCCACAATCAGTCAAGTTGAGCTTAATTTGGGATTACCCCTTGGCCTTAACTCCGTTAAGTCACACCGCTGTTGCTTGCCTACTTTAATTAATTAAACCGAGTCTTACTTGATACTCTGTTTTAATCCCGCCATTGCCAGGACGTGTCGTAATCCAACCAACTATCTTATTTGGGACAATATTCGACACATAACCCATGCTACAAAACTTTAAAGTTAAGAGATTTTAAATTCAACATAATTTTTGCTCTTACTTTACTTCTCTACTTTATTTTTGACTTGTATATAAGGGGCTTACTACCCTTATATACAAGTCAAAAATAAAAGTAAACTGCTTTTTGGCTATCTGCAGCGCCGCAGCGCCACCGCCGCGCCGCGCCGCCGTGAGAGCATGTTCATAAAACGCCTCCGAGAAGTACTCAGCGACGTCAAGTTCCTGGCCGGCTTCCTGGAGGAATTAGGATGGCTGGAGTAATCCAGCTCCCACTCTTCGCACGCACAAAGGGCACATAGGCTGCCTAATTGCGGAGAAGGCCCGCAAGACAACAAGTAACAAGTAAGTTCATAAAACGCACGTGGACAGCCCGGTGTGAAATACTCTTACTATGGTAGGCAAACACTGTGAGCTCATCCTAACATAGCCAGGCTGATGAATCTCCCTTGAATTAAAAAAAATTAAAGCATATTAAATTAATACAATATGTTAAAATCAGACCCACTGACAATAAACCAGAATATATTCAATGATTGCAATATTTTAAAATCAAATCCAAGACAACAAAGATTTTAATAGACTGTTGTTTTCAAACTGCACTAAAACATGTTTAGGCGTGCCCCGTATCATTCAATGCGACTTATTTTCACTAGTTCGATTCATCAGTTTGATTGAGTGTTCATTCTTCGAAGTAGTGAGAATTATTTTTCGACTGTCGAATTTATTATTTAAGACGAACTGCGCCAAGACGGAATGTGTGACAATAGATTCGTTAGGTTTTCCCAGAAATAGGCGACCTAGTGTAGGTAATATAAATTTGAGTTGTTTCTCGATAATATAAATCGGGCAGTCGAATAAATCATAAAAAACTCAATAGTTCTCTCTCGATTATCGAACTGATGAATCGAACTAGTAAGAATAAATGCGATATTCAACGGGCATAGCACAAGCACAAGCTTGCAAAAGGCTGTTTGCCTGTTTGTGATGTGATAAATGAGTGCATTAGTTCCGCGACGGGCTACTGGCATGCCATTGGATACCACGCGTATAAACCCAGCATAAAATAATATCGAATACACATCGATTAAAATTGTAAAGCGCGTTCGCATTAGGGACAGCGCCCAATCGATGGCAATTATCATAGACCGTCGTCGCACACTAATTATAGCAATTGCCCCGGCGACATATTAAAACTATAGAATTAATGTCCATTTCGTGTTCACATTAACGATATGTTTTCAAAGGAGTTTTAGTATTTGTACCTACATAATATTTTTTTGCAGCTAGACGAAACATATGAAAAAGTTGAAGTTAGTAGAATTTGTCCTCAAATCTCTCTTTTCGTCGTAGTCTCTCTTTTGGAAGAAGTGTGATGGTGTTCAGCGCTCACTTGACACTATTTACTACACTTTAATTAGACAGTTGATACAAGGATATTGTACCAACTTAGGGCGGCGGCAGAAGAGTCTTTGCCCAGCAGTGGAACAGTTCATGTAAATAATAGTAAAAACAAAGGAAGGCTGAAGAAATGAAGATATTGAGTCAGAGTGGAAGTAAAAGTACAGAATTAATATACTACGTTATAAAAGTTCATTCTTAATGGTAAACGAAAACACACTGCGTCAATATTAAATAACATAATCTGGGTAAATAAGTCATGATCCTACAGTCACATTTAAAATAATAAATATTTTACGAATTTTTATTAATGAACTTTTGGCTTAAAACTCATAACGAATTTGATGCATGATACATTTGGATATTAAATAAAGATTTTATTTTAATTAATTTTAGCACACTACCACAATATCGACAAGTAAAGCGAGCTTGACGGATTTTTATTTATGAAATAGTATTTATATTGTACATACTATGTAATTTTATGATTGTTTTTATAGTTACTACAACTAGCCATTTGTATTTTGAAAAAATTTTTGTAAGATAAGAATTAAAAAATATATGCCACTAAGGCGACAAACAAGCATACCGCCCGTCTGATGGTAAGCAGTCACCGTTGCCTATGGACGCTTGCAATACCGGGGGTATCACTCGCGCGTTGCCGACCCTGTAAAAGTGGAGCTCTGGAGACCTTCCGTAGGAACACAACATGGCCGACGAGCGAGACCAATGTTATTTGGCTACGATCTTCTGTAAGGTGGAGGTGAGGTCCTTCCCCAGACGGGCTGATCCGATTATCTGATCCGCCGAGCGTGATGAATTATCCACTATGCCCTACCTCTCTAAAATTTATTTTTCTTTTAAAAATATTGTACTATGTAATTTCTAAACGATGCTTATATTATTTCTTTGTTCTTAGTTCTGTACTCTAGTCACCTCTTTCATATGTTGACTGTAGTAACAGTGTATGTTCTATAGAAATAATTTTGGTTTAAACTTATCACATAATTTTCTTGAACGTTTTAAAATGTCTTTTAAGAGTTTTCATGCGACACTTCTCCTCAATTTCCATATTTTATGTAGTTAATTTGGTAAGGAACATACTAGCCAAACATGAAGGTTGGCTGTGAGCCAAAGTCACATAATAATATACCTGAAAAACCAGGAGAGGCACGACACTCCTAAATGATAGGCCGGCGCCACGACCTGAGACTAAATGATAATAGTATCCACTTACCTATTTTTTTTTATTATGATGCTGGTGTGCTAATTAACTAGAAAATAAAAGTGGTTAAAAGCAGCGTCTCGGCCCGGGCCTTATATTGAAATAAAAAGTTTGAAATCTAGTTTCTCTGAATCTAGGCCTGGGATCGCTTTCCCTTTATCCCGTCTAGAATAGAGGCCGATACGTCATACAAACAATCCTTGCCAATTTGCGTTTGACAGCGTCAAACTACACGGTCTGCTTGTCCGATATTAAGGCATTTATGAACTGTGTATTTTTGTGTAAACATATACATTATTACTTGCAATATAGAATTGACAACGTTCTCATTTGGCCTGGTAATAAAGGCTATTAACAGGCTAAATATTACAGTTGTTATTATGGAAATTAGAACGCGTTTTTATTTCTCTTCGTATCTTGAACAGTAGCTTTGGCTTATTGCAACGAACAAGAACGCATAATTTAAAAAATATATACAGTAGAACATAGAACCTCCTCCTTTTTCGAACTCGGTTAAAAAAACCGTGGCTGCATCTGAACTCTAGTTAAGTAAAACTTGAAACTGCTTGTGTAGATGCAAACTACACATTTTACGACTTATTACGAACATTTGGTCTTAAATCTGGATGTTTTTTATGTATGGTTATGTTATTTACAAAGAAAATACGTATTTGTTTTAGTTGTTTGGCGCCCATGGCAAGGTGAGTTAAGATTCCATGAATTGTGTTAAAATAATAGGATAATATTAATCGTGAAAGCCTTGAAAACCTATCTATCTTTATTATGTACATTTAGTAATGAATTGTTAATTTCAGCCCAACATTACCTTCAGACGGTCAAAGTACTCTATTACCTCAGCAGCTAACATAAGCTTTGCTTCTAATGGCCATCTCAAAAAATTAGAAGTGTCTAGCATAACATATGCTATAATGTTATCATATCAACCCATTATCATCCTGATGTAGGGATACGAGTCTCCCTACAATCGAAGAGGGTTAAAGCAACCTCAGCCACGCTGCTCCAATACAGATAGGATAGGTGTTTCCTAAAATATTTTGTTGCCGTAAGGGGACATTTGACCGAACTGGAAATGTTGTTTCAAAGATTTATAAAAAAAAGATTTTTTTTATACTCTCAAACAAAAAAATTAATTTTAAAAATATTGAATCTAGAACACATAATTCGGCAGCAATAAAATTTATAAAAAAAATTATTACCTTATTTCAATTCATGTTTGAATTAAACGCTTTTCAGTTATTACGATATTTCATTTGCAAGTTCAAAAATTACATAAAGTTGCAACTAATATTTCACAATATACTCTCCGAACTTTCACATGACACACCTTTTTAATTTTTAATCAAAATATCGCTTAAACCGTTGTATATTTCAGTCGATAGGTATATATCTCAAAGTGATACCTCAGCTGTGAAATGATTTTATGAAAACCGTCATTACAGTTCATCGTTTGGGATCCCCAAAACGAAATGAAAGTTAAAATGAAATATGACGCAAGTTCGGGACATAATGCAAGTATCTCTTTTATGAATTATGTCACTGGTATCATGATAAATTGACCTTACTGCCCGTCCATTAATTCGTCGACAGTCAAGACTGAGGATATGCTAACGTAAACATCAAAGAATATTTTTCGTTACTTTATAGAATTTCTTACAGAAATAATACTCGTCTATATTTTAAGAAACAAGTAACGAATATTTTTACTACGTTGCCATTGGTCCACGTTATCATTGCTATTGGTTGCGTTGCGATTGCGAGCCTTACTATTCGTTGACACAATGATCCATATCACTTTCTCAAAATCGAAAATGTACGAAGGATACCCAGTAGGTAGTACTAAGGTACTCCTCTGTTTATCCAGCTATTATTTTGGTCTGTGATATGTTTTGTCCTGAATGACTGACTGACGGTCAACGCGAAGCCTAAACCGCTGATTGTAAAGACCTGGGGCAGTACTACGACTTTTATAACTATCCTTAAACGATTGTGTAAACGAGACGTCGCCTTACATCATGTATTGCGCTGTCTCCCTTACTGAGCCTTTCTTGTTTTGTTTTAAGCAGTCCCTGAAACTTGGAGGATGTGTTCTTTGTATGACATAGGCATGCAATAAGAAAGGATTTCGCTAATTTTCTAAAAAAGACAGCAACCTTTCATGCGACTGTCACTTGGTCGGTTTCGATTGATAAAATTTACATAAAATTCCTAAAAAGAAATAGAATACGAATTTTATGGGGTCCACTGGGATCTTGTTATTCGCCATAAATATTTATAAAAAGCGACATGCTGATTGGATTTTTCCCTAATGAAGATGTTTGTGGACAATTTTTTTTTTCATAATTTACGATCGAAAAGACCTTTTGAAATAAAACAAAAGAAAAATGGTAACTGGTGAAATAGCGATTTCTCTGGAGAATTTTCTATGAAAATTTTATAACTATGTGCGTGTATTTTTACACGACTCACATATTTCCATATTATTTCTCATTTCGCGTAACGCTCAAACCAAGATCTTTATTATGACGACCTCCGTGGCGTAATGGTTACCACGCCAGACCGCCCCACCCGGGAGATCCCCGGTTCGAATCCCGGTCGGATCATGATGAAAAACGAACTTTTTCTGATTGGCCTGGGTCTTGGATGTTTATTTATGTATTTGTTATAAAATATAATATCGTTGAGTTAGTATTCCATAACACAAGTGTCGAACTTACTTTGGGGCTAGCTCAATCTATATGATTTGTCCCATAAATTTATTTATTAAATGAAATAATAAGAGGTATTACATTTAATAAAGATCTTGGTTTGATTAAAAACAAAGCATAACTTTGTAATATCTTAGGAATATTAAAGTTTTTATGTTCAAGACGACAATATTTTACGCAATAAACAATCTCATCGTTATCTTATTTAAACAAGCTGAAAATAACGGTTTCAAATAACCGTTTTTAATTTTTCAAATGTAAAAGAGTACGCGTTATCCTGACCGTTAACGTTTTTTATGGGTATATAAAAAACCGTTATTTTTTTATTAACATTACTTTGCGGGGTACATCACCAGCACTGATGCCTTTGACATTCAAGTCATAACTTAGCTATTCCCCTTAATAGGTATTGGTCCCGTGGCAAAATTTTGACCACAACATTTAAACCACTCATACAATAACTTTAAGAATTATAAGGTAGAGATAGAGAAATTAGAAATAAAATTCTATTTTTTTGAGCCTTTTACACTCGCAGATGGCACAACACGAAACCTCTTCTTTTTTTCACTTTTTCACGCAAAAACGACAAATTGTAATCGCATGCCGCAAAACAGTACCTAATAAACCTAGTTAATTTTAAATATGTTTTAATTAGTTTACATAACACTACCTACTACATTCTGAAGAGGATGAGATTGAAGCCTCTAGTTCTTTTTTATACTACCAAGTTAGCAAATAAGCATACGGCCCGCCTGATGGTAAGCATCATCACCATACCGTAGCCTAGAGACGCTTGCAATACCCGGGGGTATCACTCACGCTGTGCCAATCCTCCCAACCCCTACAACCACCTTACTCACCGTAGGAACACAACATGGCCGAGACCAATGCTATTTGGGTAATAAGGTGGGTAGGTTCGGGCGGCTCCGATTTGAGCGGATTATCCGCTGCGCCCTACCTCTCTTAGTCCTCTAGTTAATTCTATAAAATGTGAATGTGTACAATAATTGATTATTGGTCGGTACCATTCAATAATGAAGTACAAATTTGTGAGCCATGATACTGTACTTTAATGTCCCTCGAGGAATAAGCGTGAACATTACAATTCAAGAAAATGTAGCCAGACTACACTTCGAACATAAACTTGTGTTTTATAAATTTATGACTACTTTGGTTAGACACCGGGGATTTTGAATGCCGATTATCATTTTGCAATGTATCTATTTATGTTATTTGAAGAACTTTACAGTAATATAACTGTTCTATTTAATTTAAATCGTTTTTTTTTACAAAAAATAAATCTATTACAAGATTCATACAACCCATTGGACACACAAACACAGTAACAATGTTTACGCAGACTCAGATCTCAAATTCAAGACAAAATGTCATAAAATCATACTAGATACATCAGAGTAATATTTGAATTTTGAAAGAAAAATTTCACCTCCCTGGTGGGATTCGAACCCACGACCCCTCGAGATCCGGTCGAGTGCCCTATTGAGGGTTCGTGGGTTCGAATCCCACCTGGGGGGAGGTGAAATTTTTCTTTCAAAAATAGATTTCAAAATATGAATGGCTAGTTGCCTAACAACTATACATTAAAATCATAAACAGAGTAATAAATTACGATACATAAAATTTTAAATTAAAATACATTATGCAATATGTTCTATACTCCACTCCAAATCCTAAATTCAACGATTTCAATTAGCCATACGTTATTCTGGTAACAAAATGTCTTTTGTTTTACCGCAAGAAAGTGATTTATATTCGATTTATGGTTAGTTTATGTCCATTTATATTTCAAATCAGGCGATCTTTTGTGCCACATAATCGGAAATCCACTATCTTTGGCACTTACTAGGCTTTTTTCTTCCTCTTATAGAAGATTAAAAATTTAAAAAATGTACAAACGAATACAAACATTTGTCACAGTAACAAAACTCTTTACCCAAAACCTATCCTTACCACAATCCTTCTATCTCAATCGCGACAAACTTAACAAAAACTATCAACAACCCAGTTTCAACCCTTCACCTCGAAAACAAAAAAGCGAAGGTCAAAAATACCCATGGCATTTGATTTATATAAATATTTATGCCCCGACATAACCCAGTCGAATTTGCTTACGCTCCCGCATTTTTATTCCGTTCGGGGGTACGAACCGCACTTACTCGTTCATACAAACGAAATGCGAGTCAGGCCATAGAACCTTTTTGCAATAGAGATAAATATAAACAGATGCCGCAAATCACTGCATCTGGAAATATTACTTTTGTTTTGTAACATCTACATTTTTTTGTACAATTACACAGCGTCACAAAGTAAGCTAGCCTTAATATGCTTGTGCCATAGGTACCAGACAATTAATATTATTATTAACTAGCTTTTCCCCGCTGCTTCGCTCGCGTTAATTTTATGACATAAGATCTTGTTTGACAACAAAACAGCCATCTGTTGGCCGATAGCTCATCCCATACAGCGCCCTCTATAGAAGAAAAATTATTTTCCCATTGGAATGATATACTTTCACGGGATAAATAGTAGCCTATGTTGGGCTCTGTACCCCTGACAATATGTATACAAATTTTCATAATGATCGGCTGCTTAGTCAAGCCGTGAAGGAATAACAAATAAACAAACTCACTTTCTCATTTATAATATTAGTATGAAGTATGATATGAAGTATTATGTATTCTGTAACTACTAATTTATAAATATATACTAATAACGACAAACTTGAGGCGAACGGGTCGCCTCAAGATTGCCGTTACCTCCCGCCGTGCACACCCCATCGCACCTCAAGGCAGATCCGATATGCCGGTAGGGTGTGCGCGGCGGGAGGTAACGGCAAACTTGAGGCGAACGGGTAGTACATAGAAAACAACCAAATTCGAGTACAAACACAAACGCCATTACATAAATGTTTGCCCCTTACGGGCATCGAACCCGCGCGCTCTGGTGCCAAGACCAGGGTCACTGCAAAGCGCCACTGGGTTGTGAATGTCCATGGGCATTGATTATTGCTTATCATCAGGTAGGCAGCTCGTTTGTCCTCCTCTGCCATAAAAAAAGGACGGGTTCGCTTCGGGAATGCCGGCAAGAGTGAAAACTTAAACATCAATCGGATCTGAAGCGAGTTTAACATTTTTTACCCATCTAAAAAAGGTGCAAAGCGCCGCTAAAGAAGTTTTCACTTCAAAGAATTGCAACAGACTGAACATTATACTCGCGTAATCTATTCCGATTTAGGTCTCCCCATTTCACCCACAGCATGTTTGATGTACTGCCTGATCGAGCGTAGAGCAAAATTCCTTTATTTTATAACGGTGCCTTTGTAATCTTTGTACTGGAGAAACGATCCTTTGTTAACAAAGATATTTAAAAACTTGTACTAGTATGTGAAAAAATGTTATACGAGCTATTTTTTACCAAAGACCCTTTATTCTTTGGTAGTAAGAATGTAAGAGGTTAGTCTTTGTAATTTATTTTTGCATCATTTTGTTTTTATGCATGTGAGAAACATAATGAAAAAATTAAATTAAAGACATGAAAATCGTGGAAAAAGCAAAAATAAGACGTTTTTTTGACGCCAAATATACACATTTTCTTAATAAGTAATTTAACCCTTGATTCCCACATTAATTTTAACCTTATACTTTTAAGGACTGAAGTGATTGTATAAAAATGTAGTAATAATATAATACCTTCCAACCAAACCAGTATCATTTTTAATAAGGGCCCTTGTGATCCGTGGGACTAGTTGGACGCGCACAAGTAGCCCCCTATGGGGGGTGGGTTTACTTACCATCAGATAACCAGCTCGTTTATCGGACCTACATTATCTGCATCGCGAGCATGCTCGTGCAGTCATTACACGGCAGTCAGTTGCAGTCTGTAGTCAGTTGCCTTATTTTTTTTGCACACATGCCACACATATTGTTGTAGCTACCGCACACAGCGTGCAGCTGCGTGTTTAGAGCCTGGCCGTTGAACTTACCATAAGATCTAAAATAATTTTTGACAAACAAATTACGTATTCATTACATTACACTACAGTTTAATTCGTTTAAAAGCAACTTAACAATAGTAAGTTCTTACTACCGAGCCTTAGTTGTACCGCAATTGTCAACCGCCTCATTTTAACCCATTAAACGCCCTTACAAAAGCATTTGAAACAGACATCTTTAACAGCCTCGTTGCGTAAATATACAACGACTAAACATTAAGGCCAAAAGATTATGTGCTCATCAGAATTTTTATTATAATTCTTAAGTTTCGGTACTGTAAAAGATTCGGAAGATACACTTGGGGCCGACCCCATTGCGCTCGTTCTAGCGGTCAGAGTTTCGAGTTTTGCCGTCCGTCGTACTGTGACCGTCACAGTCCGCTTTTGGTGTGTAAGATTCTAAGTCACCACATCGGTTACAGTGAACGCGGAACGCAGAACTCGGACAGACCGCGCGCAGTGAAGGTCGGTGTAAAAGGGCGAAATGATACGCTTGATGGCTGAGAGGACTAATATATTCTTTATCTCAAGGCTTAATGCTAGCTCTACACTCTCGCCATACTCGCGAAGTTAACCGAAGTGAAGTTAGGCACGAAGTTAGAATGCAAGGGAAAAGTAAAGACGACGACTAGCCCGTCCACACTCTCGTTTTCTCTCAAGTTCGTTAAGGGTTAGAATTCTGCACTGTGTAACATAAAATAAAATAAATTTATTTCTGGTGATTAGGAACTCATTTTTTTATATACCTCTAAGGTTGCGAACAAGCATACGGCCCGCCTGATGGTAAGCATCATCGTAGCCTATAGACGCTTGCAACCACTCGCGCGTTGGCAACCTGCCCAATCCCCCCAATTGGAGCTCTGGAGACCTTACTCACCGTAGGAACACAACATGCCCGAGACCAATGCTAATAGCTACGATCTTCTGTAAGGATTATCCGCTGTGCCCTACCTCTCTTAAACAATCTTAATCTCAATTATACAAAAAATATAGTTGTATATCCATGCAGCATTATGAAATGTGTTTTTCACAACAATTCTGAATGTAGGTACAGTTAAACCCGACATTGGCCGAGAGCCCTTACGTTTATAAATGGAGCGAATAAGGATATGTGTATTTTGGCTTATACAAATCCAAATCTCGATAAAGCTGAAAGGAATAATGTGCCATTCCTTTTATTGTAACAGTAATCTTCTTATCCTTTGTTTGTTGAAACACATCATTATCCATTTGGGCGACATCTTTATTCCGGTGTGTAATGAAGTTAATTGACGTAGTTGATTTGTTTGGTGTAGTTCGGCTAATTATTATTTATTTAGTCATTTATACATGTATTGTAAACAACGCTTTCCGCACCTGTCCTTTTGTATGTTTATTTGCTAGAAGTACTTCTCCGGTCGAGCTCTCCTAAAACTATTTGTATGAACAAATTAAATTCGGCACAATTCACACTTCTCAGAAACTGGCTGATAGACTGTCATAATTTAACAATTAAGTTGTCAACTGCACATAGTCACCGGATCTCATCATCCAAGATGCTATTATAAGAAACGCTAGAATATAAACTTAAAAACTCGTCTGGGTTCAGTTGAAATTTTCAAACAAAATATATATTCTGTAGGTTGTACAAATGGTTAATTAAAACGTTCAAAAGTTGAAACTTTCTATGTGTATTCAAATAACTGTCTCAATATACGTAGGTCTGATGCAAATGGTTGTAAAAGTAAATACTCGTAGATGCTAAGAAATAACAATGTTTTTAGTATAATTACCAGCTATCACCGACACAGGATTATTGTGTGCAAAATAGTCAACTATTGTCTTCCAACAAAGACGTTTACGAGCTGGCACTATGTGAATGAATACCGCAGATACGATCTTTTATTTAAACAAAGACCCCCGTCGTAAGGTCAAAATTGCCCCTCTTAACATTCCCAGTGAGTAAAGCAAAAAAAAACTAGCAAGAAAATAAATCTAAGGGCTACCCTTTGTTACTAGAGACAGCGGATGTATGACTTGGCTTGCTGACAACTCTGTACAAAGAGTAAACTTGCGAGAAACTTCCTCGACGACTTTGCTACTTACACCATTAATTATGATTTAAAAAAGAAAAATTTTGTTGCATCATTTAATTTTGCACTCGTATCTATTATTATACTCTTTGCTAGCGGGCTTTTAAACGTACTGGGAATGAAAATGATTTTTTTTAACTGTCCGTGCTATATTGGACAACATTGGAGCAGCGGCGTGGCAGAGTACGCTTTATTCCGCTTCGATTGAAGGGAGACCCGTAAACTAGTAAGATGATTATGTGTTGATGTGGTGATGATAACGAATGGTTAGACTTTTAGGATAATAATGTATTAGCATTAAAAAACATTATTCTTAGTTCTCTAACCTGGTTATCTCTTTCATAGGTTGATTGTACTACTGTGAACTGAGTTATAAGAAAAGTAAGTTGTCTGAAATAGAATAGAAGATTTAACAGAATAGTTTTATTAAATCGCATAATATATAAGCGTAATATAAAACGTAAATGATCATCTCGAAATATCCAAACAGACGCAGTGAAAAACGGAGATGGTGAAAAATTTTAATTTCCACATAAAAGTATTCTTTCAATGTTATTCCATTCGCTTATCACTCGTTTTATGAACCACAGTATAAAAGAAACATTCTAGGCGTCAAAGAAAAATCGTAACAATTTATTTGGCGGGCCGGCTCTGAATAGAGGGAATTTTTGCTGCCCCGCCATTACGATCCCGGCAACCTTACAGTATCTAATCTTGCTCGCTAATTTTATTTGAAATAAAGAAAAACATCGTAAACTCTCATTAAAATCTAGTAAATTAATTTTAAAAGTCAATTTTGTGTATATTTTTTTCTTTATTCTAAATCTTATTTGTCTTTATTCTAATTGAGAAGTAAAAAGGCGTAAAAGACTGACCGAAACGAGTTAATCTAAAATGCTAAAAAGCTTTATCCTGAACGTCTGACTGACTGACGAATCAATCGTAGACACCGCCAATCGTAGGGATCTGTAACTTGGAGCTTGTGTTATTAATTGCTGTTCATTGTAGAGATTTCAATTACATTTATTATGTATAGATATAAAACCTTTTCATAAAATTTTAAGATCAAAATTCATCAAACAAAAAAAAAGACAAAACTCCGTAATAATTCCCAAAAAGCGTTAAAAAGTCGTCGAAACTCGCAATCTACGGCGGACAGGATTGTTGTCAAAGTATTACAGAACTTGTTATCTGGATGAAATAGGTAAGAGTGAATTCACGGACTACGGAGTCCGGTGCTACGCTCTCCGATAACGGAACTTTTTCCGTTAAACCTCCCAATTTATAACTGCGTACTCAGATTACAGACTTATTTACTAACTTTCTGAATAGGTGCGCTAGTTTGAATATTATTTGAAAACTGTTTTGCTAAGCTATTTCTCTTCGAGTTTTATCTAAGGCTAAGTGACGTGACAAGTGTAGTTCTAAGTTGAAATGTTTTCAATGTTTTTCTCATGGTATAATTTCGAATAATTTGTTTGTATTAAGTAATTACCTTTTTTATGAAAGAAGAAGGAATCTTTTCACCTCCGTTTTTAGGGTTCCGTAGTAAACTACAAGAACCCTTAAAGGTCCGTCTGTCTGTCTGTCTAGCGCCTAGACGCTTGATGCTAGAAAGCTGTAATATATATGTATACCACCGTCCCCGGGGGAAGATAAGACTTTTGGAGATAGAGGGGGGAGGGGCCACTATCTCCAAAAGTCTTATGTTTAGAAATTCGAAAAAAATCATGGTAGTAGTCCCTATGCTAAACCTTCAATGGAAACTATAACGGTTAAGTAGGTTCTACTAGTTACCGAGTCGACGAACTTATAAAATAAAATTTCT
This sequence comes from Endotricha flammealis, assembly GCA_905163395.2. Lineage (NCBI taxonomy): Eukaryota > Metazoa > Arthropoda > Insecta > Lepidoptera > Pyralidae > Endotricha > Endotricha flammealis. The sequence goes on from LR990866.1 coordinate 4,335,561, forward strand.
TTGATGAAAACATACAAATGTGATAGTTAATAATTTTGATATTGGACTCAACTGAAGGCAAGCAAAGCACTGCAAACGTAACCCTACATTGTGCGTGGCCTGACATGAACTTGCCTTGCCTTGCCTTGGTTTTTTAGTAATTTAAGTTACAATAATATATCCGGTACCTACAATATAAACTGATTGAAGCCTAACTTACTCTGGGACTAAGTGACGATGTGAATTGAAATTTTTCCATGCCTTCCCTTGAAATTTTTGCTTCCAGGAAAAAAAAATGGAAATTGTGAGTTGTTTTTTGCTTCCAGGAATGGCTATATTAAGAATTTTTACCACATGAGAATCATGTCAATTCACTGGTTCTTTTCGAAGCGAGAAAACGACAAACATACTTTCACATTAAAATATTAGTATGGAATATTGAGATTTTCACCAATTTCTACGCCACATAGGTACTTTTATTAACAACGTTTCTACACAATATGCTTACACCATAAAAAACCTATTTTCGCATGTTAACAATTTGCCAAACGCGCATTTCCAAGAACTCTGAACATCGTTATTTCGCAAAATATAGTAGAAAATAACAATAGAATATTTTGTTCACACGAATCGTGAATATTTAGCACCTGCGTTTTGATTCGATCGTTGAAAAAAATGCGATTCCTCGAAAAATATTTTCATAAAGCGAGATATTGCGAATTGTTTAATAATATGGACATGAAGTAAATAAACTCGTATCCAAGTACTACGTACTCGATTGGCATTGGACTATTGGTACAGGGGGCTGATTCTCGTTACAAAAACTGATTCTATTTTGATTCAAACACACTCGCTGTCCCGCTCGATTCCTATTTTGTTTGAGTAAGACAGCGATTGAATCTAAATAGAATCGGATTTTGTTAGGAGAATTCAAATTTATAAAATTTTAAGTAAAAAGAATTTGGTCAGAGGCCTAGTAACTATCGTTAAACTATTGTGCAAACGATGTGCCTTACATCATATATGCTGCGCATAGGCCGTTTGTCCACCTACACCGTCAACGGGACGTCACCGAGAAGGAGATGACGGCGCCGATTTAGCGATACATACATTTACTATGGCCTTATGTCCACCGCACGCCCGTCACCCGAGTTCCGTCAACCCGGCCGCCGATTTATCGCTAAGTTCGGCGCTTCCGCTAGAACTCTGTCCGAGATTGTGACATTTGGTGACGGGCCGAAGTGGCGGCAATACAAAACACTTGGCCGTTTGTCCACCGCGACCGTCACCGGGACGACAACGAGAACAAGATTATTTCTGGCCGAGATGAAGTTGACAAAGTAACTCAGAATATTGAACAAAATCAAATTCTTTATTTAATTTAACGCCATCTAGTATGGGGGTTAAGAACTCACCTACAACAACAAAGTTACTCTTAATAATTTTTTGAATATTATAATCAAATGCCAATAAATTTGATAAATACTTTTTAACGATTTAAAAGATAATATAAGCATTAAAACTGATGAATTTTATGGAGAATAAGGCGAAAATAATATTTACTCTATTTAAAGAGGCACTAACGTGGATTGTCAAGAAGAACTCAGTGTTACCATTATCAAAACAGGGGTTATTTTTAGCACTTTTTTAGTATATTTCGTACAAGAATGAAAATTAAAATGAGTATTTTTAATATTATTTAGTTTATCTAAATGTAAATTATTTCAAAACGAGAACTGAAAGAAATATCTATTATGTTGTAGTATTATATTTCAAATCAGTGAAAATTGTGATTATAAAAATAATTTATTGACGTTAGAATTAATTGTATTGTGTATAGTGGTGACACAGAAAATACAATAATAATTAATACTACTGATCTGAATGGAAATTTTGATTTCGCTTATTTCATTTCTTTTCGGTCTACTTTTTCAAATCTTCAAGGTGCCACAAGTTTCTCTGTGATCAAAGTGCGTCGAGTCGAATATTTGTATGTAGACATCCTGAAGAGATATAAGATATTGTGTGTGAGCCTATTGACTCTTATTTTGATTTAATTCGTGTGCTTACATCGAGCCTAGTGGCTATATATTTAGCCTAGTGACTTTGTTTTGTGACGACGCGACTTAACTTTGTAATAAAGACGTGATAATTAATTGCAAAATGTAAAATTTATGTGTTAAATAAAGTGAAAATAATAAAACTGAATTTTTATTTGATCAATCTAATACATCATATTAGTAGATAGGTAGATACATATACATATATTATATGCATAATATAGATGTAATAGGATGTTGATATAGACACGTAGGAAGGTAATTACGTATAGATAGTTACGTATGTTGTATAACCCGCATACTAGATGGCGCTACTAGTTCGATCAGCTGTAATGAACTGAGTTTCTTATCTATTTCAGTATATACAATTTACTAATCTATGGACAAAGTGACTGAACCACCACCGAGATCATCGCTGTGGACAAACGATCGCCGTCACGTCAACTTAAATTTGGCCAGAAATAATCTCGGTCTCGGTGACGTCCCGGTGCCGGCGGCGGTGGACAAACGACCGTTGTTTTGTTTTAAGCGGTCGTGGTAGGGGCCTGGGGAGAGTCGCCCTTTGGTCGCTCTCTGCCCCTTTCAGGGGACTTATGCCCGTTTTTACCAACAATTCCAAAAATTTAAAAGTCTCCTAACAACTTTCTCAATGTCCAAATCCTTGTTTTGTATGACATAAAAGTGATTCGGTTGAAATAAATTATTTGCTGGTAATTCCTTTTAACAAGAATCCTGGCTACTCATTGGCGAAAATTCTAAGGTGTATTTTTTATCGATATATTAAATATATATAGACGATGTTTTTATCGATATATTAAATATATGTAGTGGCTACGGCCGGAAATACATGGACGAGAGACGCGCATGACCGACGCCACTGGAAGGAGTTCGAGGAGGCCTTCACCCAAAAACGGGTGCCGCAATAGTAATTTAATCGTGTGAACAATTTTATAATGTTTGTGAGAAATAAATGGCTTTTTATTTTATATTAATTATATAGAAACCACAGTAACCTTTCTTTTAAAATTTCGCCGTGCGCGCGGATAGAGTTGTGAACGTGTTATTTTAGATGTAGTTACATGTTCTTTTAAAATGTCATGCATTTAGTCCAAGGTCAGCAACATACGCTTTTATATAAAAAATTGCGATGCCCAATGATTAGGGTAGGGTTTCATTATATTTATTCTTTTAACTTCGAAGTGACTCTCGTAAGCATGATCCACCATCGTGACATTTTCTTTTAAAATGTTGTCATGGCCGTGGTCCGTAGTGGTAAGTGCAATGTATTCTTCTATAACTAGACTGTGACAGTCTTAAATTTTTTTATGTTAAAATAAAAATAGTTTCATTTAAATCAATTAGTACTAGTTTAATTCTAGTAAAACAAACAGAACAGAGTTTTTCATATCCAAAAACGTTTTTTTTTAATTTCAACCAAATTCGTAACTTCTCACTGGAGCATAAAGTTGAAATTCCAAAATATAAAAATACACATTCCTGAAATTGCTTTTCAAAGTTTTTATCGCTTCGTTTAATTGACTGAAATAAATTTATCTCAAATCTAAACTGCATTTTTTAGTGGAAAAGCGATATAATATTTTGTATGAACAATGTTTTACATCTAAAATACGATAATACGATGTTAAAAATTTACTCTATTTAGTGACCAACTGGGAAGGTATCGTAGCAATTACCCCCTCCAGAGTGAGTACAACGAGTTGACCCCGTACAAATCGGAAGGGAACAGTTAAAAATATTTGTCACCCGGGTGACAACTGTAAACAAAATTCTCAGTTGTAGGAACAACTGGGAATAATCGATCTCTTTTAATGACAAAATTCTTACTCTTTCTTTTACTAATTCACGCTCTTGTCCTTACCATAGTTCTGCCTGATTTTATTCTAACACCCACATAATAAACGACTGAATCAACGTACTAATTGTTATTAAGAACTTTAGCGGCATTTTCTCTCCCTATAACATTAGGGAGGGTTAGGGATTTTCTCTCAAGATGGCCACTGACTATTTAAAAATAGCCTGAAAGTAATAAGTTTACCACCTAATCCTAAGGAGAGAATCCTAATTACCGCCCTCTCACAGAAAAATCGGCGTAAAGCGTTTAGTGAGTCAGAGATCCGTAAGCCCGACTCCTTTCCCTTCCCCTTCTCCCTCCCGCAACTCTACAATATTACTAATAACCATCAGGTCCGCTTGCTTGTTTACCATCTCCATAAATATTGTTTCCTGAGCACCACTGTCTGTTGTTAGACTAATAAATACTAGAACTAGAGGTTATCTACACTAATATTATAAAGAGGAAAGATTTGTATTTGTGTGTGTGTGTGTGTGCGTGTGTGTGTGTGTGTGTGTGTGTGTGTGTATGTGTATGTTTGTAATTAGTAAACTCAAAAACTACTGGACCGATTTCAAAAATTCTTTCACCGTTGGGAAGGTGCATTATCCACGCGTAACATAAGTTATATTATATTTTCAAAAAATCAGAGATCTTAGTAAAACCCGTTCGAAGTCACTAGTGTTTGATATAATAATTATCGTTGAAACTATTAATAAACCAGCTGCCAAATATCTAGGCTCAGCTCCAAGACATGATGCAGACAGCAGTAATGGCCGCTGCAAAACAGCTGTTCAACTTGATTAAATCATAAATATGCAGCTTGGGTATGAAACACGTATGGTGACGTAAACAGCCTTTGTATCGCTTTAACCATGTAGTTTATGAAACAGCGTCTAACTAAACTATTGGGTTATATTTCCGCATCAAAATATGAACTGTCAATAGAACGAAATTATTCTTGGGTCCAAAAACATAGTCACTGCCAGGTGCTGCCAGGCCACACCACGTCGTTGTGAGCGACGGGGCGGCGCGCGCGGTAAAAACAAATTTACTAAAATGTTGAATGACCGCACGAGACGCGAGGCACGAGTCGCAAAAACGAAACAAATGTACGCGCGATCCGATGCTATATTCGCAGGCCCCGCCACCGCTTACCGCTAAGCCAAAAGTTTTGTGTGTGATCGTTTGTTTTTAGCACCGCGAATAAAAGAAATAGTTACTTAATACTACAAATAAGATCTTCATAAATTATTCGGCATTGAATCAGTATTGACTACGAAACCACACCGTCTCAATTAGAAGTAGCCTTATCTTCCGTACATTGCTGCAGACTGCCTACGTAATTTCGGTCAAAAGACCTAATTCTGAAAGTATAGTTCAAGGCTGATTTGGCAAGTAAAAAAGTACTTTTCTATCAGTTGTAAAATCAAAAGAACAACGTTAAAAACAATTTCCATGTTTACGCCAACGCAACACTACAATTATCTTAAAGGTGACATTATCGTGGGTTCTATCCTTTTTGTATAAAGCGTAGACGCTGTACGGTATCATTACCGCGAACATAGTTTCATTTATAGTGGCGCCTTTGAATTTTATTAAATTTTTTTATAAGACCCTTTTTGTTGGAGAAATATGGGGCAATAAAAACCGGGTAATTGATGTTAGGATATTCAGCGGGGTTTTACGAAAAATGGTGCGAAAATACATATTTGAACGACAATTAATACGCAGTATTAAGTACATGAATATTAATTTATTTTATGCTGAAGTAAGGGGAGGTGTTTAGGCGGAATTTATTTCGTATTTTTGGACACCAGCGTGCATAAATTTGACTTATTTACACTGCCTGTATTAGGTGGACTTACGTACTATCAATGTTTTTTAAATTAAACAGTATATTTGTGTAGTTTTTTAGACATAAGTAATCTAATTTTCTGATTGACAGAGGCATTGTCCTAAAGGACGCGAATCCGCGATCATCGCGCGAGTAAGCAATGGGACCATCGCGTATCGCATAAGCGTCGCGCGATGGTCAGTTAGGACACCTATTCGAGTTCAATATGTTTGATCGCGAGTTCGTACGAGTATAATTTGCGCGAACCAACGATGATCCTATTAGGACAATGCCTAAGTGTGCTTACATAGAGCAGCAGGTTTTTGGCGCCGATAAGTCGGTGCGGGTCAGCATACCGGTATCATTTTCTCTTATAAAGATACAAGTCATCGGTGCCAACAAACTTTAACCAACAACAAACCTTGCGCCGATCGGTACCGACCCGCACCGATTTGTCGGCGCCGAAAATGCTGCTCTATGTAAGTACCTTAATAGATATACGGTTGGTGGTGTTATTCTGACATTATGGCTTTTCCGAACTTTGAGGAATATTAATTTCAAAACTGTGATATTAGTTTGAGTGGAATAATATTCCAATCGAATAAATGATCTGTCTGTAATCGACCCGTCGTGGGCGGACGTGCAAACATATACCCACAAATTGAGGTCCTAAGGGGAGAGGTCTTAGCTGCCCTGCGAGGCCAAATAGTATGAATATGGATGAGCTGAAAAGGAGGTTACTTTCACACTCCGTTGCTTACACAAATTTCGTTTAGACCATTCAAAGTATGTTTGATAATACATTTATTTATGACTAGCGAAACCCGCACAAGTTCGTTTGCGTGTATTTATGCACAGTAGCGCCACCTGCTTTTTAAAACACCATACGGGATATCGCGTATTTTTCGGGATAAAAAATACCCTATGTGTTAATCCAAAGTATCAGCTACCTACATATCAAATATCATAAATATTGGCCCAGCCATTTGAGCGTGAAGAAGTAACAAACATACACACAACTTTCGCCTTTATAATATTAGTAGGAAAAGAAGGATAGAAGCTTGTAGAGCTTGTAAGCGCTTGACCGACACTTGATGTTAAATAATCAAGTCTCTTTTACAAACTTCCCAAATCCTCAAATCTTCCTCCAAGCAATCCAGCCAACGTTTTTTGGGCCTGCCTTTCGCCGTTTCTGTTGCGGCGTCCATCTACTCAATGTTCTACTGCATTTCTTATTTAAGAGCCACTCTCCTGTCGGTGCAGTAAACTGCATTTGGTATATCTTGTGCCAGTTATATTATAATGTTTTATTAGGAGAGGTGAATCATATTATATTGTAAAATCACTGGTCTCGTTATAGGTATGAATTCGATAGATGACAGTCGTTGTGCGGTGACGATGGCCACTATAGATTTCCATAGAACTGCTTATGTAGACAGCGGCGCGGTGCACCGTATGACTGGTATAAGAAAAATATAAAAAATATACAGCCTAAACCTTAAAAACCACTTGTACATCTCCATTTTGTGGCAGGCTTTTCAGAAAATTTATTATACAAACACGTACATATGTAAAGTCAATATCAAGCTTATTGTATGCTCAGGGAGCTTTCTCGGCAAAAAATGTTTAACGTGAAGGCTGCATATTTTATGTACAAGGAATTTTGTTTTAAGCCCTTATAAAAGAGCGCTTTCGTCGTCAGTTCGTAAATTAAAATTACTGGACGACTTCTGGTAAGGAGCATGTCCTTATTTACTATTTCATTAAATAAACATGTATCATTATTATAAGATACTAGCTTTTTTGCCCGCGACTTCGTCCGCGTGAAGTTCCGGGCCCATTCCCGTGGGAACCACATTGAATTTCGTATGTCATTCCCTGATAATGTAGCTTTCTACTGGTGAAAGAATTTTTGAAATCGGTCCAGTAGTTTCGGAGCCTATTCAATGCAAACAAACAAACAATCAAATCTTTCCTCTTTATAATATTAGTATAGATAGGTAGCATTAGAAAAAATATTGGCATAAAAGAGATAAAAAGAAGTAAAAAAAACAAAAGAGTGCTGCCGGCCAGTACTGGACGGCAGCGTCATTACTAGGATTGGTAAATTCGTTAGAAAAGGCAAGTATTTCCGACGAGAACTATTCAAAAAATCCTTACTACTACATCGTATGTTTTTCTTGTAATCTTTGCAATCCTATTCCACGGAAACGTAGTTTAACGAAAAATTTCTCTTGTAAGCAACGGAAATTGTCGGGTTAACTTAAAATATAGTCGAAATATATTATAACAGTATATTTATACCTAAGTAACACGTACTCATAGTATTTGGGCAGCAAAGAGGCTGTTATTTATTTAATTTTACGCAATAAATAGAAAGGGTCAGCAACAAAGATTAGTACACTTTACATTCTATTATAATTCTATTATAATCTTTGGAGTGACGTAATACTAAAACGTTAATCTAGTTCTGTTCCTGACCTACTTTGAGCACTATGTTATTCAAGTTAGTGAGAAATTATTTTATTGGTAAAATACATAACTAAATAACATGAAATTAAATAAAATTAATTAAAACTAAACTAGCAATAAACATTAAAAACTAAACTAACAATAAAAACTAAAACTAAGCATTATAAAGACATGGTCCCTGTGGCAGGGTGCCCAAAATGCTAGCAGCGTTACCTCGCTGAACGGCGATAGATATCCGTTGAGCGAAGTAACTGCCAGCCTTTGGGTCACCAGTGGTTTGTCGCAGCCTTTTTGCGATGTCCCGAAAAAAAGATAACGCACTGGAACCCCACGGGCCTAATATTTCTTCACGAAAAGCCACAAAATCGTAGGTTAATTACCTAATGTTAATTAATTAGTTAATTAATTCAACTTAGTTAATTAGCAATCCATAACCTTCAAACTGAGTGATATGAATGCAATAAATACATGTCGACTTTGCTACGTGGCCTACGACGTAGCAAGCGTCTCTACGGTTGCTACGTCGTAGGCCACGTAGTCTTATGTGTAGCACTTCGTGTATATATTCACGTGACAATTGCTAGATGTGTATATGTAGAAACATGTCTGTTTGTCTCGGTCTATATGTATTCTATGAGTAATAAGTATTTATTTACAAAAAAGTACCTACGTATATTTATCAGCAATCTAGTACCTAGAACAAATTACATAACGCCATCTAGTCCGAAATTAAGGCGTTATGTAATTTGTTTAAGAGCATTAATATTATATTTATTTACGTCTCAAACATAATAGAAATCTTCGTCTGGCTTTTATTAATTAAGATAACTTATAGTATGTCATCTCATAAGATAATTCGAAATGTAATAGACATCGTCTTCACTGTGCTCCGTGACGAGACAAGGTATTTACCGCTTTATTAGTCACCCAGACGTGTCGTTTACGAGATTTATTAAAATTTTAGTAATCTAGAACCAGACTGAATAGTTATTGTTATATGCAGCTATTGTGAGTTTTATGTGGATTGTAAAAAAGTGAAGGAGAATTTTTTTAAGAGTATTTCTACGGTGGATGAACATGACATCACGTAAAATTATGATTTACTAGCGCCCCGCCATGGCTTCGGTCTTATTTCAATAAGGCTCCAATTTTTTTATTAAAATGTAATATAGCTTATGTCATATATGTAATATAGTGTAGCTTCCTAACGATAAAAGTTTTTTCAATTCGGTCCAGTACTTTCAGAGCCTATCCAATGCAAACAATCATAAAAAAATTTAGTCTTTATAATATTTGTATAAACTAGCGAAAATAAAAGTAAGCCGATGTGTCTCCACCCTACCGGACGGTCACTGAAATGTCCATCTACCACCACTTGATTGACGGTATGAAAGCAAAAAATGATAACAGTGAAATAAATTTAAAAACCTTCAGATTTAAATTTTGAAATTCTACCAGTTTCAAAGCAAAAAATTGTATTTAAGATGAATCCCACAGTCTTTATATATTTGATTGAAAGAGATCCGAAAGATATCGTCTGCAAATTAACGGACGGATTTAAATAAAAAAAGGTCTCAATAATACAAATTAAAGGAAAACTGGAAAATTTAATATTGCTGACATTGAATATTCATTAAGAATCGATTATTCGGGAACACAATCGAGTCTCTTTTGAGCGAATTGCTTTACAGATTCGATAACGGACTCGTGTTGGAATATTATTTTAAAAAATACTACCACAGGTACCACATTGGTAGCTTCGGCACCAGAAGTTGCTGACCTTTATGTGATGACATTTGTATTTGTTCTCTAGTCTATTTATATAGTTTACTAGCGAAACCCAAACATGCGTGTATCCCACTTTCCCATGGGAATTGAGGAAATGCTTCCTTATCACCTTCCTATATCCTTATTGACGACCTCCGTGGCGTAATGGTTACCACGCCAGACCGCCACCCAGGAGGTCCCGGGTTCGATCCCCGGTCGGGTCATGATGAAAAACTAACTTTTTCTGATTGGCCTCGGGTCTTGGATGCTTATCTATATATGTATTTGTTATAAAATATAATATCGTTGAGTTCGTATGCCATAACACAAGTCTCGAACTTACTTTGGGGCTAGCTCAATCTGTATGAATTGTCCCTATATATTTATTTATTTATCATTATACATAAAACACTCCATCCAAGTTTCAGGTCTCTGCGCGCTGATCCGTAATAATACTAGTGAAACTCACTCAACTTCGTTTCCGTGTATTTATTTATGCACAGTGGCGCCATCTATATGGGACTTTTGATGAAATCCTACGAGAATCGCGTACTTTTCGGGATAAAAAGTACCCTATGTGTTAATCCAAGGTCTTAGCTACCTACATACCAAATATCATAAATATTGGCCCAGCCATTTGAGCGTGAAGAAGTCACAAACATACACGTAATTTTCGCCTTTATAATATTAGTAGGCCGTTGCCGGATGTTTTGCTTGCGAAATCCCGGTACTGGACTGATATCCCGTGATAAAAACTATCCTATGTCCATGTGATATCAATCCAGGCCGTAAACTAACCGTATACTAAATTTCAAGCAAATCTATAAAGCCGTTTTTGAGAGAAATAGTAAGATCCAAACATCCTCACTAACTTTCACGTTTTTAATAATAACTAGCGTAACCCGCCCAAATTCGTTTGCGTGTTTCCCGCTTTCCCGTGGGAATTTCCGAATGTATGTATAATACATATAAACCTCTCTGAACCACTTTATCTACTAAAACAAAACGCATCAAAATCAGTTGCGTAGTTTTAAAGATCTTAGCAAAGCATTCATAATATGAATGAATGCTTTGTTTGGTCCATAATATGAATTTCATATGGACAGACAGACAGACAGACAAACAGACCAGACTTTATCACAGTTTATAATCGGCTAATCGGTATACAAAAAAAATGCAACTTAAAAAAAATTTCGTGTGTATATTTATTTTTATTTCAGAATTTCTCGTCCCGAGTTGTCTTTAGTCTACTTTTTTTTTTTTTTTTTTTTATGTAAGAGGTTGGCAGACGAGCATGCGGGTCACCTGATGTTAAGTGATCACCGCCACCCATGGAGCACAGGGACACCGGGGGAGTCCCTGAGCCGCTGCCGGCCTTTTAAGTGCATGTATGCTCGTTTCTTGAAGGTACCCAGGTCATAGTCATTTGGAAATACTGCTGGCGGGAGTTGGTTCCAGATCTTTACTGTGCGTGGAAGGAAGTGTCGCAGGAATCGAACAGTGGTCCATTCATCCAGGTGATGTTGATGGAATTGGAGTCTGTGGCGGATGGTACGATAGTAGAACCGAGCAGCTGGAATAAGACCGAACAACTCCTCGGAACACTCCCCGTTGTAAAGTCTGTAGAGCACGCACAGAGATGAAATATCTCTTCGCACAGACAGCGGATCCAACCGATCAGAGATAGCTGGGTCACCGACTATTCGGGCTGCTCTACGCTGGATGCGGTCAAAAGGAAGAAGCTGATAATCAGGTGCTCCAGCCCACAGATGCGAGCAGTACTCCATGTGTGGTCTAACCTGCGCCTTATATAATTGAAGGCAATGGCTTGCCGTGAAATACCGCTTCGCTCTGTTGAGCACACCGAGTTTTTTGGAGGCAAGTTTAGCCTTGTTTTCCAATTGACCACGAAATTGAACATCAGCCGATATGTCAACACCCAGAATCCCAATGCTAGATGCCACAACTAAGGGAGTGTTATCAAAGATAGGTCCAATTAAAAAGGAGTCTTTTTTGGTAGTAAACGCGCAAACTTGTGTCTTCGAAGGATTAAATTCGACTAGGTTCAGCTTTCCCCAATCAGCAGCCAGTCCAAGGGATGTCTCGATCTCAGACACAAGCTTGGTTCGGCACCACTCGACGTTGTCCCGAGAAGAATTCGCACGGCCAGCGTAATAGGCATCTCCCGTACTGTCGTCCGCATAACAATGAATGTTGCTAATTTGCAACATGTCATTGATATGCAGCAAAAACAGCGTGGGAGATAGCACGCATCCCTGCGGAACACCAGCATTCACGGGCATGGAGTCTGAGCATTCACCGTCTACTACGACTTTTATGCACCGCCCTGCAAGAAAGCTGGTGATCCAAGTGCAAAGACCTTCGGGAAGTCCATATGAAGGCAGTTTGGAAAGAAGCGCCCTGTGCCACACTCGATCAAATGCCTTTGCAATATCCAGACTAACGGCCAATGCCTCCCCCTTGCTCTCCACAGCCTCAGCCCATCGATGGGTGAGGAAAACTAGAAGATCACCAGCTGAACGGCCTCTACGAAATCCGTATTGGCGGTCACTTATCAGCTGATGATCCTCCAGATACCCAAGCAGTTGGTGGTTTATAATACTTTCCATTATTTTGGAAAATATTGAGGTTATGGCAATGGGCCGATAGTTGGACGGATCCGATGTGGCACCTTTCTTGGGGATCGGATGGACCAGGGCTAATTTCCATGCTACGCAAAGAAACGAAACAATAGCGCGATTCAGAATTGGTACAGTGCCATCTAGCGGCGGCTATAGAAAAGTCGTTTGACTATGTTTTTTGTATCTCATTTTATTTTAAAACAATCATTCTACCTAAAACTCTTAAACTTTATAATATTAGTAGGATTGTGTCAGAATATTATTTTCATGACTATATACAATAAAAGGTTGGAAACTTGCGCGGACGAAGTCTCGGCTTTTACTAGTTAGATAACGAAATAAATGTTCGAGATTACAAAAATAATATTTCCAATCATTTGCGAATTATTCGCAGGCTACGTCCAGTAATCCCAACAATTATTTTAATCCCACAAATCGGCCGTTGAGCGCTGGCGTTAATTAAATATTTTATTAACGAATTACAATTAATTATTTAGTATGGAATTTAACGAAACTATTTCGAATGGTTGTCATTTAGTTGCAAGTGTTTAATTTATATTACAAATGTATATTCATTAACATTCTGATGAGAGTTTGAATCAAAGCATTAGGCTTAGAATATTGCACATATAGAATACTATATTTCACAAAAATTCTAGGAATAAATAAATAAATAAATATTTTTGTCGAATCACACAACGCCATCTAGTCCCAAACTAAGGAACTAAACTTGTACTATGGGTACAAGATTGCTGATAATATTTTATGTAATATATGTATAATATTTTTGTAAATAAATACTTATTATACATAGAAAACACCCAGACCAAGGCAAACAGACATGTTCATGCACACAAATGTTTGCCATGCGCAAGATTCGAAAATTCGAACCCGCGGCCCTTGGAATAAAGTGACCACTCTACCACCGCACCGGGTCTGTAAAGGAATGAAATTAAGTTCGAATAAACATTTAAAAATATATTTTTTTACATTTTGAATTAAATTACCAAAAAAAACGGTACATAATTAAGATTTAAATATACATAGATAAGCATATAACGTAAAACACTAGTGGGTTATGCGTGTTACATACGTGCAATCGCCCCGCGGCGTCGCGGGTACATTAAGCACTCGCTTGGGATGCCGAACAGCAATTTACCGTGATAAGTTTGCGCATGTTGCGAAACTTTGCAAAAACGATACATAGTAGAGATTAATTGTCTTTGTTCATTTCTTGTTTCTTATTTGACCGGAACTCGGGATATATTTTGTTATGTTTAGAGCTCCTTCACACGCAGCGCAGACGCCGCCGTAGTAACGCGACGCACGCCTTGCGTTGTCTCGACGTCTTTACTGTATGCAGAGATATAATATTCTACTGACTTTTAAACATAAAAAGCAAGCTTTATTAAATAACTATGTAACATATGACTGTATTGCGACCTGTAACAGTATAGTTTGAAATAAAATAAAAATTATAATAAACGTACCGTACGTATTATAGTAAAAAGTACATAAAATTTTAAACTATGGAAATTACATTTATTACAATGATCCTACTTTTATGCCGTTGAGTAGATGTATTTTCCTCATCACTCACTATAAAACAAATGACTCCTAAAATTCTATAATAAAAACTACGACCCCTCTTTTATTCTCACTTTACGCCACCCGTTAGAATAAGTGCAAGTTTAATAAGATCCGCTTTACGGCATATTAGGTCGAATAAAAACTCTTGATATGCATATAACACTAGGTATAATGGGTGATTTTAAAGATGTTTCAGACACTTCATTTCCTTGGCGATGAGTAAGAACTTTTCATTTTACTGCTGATTAGTTTTATAGTAATTTAGTTATACTTTTAGATATAAAAAAAATATTTATTATTAATATTCGTAAACTACGAAACTAAACATAAAATTTTTACCTTTTTGTCGCCTAAGTATTAATTTTTGTGACAAAATTAGTAGGAGAATACACAGGATTTCACTTTCACTACACATATTAAAGAAAGTCTATCCATATTAATTGTATGAATTCGATACCCTTCTTAGCGATAAAAAAACAACGATATTCCTAATAATATTTTAACGCCTTAACGCTCTTACAAAATATGGACCTGACATCTCATTATTATCATTTAATTTTAGATACGCAGAATAGATATTTCACAGGAAACCACAGAACGACCTACTTGTTTACCAAAACACGGACAAATCTAACAAAAGGAGAGGAGAGTATACCCATTTTACTTATTCATTTTCTTCTGTCTAACATATTTCAATGAATATTTCTAGAAAACGTAATTCACCTCACAAATGGTGGAATGGTTCACGCTCCATTCAATAGGGCCCTTTCAAATTAAACACCCTATAATAAATTTGTCCCAAAAGTTGAACTACTTTTCGACATAGGATTAATAGTTTCGCAGTTTCCTTTCAAGCCTTTCAGTATATTATGTATTAATATTAAATAAGTAACTTTCGAAGTCTGTGTATCTGTTTATCAATTTAAGCATCCCCAACTATGCGGTTGAATTTGATATGATTTTCGTCGTTATTTAGATAATATTTTGTCACATAATGTCAACAACTCGGTTACCCGAATAATAAAATTTTGTTGTCATTTTATAACAAACTCCATATGGGGATAGTTTGAGACCCGAAACAGGATAGTTTTTATCCCGAAAATCATCCCCAAATGGGATGAAAAGGAGGTGGAAATTTTTATAAGATATTTTTGTTTAAATTTTATTTGGAACACGGTTGAAAATTTTGTAGTGGGAGGTCCGAGAGGGAAGAGACTTAGTCTTTCCCTTTCAGAGGGTAATGGTCGAAGAAAAGTGAAGGGTATACATGGCCTTGATACTATTGTTATGCGACGTCCGAGCATTCATAAACTTGTCATATCTATATTGCATGGTGTAGTAACAAAAGACCGTCTGGCTATGTAGTCCATAGATAAAACAAAGCCATCTCAGATTTAAGTATGAATAATCCACTATTTCATACATCTAAAAAGCCTTCGTCACAAATGAATAATGACTTGCTGTCAAAGAAAGAATTTTCAGAATCAGTCGACTTGTTTCGGAGGTCCCATGTCTAAACTTCCCAACTTGGAAACAAACCTCTTTATTATGTACAACTTAGGCACTCACAACGTGTATATTACCTTATACCGTATAAAGCCTTGTGACAGAGGAAAAGATTTTGTGTTATTTAAACATACAGCTGGTTGCAGGTCGCTGTCGCACTGGAAACTTGGAAACGTTTGGGGGAAGCCTATGTCCAGCCGTGGACTTCTGAGATGATAATGATAATGAGACAGACAACATACACTGATTTTATAGTACAGAAATTTAGATGTCACGTTATCCTGAATCTATATTACTGGCAACGTTGACCGAGGTAAAGTGAGGCGAAGTTAGACGAAGTGAGAAAACAAAAGTTTCAAAATATCCTTTCCCTATTCCCGTGTTCGCCTAACCTCGGTTATCCCCCGCGCTGGCCCTCACAGCGTAGGGGAGCGTCCCCAAGGTGGCGGATAGGGGAATGGTCGGTAGTACAGCCTAGCTACACTAACCGGCTAAGTCCGATGGACTCGCTGACCAACGACGGGTGTGGTCCACCAGCATTTCGGGGGTTGTGCGGCGGGTTGACACCTCGCCCACGTAAAACCCATGTTGCTGGTGAAGCGTATCCCGTTAGCGCTTCACTAGTTATAACGCAATAAATTTGCGCAACATTGTTAAAAAAAACTCGGTTATCAAACCTAATTATAAAATAACGACGCTTAAATATTGGCATAAAAATAATTGTTTTTAGTTATCTATCCTCGAAAACCCCATACTTTATTTATGCCTAACGCATACACACTTACGGATTCTAAATGTTAATGTAATATATATACTAATAATATTTTAATCCTATTTATTTGTATTTTACCTAAATAATAAAAATTTTGTGAACATTAATCATTTATTCACACCACAGTCAACCTATATTATAAACTAGGTTCTAATTTTGTCTAATAAACTGAGATATTATATCTTAGGGAGTTTCTATTGAAACACTGGTACTAAACAGACACCTATTAAATGGTACGTATTACTGCGAAAATTAATTTGTATGACGCAAATAACGATGCCTCCAAGCCTCCAACCTGTATCTATAAATGTATAGGGACAATTCATACAGATTGAGCTAGCCCCAAAGTAAGTTCGAAACTTGTGTTATGGGATACTAACTCAACGATATTATATTTTGTAACAAATACATATATAGATAAACATCCAAGACTCGAGGCCAATCAGAAAAAGTTCGTTTTTCATCATGACCCGACCGGGGATCGAACCCGGGACCTCCTGGGTGGCGGTTTGGCGTGGCAACCATTACGCCACGGTATCTATATTTTGTATTTATTTGAACGTGAAGAAGTAACAAACATACACATAATTTTCGCCTTTATTATATTAGTAGGATATTTTTCATAAAAAATGATGCTTTTCATTACAAGAGACATCTTTGTATATACCCTGTAGTTTTCAAATAAGTCAAATGGCGTCTTTAATTTTTATATACAATACACAGAGTAAATAAGGGCTTATGTTACCAATAAATTCAAAATGGCTGCCAAAACGGATAAATGGTCACCAAATTGTGTTTTATGAAGTATATTGTAGAAATGAAGCTAATTTATCTTTTATTGCATGCCATAAAAATTATGTAAACACCGCTTAAGTTAATTTCAGACTAAATATTTTATATTGTCGCTAAACAGATGTTACCAATATTTTAGTCATCTTTACTGATACAAAAAACTAAACGGTCGATCGTATATTTTTTTAATACCAAACATAATATTGCTTACCCCAAATACAAGTTATTTTTTTATTCCTTTATGAATTTAATTAAAATATGGTAAAGTAGTTAAATACATATTCAACACATAATGACTGTATGTATGTTAGGTAATAAAACGAATCATTTGTGGGAAAATAATACTTAAATCAAAAGTAAAATGAAGTTTTACAATGGACTTAAGAATAATTAACGGCACTATAAGGAACATAGTGAGGCAATTCACGTAACACGAACCGATTCTATTTCGATTCAACGACACTCGCTATCTCATAAACGAACAAACGGTCAATCACTGAAAAAACTTAGAAAAAAGGATTTTGCTGGCCTATCACTCTCTCTCATTTTGCTGGCGTAAAATAAAAAAGGTAAACGATTATAATTATAGCTTGACTATAATATATTTTGGATTTAGGTACAATAATTTGATTACATAATAGCAAATTAGACTGTTGTTTTTGGTATTACTGATAGTGATTTAATAAAACAATATTTGGTGACCATTTATCCATTTTGGCAATCAAAAAGATTATATAACAAAACGTAAAATTATTCTGACGTCTGTATATTAATTTTGGATCTTACAACATTTTAGTTTAGTGCCCTCGGTTTGGGTTGAGTTTAATTTATATAAAGTTAATTATTTTATTTGGTGCTTAGTCTTAGGGTATAAAAAAATATTCTGGTGATCATTGTACCATTGTAAATAAGTATGTAAATAGTCTAGTAAATTGCCAAATAGAAGTAATAAAATAATAGTTGATATTAAAACTAATAACCGTTTAGTTATCAATTTCGTCCACCAAACTATCTCTGCCTGTGTAAATATGCCTTTGCCGAGTTTCCGAGTTAATTCAATATAATGTTTGAAACAGAAACTTAATGAAATTACTTAAACCACAACTTATAAGCAGTTCTTGAGGTACAAGCAATGTATATAACTACGGGTTTGACTTTAAAACCAAACTGTTTTGTGTACTTCACCGCAGTTCGGATCGGCAAGGGTGGATATAATTTAAGGTGATTTCAAGATTTTTCTGAAATGAATCTATATCATGTCATCATATCAACCCATAATCATCCCACTGCTGGGATACGGGTCTCCCTTCAATTGAAGGTGATTAGAGCCTACTCTGCCACGATGCGGATTGGCGGAGGCTGGTGAAGTCCACCGACTGTCATCCATCGACAACAGCCGGGACCGACGGCTTAACGTGCCCTCCGAAGCCCGGAGAAGCTCGAGATAACGAACCCCATCCAAACGCTGGCTAGGGTCGATGTCGCTTAACTTGCGTGTTCATATTAGAGTGCAACACACAGCGACGCCATCGAGCTCCTTTGAAATAAATCCAAAACTTAAGTAATAATAATTAGTAAATACAGTCTTTTTCTGAAATTCTCTCAATAAAACTTGTTCATTCCCACCCAGTAAATTCGCTTAACAAATTTTTAATCCATTGCTATACGTCTTGTGGCGACACCTATCGCCACTCACAGGAACTACAGTTCAATCGCTCCCGCTACAGTCAAAGTACAGGTTGGTACAGTAACAATAAAAAGAGAACGCAATAGGCGGCCTTATCGCCATGCAACCTAATTGCAAAGGAACGTTCCTATAGAAAAAAGGGATAGGTGGCGCAGTAAATTGACAAAAACAAAAAAAAAACAAAGTTAATATACCTACAAATACAAATAATACATATAAAGTAAAATGACAAATAATAAAATTAAAATAAAAAGTCGTTTGTTAAAAAAACAAACTATGTATAGTTTTTAATTTTGGACACATTCTAAATTTGATTACGTATCCTTTTCTTATCTATCTCCACAACTCGACATCAACCAACACCTCTATATTGTACGTATAACTCTATGCGTGCTAAAAATGATATAAAAAATCCCTTCAATAAATCCCTAAGTTAGTCACTGTACTCATCGGGATGTCACGAGAGACAAGCGCTCGGCGTGGGGCGGATTTACGACGCCAACTGAAGCAGCTCTTAATTTATGAGAAGCAACTACTTCGGCCGTATAAGCTATCTTAAGGATTAACGGGCTATTTCACTAGTTTGTGACGTCAATAGGAAATCTTATACAATATCCATATTTCTTTGGAGAACACGTCAAGCTGCCGTTCTTGAAATTGTCGATAGTGACAGTTGTTAAACCGAGTCTGTAACCGTCTGGCTCGAAAACAATGCCACCGGTTGAACCTGAGTTGAAAAAATTTGTGGGAAGTTATACGAAGAGATAATGACATTTTATTACTTACATAATAGTCATTTGCTGGTTAAAAGTTGACAAATTCAAGTTTCAATCTTTCTTGCTCATACAAAACGTGAAAAAAGCGAGACAGAATTTTAAAACTATATTTCAAAATATGTTTTGTTTGTTACAAGAATAATATTAATATTTCATCAATAAACACTACATCTCTACACTAGATGTTACAAGAATAGGATCCAGTTTACAATATAGAAAAGCAAACAATATAATTACACTTTTTTGAAGAAAAAAATGTACCTTCATAATCATTTCTAGAAAACACTCAGTCTCAAGACGAACATTAATGTTCGTCACATAAATATTTAATATTGTACTATGCGGGGATCGGACAGAGTGAGCTTTACATTGTGGGTGGGACATCATTGCCAACTGAGCCTACAGGCAATAGACGACATAACAGAAATGTTGCCTTTTTTGTATGGGGTAAAGATATATTTTTTTATTTTTGTTCCTAAAATGATTTTTTTAAAAATGGAAATGGAATGGGAATGAGAAATCATAAAAAACGAACTTTTTCTAATTGGCCTCGAGTCTTGGGTGTTTCTAATATGTCTTTGTTATAAAATATAGTATCGTTGAGTTTGTATCCCATAACACAAGTTTCGAACTTACTCAATCTGTGTGATTTGTCCCCATATATTTATTATTTAACCAGAAGTAAAAAGGCTCATTTTAGACGATTCCTTTTTTATTTTGATACAAACATTTACAATTTTGGTAATAGAAACAAAATAAAAAAAACATGTTTCAACACTTTCGCCTTTCGCATTACACCTTAGCTGATCTTAGATTATTACAATGGTAATTGTTTGAATAAAATCTCTTTTCGTCCAAAAATACTCCATGGTTAAGTATTGCATAAATTCTGGTATTGTAAATGTCAAGACTAGTCGCCTAGCCTTTTGAAGAAACAACAAGAAACAAGAGACAAGTTATATTTATAGAACACAAGTTAGTACGTTCAAGTATTCTGGATTTCAGTATAAATGGAATAAACTTTGAAAGTGGGATAGGTGTGTGAACGTGTGTGAATCGGGACATTAATAATCTTACTGGTTTAGATTCACCCATCCTTTATCTGAATAGAATCTCATAGATAGTGTTTGGTAACTTTGGTATATAGTTTGTGACGTCTGGGCTCGATTGCGTCGCTGTGTGTCGCACTCTAATATGAACACGGAAGTTAAGCGACGTCGGCCCTAGCCAGTGTTTGGATGGGTTTCGTTACTTCGAGCCTCTCCGTGCTTCGGAGGGTACGTTGAGCCGTCGGACCCGGCTGTTGTCGATGGATGACAGTTGTTAAGCCAAGTTGGTGGCCTCTAAGCGGTTTGAAAACACACCGGCCTCTGCCAATCCGCATTGGAGCAGCGTGGCAGTGTACGCTCTAATCACCTTCGATTGAAGGGAGACCCGTGTCCCTGCAGTGGGATGATTATGGGTTGATATGATGATGAGATACTTTGCGAGTCATCAACATACGGTCAAATCAAATCAGATCAAATCGTTTATTCAGAGTAGGCCTTCACAAGCACTTTCTCTACTCAAAGTGTACATACAGTAATAATGTTTAATTAATCTACAAGTTTTCGGAAACAAAAGCGAAGTGACTATAGGTGAAAGAAGTCGTAACTGGTTCTTTTTCCTCATAAAAAACTAGTTACGACTTTTTTCATTTTACTAATAGTAGAGTAACATTATTATGTTTATTAAGCGTGGGCTACTTCGTCTATTATTAACAAAAAACAGTCCTACATACAATCTCGCTTCCTACTCCCTCATAAAATAATAATATAAGTATTCTTTCAAAGTCAAATATTTTTATTCAAATAGACCTATTACAAGCTCTTTCGAATCGTCAGTATCGTCCGTATTATTTCATAGTCAAAGACAAAAATTTGTTATTCAATTTGACCTATTACTCTTTCGAATCGTCACAATTTTTCTACCACCGACGGCACATCAAATATTTGTATTAAATATATGTACAAAATAGACCTTTTCACAAAATGGCATCAACTTATTTACCTCAAAACCCTAATTGAAATAGAAAAGTAATTTAAGTAAGTATTTGAGATTACAAAACTCGACAAAAGCCTTCGCGTGAATAAAGCTACGGTAATAACATTAACTCAAAACTTTCCTTTGACAAAAATGGTAGCAATCAGTTAACCACTCGGAAAGCAACTCGCTAATTGCAGCCTTTTGTTAAGTAAATACACCCTTATCGGTTGTACTTCTTTATTTTGATGGTGGGTGTACGATTAAAGCGTGTTGTAGACGACATAGTTTAAATAAGTTTCATAGAATTGTATGTAATTAACATATCACTACATAGTATAAAACAAAGTCGCTTTTTCTGTCCCTATGTCCCTATGTCCCTTTGTATGCTTAAATCTTTAAAACTACGCAACTGATTTTGATGCGGTTTTTTTTAATTGATAGAGTGATTCAAGGGGAAGGTTTTAAAGTATCATACATTCCAAAATTCCCACGGGAAAGCGGGATACACGCAAACGAAGTTGCGCGGGTTTCGCTAGTTTATTATAAAGACTAATGTCCGTTGTGGATAGAGAAAGCTGTTAAGAGACTTTTAATTTATGGGAATTGTTGGTGAAAACAGGCACCAGTCTCTCAAAAAAGACGTAGTTTTGAATAAAAAAAATAATTCCTATGTGATTTAAATATACCTATGGATGGAGTTACGTATAACATTAGCTAGATTCCAGTGATAGATAACGATTTTCTTTGGTAATAATTAAAAAAATATGCATTTAGAAAAAGGCTTTCTAATCGTAGCGACTACACCATGCGACCGCGAACCGCGGCTCGCTTTTTGACTTTGACACTGGCATAGTAAGGTCGAGCGGGAGACACGCGACCCACGATACTGCTTTAGATAAATTATGGTCACACTCGGGATCTGCTAGGTCAGGTACTCTGCAGACTGCAACGAAATGGCGAGTTTCATTTCAATTCTGTATATTTTAAATTTTAAATTAATTCGTTCTCTTGAAACTTTATACTTTACTAACTAATTTGTTAGTGTACAATCTGATTTCATTTAGCTTAGTTAAATTTAGTACTTAGTTAAGCTAGTCCAGTTTCTCAAGAGTTCAGAGAGCATCCAATTCCGATCGCTCAGGATTGGTTTCAATTCCAAGAGTAGCCTCAGTGCTCCATCTGGTATCATGTATCATACTCAGCAGTCAGTCGCACGACCCAAATTCGGTTGCGGCTCGCGCTTCCCGGTCGCTAGGATCGGAATTCTACCTTTCGATTTTAAAATACTTCATATTTATTTGTTTGTAAAGGGTATACAAATATTCGGCCGAATTGTTGGAATTAAATTACAGGAGTACCCAAAAATCCGATCATTATTAGGTTAAGTGTACAAGACTTTACGATTTATTGTACTTAAAGATGTCTGACTTCTCTATTTTTTGTTTCTTTTATGTAGGTGAGTTGGTGTATTGATAAATTCAGGTAATATGTTTTATAAAATAATTTAAATAAAGTGAAGAAGGACCATAAAAAGCACTTTACAATAATATAATAGTATTTGATGATGATAATGATGACGTACAACATCTTCACTTCGACAACTGCCACAGCCTGCCTGTTCCCATGGATGCTTCTAAGATTCCCGCATTTAAAGATCTATATTCCATCCATACTTGACACAAAAAGTTTTCTAGTGAAACTCAATTATTGTGTTTGAATTAGGTTGTCATACCTTATTGTGTTATGATAATGTTTAGTGCTTTATCGCAATAAAATAATTTGTAATCGTTTCATGTTTATTTCATAAAGATGTTTGAGTTTTTTGTGTCAGGTATAGTGGAAAGGAGTATAAGGTGTGCCACGCGCTGTACGCACAACAAGTAAACCGCATTCGATTTGCACCGTGTGAAACAGCTATAACTGTCTTATTCCTAACATAGTATATTGACAATCAAACCGCGTTGTCTGTTACCCGCTTAATTGACCGGAACACAAACTAAGAGTTCCATTATTCTAAACAACGGGAGCTAATGGAAATTAGGTTCCTCCACTAATTGTCCATGAATACGTTTAACATAAATCAACGTTTTAAAAAACATGACGATGCCAAAACAAAATATTACAAAGTACATTCGACGCTATGTCGCTCTGGATTGGAAGTTGTTCAAATTATTCGTAGACAGACATTATATCTTCCGATTGTATAATAAGTTCACCACCGCCATGGAACTCATCAACTAACACTAAATAATTCTCAACTCACTAAATGATAAAGTACTTAGATCTGTTGCTGTGCGGTTAGCAACTGACCATAAACTCACAATTACGCTCAGTGCCTTTATGACTTTAGGAGGACCATATGAGAAAAAACCGTACCAAAAAGTACCTACTCTATCACTTTTGACCTTAAACTTGACTTACGGGTCCTACGAGAAGTACCTACACTTGCAGTTTTTATCTCCCTCTGTCTCTACAGTCGTCGTATAAAAAATATTCCGTCCCATTTACCACAAAACAAAATGTTTTGTCGCGAAAAAAACGGTTTTGTAGAACGCATTTTATAGCGCGTAACATTCCAATGACCTTGTTGGAATTCTTTACTTTCTTTAGTAAGAAAGGTGTCTTAAACGAGATTAAAAATGTCTTGAAATGTGACAACAGAAATTTAGATAAGATAGCGTCCTTCGTTACAACGCCTGTGAGGGCCGAGCGGATAGGCAGAATTAAAAAAAACGAATCTATTGTAGATTTAAGGGTGCTCACGGCTCGGTGAATATAAAACTACGAGTTCGTCGACTTTACTGACTTATCTTGTAATGCAAATTTATTTTCTTTTGTAAAATTGCAAAACAACATATTTTTATAACTCTCGGACACCTGGCTTAATGTAAGTAACATAATATAAACACTAATTGCTATAAACTTACAAAATAATTGCTCAAGCCATAATGAAAATTTTATTTCATAAAATTCCAAAAGAATTATTCACCTTCATAAATTATTAAAGTGACCAGAACACCTGTATGCCGCGTTATTTAAAATCAATTAAGAGTCCTTTATCTGGCCCGGGCACGTGCAAACAAAGAGCTTTTTATTTAGCAATTTTTCGGTAAATTGCAAAATAAATCTCTGAATCATGTTGATGCAGTATATTGCAGAATAAACTGTTAACTTGTAGAACTTACGAAATACATATAGTTGGGTATAACATTTTGTTTTGACCACATTATAATACCTATAGTAACCATAACCGCGATGTTTAAATTAGGGATGTTACAAATATTCGTATTCGCATTCGCTTATGCGAATGGTTCGCATCATTTTTAACATTCATTGCATCGACATTCGCATTTATACGAATGCGAATGTATCAGGTCGTGGATATACGAGCCTCTAAGAAATCGCCTCATGGGTGAAAAGGCAGCAAAGCTGTTGTTTTTAAAATATAATTTGCGACTACTAATTAACGTCTGTCATGTCAATATATTTTGTATGTTTTTTTTCTCTTTTAAGTAATAAAAATGAATGATTATTATTAATTCATATGGTTTTTTCAATACTTGATGTCATAAGTACCTACTTAACATTCGCATTCGCACATTCGCAGCTTAAACATTTGCATTCGCGATTGTGAAAAATTTGACATTCGTAACATCCCTGAGTTTAGCACCAAATTCCACGTTGCTGATAACTTAAACCCATCTTCTCTGGTACGGTACGGTTCTTTTTAATTTCTATTGCCTCCCGTACCAATATGTCCAGAGTCCAAATTTTTTCTTTCTTTTTTTTTATGCCACAAAGTTGGCAAACAGACATACGGCCCGCCTGATGGTAAGCATCGCCGTAGCCTATTAACGCTTGCAATACCGGGGGTATTATCACGCGTTGCCAATCCTCCCAACCCCCCAAGTGGAATTCTGGAGACCTTACTCACCGTAGGAACTCAACATGGCCGAGCGAGACCAATGCTATTTGGCTACGATCTTCTGTAAGTCTACATTACCTAAGATCAGTTCGTATCACACACCAGTTTCGGACAAAATTAAAAATCTCGACGATAAAACACATGCCGTACAATAATATAATTTTATAAAAAATAAATGTGGTTCTCTCAATTCGAGAACACAAATTATTTTCAGTCGAAATCTTATGATATTAAAGTATTCTTTCTATTTCAAGAGCCCTTCATCACTCCGATTAGTTTACTTGAAAAATCAAATGAAATCTCTGAGAAATTTTTTACGATATTACTTTTCATAATTAATTAAAAAAAATGTTTACTTTAATATACGCAATAAAGAAAATAATGCACTTAACAACATGAGTCACCTGTTTTTCGTAATAAATTTTAGTAAATTGGAAAACTTGACTTGGACCTTTAATTAAAGTCAAAATGTCACCGAATAAAGTAATATTACATATAGCTGTGTAGATAATTTATTATTAGGGTACATTTATTCACGAAATTAGATTCACTAATGTTAATAACTTTTTAATCCTTTCATTTCGCAGAAAATACAAAAATTCTATATTACTAACATAAAACTGTAAAGTTATTTGATTGTATTTGTATAGTCCTAATCCAAGTGGAATGAGGGTTTGACGAATATGAAAAGTAATTGCACAAGCAAAAGCATTTGATAGCCCAATGCTTGTGAATAGTTATAGGAGCCGAGCAAAATCAAATGCGAAGTAGTATGTGAAAAACATTTACCGTAAATCGAATAAATATAGTAATATATCTTACGATAATTACCGTAAAGTAGACACAGTTCATTTATTCTGGGTGCTCGTTTAATTTGTTAAATTTCCATTGCGCTCTTTTTACATACTTAAAATTCGATGCGAAGTAACAAAATTACCGAGCGAATTACCGGGTGATTAAAATTTGATTAATCGTTTCTGTTCCAATTCCACGTACGTTCTTTCCAATAAATAAATGTCGTTCGCTATATACATTATTAAATTTATTGAATCTTGTATCCTACCGTGCGGAGTGTCACAGGGATCTATTTTAGGTCCACTATTGTTCATACCACTAGTTCGAATCTATTTAATGTACTTTAAAAATAAAAAGCATGTCAATTAATTTTATTTTATTAATAAAACTTTTTTTTATACTATTAAGTAAGTAATTCGTTTTAATATACATGTTACAATCAAAATTCGTAGTTTCAAGGCTAACAAAACATTCATAATGTTTACATATTACATGGAATTTATTTATATCGATCATACACATTAAAACAGTTTGATAATAGTTCACCAGATGGCACCAATATTTTCCAAATCGTGACATAAAGATCTTATCTTCTCTTTTAACTTAATTTTATTTTAAGCTAGTTCTCCACTCTTGTGAAGTTGAGCGAAAACGACAGTGGCTGTTGAAAGGAAAATAGAGGTCGAAGTAGGACGCTACTCGACCTCTATTTTCCTTAGTCTTCTAACTTCACTTCGGTCAGCTTCGCGAGAGTTAAGAGCTAGCATTACACTTACCACAATATGTGCATTATCCTTCTGGTTAAATTAATTTCTACATGAATAAAACTGAATGTAATTACACAATAAAGATTCAATTTACAAAATGAAAGCTTATGGATTAGATGACATCCAATTAATAAAGTTTTTTTTAAATCGTCAGGTCTTCAGAAATATATACTTACGTAAATATTGCATGTTGAAAATTAGAAAGTAATATTTTGGGGATGGCTCTACACTTAATGGACCAAGAAAAAAATAAAATTATAAGTTGGTTTGTTATTGCGTAAAAATATCCAGTTGATAAAAACTGTTTTAAATCATGCATACCTATATTTAATACCTATGTTTTAAGCTAAATGGACATCAGTCTCGTGCTTAAATTAAAATATGAAATCGTTTCAGTCTTAAAAGCGAGTAAACAAGCTAATGCATTGAATGCCATCAAGTGCAATTGCATTAAGTATATAATAGATACAATCACGTATGTACAGAGGCATAAACATATTGTCACTTAAGTACCTTGTCACAAGTTGTTGACATATCCACACAAAAGTCTCCAGTTATTAATAAGTAATCAAAAGTGACAAGGTAATAAAATGACAACATATTAATGTCGCTGACTGCACTATTATTATTTTACTTAAACGGGTATAAAGATAATAAATTCTTAAAGACAGTGACATTGTGACATATTACCATTCTCAAGCAACGAGTTTTTTCGTAGCAAGTGCAATATCGGACAAACGTCAAAATCGAAACACCATGGAAAAACCCGATGCTTGACATGCTTGTTTGCTAACCGCTTCCTTAAAAAACCTGTAAATCTTTACTTGCACTGGACTATTTATTATAACCTTTTTTTTCCTAGCCTGATGGTCTTGTGTCCCACTGGTGGGCAAAGGCCTCCCCTCCCTTTCTCCACTCGTCACGGTCCAAAGCTACTTCTGGCCAATCATCTAAGAACGCATCCAGATCGTCCCGATTTATTTATTATACCCTATTAAATAATAATAAACCACGTGTCAAATCCTCATTTACATTATAAAAATAATACTACACAAAACAAAATGAGGGTCATTCGTAATTTAGTGCTATAAATAACCACGACTTTTATTTTATTTTACAGGATCGGCAACGCGCGAGTGATGCTCCCGGTGTTGCAAGCGTCCATAGGCTGCGGTGACCGCTCACCATCAGGCGGACCGTAAGCTTGTTTGCCACCTTTGTGGTATAAAAAAAAACGTTTAGACAATAACATTGTTATGTTATTTCACAGGTTAATGTTAAAGGATCCATCAAAAATTGGTTTTATCGTTCTAACGACACTTAAAATTAGTGACCCTTAATTTGTTTTGACTAGTACAGTATTGTTTCAATACTAATGTATCTTGTCTTCGTCTATTTTTGACACATTTATCAGCCACTTATTAGTATAACATAGTTATGTTGTATTGGAATTTCTTATAATGAATTATGAAAGCAATAAAACAAAAATAACAACGCTGTACTGCGCGATAGAAACTATAAGGCGTTTTCACAAAAATTAAAAGATATTCAAATTAGATTACCTAGTCTAACGGCCTGTTTCATTGGTATCTATTAAGTTCTAATTAACTTATCTGCCAGATAAAATGTTTTTATTCCATCTGTAACTAGACAGCTACAAACACCACACGAAATTCGTCTACCATTCGAATATCAAAAAGCTTATCAAAGAGATAGGTTAACTGAATCTTAAATTTCAGAATTTAATCTACTTTAAATGTATGTCAAAATATATTATTACACCCTTTGACCGCCACTAACATTTTATTAGCAGGCGTATTAATTTTAATGTAAACCAAAAAATGTCATTATTTAAAATAATAAAAAAATTGTCATAAATACATTTTATGATGAGTTACCGTCTATTTTGAATTTAGCTGAAAGATGTTCTCCTAAAACCTTTTTATGCGAGGACATGACTATAAATATAGGTAGATCATATCAGCAATATTGCGAAAACGCCTCTAGTCACCTCTAGTCGATCATAAAATAAATAGTTCTATAAAGTTAGGTTAATATTTCACAACCTTAAAATAAAAATATTAAAATAATCAGATAAACAGCCAGTTTCCGAAACGCATTTTTAAAATTAATGACATCATAAATTATAGCTGTCACTGTAAAACTAAAGAAGAACAAAAGAGATAGAGACCTTAATGTGGAATTAAAATTAAAATGCGTATCACAAAATGGCTGATAAAATACCGAACGTAATCGAGAAAATTATTAACAAATTTTACATTTTATAAGTACGATGCCATAGTGATCTTCATATTAATAAATAAATGCAGAGATTCTTAAATTAGGCAATATCTGCTAATCGTTACTTCATTGCTTGTGTGTTTTATCTACGACAATTAGCACTTTACAAGAGATTTTTATTCTAGATCTTCTACATTTTCTTTTTTTATATTGCTTCTCAAAATATCATCATATCAGATAGAATAACTTAGGTGTTTTATTTTTGGGAAGAATAACATAAGTACTAATTATAATAGATTACAATTTTAAAAAATATTGCTTATCAATCATAATAGGTATTTAAGTTACATGAACTGAAAAATAAAATATTGTCTTATACTTGAATTTTCAGATTTTTTAGAACAGAACACTTATTTTTTCTGAGTTCTTTGTAGATATGGCAAATAATCATTGAAGCAACGTTATATTGAGTGTATTGTAAATTCAGATCTATTGTAACAATAAATAAAGTTCAAAATCAATAAATAAGTCGCGTGAAATGATTACAAAGTACATAGAAGTACCTATGTCTATATTAAATCATTATTTAAATAAACCAATTAACCTAATAAACGTTATAAAAATTTTGTACTAAAGTCCATGCACTTTTTCAATATGGCGTTTACGTTTTATCACAAATCGTTTTTTTTTTCAATTTCTACCAAAATTTCTACCAAAACGGTATTTTTTTATGCTGCAACACAGTCAACAAAATCACTCAACTATAATCCTTTGTAATAAGGTTCAAAATCACACGTATTGTCGCGTCGGTCCGTTTTTTCTAGAGTGTGGTAGTGTGTCGTCATTTCCAGTGTTGTTGTTGTGCATAAACGACATTTCAACCCCTACGTCACCGCCCTGTTGGAGAAATACTACCAAATAAATAATAAATTTAAAAACTACTAAAAATTATATAAGCTTAAAGGCCTGTTACACCACTAGCGGATAACCTATCAGATTAAAAACTATCAAAAAATATTTATTTATTTATTCTTTATTGCACGATTGAGAGTACAATTGGCGGACTTATTGCCTAAAAACATTCTCTACCAGTCAACCATCGGGTAATGCAGAAATATTGTTGGCGGGACAAAAATTTAAAGGAAATATCTAAATATCGCCCAGCTTCACACGTATTTTTATAAGGATCCCTATTTAAAAAAATATATATAATATAGCCTAATGTAAATTTTTTGAAAAATGAATTTTTCAAATCGGTCCAGTAATTTTTGAGTTTATTCGTTACAAACAAATATACAAATTCTTTCTCTTTATTATATTGGTATAGAAATAGGTAGGGAATTTATTAGCTAGTGATAAAACAGGCCCTTAGTATATGTGTTGATATGTTACCTCCGCATGCATAGGGTTAGCTGTGATAGTGATTGGCACTTTAGCTGGTATGTATCCGTTTGGTCCGACACTCTCCGGTACTGAGCCTTTCTCTTCTGAAAAAAATAAAGTAAACTATTAACTTATTTTGTTTTGTTATAGAAAATTACATCGAATGCTTTGGTTTGGTTATATGGACGAATTTGATTGTATAAAGATTGATCGAAGTCCAAAAAACATGTCCCAAAAATCATGTACCTATTCTTTTTTCACTTCTCATGCTCAGAAAATGCTTATTTGCGCAGGATATAGGCTGCACAAAATCGAATTTTGAGCACAAGGGCAAATACGTATCTACTCATAAATTAGATACATTTATGAGTAGATACGTTTTTGCCCTTTATTAAGGCAACGGAAATGAGCCATACAGCCAAACACAATAAAAAGTTCATAGATAGAATTTGTTATGTTATAATATTTACTTTAATTTATTTGCCTTATGTGTTTTTTAAGTCATAAAAGATATTAAAATTTAAATTAAAGTACGGTAGGTTATTTAATGAATTTAAGAAAATTATTTTATTACAAAATTAATTTAATAGTAGGCTGTATAGGTCTGCAGCCCAAGTCTAATATCAATGTCGTAAGATTTAAAAAAAAAAGCGGCGGGAAACAAGTCTTGTTTTTTCGTGCGTTTATTAATTTATTTCCTCGCAATCGAAGTGAAAAGCAGAATTTATAACTCGTCCACAAAACCATTTCTATCCTCGACATTACTATCAGCCCTCGCCATCGGCTCGGGCTGCTAAAAGTCTCGGATAGAAATGATTCGTTTTGTGCACTTGTTGTAAAATCTACTATTGATAGATTTCCGACTAAACTCACTCTATTCTATATTGCACGCGCTTTATTCGTGTTTTCAGGAAAAAATTTTTTGCATGTATCCCGCTTTCCCGTGGGAATTTTGGAATGTATTATATTTATAAATCTTCCTCTTGAATGACTATTAAAAACCGCAAAAAAATCCGTTGCGTAGTTTTAAAGATTAATATACATACATAGGGACAGAGAGTCAGACTTAATTTT
Organism: Endotricha flammealis; assembly: GCA_905163395.2. NCBI lineage: Eukaryota > Metazoa > Arthropoda > Insecta > Lepidoptera > Pyralidae > Endotricha > Endotricha flammealis. The sequence continues at coordinate 4,367,503 of LR990866.1, forward strand.
ATACTATGTAAAGAAGATTTATTTACTGTCAGCTGTTGGTCGTTTAGCACGTCGACATAGCAACAGTGTCACTGCCAACACCACCAGTAAGGCAGCAGCACCCAGCACTCCGCCAGCAGTAACCAGAGTAGGCGGCGACGAACTCGATTCTGGCTCTTTCTCTAATGGCGGGGATCTTGTTGTTTCCTCTGTTATTTTGGCTGGTAGTGTTTTGGCTTCCTGAAAAACGATATATTTATTTATCATCATACAATCTACGTCATTTACAGTTACTTATTAATTACTAGTATGTACATTGTCCCGATCCCTACGTTCGTAACAATATAATTATAAAATCACATCCTAGTTCTTTTAAAATCCAAAAGAAAATGTAATGTCACACGACTAGGCATTTACCATAATTCAAGAACTTAATATTCATAATTCTCACCTTAATAGTACTAAAGTTAGACGGCGCCTGCGCAGTGTAAGAAAGCATCTTGAACTCGTACTTAGTAGCAGATAGCAGATGAGAGACAATGGCTGATCTGGCTTCTTTGCCTCCAGACACCATCACCTTCTCATACGAACCAGCTGTTGATACCGTACGGTAGTAGACGTAGAAGCCTTCAGGCTCAACACCGCCTTCGTCTTTTGACCACTGAAAAAAAAAAAATTTAGGCTCACTCAGGATTAGTAGTCAAAAAGCAGTTCTGTAAACAGAGGCTAAATAGCAGTATTTGTGTGTTGCATATCAAACGAAAAATGCGTCGCGTATTGTCGGTTGCGTAATGTCAGAACAGATATTTTTTTTTGTTTTGTTTGATATGCACTGACCACCTTAGCATATAGCATACTTTGATCTTGTCTTAGCTTACAAACATTGAATTTGTTTTAAAAAGTGTAGTTATAAATGGTTCAAGAATGGCTGGCTAAAACTTTGCTTAGCCACCAAGCTAAAGTATGCTTCTTTTTTTTTGCTCTTGACTATTGGATCATTTTGTATCACGTGTTTGAAAATTATGTGAGTAACCAATCTCGCAATTAATATATACCTGCGTATTTTATTTTATATATTTTTAACGTTACAATACATAATCATAAGAAACTAAATAAATAACTGTGAGATGATTTAAAAATATACACTATACTTTCCCGCAACCAATTACGGGATTAACCAGAAACATAAGTTTAACTAACCGTCCAAAACAGTTGTACACTTGTAGGCGACATGGGCTTGACTGATGTGAGCACAGGCGCGGCTGGTCCTTCGAAACCGCCTTTTTTTAGGAAAAATAAAGGACTACTCTGACCCTGCTTATTGTCCTTGTTGGAGTACACGGCTGCTACGCGAAATCTAAAAGAAATTATAAGATTATAACAATCATAAAAAAAGTACACCAAATTCCAACCGGGATTGAAATCATCATACTAATCATACTAAGTTGTTCTTATGATAAATTCGATACTTACTTGTAATACATGTTGGGCGCCAACCCGTCTATTTGGTGGGAATGTGTTAACGGCTGTATTCTTGCTGTGTCGGTTTGCCACTCGCCCTTTTTAGAGTTTTCATCCACTAATCTGTACTGAATCTAAAGACCAAAAAATATATTAGAATGGCATGTGTAGAAACAGCAGGAGAAAAAAACAGATTTCATGATTTCTATCACCCAACTGGACTTCAGGATTTCTATCACAGAACGAAACGCATTGGTGCTACACGCTGTTATTCTGTGAGAGGGTGGTACTTCTCCGTTCAAAGCAGACCATTTCATAAATGCTCTACCACTCTATAAGCTATAAAAGCTTAAGCAGGATAAGGGTAGAAATATAATCTTGATCTCAAAGTGAAATAAGATAGGAGAATATAGACATATGGGACTACTCCCATAAAGTCACAATTTGAGCACTTACCTTAAAGAATTCAACAGGTAATCCTTTGTTGGTGTGAGACCAAGTGAGCATAACGCTTTCATCTGAGAAACGAGTTACGTTCGGACGTGAAGGTGGCACAAGCTCTGTGAATTTAAACAGAAACTTATCAGTAAAGACTGTTTTAAATAACCATACCCGCATTCGTGAATTTACATATTTTCCAGAGGTTGTCTAATAGAGAATGCATTTACCATATTGTCATCATTACATTACTATGTATTGATGCCAAATAAAAGATAAGATGTCGGATATTATTTATAAGAAAAAGGTGAATTCCACTAACTGGAGTATTAAGAAGTGTTGCAAGATATGTACCACAAAAACTACGTCGCAACGTTTATAATACTCTTGTAAAACCACACCTAGACTACCTTATTCAGGTATGGGGTCAAGCTGCGAAGACAAACATACGACCACTTCAAATAACACAGAACAAATTAATTAAAGTATTATTCAATTATGATTTTCGTGAATCGACTAAAGTAATCTTCGAACAAACAAAACTTTTCGACATACAACAACTTTATACTTATCATACCTGTATTTTAATAAGGAAAATATTGACAAACGATGTACACACAACAATTTCATTTAAACAGAAAACACACAAATACTGCACACGAAATAAAGCTAATTTGGAACTGCCTAAAATAAGAACTTATTACGGAAATAGTAATTTACAGTTTGAAGGTGTACAACTTTATAATAAGCTACCGAACGAAATTAAAAATTGTATGTCCCTACACGGATTCAAAAACAAACTAAAAGAATATTTGTTAAAAAGTAAAGTTTATGTATAGAGTCTAAACGTCTTATTTTGTTACACTAAGTTTTTTTGCTATTAATTGTTAAGTGAACATAAAATTGTAATGTTCTTTGAAATAAATAAATTCTTTAAACCGATATTGGCATAAATTTTGTTAATATGACAGAGTTATCTGTAATTCATCAGGATTTAAACTGGTCAGCATTAGAAAATTATTTGTCTAGTCAGCATTAGTAGGTATTTCACAGCACATGATTTCATTGTACAGTAAGATAAATAAACAATATTTTGAATTGCAAATATCAACAACAACACTTCCAAATATTGCAACACTGAGCAGGTGTTGCCAATGTTGTCACAAATAAAACGTGTTTGTAAATAATATTGAGGGAAACTTACGTTTGCGTTTCTTGTGTTTCTTGGAAGATTGTGAGGAATGCATTGTCTTTGGTGTCTCAGGCGAATATTCCTGCAACATAGCTACTATTAGCTCAAAGTGTACTAGAACAATGACAAACTGGGTGTCGTTTACAAAACATAGTTTAGAATATTTGCTATACAGAACAATGTATGTAGATGTAGATTGATAGACGCTATATACATCCAGTTCATTTCGTACTAACGGAACCCGCGCTTCGTTTGCGTGTATCCCGATTTCCTGCGGGAATTTCGGATAATCTTATACATACAAACGGATAATCTTATTCAGAAAACCGCATCAAAATCCGTTGCGTAGTTTAAAAGATCTAAGTATATTAGGGACAAACAGACAGCGCGGCTCCATTTTATACTATGTAAAGATAGAGACGTCATAAAGTCCAATTTATGATGATATTTTTAAATTTTATACAAGCAACTGACTGAGGTCTATTCAACAGTTAAAATCTAATCTCTATCTCATGATCTTACTCATGAAAAATATAAACCTATAGCGATATAGCGCAAATAGAGAACTTTGATAGTTCATGTTTGTCTATTTCAGCTCTCCAAATCGGATGTAACATAGGAACATAGCATTCGAATAAGTGTAATTTGGTAAATGTTACCTGATTTGATATCAATACTGGCATGACGGCAAGCAATGCAGCGTCGTAGGCGCAACCAAGCTCGTTGCAAGCGAAGCACTGCACAATACCTGCGTGACGTTTTTCGACGCGTTCTATATAGAGACTTGTATCTAAACGGAAACATCATCGTGATTAAGGCATCAGCTTATAACCGACATTTTCCGGGTTTAAATCCTAGTATGTATTTTTAATTATCACTTAAACTTAAACTGGCGTTGAAGGAAAATATGTCAAGGAATTCTTCATGACTGGATTTCGGAAAATGTGTACCTACCCTAGAGGAAACCAGAATAAATGCCAGGTTTTATCACTAGGTCATAAAACTACGTATTAACGACTATGATAATCTGAAAGCTAGTTGACCTGTATTGTGTGAGACTGACGCTTGAGATTGGATTTCAGAGAAACCTGTGTTAATAAAGAAGAAGACATTATCATCATCTTATATCAGCCTGTATCTATCTACTGGTACGTATCACATAACTTTGTTGCCAATACACAATCGATAATACCAATAAGCAGCCTTAAATTCACTCGATCAATAATATAAACAGAAAAGGCCTTAACACAAAAACTTTGCAAAACTACTAGACTAGAAAACTACGAACAAACTAGTTTTCTAAGTAAAGTTTGTAGCAGAAATGCTTTGTGTCTAACGAAGTCGAAGTTTTAGCGCAATTTTATTTACAAACTGATTCTTAAAACACAATACAGAATTCTTAAAAACAAAAATCCTTTTGTTTTTTACTACTTTTACAATGTAAAATTTGCTATGACGGAGGTTTTGTATACACTGCAAGTAACGGAATAAAATATCTAAGTTATAAACTAATTGTTTGTCTTTCAAATCCATTGAGTAGATTTCTTTAGAAACTGCCTATCCCATAATTATGTTCTTTTATTTATCACAAAAACAATATATGAAAATGCATATTTAATTATGATTAAACGACTGGTTTGGTATAGTTGGCATACTTGACTTTCGCTCAATTCATTAATTTCTCGTGTTTCCTGTTTTGTGTCAATTGGTGTCAACTATTCAGTGTTTTCAGCCCACAAATATTTACTGACTTTCGACAACAACCGAGACAGCTTAATATGCCTTCCAAAGAACGGAGAAGAAGCTCGAGACTCATAAACCCAAGCAAACACTGGCTTAGTCATTGTTTCTTAACTTGCGGATTGCGGATTCATTCTGTTTGTAACAAGCACAATAACGAACCTATTAATAAATCCAGTAGGTTCAAAAAAAAACATTCTAATTTCATTCGTTGACATAGACAAATAGAACTTTAGTGGTAGAATTTATTTTTGTGATTCTTTTTTCACCAAAACCGAAACGGCTCTTTCAATTGTCCGTCCGTTCGGCTGTCCATCACTCTTATTTACGTAGGACAGTCTACGTTCGTAATCTATTCCCCACGTACATACACCCATTTAACAATATTTTTATTTTCGGGAATTTAATAAATTTGGCATTGATTTACAACTGCAATTCTATTTGGATTATTATTCGAGTAACTTGTTATTTTTTTTGATAGCTTTGTGATATTAGATAGGTAGTTTAGTTAATTTTTACATTGGAATCCGATTTTGACATTCTATTTTTCTATTTTAAATAGATAATTATACTATGAAACAGAACTTAACAATGTTATTACGTAACAATAATAATAATATTTATTAAAATTTATCTTTGCAAAATAACAGCTTGACATAATATTATTAACTTATCAATGAGTATTTTAGGATATTCTGTGCAACATAGGTACCCCATCCTCGGTGGTATGCTTGACGTTAATTAGTTGTAATGACGATGTTTAAATAACGGCTTGGGTGAGTATAAGGTACTCCACTTGGGGTGGTTGGGAGGGTTGGCAACGCGTGAATATCCCCGGTATTGCAACTTACACCCGTCTATAGGCTACGGTGACCACTTACCATCAGGCCGGCCGTATGCTTGTTTGCCACCTCAGAACACAGAAAGGATATCTGTGTTTGCCACCTATGTGGTATAAAAAATGGCTTCTTGCTACTTTTATACATCAAAATATATGACTGTACACAGTGATCTGTTATTTACTATAGATTCGTAATGTTTGACACATACCCGCTGCCACGTCGACTGAGGCCACAGTCTTAGTTGAATTTCTTCCGACTTAGTCGTAGTTTGACGTTCAGTGAATGCGTATCTCACAATAATATCACAAAAATGGTTAAATGCACTGTTAAAACATGTATGTCGTGATCCCAAACTAATAACAAAGCAAGTGGTATCACTTTTCACAAATAAGAATGCTTAATTATGTTAAAATTATACCAAAATAGTATTAAAATCGAAATTAATATATTACGCATTGTTTTTGCCAACAGTGTTGCCAGTAAAAACGATTTTAAGTTTCCCAAATGTTGGGAGTTTAGTCAATGACGAACTCATACGCCTTTATGTATCATTAGTAACACAGTAGAAGTAAACCTACAACCAGGCTCAAACTAGAATTAATTATTTACTTAGAATTGATTGATACTAAAATCAATCGCTAGTGCTACGCACGTCAAGACAAGAAAAAACAAATCATTTTCCTCTTTTTGATATGGCTTTTAACTGACATTTGACATAATGATATTATTACTATGACAGTGAAGTAACAATTTCATCTTTTTCATTGTGGTAACGGTGTTTAATTTAAATTGTTTCTGCAATTATCAAATGTTCGATTGAGTACAATAGTTTTTTGTTTTATGTTGTATTTTATTCTAATTATTTAAATGTATTATTTTATTTTATTTAAATTTCATTTTCATTTCTTAACAATAAAAAAAATCTACTGAAGACTTGGCTGTATGGGCATAGTTCCCTTAGCCTACCCAGAATGGGTGAAGAAAACAAAAAAAAATCTCTGCTAAAAGTTAGTAGTAGCACAGAATAGATAATAGTAGTAGGTCTGCATCGGTTAGATTCATCAATGACTAAAAAATGGAAACTATTCCATTCCGCCATGATTCATTCTTGAAATATAATATGTATGTACCAATATTTACGCATCTATATATTTATTTCTTCCTATCTTTAATTCTTCTGTCACCTAAGAAACAATATTATGGTATAAAAACTTTTTTTTTTTTAAAAAGACTCATAACATTCATTCAATGGGAAAATTATTCATGAGCTGGCAACTCTGACCATTTTTCTGGGAGTAATGCTTTTGTCTCATTTTGACATAATTAGTTTGACTCTAGAAAAAAAGAGACAAACATATTTTACTTTGGCATATGCTCGGAATATGTATCGGTTTCAAAGCTACGTCTTTAACACTCTAAAGTGGTTGCGGCTTTTTACGAATGCTTTGTATGACGTTACTTCTCTTGTCATAAAATATATAAAATCTCATTGACTGTACACAACAAAAATTTCAACATTTAACGTAAACAAAGAAACCCTCAAATCACCGCACTGTCAGCGTTCTCATAATGAACATTTTAATTCATTTGCACTTAAAGTTAAATATACGATACTGATTTTAACCTCTCACTCGTTTTGTATAATAATTGCTTGCGGTTATTTTAAATAATGCACAAAAACCTCATTAAAAACTCCACGTTGGCAATTTGCACGTTTTCGAGAGCCTATTATGGTTTCAAGTATCAATCTAGATGACAGTTATTTATGTCAGCAAACCGCCCGAACGGTTACCATAATCTGATTTTATTTTGATATGAAAATTGTTATTTCAGTGCCTACTGTACAAGTAAATTTATATCGTAATGTGCGGTCAAATAAATCATGTTTTTTGTCATTCGATTGGACAGAATTTTTTTTAATTTATCGTTTCGAATTAATTGATCGACGTTTTTCATGAAAAGGATTCGAATTAGTCAGTTACCCACCATTTTTGACAGCAAACTTTCAGTCAAGCAAACGAAATAGTGTCATTAAAAACATACATTTTAAAAACTATATTTTGAACAATACGCATATTTCTTTTTTTTTTAAAGTCCTTCTTCCCGCTGGAGGGCGTTGAAAATATTAAATAGACTATTTTCTAAAATTTTATTCTATTAAGATTATTTTACTTACCATTAGCATGGATCCCTTTCCCTGTTGTCAGTTCATCAGTATTCAATAACCAAGTTACAGTAGGTTTGGGATACCCACGAGCCACCCCACAATTTATATGAACGACACCCCCCTCATCTGCAGTCACGTTAGTAGCCAAGCCGTTCCACCTGGGAGCCTGCAACGCTACTACTCTCCAAGACCTGCGAAATCCTTTTGATGTACAGGTGTAAATGTCCTGAAAAGAAATACTAAGGTTAGGGACAAAGAACTATTGACATAACACAAGGGGAACAACAGGCCTTTTACATTGTGGAATCTGTGATAATTTTCGTATGTATATCGACATTCAATTGTTTTTTTTTTGCCCGTGTTCGGCGCGTTCTAATATTCGAATATTTTTTAACAATAATAAAAAGATAATACATTAAAAACTATTTACAAAACAAACTTTTTGAATTCGGAATCATGGCGCGTTGACAAAATGAAAAATAAAGTATAAAATTCATCACAACATTTGAATTTGGCAGACAGAGTTCGATACGCGAAAAGAATAAAATTATCACAACTTAAAAGAAGATTAATCAAAACAAAACAAAAGATAAAAATTGAAAGAAAAACTATCCATTGAAATGGCGCCATTGAGCGTTTATAGATTAAAAATATAAAAAAAACAAATTACTATCATAGTATGCATGAAGGGGATAAAACAAAATAAGGTTGTAAAGTGGATGAAAAAGAAGGCGTTACACTAACTACTCTTTTAAAATTTCAAAGTGTTTTCTAACATTTTTTATAACTAGACAGGATAATAAAAGTACGTGTAATGATGCAAAAATGTTTTATGGCGTTGATAAAGCGAATCAGTTCACACCATAAACTTGCAGGTTGTATGCAGAGAAGTCGATCGTTTTCAAATTCAAATAGGGTAACTTTACATAAAGATAATTATGAATTAGGTTGAAGCTAAAAACTTTGATCGTTCTTAACGGACCTTTTGGCTTATCTGATAATGAAAACCATAATCTAAAATTTGCCAGACGTTTCAAGAAGAGCTAGAGCTCCCATGCGAGGTTCAAACCCTTGCCCTCTAGTACCTCAGGATCACTACCAAATACACGACCGTGCCAATGATTCATAATTCACAGCCCTAGATACTCGTTTATTAATCCTACTAAGATTACTAGATTGTGCATGATTCATAGCATAAAGTAATAAATTGATAATCACTAAACCATACACCGGTGCTCTCAAAATAAATAAACATACACAATTTTTGATATTTTTTTATCTTATGGTCTTTCAAGTGAAGTTCTATCGAAAGTACTCGCATATTTTGGTAAAAGAAATTTAATATTTATATGGCCTATAACTTTTGTGGCAGGTTTGAAGCGAAATACAGCGGCGTAGGTAATATAATCGTATACTTATATGTTATGAGTTTCAATTTTCCGAAGTAGATTCTTTACTTAAAATTTTCTTCAGTTCGTAAATGGTTTTCTATAAAATTTATATGATACAAGATAACTACACATTTTGGAAATGCTTATAGAATTTAGGTAGGTACATATTATGTCGTTAAATATTAGGGAGTTGCAAGCTGTGGCATTAAATGTGCAACTGTTTGTAAGTGCAATGCATCTGGCGTTTCACCACTCAGTGCCATCTATGCCGATGGCGGGGGCGCTAGGATCGAAGCTATTGATGGTAATTGTCAAGTTATACAAGGCGTATCATTAGTTCTGGTTTTGGCCATTGGCACAGATAAGTTTGTGACACTGGACGTAATAAATCGGGAAATTGGTGAGGCAATTTGGTGGCTTTAAAATTTTATTGAATGAAATGAATGAATGAATACCTCATCATCAGCGGTGAATGGGAATATCGTCAAAGCTTGGTCGTGTCTATGGCTCAGTGTTCTCTTCTCATTACTCCACGTAACACGAGGTGGTGGAGTACCAACAATACCACACCAGAGTTGGAGAGTATTGTTAGGTCTTACTGGTAGAGTTAGTACTCCTTTATCCTTGATGCCTACGTCGTCATCTTTTTCTAAAAACCTGAAAGAGATAGAAATACTCATATGATAATCCGATCTTTTATGTATGACAAGCCTGTGTCAGAAAAGGACAACAAACTAATAGCAGATCATCTAATAATGCAAAAGTTCATTTAAATAATTTAAATAGAGTTTTATGAATTTATTTTAAATTCGTGATTTGTGTGCTGAAGATGATTATTCCAATATTCAGTCAATTCAGTATGTAATCTATATATATAAAAATGAAACCCGTTTTCCGTTGTCCTCTTCCCCCCGGACCGCCGTAAGGTGTAAACGTATCACTGGACCCTTATCCTTCAAAATAAATATTTTTTTTAAAATAATTTGTGCTCAAAAATACCGGCGAAAAAATAGGAGAGCATTAACAGTGAGGAGGTACATTGATCCCGGCTGCGGAGTGGATCGACGAGCACACACGTATACAACCAAATGATATCTACGTGAGTACGAGACTGTACTATCTATCCTTATTGCACTTATACAAGCCTGCCTGCGCCTACACAAGTGTCATCTCACTCTTGAAGATACAAATCGGACAACAGCTTGAACATAGTAACATATTCATCCCTCTCACACTAAGCGTACATGCGCGCTTGCTGTCCTCTTCACATAAAGATTGGCACCGCCTCCTGCGATTGAGTTCAGAATAATATCTTTATCTCGCTTGAGTACCTGCGCACACGCATGTGTCGATCCCTATCGCACGCCTGTTGATATAGGTTTCTCGCTCCAACTGCTGTACCTGTCTTGCTCCGACGTTCATTGACAACTTGCACGGATCTACTCCGTGCGCTTCATGAGATCCTGGTACTTAGAAGCCGTATCGCTGTATCGGGCGCGTGGCGTGTGATGCACTGGGATTTTGGCTCCGCTGCCTGCTGATTGATATACGCATTTTCGCTGCTGTACCTACCTATCTTGCCCCGACGTTCATTAATAACTTGCACGGGACTACTCCATACGCTTTATGAGATCCTAGTACCTAAGAGCCTTATTAGCCGCTGTAACGGGCGTGTGGTGTGTGTGATGCCCTGTATTTTGGCTTAGTCTGCTGATTGATTGATATACGCATCTCGCTCCTGCTGTACCTGTCTCGCTCCAGCGTCCATTGAATAATTGCACGGGACTACTCCTACGCCCTGTTGAGATCCTAGCACTTGAGAGCCGTGGTTGGTGCTGTATCGGGCGTGTGGCATAGTTGTCACCGAGTCTGCGCTTTGTCACAAAATATTAAATAGTTAGCGTTGCTTACACTTTTATTGTTAAAATACATTCAAACATGGATAAATCTATATCAGACACGGAAATAGACTGCACTACCACTCCTCACCTAAATATGAGGACTAGATTCAAGCGACGAAGAAATGATGAACACAGTTCTGAATTCTCCATATTAAGAACAGAAATGCAAAATATGTTTACTAGTTTGATGGACGCCCAGGCACGAGAATTCGAAAAAAACGCGACTGTTTTGCGGAGTATCCAGCAAACAAACAATAACATTGAAAGCTCCGTTGCCTTCTTGACATCACAAAATGAAGAGTTTAAGAGGAAAATTGAGACATTAGAAGAAAAATCCAGAGAAGATAAAAAATATATTGCAGTATTAGAAGAAAAATTAGAAATTATGCAGCAAGATAATAGAAAAACAAATTTTGAGATAAAAAACGTACCTAAACAGCAAAATGAAACTAAGGAGGACCTCATTTCTATGGCTATGCATTTATCCAACTCGGTGGGATGCAAAATCGAGAGATCGGCCATCCGCGACATCTACAGGGTTCGAGCAAAACGAGATTCTAATGTGAAAAATACACCAATTATAGTTGAGACCAACTCGACCCTTATTAAAAATGATGTTCTCAGGTCCTGCAAAGCTCACAATATCAAACAAAAAACAAAGTTGTCAGCTAAACACATGGGCTTGCGTACCCAAGAGGACACGCCGATCTTCGTATCCGAACAGCTTACCCCTAAGGCAGCCCGCCTTCACTTTCTGGCCCGAGACTTGGTAAAGTCAAAAAATTATAAATACTGCTGGACTGCATACGGGCGCGTGTACCTGAGAAAGGAAGATAACTCTCCAGTTATACTGGTAAATAGCGAGGCACAGGTCCAACAACTTATAAATAATAATAAGTGACTAAATTTAGGTACTTTATTTTTGCGTTGTTTGCACTTCTTGCTTATGTTTTCATTCAAATCTTTTTTATTATTATTGTTAACTATCTTTCGGAGTCTCCATATAGGATCCTACATGATCATAAAAACAAACACTCGTGATTATAATCATATAAAAAAGGTCACAACTAAATATACATTATGTTATAATAATTCACATAATAAAACTACAAAACTACTTACTTACTCTGGTAACACAGTTTCTGTAAAAAAAGTTAATCCTCAAATACTGAATTTTTATTATTACTTACTGATTGCTACATACGTTAATAATTCTACAATCACAATACATCTAATATTTACAATGATACGCTCTAAACTAAATATAACTACTTTAAATAAGTATAGAATAAAAAATAAAATATATTACAAAGAACTAAAAAACAGTAAACCTTCATATATAACAAGAACAAACTGTGTAAATGGTATATACATAAATAAAAAAACTTTTCTAATGATTATAATACTAAACTATAAATACCTAAACTGTGTAATATTAATGCTGAAAGTACACATTACGTTTTATTGTTCCACTAATGAAATATATAATTTTAACAGACATTCATTCACAGTTGACAAGACTGTTCTATCTCATTACTCATCACGCACTACTTTTTCACAAGTATATCAATATGGATGACACAGTCCAAGCTATTACCGAAATGGACAATTTTAATATAGCAGGATCAGTAGCATGCGACCCTGTAGAGTTAACTAATTATTACCAAGTGAACAAAACTGATTTTACTGTGATCGCGCAAAACATTAGAAGCATATATCATAATTTTGATGATTTTATAACCAATATGTCCACACTTAAATTTCAACCTGATATTATAGTACTAACTGAATGTCATCTTAACTCCAATAAACCAATACCCCAATTAAACAACTACTGTAGCATGGCTTCTATCAACCATATAAATCAGTGTGATGGCGTAGTCATTTACGCAAAACGATCATTACAACCAAAAATGAAAGAAGTAAAATTAACTCACGCGTCATGTCTTCAAGTAGATATATTAAATCACACCATACTCGGTATTTATCGTTCACCGTCAAATTCTAATCCAGATAATTTTATAAATTCACTTAGTAATCACTTAAATAACATAAATTCATCACAAAATATTATTATAGCGGGTGATATTAATATAAATATATTACCAAACCAAAACGAACTACTACATGAAATAACCCATAGAATGTCATACCTGAATATGCTGTCATCCCATGGAATATTACCTGGACATAACTTTGCTACTAGAGGAACTAGATGCTTAGATCACTATATGCTAAAACTACATCGAAAAAAACATATAGCTTTCATAGCTATTTTACACACTACTATAACTGACCATTACACTACGTTTTTATCTATTGCTAAAATTAAAGAAAATAATCCTACATCCAAAACAAAAACAAAAACTAATTTTGAAAACGCTTTGAAACATTTAGAAACGAAAAACCTTACTGCATTACTTTTACACAATGACCCCAATTTCATAACTCTTACCATGATAAATGGAATTACAGAATCAATAAAAGAAGCCTCCACTACTATTCAAATCCCCAAAAGTCAGCGAACTGTGAAACCCTGGATGACTAAAGGAATTCTAAAGTGCATTAATAATCGTAACAAATTACAAAAGCAGCTGCGTGTTGATCCAGAAAATGTAGTTAAAAAAATTACATATACAAGATATAGAAATTTCTGTAATAAATTGATTAAAAAATTAAAAAGAGACTATGAAAGAAACTTAATAAATAGTACAATCAAAAATAATAAACAACTCTGGAAAAACATTAAATTGCTAACCTATAATAATAAAAATAAAAACTCTAATTCTGAATTGATTGACCTAAAACCAACCCCCCTCGAATCTGCGGACTACATAAATAAGTACTTTTCAAATATTGGCAGTCAACTTGCAAACGATATCCAAACTAATATACCTAAAGATAATATACAAAAATATATACAAAATTTACCCAGTGAACCCCAATCCTTCGTTCTTTTAGAGACAGACTGTGAGGAGGTTGGAAATATAATTAAAAATCTAAAACCAGACAGTGCCCCTGGTTGGGACAATATTCCAACTAGGTTTATTCAATTCATAAAAGATGAGATCACGCCTATTATAGTACATCTTGCTAACCTATGCTTTCAAAAAGGTATATTTCCATCCCTACTGAAGGAATCTATTATTACCCCTATACACAAGGGTGGGAGCGGAGCGGACTTAAGTAATTACAGACCCATATCAGTTCTCACAGTTACAGCGAAAATATTAGAAAAACTTTTAAACTCTAGGCTAATAAATTATTTTAAAAAATACAATATACTTTCCGATTCTCAATTTGGCTTCCGAAATGCAATTTCTACAGAAGATGCTGTAACATGTTTAACCTCTACTATAATCACAAACTTAGATAACGGTACAAAATGTCTATCCTGCTTTATAGATCTTAAAAAAGCTTTTGATACCGTCTCCGTTCCCATCCTTTTGTCTAAGCTAGAAAGAGTTGGAATTAGAGATAAACAATTATCTATTTTCAAAGACTACCTCACAGGGCGGACACAGAGCGTAAAACTTGATGGTACCACAAGTAGTGGTATCAATGTCAATTATGGTGTCCCGCAGGGAAGCGTCCTCGGACCAACCCTCTTTCTTATATATATCAATGATTTATGCAACCTAAAACTTAAAAACGCAAAGATATTAGCTTACGCGGATGACACGGCCATAGTCTTTACTGGAGCGGACTGGAACGATGCTCGCGATAATGCTGAAAACGGTATGGCCAGCCTAGCTGAATGGCTTAAAAACAACTTACTTACAATAAACACGGAAAAAACTAACTACATATGCTATAGTATTTATAAAAATTCACAGCCCGCGCCAAACTTTAATATAAAAATACACTCATGTGGTAGAACTCCAAATTGTTATTGTAACTGCCCCTCAATCAGCAAAGTAACCCAAACCAAATATCTGGGTGTAGTTGTAGATGAGAGGTTATCCTGGTACCCTCAAGTCGAACTAATAACTACCAGAATCCGTAAATTCGTATGGATGTTCAAGACCTTGCGCCATATTGTTCCTAATAAAATCTTAAATAATATCTACATCTCATTGGTTCAATCAATCATCTCTTACTGCATCTCGGTCTGGGGCGGTGCTATGAAAACTCGTTTCCTAGAAGTAGAAAGAGCACAAAGACTGCTACTAAAAGTTATGTATTTTAAAAAGAGAACCTTTCCTACCTCTGAGCTATATTTGACATGCAAACTATTATCTGTACGGAAACTATATATACTAAACATCTTGCTAAAAAAACATAAAAGCTTACCTTATAACTCGGAGATTGCAGGGAGAAGAAGAGGGCACGTTGTTGCTATTGTTCCACATATAAAAAAGAAATTTGCAGAAGTGCAATTAGAATATCGTTCGGCCTCTATATATAATAAAGTTAATAAATCACTATTTTTATATGATAAATCTTGCAAAGAGTGTAAAAAAATGTTGATTACCTGGTTAACAAATCTATCATATGATGACCTGGAGACTCTAATTAGTTCTTAGGCTTAGCTTAATAAAAACTTTAATCATTTTAAAGTATACCTAATGTAATAATAGATTATACCATACTGGTAACATTGCTTTTTGTAACTTAGCGATAAGAAGAGCGGAGGGTCCTGGCACAAGCATCCATATTGCTTAAAAGGAACCTCCAGCAATAATATATCTAAATGTAAATTTTGTTACCCAATAAAGAATTTTGATTTTGATTTTTGATTTTGACATAACATGAAAACGGCTTGACCGATTTGGCTGATTTTTTTTTTAGAATATTCCTTGAAGTACGAGGATGGTTCTTACGGAGAGAAAAATTTTAAAATTCCCACGGGAAAGCGGGATACACGCAAACGAAGTTGCGCGGGTTTCGCTAGTTTTGAATAATTGAAATGTATCTATACGGGACAACACACATTCTACAACGGCGACCTCAGTTTGACAATAAGCGATAAAGCTTATTGACGTCCCGGGGGAGAAACTACAGCTGTCTTGGAACTCACAACAAATTTAATCAAAAAGAAGTTAGATGGAGTAGAGTGGAGTGAGTGGAGGTACTGAATGGTCTTCCCTCTCAAGTGAATGTATAATACCCATCATTAGCAGTATTTGGCAGAGTAAGTGTTAAGCTGCTTAACTTGAGGGAAACTTTACCTGCTATGTCCATCATCTCTTTCCACCTTCAAGACAATTTTTTCTGGAATATTCTCCTCTTCCTTCGTCAACTCGTTACTAGCAGAACAGATATATGTACCACTATCATTGCTAGTCGCATTGTGTATCACTAAAACCCCATGTTTGGACTCAATCTGACGTCGTTGGTTCTGCAAAAAATAAGTTTTTTATCATTGTCATATTTCCATCACTGGAATATAACGACTCATCGAAATATAATCGACAATATTTCGGATTAATAACCTACTTTTTTTATTTTCAACACTGAGACATTACTAACATCTCTCGACAACATTTGAGTCCAAAATCTTTAGAACACTGATCTTGAGATCTTGAGAACCCATCCAAATAGATTTTAAAGAAGGTAGATTGTAAGTGGAAATAAATAATTTGACAAGCGCACGGCGGCGCCATCTAGCTACTTGGGTTTTTGTTAAAAAAAAAACTCTCGAAATACCAGAAACAAACATTACAAGTCTTATCAGATCGAAGTCGTTCGGTTGTATCTAATTAGAAGAGTATTAGAAGGTATAAAAATTAAAATTAATGTATTAAATGTAAGCTCTATACAAGTTGGAGACTCTTACACCACGCCATCTAGTCACAAACTAGATTATACTTCTGTATTGGCGTCGCAGAGATTTAACAAATCTCTGTTTGGTGTAGTTTAACTCCCTCCCTATGTCGTGTTATGCCAGCCTCACCTTTTTCGGCGGCTCTACAGCACTAAAGGTTCTGCATAATATGAGTTTTATATAATTTATCACGAGCGTTTTTACTCTAATCCATACTATATAATAGTATGGATCTATTAAATAGTATGGTCTACTCAAACTTAAACCTTAGACTGTTGAAACAATTGAAACGCCAAGTCCTTATTTTTTAGTCTCCTCTAATCATTAGAAGAGTAACATTTTTTTTAATTCTTACCTTTGTCTCCTTCCACCATTGTATAATAGCTGGTGGTTCTGAAGGAGGTTCTTTACAATGCAGTGCGACTGTATTATGAGGTGGTACGTTCACCACTCGCTTTTTATGTGAATCCTTGTTGAGATTCAGACTAGCGACTGTCAATCGAGCAGGAACTGACGCTAGGCTGATTGCTGCATACCATACGACACACTGCAAAGAGTAAATGTTTCCATGTCATCATCATCATCAACTACTCCATAATTGGGATACGGATCACTTTTCAAATGAATAGATTTTAGTAGAACAAATCAAACTCTGCGGTACTGCTCTACTTAGGGTCCTTACACCTTCACCTTACAGAAGATCGTAGTAATAATATTAGTCTCGGCCATGTTGTGTTCCTACGGTGAGATTGATTGATGAGTGTGATTACTGCATGCCCTGCTTGGGGAGCGGCGGCGGAGGTATGTCGACCACTTGGGGTACCCCTAGTATTGCAAGCGTCTATAGGCTACGGTGATTGCATACCATCAGGCGGACCGTTAGCTTGTTTGCCACCTTAGTAGTATTACGGTTCAGTGCTGCACAGATTATTTAGCATTTGCAACAAGGCAGCCTTATTGCTATTCATATTACCTGATAAAAAGTTGTGACTGATTCAGGTTTGACTTCCACGTCCAGTCTAGTAGATATCATGTCTTTGTCCGTAGTTCCATTCATGTTGATCCATGTTGCATCAGGGCGGTCTGCTGGTCGCCATCTCCAAGCTAGTCTCTCACCAGGCACGTTCACTTTACAGACGAAGGTCACGTTGTCACCCACAGGAGCTGTCACTGACTCTGGGTATTTTATGAACTTCATCGCGATTTCTGTAAAGAAACACATGATATTTTAATATACTATTTTAAGAAGTAATAAGTAAGAATAATTTTCTTAATGATACTGTAGTTGATCTTCAACTAAAAGTTTAGCTTACAGAAGACGAATCCAATCCAAATAACTTATATTTAGTTAAATTGTGACTACTCAAAGGTTCTACCTGCACGTTTTATTATCAGAGTTAAAGGATACTTGGCAGACAAAACTATGTTGTTTGACTTTTTCTCCACCAACCAACTGGAATGCACAACTGATTATGTGGCAGATCAGGTGCTTTCTCCAAATCAAAGTGCCATTAAACTAAGTCATCCAAAACCACTTCTTACTTGATCGATTAGAATTATCATTTTCATAAAAAATCTGATATAATATTTGCTATATTATATAATTTTCGAAGTAGTTGTGCCTTAAAAATGATTTGGTGGAAGCATTTCTGACTGCACAATCTAATTTAATTTTTTATATCATATGTTCGCGTATATGGAATGAATTGCTGTGAGAAATTGTCGAGATCAACTTGCAAATGTAAACTACATAGCAAGTTACTCGCAGCAGATTTCATGACGCAGCCTATAAGAAAACACCCCAAAGATGATTCACACAAACAAAACCCTTCCATTCTTATTGAGATATCTTCTATATTCGTACCAAAAGAATGTACGAATGGTTCGTCAGACCAAAATGAAATAATAAAACCAATCGCGTCCTTGATACCTCGCTAACACATTTTGATCACATATGACGCACTCCTTGCCGTGAGGCTGTATATATTGATACCGTAATTCAATTTAAATCCTATAACAATGGTAATAAAGCTGAATCTATGTTATCCAATGTTAATTGAGATGTGCCGTTTTCTTCTTTTTTTATTTTAAGCGATATAAATTATATGATTACTGAACTGACAGTCAATGGCCGTTTCGGCGCGGAGGGTTAAAAATTTATTCGGCATGACTCAACAGGATCTCTCAAGACACCACTTGGGAGATCACAGCCCGAAACACATTACTTTGAAGAATTTCTTTATCAAATAAAATATATAATAATCAATTGCCAAGATCAATCCGTACTTCGGAGGACACGTTAAAAAAGCCGTCGTCGCGTCGTCGGTTTCGGTTCTTGGTAATGGATAACAAATTGACAATCTTTCAGCCGGCTTGAATACACTGGCTTCTGCCAATCCGTATTGGAGCAGCGTGGCAGAGTACGCATAAGTATTTAAAAACTGATTTTTAAATGGAGTTTGCTTCTTCGTTCCATCAGATCTTCACAACCCCGATTGGAAAGCAGACTAAACAAAGCGACAGAGAAATAAGAACCAAATCTTTTGTTTATAATAATATTAGTGTAATAATGTCGTTAATTTAGATTTATCTTGTAACATTGTAATAACATTTAGGTATAAATGTCAAACGCATTGTAACTTCTAGATAATTTTTAATTGATGATGTTTGAGACGTATTTAAGTGCAAAGTTATCGAAGGTCAGTGGGACTCGTAATCGAAACTTGATTACTAACATGAATGAAATTAAATACACTTTATATTATGTAATGGTTATAATAGATTTCGTAATTGCAAGGTTTAAAGACCTTTGAATATTTTTTTATACAAATTATGAATAAAATAAATTCGAATCTTTTTGAACGTTTGATACTTTCCTTCCTCTAATTCTTTTTCTTAAAAACAGTAAATACAAAAATTTACAAACTTAATCATTTGTAGAAAGCTAGTTTGAACATTATGCCCTTTGCGTCAATAAAATTGCAATTCCCAACAGGGTTTTATAATGTTGTTATTTTTGCTTAATCTTACGGCAATATAGGTACCGTACAAGAACATACATACCTAGTACCTATACCTACTATGATACAATATAGTTATAGAGTATTTTTTAAGTCCAATGGTTGCTGCTGTTAGCCTTATAAATAATTCTATTTAAAGTTACGCGAAATGACACTACTCAGTTACCAATTGTGTAAGCTATAAAGAGAATCAGACAAAGCCACTTAATGGCATCCAATAACCAAATCCAGGCCTTGTCTACTAAAGCCTACATTTTGAACATTTAGGGCGAGCAGACACGGTGCTATTGCCGCGGCGATCGGCGTTAAAGCGATTAGAAGTCGCTTTTAGAAGCTTAATGCGTTTGGTCACTGCATTTGGCTAAAAGCTACTAAATCGTCTGCTTAGAAACTTATTGTAGAGTTCTTAATGTGTCGTTGAACAAGACAACAACAAGTTTCTTGTGGCTATAATAGATTTCGTAATTGAATGGTTTAAAGTTAGAACTACACTTTCGTTCGTGTCGTGTCCCACCGGTGGGTCTCATGTTACACTGGCGGGACACAATGTTTAAGTATTTTATATATAACTAGCTGACCCGTGCCCACTTCGTTGGGCATAATGTTAATAATCCTTTTTTAGTACAGGCGTTCGTAAGAAACGCTTTCATTCGACCGTTTTTTCTCCGATTCACTTTGCAAAACCGACTACCACATAAAAGCCTTTTTATTTTTCGTTTTTTTTATATAACCTATGACACTCAGCAATAATTTGGCTTTCTATTGGTGAAAGAAATTTAAAATCGGTTCAGTAGATCCCGAGATTACCCCTTACAATTTAACAAATATACAAACACACAAACTTTACTTCTTTATAATATTAGTATAGACTAGTAAAACCCGCGCAACTTTGTTTGCGTGTATTTATTTATGCACAGTAGCGCCATCTATATCAGACTTGATGAAATCTTAGGGGAATCGCGTATTTTTCGAGATAAAAAGTAACCCTATGTGGTAGTCCAAGATATCAGCTACCTACATACCAAATATCATAAATATTGGCCTAGCCATTTATTGAGCGTCAAGTAACAAACATACACATAAGTTTCGCCTTTATAATATTAGTAGGACATTGAAAGATATTTATTAACAATTTTTTTTTTCACAAAGGTTACATGAAATTCTTAGAAAAAATTGCGTGGCAATAAGGCACCTTGTAGTACCTATATACATTTATTGGAACATTGTCTTTATACGTTATTTCTTTGGAGGTAAAAATATTTTTTATTATATTATGTATTCTATTGTTCAGTTCTTGGATGGGAAAAACATAAGATTTATAAACAAATATTTATTAGAAAAGGAACATATTTAATGATTTCTATTTTATTACCTGCTGGAAAGTAAAAATAAGCCAAGGATTAACTAAAACCTGTTTTGTCACTGTCATTCTTGATGAGATTTAAATGAAGCGCGAAAGTAATGAAACTAGTTTTAGTTAAGCCTAACGTGATCTTTATTTTATTAACAAGGGGATGTGTGTCTAGCTAGTTTGGTGTTAGTATAACTATTTACATGATCTGCTACATAACGAACAAAATTACTTTGAAATCAAATACCTGCTCCTATTCCCACACAAGTAAATGTTAAATAGACCGTCGTCCAAACCTCGTTTTTCGTACACTTTAGCATTCTTGATATTATTAGTATTTGTACTTAGTTGATGTATCTACAGTACATATTTAAATATATATAGTAATGTCGTCTTCTACTTTTACCAAAGTGAAACAAGAAACCTTTCACGTATAAAAACCACTCAAATTGATACACAGCTGAAGATAATATTAATGTTAATTTTTTTTCAGTAAGCTTAAATGTATTGCTGTAATGCATATTTTTTTTATGTCACAAAGTTAACAAACAAGCATACGGCCCGCCTGATAGTAAGCATCACCGTAGCTTATAGACGTTTGCAATACTCACGCGTTGCCAACCCTCCCAACCCCCCAAGAGGAGCTCTGAAGACCTTACTCACCGTAGTAGGAACACAACATGGCCGAGACCAATGCTATTTGGCAACGATCTTCTGTAAGGTGGAGGTCCTTCCCCAGACGGGCTGCTCGAATTTGGGCGGATTATCCGCTGTGCCCTACCTCTCTTTTGGAATCTTCCGTCTTGATCGAATATACGTCTCAAATAGTAATAGATACGAAAAACGAAGCTAGACGACAGTCTAACTTAACTCTAAAATATTCGAGCAGCTATTTTGAATCGTTAATTCATAGTTTATAAGATCATAAAGACTATAAAATTTGCATGAATTTTTTAACTACCTCTCATCGTTCGCAGAACTACTTCTATTTCGTCCGTAATTTTGTAAACACCTATATATAATTATTGTAGATACAAAATGGAGAAATATCTAGTTTCTAGGCTGAGTTTAACATAATTATACTTTAACTTGGTCTAATTTATTTTATCCTTTTAGTAAATAATAAAGATTTTCAATAACAATATTTAACATATAAATAATTATGACTTTTGATAAATTATAACTTCCGTGAAAATTAAATAATAGTTAGTTTAGAAGCAACAACTAACAATTCTAATTTGATTTTTTTTATTTATTGTCTCAATAGACTTAATTAAATGTGCATACACGCCTAGGATGCTGTTGGTGTAATAATCATAAATTATCATCATAGTGACTAATATTATAAATGACAAAGTGAGTTTGTTTGTTTTTCCTTCACGGCTTGACTGAGCAGCCGATCATTATGAAAATTTGTATACATATTGTCAGGGATACAGAGCGCCCAACATAGGCTTATTTTTACAGCTAGTATTTAATAAGTTAAGAAAATATGTATCATTTTTACCTAGTAAGTATCTGTTGTGTTGCCTAATAAATTAATTATTAACATTGGTTGATTAATTAAACTACAAGTCAAATTTACCACCATCCAAAAAGCTTGACAAAATATTCATTTTCACGCATCGAAATAATATTACTACGTAGTAATATTATTTCGACGATTTTCACGCTATTTAACGAAGCTATTTCAAAATGTTATTTTTTAATATCGGTGACATGGTTTGGTTGAACGTCAACTCAATAACGTTTACGAAGTTTACTACGAATAATAAAATTATGAAAAACCGGTGTTTGTAATACTTTTTCTTTACTTTTTTCGTCAATGTAAGTTTTGCTCATTTTTTTTTCTCCTTTCATTATTCAAGGCCAGAAAAGAATGCAAAAAAGTATTACATGATATATTTTCTCTATTATAAATTATTGTAAGTACTGGCCACAGTCTGTAATTTCAGACAATTGTTTTTTTTTTAAATAAAATTTTGTGTTTGTGGCCAGTACGTACTCGCGATAAAAAATACAATATGAGAAATCACAATCTTTTTTCGTGTTTTATTCCAGTTCGTATTTTAAAAAATACAAACGAAACAGAAACTCATTATAAGTACAGATGTACAAGGATGGTTATGAACGTGAGTGACGTTTGTAGGAGAGCGTGACTGTGGCATATTTTCATACATTTTGTCAAAGGTGAACTGTCAAAAAGTGACATACGGGGAGTGTAGTTCCAATATCGGCCACGTTCATAAAGACCTTTGTAGCACTTTATAGTGATTGTGAACTTTTGCTTTGTCTATATTTTTAATCCCACTAATATTAATAAGACCGAAAGTTTGTTAGTAGCTATGTTTGTTACTTCTTCACGCACAAATGGCTGAGCCAATTTTTATGATATTTGGTATGCAGGTAGCTGATACATTGGATTAAGGGGATCTCAGAAAAATTCGTCCGTTTTCATGTTCTATAAAGTACCCCTTAATGTTACGTAAAAAATATCAATTAAATATGTGTTGTAGATTGGTTTCAGATTATTAATGTGACTGTAAGATAAATAGATAAAACTTTCTAAATAAAGAGAAATAATTATTTAACTAGACCCCTTTTCGCGTACAAAAATCGCATAGGATTCCTAATTTTACTACTTACAGTAGTGAAACATTTTTATATTGGTTAAGAATCATGTACTTAATAATTTGACAGAAGAGTTTTTTGATTATGTGCAGTATTTTATTAGAAAATCGTAGAAATATAATTCCTGGTTCGCGGGTATGTGCGCGGGCGACGGGCGGCAGACGGCCAGAGGCCTTTGTACGGTGAACCTGTGTCGGTCGCGATCGCTCGCTGCTCCCGCTTACGCGCGAATTTATTTAATCTTTTTCATTGGAATATCTGTTGTTTATCTAGTTTAGTTTTTTGTTTTTTATTATTTAGTGTTAGTGCGGAAAATAACAGTGACAGGACACATTTTTAGTGATAATTATTGATTAAAATAAGCGCAAAGACGTATTTTAGGTTATTCGTGACAGGACACTTCATTAGTTTTATTTATCGTGTGTCAGTGTGCATTGTACGTTATATATAAAATTATCATCATGCCTAAGGTATCAAAATCAAAGAGAGTTCGTCAAAACCATTGGGCAACATACTTGAAAGATAGCCGGTGAGTACCTAGTCAATAAAAATATTATTTCTAATTATAACTAACGTTTGACTTTTCGGTCAATGTGTCCACAAAAGCAGTACACTAATTTGCTTCTTCAAAGCCAGTGCTAAATGGCGCACCCGGAGTACGCCAGGTTTTCGAACATGACTCACCAAGTTCGATTCCGCACAGTCGCCATTTTTTTTTCTTCTTTTTATTTTATAATATTTTTAATTATCATTATTATTCACTTTAATGTTAATCACATTTTTTTTTCAGGAAACCGCGCAGGTTTGAGCATGATAACCAAAGCGAAAATTCAGATCAAAACTCGGTGCTCCGGGTTGATCCTGTTGCTAAGTAAGTAAAATACCTAGACTCCTCACTGATTAGAGCCCACCTTCATTTTCTGCATTTATTATTCAAATATTTTTTTTTCTTTCAGAAAGCAATTAGGTCGTTCCGCATTAGTTGAAATTCATCAAAACTCCAAAAATGAACTACAAAATTTGGATATTCCAGTTGGACCCTTGAAGTTTTGTGTAGATCCCGTTTCGAGGTAAGTGAGAAAATAGTACATGTCGTTTAATTTTTCAATTACTTCATTACAATTTTTTTGTATCATTATTTTATCACCACTTCGAAATTGAATTATAGACTAGGAGCCCATGTCTTTTTTTTTTCAACCGTTCCTTGTTTGTTACTATTACAAAAAGTAATAATTTACAGTAAATTATACGACCTGATAGGTAATGACGCAAAATGACTGGTAGGAAGTTATATTTATGAAACTAAATAATATTTTTTTGACTTTCAGGAGTTTTAGGAAAGAAAAATATGTTAAACTGTTGTAATACAGTTGCTTTTTAATGAAATTTTATGTTGCTTTTCAGAGATATTTACCAAGAACTGCGAGTGCAACCAAATGAAATTGTTATCAACATGGTTAACACAGAAGAATCTGACAATCAGGATGAGGTGCTTATTCAGTTATATAGGAAATCACTTAAATCCCGGTCTACTCAGTTCTTTTTTCATCGGTATTGGTTTATTTACTTCAGAAAAAATGATTTTTATTTTATTTTTCTGTTTTAGTTACTGATAACTACTGAAGAAGAAAAGAATATTGAAGAAAAATACATTGGAAGGAGAATCGTAAATGTATCTCACTTTACAAATAAATTGCTTGAATTATGTAACCACGGTCCTTTGGGATGCTCAGCAAATGAGATTATATTAACAGGCGAAAAACAAAATGGTCTTATGTCAAAATTTTCATTTAGATGTAAAATGTGTAATACAGATTTTATTATAAATAATGACAACTGCGAAGACAATAGTTTAAACTTAAATGCCTGTGCAGTTGCGGGTACTGTAGCTACAGGTTGCGGTCGTTCGCAAATGGAAGAATTTTTTTCGGCTATGGATATGCCTTCCTTAACCGAACATGTTTATGACCTAAATCATGAATTAATAGGCAAACATTGGGAGAAAGTATTAATTCAAAATATGAAAGAAGCTGGACAACGTGAAAAAGAAATAGCTACAGCAGAGGGAAAAGTAACCGAAGATGGTTACGGGGACGTAGATGTCATAGTTGACGGGTGTTGGAGCAAAAGATCCTATAAAAAAAATTATTCGGCTCTTTCTGGTGCTGCTGCCATTATTGGTAAAAATACCGGTGAGATTTTATATATAGGCATAAAAAATAAATTTTGTCAAGTCTGTGCAACAACATCAACAGATCAAGAGCCTAAAGAGCACATTTGCTTTAAAAATTATAGTGGGCCATCTACAGCAATGGAGAGTACGATTCTTGTAGAAGGTTTCAAAAAATCTATTGAACAACATGGCCTTATATATGGCAGATTGATTTCTGACGGGGACGCAAGCACATACTCAAAAATTTTAGAAGCGCGGCCTTACCAAAATAAAACCGTCGAAAAAATAGAATGCCGAAATCACCTCTTACGCAACTTATGCAACAAGCTGCAAGCACTATCAACAGAAACAAAATATCTGTTAAAGCATCGTAAATCCGTAACAAAGAAGGCGATTTTGGCAATCCGTTGCAGTATAGTAAAGGCAATTAAGCAGCATAAAAATAATTCTGATGTCGAAATCCTTTTTGACGATATTTTACGGTGCCATACGCATGCATTCGGTGACCACGCTAAATGCAAGGCATATTTTTGCACTAAAGTTGGAGAGGTGGACAAAAATAAAGTGTCAGATGGCTTTTTCACAAGTGCTCTGTGGCAGCGCATAAATTTCATTGTGCAAAGCGTAGCTGCGCATTCACGGAGCTTAATCCATGACGTTGACAGTAACCGCGTCGAAAATTTTCACAGTGTTGTCGCGAAGTATGTTGGGGGGAAAAGAATAAATTTTTCCAAAAAGAATTCTTATTCATTACGAGTCCATGCGGCGGCAGTAGCTTTTAATGCAAAAAAGACAATATCAAGGCTTTACAAATCGATAAATGGTGGTAAGAGTCCTACAGGAAAACTACAAAAATTCGAAGAGAAGAGAATTAAGAAAAACGATTACAACAAAATTAAAAAAAGGCAAAAACCAAGAAAGCGTTTATTTCAAGCTTCAGGATCAGGAAAAACAGACAAAGAGTATGGAGAAGGGTGCATCAAACCGGACATGGACGAGGAAACTTATAATAAAGTTAAAGAAGCTTTTTTAAATAATTTGAAGAAAACAGATGAAGAAATGGACAAAATACAAAAAAACACAATACTCCAAAGCGACAGTGGTGAGTGGCTCGAGCTTCGACGCTCTCTACTTACCGCCTCAAACTTCGGAAAAATTATAAAGCGAAGACCAATTACAAGTTGCGTAAATACCGTGAAAGAATTTTTGTATAAAGGAAATTTGGATCACGTGGCATCGATCAAACATGGCCGAGAAAATGAAAGAAAGGCCATCATTCAACTGAGCGCTCAACTAAATCAAGAAATCGAAAGATGTGGCCTTTTCATCGACAGGAATCTTCCTTTCCTTGGTGCCACACCCGATGGGCTGTGTGGTGACGACTCAGTTGTGGAAGTCAAGTGCCCAATAACGGCTTATAAAATGGGACTAAACGAAGCAATTAAACAAAAAAAAGTTACTTTTTGGAAAACTAATAAAAACGGCGAAATAGAAGTCAACAAAACTCATAATTGGTTCTACCAGATCCAAGGCCAATTACATATAACACAACGAAAAAATTGTATATTTGCTGTTTGGGCTAATGAAAACGAATGTTTGAGAGTTGAGATTGTCGAAAGAGATGATAATTTTTGGAAACAAAAAATGGAAGAAAAGTTGACGGCTTTTTACATGGACCGCCTGCTTCCAGAGTTGGTTGACCCTCGCCATCCACGGAATTTGCAAATACGAGATCCGGACTACATAAAAAAAGAAGAGAAAAAACAAAAAACAAAAATGGCTAACGAAAAGTCTAATAAATAATTGATTTTGTTTAATATTATACAATTATTTTGCCATAAAGATCTCATAAATGTTATATAATAATCTTAAACAAATAATTTATTATTTACTAGCTGTTACCCGCGGCTCTGTCCGCGTGGTCAAGGAAAAATGTAAAAAAAAAATCCCATGGGAATCTCTTTATCCCGTGAGAAAAAAGTAGCCTTATATCAGTATTAAATTATCCATTTTTGTAGCCATTTTTCATTTCATTAGCCATTTTTGTTTTTTTTTACAAATTAAATTATTTAATAAGTTGTTTCCATTTTTTGTCTAGATCTTAAATGTAGAAGGTAAAATTATTTTATAATCTGCAATAATATTTTAAGAGAAACCTATATAATTGATGTTTTTATGAGTAAATAAAAGATAATTGATAATATCGAATTATATTTTGTTTCATTCACACATAATATTACTTACTTAGTACCTACTGTACCTACTGGTCAAAATTAATATAATTTTAGAGCCTTCGAAATTTTAGAGAGTTCGACACGACAAGAAGAATTAAATAATAATTGTTAAGTATGTTGCATGTATGTGAGTATGACTGAGTCCACCGCCCTTGTTATCAATAAATACGTCAGTGTGAATCTTCTCTCGATGGTTTAATGATGATGATTCAACAGACGTTAAGCTCCTGGACTATATTCTATGATGATTTTAATAATCGTGTCCTAGTAGTACAAGCTTGAGCCGGTAGATGGCTAAGTTTAATGACTTTTATTATGTCCCATCGCGTGTCCTAGTAGTACAAGCTTGAGCCGGTAGATGGCTAAGTTTAATGACCTTTACGTAATACTTATCAGGTGAAGTACGGGTAGGTGGGGTGTGGGGAAGGCTAAACGCTCAAGGTCATTGAGAAGGGGGAGCGTCTTAACACAAAGGGTATTTTTTAACCGAAAAGTACGCGATTCCCGTAGGATTTGGTCAAAAGTCTGATAGTGATGTGCATAAAATTAAACGCGAGTAACACCGCGGGCAGTAGGTAGTATAATACCTATATTCTGTCTATCTGATATTTTTTTTAAGTTTTGATTTCTGCATTCTTGTTCTTTGCAATTAGCCAGTGTCATGCATGACGCTATCGAGTTGACGCCAAAATCCGTCTATCTAATATAATATTACTTACATGAAATAACATTATCAAAAGTAATAATTACCTGCGTTAATTTTAATTCCACGAATGCCAATTCCAAAATGCTTCATTGGACAGCATATTTGAGATTTTATTGTCGCCTCGGCTCGCCGCGTCCGCCTACTCGTACCCGATCATTCAAAAAAATTGTTTTCGTTTACGAAAATATTTAATTTTAAACATTTTTATAGCAAAATAATTAAATAGTTTTATTTCTTTGATATAAATCGCTCGGTTTATGTGGGTTTATAATTAAAAAATAGGACTCTATTTCTATTATTTAAAGCACAAATTTTAAATAGAGACCTTATATGAAAATTGTTATAAAAATAAGCTTTTAAAATACAAATATTTTTTTACCATTCTTAAAAATAAGCTAAAATTGTTTTTATCGTAAATAATGGATTTAAAAATTGTTTTAAAAAATATATACTTTGGATTTAAATATCAGGATTTATTTTCTGGCGTGAAATTGATCCTGATATTTCACGCCATTTTTTATCTTGGTACAATCAATCAACTAATAACCACAGAAAACTAACCAAAAACTTAATGAAGAAATACGTCGTAAATTCCTTTTTATGACACAATCAGCCTAACAAAACAAGAAGCTTATAACGTGTAGTTATGAAAAGCAAACGCGGCGGTGATAAACTGTGAAAACTATTGGATACCCGGGAAACCAGTAGAAAAAGTGTGGTGTTGAAGTAAGTTATGTTTACTAATAGTAATTTCACACAAGCCCCCGGCACGCTCACCAGCGTACACTGTCTGTATGTACCGCATTACGACTTAGGGATCCGTAAATCATTTTATAAATGAAACCATTTACAAACCCTATGAATGAACTGAAGAATAAGAGTCTACTTATATTTTACTTATATTTTCAGTACAATAAAGACATAATCGTCAATACAGTAAATAAGTATTTTTTAGTTTGGAAACAGAACTGGAGGAACGTTAGTTACTCAAAGACATAATTATCATTCGGAAAATTCGATAGTATTATATTTTAATTAGTAAGTTATTTGTTGTAAAAGAAATAAAGTTTAATTGACCCTAATTGATGTGTTCAAATCAAACGCACGCCGACCCAGAATAGTTAATTGATTTAAAGACGTGATCACTAATCTATAATACGTGGGAACGATCTGTTTTTTAATCGAAAACTATTTTGTTACTATGTTAGTCCACTTCATACTAATACATTTTACCTACCTCATAAGTTCATAAAAATTATCAGTGGAATAATTTTCAAAAACAATCGATAATTTCAGGCAATAAAACTCCCTTTAAATGTCTTTTTTTACAATTTAACTTTTGTAATAAAACAGTTCTATACTACACAGGTAATATTAATTTTGTTGAATACTGAACCCAACTTCCAAAATACGTTTCTCTATTTAAAAACCCAAGTGCATGTGTGCGCAGCTACCTGCCGTATCCGGGAGCTACCCGTCACGCCTGTTACCATTCCAAAATAAAGAAAAAAGAACTCAAGGGATTTATCACTTAACACTACATTCATCGCTCTTTACATTAGGCCCGACACGCGGCGAGTCGTTATCTCCTCGGCAATGGAATGTGAAGCTAACGAGAGATAGTTATCTGAAAAGGCCGTGTCCAATGTAAAGGACGGGTCCCATCAATTTGTCCGGGATTAAAAAAGTGGATAATTGCGTAGGCGATTATATTTAATGAGTAAACATAACGTGTAACTGGTTTTGAAACTCGGCATAACAGTCTGCTGGTGTCAGATGACGTTGAATTATTCAAATGTTACACAGTAATTTTGTGATTTATTTGAAAATATAGAAAAAAAATTGACGTGGAAATAGTTTTTTACAGACAAATAATTACATAATCATTTTTATTACATCAGTAATAATATTCAATATATTGAGTTCTAGAGCAATTTCAAAATCAAAAAGATATCAAAAACTCAGCGTGTGTCGTTCGTGGTACACAAGCCACGATGTTGGATTTCTGCGAAGATCTTTTCGACAATACAAACAACACAAAATTAACATAAAATAAAAAGTTTTTAATAAATCTGATAGAAAATATTATTTATATTTTATATTTTTCGAACTCCATATAATATGATATGCGAATCGTATAAAATATTGTATTGTATTAAATAAGAGGCAGGTGCGTTGCATATAATCTAGGATTAAGTCGGTTGAACTCCCTAAGGCCCTTTAAGCTCAAAGACAGGCACCTGTGTGAATGCGGGCTACCATTGTGTATGTATTTGCAACCTTATGTAGCAATCTCATGTGTTAACAATCTTTGAAGAAATAAAACTGTATTCCATTCCACTATGCTTGGCTAAAAAATCGTTTTATTAAAACATAAATCGATATAAAATTACTGTCCTCTTCCTGTTGCTGGGCAAAAGACTTTTTACGGGGGATGAAACAGTTTAAACTAATAACAAATAAGTAATATATTTTCGTAGATTTTAAAGTACTATTTTATAATCACTAATATGATAAACGAGACATCAAGCAAAAACGACGTGTAATATAATATTTATTCCTAGGAAATTCTGCGGATGTCTACTAGTTTTTATATAAACCGAAATATTTTGAATAAAAAAATATAAATCCAAAATGTTTAACAAAATGTCAATACGGATTAATTAATTTGTCAACTCGCTCAATTAAATGTCAGAAACTTGACAAATATTAAATTGTTAGCAGGTAGAGCGTTAACAAAAAGGAGTCCCTACGGGTTTTTTGCCACGAAAATACAAAGGATTTACGATTTTTTTGTATTAGAAGTCTGATAACAGCTGTATCTCTTATATTCAACATTTGGCCAATGTCTCATCTTTGAGGGTGAAGCCAAAAGAACGTATTCAGTGAGTTCTACACATAGTTTTTTATGACACAATTTGCGTTTCATAACTATGTAATTTTGTGCTCAAATTGCTCGTAATAAAAATATTCTATTGTAAGAAATATACTGTACCGACTGTAGCATCTTTGTTTACCATATTTTTTACAATTTATTAATTTATTAAATCTCAGAGATGGTTATTTAGGTACAGTTTTTTTATACACAAACACATTTTATGAATTTTATTGTACTAACTAGCTTCCGCCCGCGGCTTCGCCCGCGTGGCCTAGTGACAATTAGCATATCTTTCTTCAGAAACAAATTCCGGTCCGGCACGGCCCGGTACGGTACGGTTTCATCCGGTCCGATCAGGTCCGGTCAATCCGGTCCGGTCCGGTCCGATCGGTCCGGTCCTTATAAGGACCCTACATGACAAATTTGGCATCTCTAGACCCAGCGGTTTAGGCTGTGCGTCCCCTCTCAACTTCGTTTGCGTATATCTCGCTTTCCCGTGGGAATTTTGAAAAGTCCTTTCTTAGTACATCCCTAGACGTCGTAAGGAACCTACATGCCAAATTTGGAATCTCTAGACGCAGCGGTTTTGGCTGTGCGTTGATACACCCTCGCAACTTCGTTTGCGTATATCTCGGTTTCCCGTAGGAATTTTGAAAAATCCTTTCTTATTACACCCCTAAACGTCGTAAGGAACCTACATTCCAAATTTGGAGTCTCTAGACCCACCGGTTTGGGCTGTGCGTTGATATATAGTTAAGTCAGTCAGTCAGGACTTTGAATTTTATATATATACTAGAGAAACCCGCGCAACTTCGTTTGCGTTTATCCCGCTTTCCCGTGGGAATTTAAAAAAATCCTTTCTTATCGGTTGCCTACATCACACACCCAAATTTCAGGTCTCTACTGTCAAGAACAAACATTTTCATATGTATACATGATTATTTTTCTATTTAAATACTTCTTATTACAATCTTTGGAGTGGGCGTTTATAAAATAGGCTATCCCGACCGGTGAAGTACCACCCTTTTACAGAATATTGACGTGAAGCAGCAATGCGTTTCGTTCGGAGAGTGAAATATCCGAAATTCTTGTTTGCCACCTTTGTGGTATAAAAAAAAATTCTATCTCCTTCCTTATACTATTTCTCGCTATATATCCTGTCTTTTCCTATTATAGGTCGGCAACAGGTCAGGGACCCTAGAATCTATGTGCTCCATAGTCGACGATAATCACCTAATATCAAATGATCCATATTCCCGATCTTGTTTTCCAACCACTTCCGTAAAAAAATGTAAAAGTATATGGGTGTTTCAATACCTATAACCTCAGCCTACAACCATCCCTACAAAAACACTACGAAATAATAGAGCGAGTCGACGTAATGATATTTCCTATAAGTAAGAAAGAGACAATATCAATATGCCATTTAACCATTGACCAATTTAACTTGACCCCTGTCAAATATTATAAAATTTAATATTTAATTACTTACTGTTTATTATCGATGAATATGATTCAGTCCGCTTTATACATAGTTAGAATTTTTGCTGTTTTTCCGAGATCACAAACAGAATAAATAGTACGATGACCTACGACGACATTATGAAATCATTTGTTTGAATATTCACAATTTATAAAAATATTACATGACAAATGACATCTTCACTTTACGAATGTGTCAAAATGAATGTAATTGAAATCAAAAGCAGTAAGGAGTATGAGTATTGATATCAAATCGAAGAAAATTACCCACAAAATACATATTTTTCAAGAATTTCAATAAAATAAGAATCACGTCTTCCATCAATTCTCTTAAACAATTTTTATGCAAAATTTGAAGTAGATTGGACCAAGGAATCAAGTTGTCCCATAGTAACTTTGCACCCCTTTTTTACCCCCTTAGAGTTAGAATTTCGAAAAATCCTTTCTTATCGGACGCCTACGTCATACAAACAATCCACCCTCCAAGTTTCAGATTTTTACGATGAGCGGTTTAGGCTGTGCGTTGATTCTCAGTCAGTCAGTCAGTCAGTCAGTCAGTCAGGACAAAGCATTTTATATATATAGATAGATGAAAAAAAAACGGTCCGGTCCGGTTCGATCCGGTCCGGCACGGCCCGGTACGGTGCGGTTCCTTCCAGACCGATCAGGTCTGATACGTTCCGGTCCGGTCCGGTCCGTTCCGGTCCCGTCCGGTCCGGTCGGTCTGGACCTTATAAGGACCCAACAAGTGAAATTTGGCATCTCTAGACCCAGCGGTTTGGGCTGTGCGTCCCCTCGCAATTTCGTATGCGTATATCTCGCTTTCCCGTGGGACTTTTGAAAAATCCTTTCTTAGTACTTCCCTAGACGTCGTAAGGAACCTACGTGCCAAATTTAGAATCTCTAGACGCAGCGGTTTTGGCTTTGCGTTGATACACCCTCGCAACTTCGTTTGCGTATATCTCGGTTTCCCGTAGGAATTTTGAAAAATCCTTTCTTAGTACACCCTTAGACGTCGTAAGGAACCTACAGTCTAAATATGGAGTCTCTAGACCCACCGGTTTGGGCTGTGCGTTAATATATAGTTAAGTCAGTCAGTCAGTCAGTCAGGACTTTGAATTTTATATATATAGATGAAAAAAAACCGGTCCGGTCCGGTTCGATCCGGTTCGGCACGGCCTGGTACGGTGCGGTTCCTTCCAGATCGATCAGGTCTGATCCGTTCCGGTCCGGTCGGTCTGGATCTTATAAGGACCCTACATGATAAATTTGGCATCTCTAGACCCAGCGGTTTAGGCTGTGCGACCCCTCTCAACTTCGTTTGCGTATATCTCGCTTTCCCGTGGGAGTTTTGAAAAATCCTTTCTTAGTACATCCCTAGACGTCGTAAGGAACCTACATGCCAAATTTGGAATCTCTAGACGCAGCGGTTTTGGCTGTGCGTTGATACACCCTCGCAACTTCGTTTGCGTATATCTCGGTTTCCCGTAGGAATTTTGAAAAATCCTTTCTTAGTACACCCTTAGACGTCGTAAGGAACTTACAGTCCAAATTTGGAGTCTCTAGACGCACCGGTTTGGGCTGTGCGTTGATATATAGTTAAGTCAGTCAGTCAGGACTTTGAATTTTATATATTTAGATGAAAAAAAAACCGGTCCGGTCCGGTTCGATCCGGTCCGGCACGGCCCGGTACGGTGCGGTTCCTTCCAGACCGATCAGGTCTGATCCGTTCCGGTCCGGTCCGGTCCGTTCCGGTCCGGTCCGGTCCGGTCGGTCTGGACCTTATAAGGACCCTACATGACAAATTTGGCATCTCTAGACCCAGCGGTTTAGGCTGTGCGTCCCCTCTCAACTTCGTTTGCGTATATCTCGCTTTCCCGTGGGAATTTTGAAAAATCCTTTCTTAGTACATCCCTAGACGTCGTAAAGAACCTACATGCCAAATTTGGAATCTCTAGACGCAGCGGTTTTGGCTGTGCATTGATACACCCTCGCAACTTCGTATGCGTATATCTCGGTTTCCCGTCGGAATTTTGAAAAATCCTTTCTTAGTACACCCCTAGACGTCGTAAGGAACCTACAGTCCAAATTTGGAGTCTCTAGACCCACCGGTTTGGGCTGTGCGTTGATATATAGTTAAGTCAGTCAGTCAGGACTTTGAATTTTATATATATAGATTCTATTCTTATTCACACTAATGGTACGTGTGATTAAGAAGATACAATGACATTACTGTTCCAAGTAAAAATAATATCTTTGCTAAATCTCTAGGCTTAGCTTAGGTAACCAATCCTAATGTACTAGGAAATGGGATAGCGCTAAGTAACTAAGTAGATTATTAACGTGTATTATCATGACTTACCAGCTAAAGATGGCACAAATACAGCTAGGAACACGTGTAGTAGCAACAACGATGCCATTTTAGAGTAACTGAAACAAAGAGAAATTAAATTACATTAATTAAACGCCAAAAAAACGTAAAATAAATGCAAAAGTAACAGGTGGTAACAGCCTATTTTTTACCTTTTCACATTTTAGATGCAAAACGACCTTATTGGTGAATAAAAAGCAACATTTTTAAAGGAACCTTAACCAATTTCTGTATTGAGCGGTCAGAGCTAGCAAGACAAAATAAATAGCAGTTAATTTTATAATAGAATATGTTTATTGTCGAAGTGGTAGAAAATAGATGTTACCAAGATAGAAAACAATACACAGAAATTCAGTATTCAGTTCATACAGTAGAACTTAATCTCCATGAAATAGGATAAAATTTATTTTTAGACACAGAACGTAGAATAGTTTTTTCAATAAAATCTCTCCAGGAATCGAAAATAAAGGGATTGCGTGGGTAAAAACCACACGCGTATGGTAAGTATTTCTAGTCATAATCAGATTTCAAACATAATACCCTACATACAATTTACCCAATATTCTGTTTGCCATAGATTGCAAATTTATATAATACCTTCGGGACTCGAATTCTAAAATTTTGAGTTCAAAGGTGTAAGCGAATACTGGCTTAGTTTAGAGTTATATCCATAGATCACCTAATAAAATTGAAACAGACAAAATTTTGTAATTTTAATAAGACTATTTGAAAATATTTTTCTTGCCCCGATAATATGAACTAACCAAAGAAAAAACCTCTGAATAAACGAATTAAACTGATGTGGTTATCAAAATGAAGAATAACCCGGCAAGTGCGTATCAAGCCAAGCACAATATATAGTGCTAGCTACGCTTTGTTTACTTGCAAATGAGTGCAAGACACTATGATATTTGTCCGTTTTCATCAAATAAATTTTTATTTTATAAGTTCGTCAGCTATTATTCGGTAACTAGTACTTAACCCTAAAACTAAAAAGAGATAACTTGAGAAGAGGAGACTTTTTTGTGTTTATAGTCAGGAAATCTCACGTTATCTCAGCTTGAGAATAGGAAAATGTATGTAAATATTATTTTTTTATACAACACAGGTGGCAAGCATACGGTCGACCTGATGGTGATTATCCGCTGTGCAGGTAGGGCACAGCGGATAATTAAGTAAAATTAATTTTGAAATGTTTTTGTCAAACTGTCTGTTGTGTAGAATGACAAAGTATGGTATCGTAGTAGGTCTATGGCAAAGACCCTGGGGAGCACTTGAGATCTGAAGATGCGGCTCAATGAGAACAGTGTCTTCGAGGTTAACATTATTGATTTTGTCTGTTGACTTTCAACATAGAGTTGATCATATATTAATTCAATTTGTACAATTTGTTTAATTTCGTTCTGCTTCCATCTTAAATTATGATAATAGATTTATTGTTAAATTTCGTTTCGTTTATACATATTATCTACATTTTCCGTTCCGTTTTTGTAATTTTTTTTATAATAAAATCATCATATTTAATTATAAAATATGCTATGTACTATCCGTGGATGCTATGTATCCATGGATCACAGTTGTTAAGCCAAGCCGGTGGTGGCCTTCAGGCGGCTTGAAAAGACCTCTGCCACTCCGCATTGGGGCAGCCTGGCAGAGTACATTCTAATCCTCTTCGATTGAAGGGAGATCCGTATTCCTATGGCATGATTATGGGTTGATGTTGATATGATAACCCATTGAGTTACATCACTTAGAAATAGTTATTTTCACCTCACAAGCTCGGAAAGAATCTGTTTGTCATTCGAAATCTGAGCGCAAAAGTGCATTTTGTGCCCTAGCGTGGAAAGAATTTTTAAAATTCGAACCTTTCTATTCTATAATTTTTTATACCGCCAGTCCTCGCAGGTGGACCTTGGTCGTGGTCCACCTGCGAGGACCACGACGGCCGGACGGGCTCTGAAAATGCATTATACTTATTTCATGCCAGTGCGCCAACCTTATAGAATTAGAATAATCGAACTGGCCAGCACGACACCGCATGAAAAAAATAAACACTTATAATATCGTTGAGTTAGTATCCCATAACACAAGTTTCGAACTTACTTTGGGGCTAGCTCTATATTTATATTTATTTTCTTGCACCAAGTATTTTCCTCGCTGTAGTGAGGTGAAAAGTTGTGTGTTACGCTCGGCAGCAAAGTTATTCTGCGTCTCGTACCTTTGAAACCCTCGCTACGCTCAGGATTCTATATTTGAACCACTCGCTTCGCTCGTGGTTCAATCCTAGAATCCTTCGCTAGCTCGGGTTTCAATATAAGTACTCGCGCCAAAAAACAACTTTGCAGCCTTGCATAACAAATAACTATTGTTATGCAAGGCTGCAAAGTTGTTTTTTGGCGCGAGTACTTATATTGAAACCTGAGCGTAACGAGGGTTTCAAAGGTACGAGACGCAGAATAACTTCGCTGCCGAGCGAAACACACAACTTTTCACCTCACTACAGCGAGGAAAATGGCAAATAATATATAAAATAAGTGTTTATTTTTTTCATGCGGTGTCGTGCTGGCCAGTTCGATTATTCTAAAAATTAGTTTTTTTATTTTTTTTTATACCACACTGGTGGTAAACAAGCATACGGTCGGCCTGATGGTAAGCCGTCACTCACGCGTTGCCAACCCTCCCAACCCCCCCAAGTGGAGCTCTGGAGACCTTACTCACCGTAGGAACACAACATGGCCGAGACCAATGCTATTTGGCTACGATCTTCCGTAAGGTGGAGGTCCTTCCCCAGACGGGCTGCTCCGATTTGAGCGAATTATCCGCAGTACCCGGTAGGTGTGCGCGCCAACCTAGAGAGGTATCTCTAGGTTGGCGCACTTGCATGAAATATGTATTAATGCATTTTCAGAGGACTGGCGGTATAAAAAATTATAGAATAGAAAGGTTCGAATTTTAAAACTTCTTTCCACGCTAGGGCACAAAATGCACTTTTGCGCTCAGATTTCGAATGACAAACAGATTCTTTCCGAGCTTGTGAGGTGAAAATAAAATTTTCGTTTTTAGACGTGAATTATAACGTAATGGAAAATACTACCTTTATCATTACACATATTTACTAGAATCAATATGGTATATTTACTGTAGACTTAACACATTCGATAAAAAAGTAACTATTTAAAGTGTTACTATCTGTAATGTTATAAATAATGCTTTACTATGGAATCCTCTTTGCCAATGCTCCAGAGATATCTCAGAACGTGCTACAGCGAAACTGTTTCTTTTGTGTTAAACTGTAGACTTATGCTACACATTACCCCAACTAAAGATGAGATGGGCAGACGACATCAAAACCTTTATCCGAGACTGTTCCGTGAGAGCTCTGGACAGGGACGTGTAAACGGAGGAAGTAGGCTTTGGAAATAAAATAAATAAGTAACATAACACATAACTTCAGAGAGGTAGGGCACAGCGGATAATCCGCTCAAATCGGAGCAGCCCGTCTGGGGAAGGAGCTCCACCTTACAGAAGATCGTAGCCAAATAGCATTGGTCTCGGCCATGTTGTGTTCCTACGGTGAGTAAGGTCGCCAGAGCTCCACTTGGGGGGGTTGGGAGCGCGTGAGTGATACCCCCGGTGTTGCTTACGTCTATAGGCTACGGTGACGGCTTACCATCGGGCCGACCGTGTGCTTGTTTGCCACATGTGTGGTATAAAAAAGAAAAAAACTCTGATTGACCATTTTTAGGGGAAATAGGTGCTGTGTGTCATCAGGCTGTAGTCAAGATGAATAGGACACTTGACCAGATGGGGAAGATATGAAGGAGTAAGAAGTATTTAAAGGTAAAATCCGGTTCGCCTTCGAAGTCTTCGAACAAACATTTAGTATTTTTGTTCAGATAAGTGAAATATGATCTCAAAATAAAAATAAATAATATGAAATGAGGAAATAGAAGCTTCAACGGAGGCAATAAGCAAACTTTGAGGAGTTTCAAAAAGAAGAAATTCGATTGTACATACATTTTACTTTTTGTGCGTAAACAATTTTTACTTAGTTCGTGTTTTTAAAAAGGGGTAATTTTATATTGGTACACAAGTGATTTACGAGGCAGCCTTCGTTTATTTCGGACGTTAATTTATGGATTCACGACGGAATTAAATTATTTCTTTTCTACGGACGTGCGCTAACTTGTGTTAATGTTTTACGCGTGAAGTAACCTTTGTGACTCGTTTATCTCGTACTACCAAAACTAATGCGCGTTTTCAAAAACGTCTCCTGGCGTAGGAATAATCTTATGTCATACAAATATCATCACAGTTGTTCCAGTTAGGTTCCTACGCTAGGAGGTGTTGGTGAAAAGCATATGTGATGACCACGCCACGACAACTCTGTCTCAAAAGTGTAGCGACGAAGATGAATCGAATCCCACTCAACCGTGCCTGTATTCCGTTGTACCGTGAGTTTCGGAAAATCCTTGTATTTTTTATACACATAAACCTTTTTCTCTTTTGCTGCAACTGTATCAAAATCCGTCGAGTAGTCTAAACTCTAAAAGATCTAAATGAACAGACGGTCATTTTATACTATAAAAAGATTTTTCTGTTTATGAAAAACCTTTTGCTACACCAAAGTAACTTTAAAACCTAATTGACACTGCTCTAAAAATATCCTCTTCGCTCTTCACGTTTAGAATTTGGAACAATAAATAATTCAATTACTTAATGCATATTGCTTTAATATTAATAGCGTTATTTACTTAACTCTTCGCAGGAGCGGAGAGTTGTAAATAACCAATTCGATATCGCTATTTTGTAAATATAGTTATTATACTAACTAAATATATATTATATACTACCATCGAGTATCTGCGTATCCCTTTTGTATACTACTCGTGTTAGGTGGCAGATTTCGGTTAAAGTAATAAAAAACTACAAAACATATCGCTGCTTATAAACTAAAGTGCCACAAAACAAAAATATCGAAAATGACTTTTATTTCAAAAATGTGGTCAAAATCACCATAGTTTTTATGTTTCACGAAGACACTTGTCGAAATCGGTTTATAAATCACATATTTACGAAAACGTCTGTTTGGCATTTTGGGACATTGGTGGGTAAGTTCAGAGCAAAGCGGCCATATTTTCAGTTGCAACC
This sequence comes from Endotricha flammealis, assembly GCA_905163395.2. Taxonomy (NCBI): domain Eukaryota; kingdom Metazoa; phylum Arthropoda; class Insecta; order Lepidoptera; family Pyralidae; genus Endotricha; species Endotricha flammealis. The sequence continues at coordinate 4,408,378 of LR990866.1, forward strand.
CAAAAATTGGCGCGAGCGCATGTCTGTTTTGTGCTAAAGGGCCACATCGCGAAAAATTTACTGTAATGTGAATGAATTTTATAAGCATCAGGGCCACATTTCGGATTGCGTTTATTTCGCACATAAAAAAATGTAAGTGAACACAATTATTTTTAATACAAAAGTGCCATGTTTTGAAAAATGGCCGTGTAGCAAATAAAAATCCCTAATTATGTTGCTTTTTATTATAAGCTTAGAAATTGTTTTTGTGAAACGTCTGTTTTGCTCCAAACATTCGTTGTGTTTGGGATGTTTTCTTTAAAGACAAAATGCTTTAATTTTCAAATTTCTGTTTGGTGATGGAATTTATTTATTTTTTATGATGTTCATTAATAATTTATGATTTTTATTTATAGTTGTTAGACAACTAGCCATTCATATTTTGAAATTGATTTTTTGAAAGAAAAATTTCACCTCCTCCCCCCAGGTGGGATTCGAACCCACGACCCCTCGATATCCGGCTGAGTGCTCTAACCACGTGGTTAGAGCACTCGGGGTCGTTTCAAAATTAATTAATAATGTTATTTTGTGCAATATAATAACAGATTTACCATAATATATTATGTTGCGCATGTTAACTTGTGCAGTTTTCTTTGTAGGGGACACTTAGCTTTTAACTAGGTATATTATTATTAGTATGGCACTTTTCATAAGATCACACGCTAAAACGTGTAAGTATTTATTAACTTCGAACGTCCCTCCCGGCTTCCGCACTTCAATTCACTCTTCTCTCTTTTTTAGATCCCACACCTATGCAATCTTGTCTCTCGATTCTTGTCCTGTCTTTATCTGTCAACTTCGCCGGCATATTAATGTTATATGAATTGATTTACTTTTGCAGAATGGACAGCAGAACACGAAGAATTTTAAGCATTGTTGGGAATTGCGCCTGATGAGGTTTTAGAAGTGTTTATTTTTATTTATATCCTAATTTTTATGGTGCCAAAACACTTGTTTTGTAATAAAAGTTAATATTTTTTTTTTTTTTTTTTAATTTTTCCTAGCGAAGAAAAGAGGTTTTTTATGTTCTATTTTTTAGTTATGAGTGTGTTACTATCCAATAAGGTTGCGACTATTTTTTTTTAATAAAACATTTTATTTTTTCGACTTGTGGCCTTTTAATCAAAATATTAATATTTTTACTAGATATTTTTTATAAACTAAAGGGACTTATGTGCTGCTAGTCGTCGTTGGGTTCTAGTTAGCACAATATTAAAATAAACAAGTTATAGGAATTTAAAATACGCATCGAATGATATAAAATTACACAAAATAATTGTAAGTATGAGTACCAAAAAAGCAAAAAAAACGAAATTAAAATTTTAAAACGCTCTCCTGAAAAAACCAAAATTTCGAGTTGTGGCACTTTAGTTTATAAGCAGCGATATGTACTTTAATTTTATTATAACGCTTAAAAGTGTACAAACGTCGGATACACTCTTTTATCACAGACATTTAAATTGTGGCTTACCTATCGAAAAAAATTCACTAAAAATTAAAAAATTTGCATATTCCTTATACTGAATATGCAAGACTCTAATCTGCACTATATGCAAATATAAAAGCGTTCACACGTAGAAAACGAAAACAAATATTCAAAATTAGAACAGTTTAAAAATGGTAACGTGTACGTGCTTTCAACGAAAACAATGTTATTATATCGTTTTGCCGTTAGCGAAACGGTTATTTTGAATAAATGCATTACAATGTAAAACGTTATAGCAACTTAATGTTTTGACTAACAATTAACACCACTTTATTTACATGTGTTGGTACGTGTGTATGTAGCATACATAATTGAGTTATTTAAAGAAAAACAAGGCACAATTAAGCATGCCGCCCAGCCCAAACTCTTTTCATCTCTTTTTCCATCTATCTGCCTGTTAAAAATCGACAACAGTATAGATCCCCTTCTTCTGGTGTCTCGTGATCACTTACCATCAGTTGACCCGCATGTTCGTTTGCCAATAAATCCATAAGAACAGAACAGAATAAAATTATTATTAAATGAAAGATTTCACCCCGGCCCCAGGTACGAAAAATATTTCTTTCTATAATATTTTCAAAAATAGGAATGGTTGTTGAACTATATAGAAATAATCATAAAAAGAATAAAATTATATTAAGTATCAAATAAGTAATTACATAATCTAATATCACAGATTACTTAATAGTTATTCTAATATTTAGAGGTAAAGTTTGTGAAGTTATAAGCGGTAATCTCTGGATGTACTGAACCGATTTTGATTAAATTCTTGCACCAATAGAATGCCACGTTATTTATTGTTGAACTAGCTTTTGCACGCGGCTTCGCTCGCGGTTAATTTTATGATTAAGATCACGTATAGCGCGACTTGTGGCGCCATCTGTTGGCCGGCAATTGCGAATCGCAGCGCCATCTATAGTAGAAAATGTATTTTCCCATTGGAATGACATACTTTCACGGGATAAAAAGTAGACTATGTTGGGCTCTGTGTACCCCTGACAATATGTATACAAATTTTCATAATGATCGGATGATTAGTTAAGCCGTGAAGGAATAACAAACAAACTCACTTTCTCATTTATAATATTAGTTAGGATTAGGAAGTTAGGATAGTTAGGATGTCATAGGCAATATTAACCCGAAAAAACCCACGCAGACGAAACCGCGGCCAACAGCTACTAGGAAATATTTTCATACTTTGTAGTTTTAAAATAGTGTTGGGAAACATACCGTGCTAAGAATCCCGAATAGTTTATTAACTTGAAACACGTAACTGATATGAATATAAATAGCACAAAGATGTCGAGTTAACATCGATTAGCGTTATTAGCAACTCGATATCATGTTAAATCGATAGATTTCTTCATTAAAGCTCATTTAGCTGCGGTAATGGCGCGGGTTGACGCATGGAGACATAATAACTCTTGGATCTACGTGGGTGGTTATTTTCTTGATTGATGCAAATTTTATTCTAATAACAGAGTATTACAAGTGATATAATTAAATGCAAGTAGGTTAAGTTATGTTATACAGCGATGATAATCTTGTTGATTAATGTGTTTAATTCATATTTTCTTTCAAGAATTGTTAATGTGATGAGAACTTTTCTATGTATTGTATTGTTTTAGTCGTACCTACTCGCTTTATCCTTAGCATTAGAAATTGTATTGTCTAAGGGTAAATTGTTTTAGTATTAAGCGATATTAGAGCGACCTCATTTCGTTTTATAAATCTCGTTTTATTTTATTTTATTAGAGAGACCAACCGCTACAAAAATTACAATAAACATATATCATTACAATAGAGCCAATTAAAGGTAATAATCGAAGACTATCGATACTAAAACGATCTATATCGCAATAAAAACCCGTTATAATTAGAACAACACTATAAAGTTAAATTCGATGTGTGGTCAAACACTAGTCCGATTAAATTCCTAAGCCGGATTCGACCACGACACACAATTTCAGATGCATGGAAAGATTTCGCCCATACTCGTTAATAACTTAAGAAGATTTACTTGAAACGTGCTCATAAATCACCCTTTTCAAATGGAATAGTGGTCTAGAAATGGAAATTATTTCAGCTCGCTACATTTCACTCGTTCATAATATGATTGCGATCTAAATTTAAGGCCAATACACCCAATACATGTTATCCCATCCCACTAATATTATAAAGGCGAAAGTTGTGAATATGTTACTTATTCATGCTCGGCCAATTTTTATGTTATATGTAGCTGTTAACGACTATATCTACCTAGGACAGAACATCTCATTTGTAGAACCAACATGTAGAGAAGTAGAACGTCGCATAAAGTCGGCATGGGGCAAATACTGGTCTCTTAAGGAAGTTTTTAAATCTAAAATTCCAATCAAGCTAAAAAAGAAAGCAATGGATACTATAGTGCTCCCAACACTGCTTTATGGATGTCAAAGTTGGGCTCTAACTAAGAAAATTGTTAAGAAAATACAGGTATTTCAGAGAGCGGCTGAACGGAGTATGCTGGGAATAAAGTTGAGCGATAGACAGAGGAATAGTGACATACGCAAGAAATCTAAATTGATTGATGCCGCCATCGAAATAATATTACTACGTATAGAAATGACAGCGCCTTCAAATTTTGGCGCCGCGTTCGGCCGTGAGGGGCGTGCCCCTCCCTGGCCCCGCCCCCAACCGAGTCATAGAATATGACATTACTACGCAGGGGCGACACTTTGTTTATATTCTGCCTATTGGACATCTAATTGATTATTTTATTTTATTACAATATTTTATTTTACTTAATAGAATAAACTTAATAGAAAATAGGTACAATATTAGCTTTATAGGTAGGAAGCTACATTAAATTTTTGTTCTTAACTAAATATTAGTCAAAAATAAACTGAGATTAAATCAAAACTAACTTTATAATGAAATTTTATTTGTTCGAAAACGGTTGGTCGAAATTTAAAATGCTGTTTCGTTTTCCTTCTTTTTATTTTCTAGAAACTATTTTTTTTACTTAGTTAGTAACTTTATCCACATTTACATATTTTATACCTACTATATAAAAATATTTTGTAAATATAGTTGAAAAAATCTAATTATAATAATTACGACAACAAAGTAACGCGTTATACGTGCCCATGAAATTTGAGGGTTGCCCTCGATTTTCCTGGAATTCCCATCATCGGTGAAAAATAGTATTTTATGTGTATGATGAAAATCGGTCCACAATTGGAGTAATCGGCGGACCTCCAAAAAAAAACAATGAAACATAGAACCTCCTTTTTTGAAGTCGGTTAATAAAAAGCAAAAAATTTTTCAAAAATAAGTACCTAAATTATATTATAAAATTGACTCACGCTTAGTACCTACGTATCCCATCTGTACGATTACTTATTGATAATCTATGATTTTCACATAGAAATGGCGGATGCAATCATGATGCAATAGAAAATAATGAAAAAAAATTGTTTTGGTTGGTTTTACTTAATTTTTTGTATACTTACCGATGATAAGTGACGCCGCTATCTTTCTTTCTTACTGTTGAACGGTTTTTGCAAGATTTTATTGAACATGACGGCATTTTTTAATTATTTTTTTTAACATAAATCAGAGGACCAATCACGATGAGCGTCGGCAAGTTTCTAAACGAGTCATAAACGAGTTGATGTCTATTGGCCTCAACGTATGGGGACAAAAATTTTGTTCGCGGTGTCATTTCTATACGTAGTAATATTATTTCGATGGATGCCGCAGAATTGTTGTGTAGGTTGAAATGGAGATGGGCGGGGCATATAGCTAAAACAACGGATGGAAGATGGAGTGAGAGAACTCTTCATTGGTACCCCAGAGGCAATGCTCGCCCCCGAGGACGACCTAGGCGACGATGGCACGATGACATTATGGACCTAGTTGGAGCCACATGGACACGCTTAGCTAAAGAAAGAGGAAAATGGAAAGAGTTGGAGGAGGCCTATGCCCTAAAATGGGCTGTCCCACACAATTAAATAATAATTAGTAGTGATTGAAAAATTGTATGGATTTGGGAAATAAATGGCTTATAATAATAATAATAATAAAATGTAGCTGATACTTTGAATTAACACGTAGGGTAGGCCACAAAGTCTAATAGTCAATGGCGCTTTATGAAGTAGATGGCGCTGCGGTGCATAACTACATGCAAACGATGATAGGCGGGTATCGCTAATAATAAATTCAACACAATTCACACAGCGCCAGGTCCCTAAGTAAGCTAGGAGGGTTAACCTAACCTGCTTATGTTGGCACAACGATTTCACTCAAGAAACAAAACGCACTCCACGCCGAATATTCTTTGAAAGGGTGATGCTTTTCCGACGTCATACAAGACAGAGCCCATTTCTTTAATGCTCTGCCACTGCAAAATGTTTTATCTTTTACATTTATGTGCTATTCTTATTTCGCTTCTTTTCATTGTTATTTTGATTTGAAATTGTATTAGTGCCGTTTAAAAACAGCAAGTTCTTTACCAGTTCTTCCACTAGTGGGCTTCAAAATCCACCTTCTCTGAAGAAATTTTGCTATTATCTTTCTTCGGGGCGTCTTGACTCAGAGGCTGTATACTGAGTCGACTGATGATGAATACGCTGCTTCGAATGACATAATTATTATCATATTACATGACAAGAACGCAGAAGAAATTTTTTTTTTTTAATATCTAAATTCATTTTATCTCATTTTAAGTGAAATGTAATATTTTTCATAAGAATAAGGCTCTTTTAACCAAATGGTATTGTAAAATTGATTTAAATCATTATTTGAACATACTGTATTGGCTCGACCCGTTTAACTTCACGACCTATTTGTTTCAATCATGCGTCACATTTACAATTGACACTTGATTGTGTATGACGTATCCTTATTAAAGATAATGAAAATGCAGCGTTAATACAACTCGCCATATAAAATACAAGTTAATTTTATTCTGTACGCGTCTTGCGAGAATTTACGGTACACCTAACTGACATATCCTCGCTAATCTACAAATGATAACTATACACTGGGCGAGTACTCGCCTAATAGCTCGAGCGAGTAACTAAACAATAATTCATAACATTATGTCAATTTTACATCAATCGCCTTACGCTCGTTTAATTGCCAGGTGTAGTAGCAAAATAATATATGGTATTTTGCTACTACACCAAGCCAGTGCTTCTTTTCCCGTCCATTCAAAAATAGTATCTTAAATAAAATTAACACTTGTCAAAATAATAATAATCTACATTTTTCTTCTTGACAAGGAGGTGACTTCGAAACTTTTTATATAGAAATAAGTTATTTACAGTATTCACAATTTCAGAAAGCGATTCGAGTAAACTTGTTCAGCGAAGCTCAATAAAAATAAGAAAGAAATAATAATAATGAGAGTCGTAGTCGTCGTCAACTAATAGCAGTATACTCTACTAACCGAGTAACTCGCTAAGTGTGTTGCTAACTTAATATGTTTGTTTAGTATTTCCTCTGGCACTGTGACAGCTTAGTAAAAATTCAAGCAAATTATACATTTATACATGATCACGTACAAACTTTGTTAGTAATATCAGTGATGCCATCACGCATCTTAAAGGGAATGATACAATCCTTTATGGAATTTCATTAATCTCTAAAACTCATATCGCAGAGATTAAAGGAAAGATTCGCATTGAAAAGAAGGTGACTGTTCACACTCATTAACACGGATTCGAGAAGTCAAAGTGACAGTTTTCAAATGAGACGTACATTTAAATAAATAAATGTCAATATAAATGTATAGGGACAAATCACACAGATTGAGCTAGCCCCAAAGTAAGTTCGAAACTTGTGTTATGGGGTACTAACTCAACGATACTATATTTCATAACAAATACATAATACATAAACATCCAAGACCCGAGGCCAATCAGAAAAAGTTCGTTTTTCATCATGAGCCGACCGGGAATCGAAAACGGGACCTCCTGGGTGGTGGTCTGTAACCATTGCGCCATGGAGGTCGTCACAATACCGAATACCGAATTAAAATATATAAATGAAAATATAGATGTACCGAATAGAAAATTGGTGGATACACAGATTTTGTTTCAACAGTTTCTCCTGTCGGGCATGCAATTAATTAATTATACTTACATAAATCTATTATAATGAGCAGTTTTCTTTTAGGTATTTTATAGTTTTCCTAAACACTCGATAGATGGCGCAGCCTGGCACTTTTGGTAATAAAAGAGTGGGTGGGTGGAGTGACCTTTTTGCTACAATACAAAAAACTTCAATCAATGCTTCAGAAATGACAAATGACAGAAACAGAAATTAATCAAATTGACATTCGGTCAGTTCTTTCTTGCCAGACTAAATATTTGGCCCCAACAATACCAAAAAATAATGCTAGCGCCATCTTTTGATGATTTTAAAAACCAACTGATTATACTTAAAAGAAAACTGCTCATTAATTTCTAAATATTCTTTTATGGTTTGACACAACTGCTTCTTTCGCTCGCTCGCAATTGACTGAAGGGTGGTGGTGTGAATGTGCACCATCGCAATGCTGCAAAATCTCAGTACCGAACAGATTGTCCATACTTTATGTCGATGTTTACAGATTCGTCAATGTTATGACCAGAAAGATCACGCCCACGCCCACATTGCATATCTATAATTTCTTTTATCTATGGGTACCTACCCAAAGGTTACATACCTATGTCACCTTTGTAACGTATGTCTACCAAAATGGCGTCGAACTGTCAAATGTCTTTAATGATTGACATTATTTTATACCAACGTACCATACAACGGAAATAAGTCAAGTCGTAAAATTGATCCGTGTTGCGGACTAAATATTTAAAAGATGCAAATTTTTTGTTTTTAATAGGCCAATCACTTTGCGTACCTACTGCCTGTCATCCATCTACAGTGTATGTGATTATCAGATACTCACATGCTAGTTAAATACGTACATATACTTGGTGATTTGTGATGAATAACAATTTATTTTTTCATTAAAAAAGAAGTTAATTGATAAATTTGTTGTTGTTGAATTGGTTGTTCTTTTATTTCGTTAATAACTACTCATAAGTTAAAAGTACTATGACACAAAATAAAAATAAAAATACTCAACCCAACGCGCTTTTGTATTATTTTTTTTTCGTTCCATAGACTCAACTCATGAACGCATGAGAACAAAACGTTAAATTACTCTAAAGACGCTTCAAGCAAATAAAATCATTTTTATTAAAGCCCATCATAAAACAATTGTATGAACCCGCATAGCAGATACCACACACCGTTCGTCTTATAAAAATATTATTTTACATTCTTTTGATTGCCACAATATGTACCCTTTCGTCATACCATTTATAAAAAAATATAAAACTCAGACATTTTTAACGCTGCTTAATTATTATGCTTGTAAAAATTTCAAGTAATAGCCGGTATTGTTGGGAAATATTTTATTATACCAGTCCGGTAATTCCATCTTCAAGAAACCGGTCAAATGAGTCGGTAAGCAGTATAGTTTCTTACTCTGGAGGATTTTCATGATAAATAACTACGTTAATGTTGAAATGAAATGAAATCTTTTTTTAAATTTTCTTACAAACTAGCTAAAGAATTATGCTGGTTTCTTTTAAATTTACATTAGCCTTTAGGACATAGACAAAGGTAAGACGGTATATCGGGATACATGTAGCTTAAGTTGTGTGCATTTTAACAATTTAACCTAAAATTGTAAATTAAAAAAAAAACATACATTTTGTAAATTCGATTTAGTGTCCTACAAATCAGAATGAAGTACAACTTGATTAATAGTAGTGTCAATAGAAACATTTTGTGAACAAGACTTCCGAAGAGTATGATACACCGAGATCTGCTGATAAGCCACGTTCGAATCGTACCTGACAATTTGTCAGCTTACTTCGGTGCAAACCTGCAAGAGTAATGCGATGCCCCAGGGCACAAGTTGTACGTGTCCCTCATTTTAGTCGGGTCACCTTTTAGACTAGTAATAACCTAACATTTGGATTTTGGCGCCAACTACGAAAGCGTCCACTTGGGCTCGTGATTAGAAATTTGATTCAAATTCAAATTCAAAATATTTTTATTCAAATAGGCCTAATATAAGCTCTTTCGAATCGTCACAATTTTTTCCTACCACCAGTTCAGACGGCAGATTTGTGCTAAGAAGAAGCTGGCAAGAAACTTAGCATTTCTGTGTGTTTCAAAGTTTCTTATGATTGATAGTGTAAAGTGCATAGTGATTGAAGTTTATGATCAGGAACTTTTAAAAGTGCATTATCGTGTTGGCTTCAAAATCCGCTTTTCTGAAGAAATTTTGCTATCATCTTCGGGGCGTCTTGACTCAGAGACTGTATACCGAGTCGGGATAGCATGATTACGCTGCTTTAAATGATAAATTGCAAAAAACAAGAATGCAGATGCCACAACTTAAACAGTACCTAGATTCTAGTGTATATGCAACAAGGCGGCCTTATTACTGAAAGCAATCTTTTTAAGGCAACTTTAGTAACGAATTTCTGTATGGATTGAGCAGGGCAAGCAAGTCATAATAATGATGATATATCATAAATGTCAATTCAACGAAAATGGGTTCGCCGTTCTTAGGTGTAGGACGTGCAGTTACGGCTATATTATGAGTCTAACTAAAGAAGCAAAAAGAGATAGCTTGGGACTTAAAGTGGAATAGGCTTGTTGCCGTAAAAAATGTAATTATTCCGTCTGTTCATTATTCAAAAATAAGGGACACTCATTTTTTCATTTGTAAATTAGACCAAAAATGACAAAGATATAGTCCATTAAAGTTACGTGTGACGTCACGCCGTGTGGCACTTTTTCGCACGGGGTGACGTCAAAAGCCCCGACTCCAAAATTTTTATGCCTTGTATCTTTGTTATTTCTTGTTTAATCGAAAAAAGAAAAAATACATGTCCAAAATTTTTTTATAATCTAAAACACGGACTTAATATAATGTAATTATTTTGACCCTGGAAACAACCCTATTAAAATTGCGTTTTTCATATACTAACTGTTAACGATTTCGATCTATTTCAACCGGAAACTATAGGCAATAAGAAACAAATTTCAAAGCTGCACTTTCCTCTTGTGGGAATTGAACTTGTGACCTTTCCGTCGTAATGTAATTAGTCATTACTATGCAAAGGTTAGAGTTCATATCTAGTCAGGTAGATTACCTGTGTTACAACAAAATACCAATTTTAATATCTATATTCCGTTTAAATATACTTGGCGCTAGGTTTCCAGTGAAATTCAAAGATGGTGTTTAAACTACACTGGGCGTCAAAAATAAGTAGTACAGTTTTAAAATTGCATTTACTCTTAAACTATAGAAGTTAGAGTTTTGAAATAAAAGTCATTTTATAGCAAATTTAACAAAGTTTTCTAAAAATAATATTTTATTTAGCATTAGTAAGTATTTTACACTGAAAATTTAGAAAAAACTAAAAAGCTAACCATTTTGAAGAAACTATCAAGCACTTAATTTTTACGTTTTGAGCCTTGTTCCCACTTTGGTAACTTGTGTTGCCGCCTCGGGCTCTGATGACAGCTTGGAGCCGATTTAGCATGCTGAACACTAAGTTTCGGAGGCGGTATTGGGGAAAATTCACCCATTCTTCTATCAGGCCCGCTTTAGAGCCCTGAGGGTGGCGGGGGGTGGTCTGCGTCTTCTGACTAGCCTCTCAACCTCATCCCAGGCGTGTTCAATCGGGTTAAGATCTGGGCTTCTTGATGGCCAAGCCATCAAGCTGATGCCAACCTCCTGAATGTACTTTTGTACGAGGTGAGCGGTGTGTGGCCGGGCGTTATTATGCATTAGTATCGCTCCATCACCCATATTTACTAAATATAGCCCTGCATACTCGTTAAGGATCTCTAATGCATATCTTTCACCAGTCAGAGTGCCATTTTCTATGACCACTAGCTCTGTGCGACCCTCTGAAGAGATGCCAGCCCATACGTGTACAGAGCCTCCGCCGTATAGAACTCTTTCCGAGATGCAACCTTGAATGTATCGCTCACCAGGTCGCCCGTATACTCTCCGCCTTACATCGGAAGTGAATAAAGAAAACCGAGACTCATCTGTGAACAAAACTCTTGTCCATTCTTCTTCGCCCCATTGTACGTGTTGACGGGCGTAGCGTAGTCTTGCTACTCAATGCCCTGTCTCAAGTTTGGGGCCATTTGCTGGCCTGTACGACTTCAGGTTGGCTTCAGCAAGTCTTCTCCTCACTGTACTCTCACTAACGTAGTCTCTTCGGGTCTGAAGAAGCTGTTGCTGGACCTCAACTGCATTAAGGTGACGATTTCTTAACACAGTCGAGACAATTAAGCGGTCTTCTCGGGTACGAGTGCACCTGGGTCTGCCATTACTTGGTCTCCTTAGATGGTTTCCAGTCTCTTCGTACCTTTGCTTTACTTGCTGGATCGTTCTTAGAGTTACACACACCGTTCTTGCAGTACGACGCATACTGATGCCTACTTCGAGAAAAGTTATGATTCTTGCACATTCTTCTGGTGAAAGAGGCATGATTAGTAAAGTTTACTCGCTGAAGACACATTTGCTTTTGAATTGCAATTGATTTATCAGCAATAAAGAAAACAATAAAAAACAAAAGTACAAGCAAACATTTAAAAAAAATAGTGTTTTTATTTATTAAGTTTTTTTTCAGTCAATCTTTAAAAAATGATATTATGCATGACGTTTTTATTAAATGAAATTAAATTGTCTTTTAACTTTTTTTTATTTCAAAGGTCTAGCTTCTGTAGTTTAGGAGATATTGCAATTTTAAAACTGTACTACTTATTTTTGACGCCCAGTGTAGTTCGTCATTCTTTATTGTGGTAACATAATCTTCTGTCCTTTATCATAATAAATTGATTTGTGATCGATTTATGTTTATTTTCATATCGTTTTATATTTTAAATCAGATGATTGACGAAATATGCCTATTTCTTTCAATATTACAAAGAAAAAGTTTATTGTCGGTTTGGAAATTAATCTTATTCGAATCTGAATATTCTTTCACTGATAGAAAACGACATTTTAACAAAGGTTACATTATTAGGATAATATAATTCTACGGTAAAGAAAACTGAATGTTTTTTTATTATGTTAAGAGTTTGGTGGTCAAAAACACACTACTACGCTCCAAAACTGGCATTAGAGATGTCACTCAAATGGCTGCCAACTCAAGTGGGACTGGGCGGGACTCGTTTGCCGCATGCCTGACGAGCTTTGGGCCATAACCATCACCTTCTGGATGGACCCTCGGCAGCGATAAAACGACGTCGAGGCAGACCTAGACGGCGATGGCGGGACGACCTCGCCGCGTGGAATAAAGAATGGTCCCAAAAAGCAATAGACCGAAAATCGGAAATATTTGAAAAAGTGTAGGGAAACCTTTGCCCTTCAGTGGGACATTTGAGGCTCGAAATAATAATAATAATAGAGTTAGGTGGCGTTGTCGCGCGTGTCAAAACTGAAATGAACACGCTAATTAAACAATGACAACTCCAGCCTATATTTGTTTTATTTTTAGCTCCCATTAACCCATTGTTGCGTGTAGGACTCTTATTTTCGCGCTACTTTTCTTCATATTGTGCACAATTTCGTCTGACTAAAATCTTCACGATCTAAAGGTCGCTGTATGTATACGTAACGTGTTTTTACACGGACGGGGCGGGACGGGACGGGAAGTTAAATATAGTTCCATACAAAATGTATATGAATATGCATATGTCGCGGATACACGGACGGGACGGGAACGTGGCCGTTTCGAACAAAAAGTCACGTCCACGTCCCGTCCGAGGTATTATTCCGCTGCGTATGCAGAGGCCTTAACTCTCGGCCACTAATATTTGAATAAGTTTAAAAATCTTATAACCGCCATTCCGCATCGGAGTAACGTGGCAGAGTACGCTTTAATCCTCTTCGATTGAAGGACACCTGTATGTTTGCAGTGGGATGATTATGGGTTGATATGATGTTAGTAACACCTTGTTATATAACACTGATTTGAAACTAAAAACAAATCAATACCACGTCGTTGTGTTTTGAAATATGATCCAAGCCCTGCATAAGTTTAGTTCCGGGTAAAACACATCATGCATGGATCGATGTGACCCCACCCCAGCAGGAGTTCATTTGACTCCGATTACCATGTGGCCATTCGTAGAATTTTGTCAACTGACCGGATAGAATATAATATTTCTTTGGAAATAATTAGAAATATTTGTTATTCCACGTGACGATTCCACTAACAAGTTAGTTACAGAGTTTTTATATCAGTCCCCCCCCCCCTTTCCCGTAACATGAACAGATTCAATCTCGATGCAAACTCAATCGCTATCCCACTCAATTTCTATTTTGTATGAGTGAGACAGCGATTTTTGTTACCAGAATAGAGCCGCTAATCCATAGAGAACTTCAATGAATATGGGCGAAGATAGAAATATAATTTAGAAGACAGAAAAAGGACGAAACGAGCTAAGATCTGACATAACGTCATTTAATGTTGCACATCGTAGAGAGATGCAACCACGCCCACCAATTATGAGTGGTATAACCAAAGTTTGAAACAAATTTTCAATTTTATTTTCACTAGGTAAGTACATATCTTAAAAATTTTTCGCTGTTAATAAAGATATGCAAAATTATGCCAATACTTAATTGAATTCATTGACAGTAATAAACAAAAGACAATAACAAGAGACAGCTGTCAAATGCTGCTTAATTCACCAAAATTTTTTTCTAGAATTAATAGGCTCATATATAATCAGTAAGATCAGAAAATTTGATCAGACGAAGCGCTAGAATTTCGGCTCGGACGTAGATATATGAACAGGGCTGGGAGTAAATGGGCTCGGTATCTATCACAAGTTATAACGTGGTAGCCCTGGGCGACCCCATGATATATTACTACGCATTCTTACATCTCTCATGTTTTCTCAAAAAACACTATCGGCCAAAGCTATTTGGTTCGCAACAAAACAAATGTTTGTTGTCGGCTTGCCTGATAAACTAGGTATTATAAAATATCAAAAAAAGCAAATTCATGCTTACTTAATTTATCTGTTACTAGCGACAAACGACTATTAAAGAAACCTAATAAACCGGTTTTGGTTTTAAATGAATCAACGTTAATCAACATGGAATCAGTGTAAAAAATTTACGATTAAGGATGTGTTGGTCAGATATTATATTTTGATCGATCAGAGGGTTGAATTTTTTCGTCAGAATTATTGTTTTGTAAAGATTGAGGCGTTGGTTCTCGCTAAATGTTATGATGTATCTTATATCTTTAACATTTCCAAGAAGACGGATACGAACGACTTCGACACTTTTTTGAGAGAAATCTCAAATGCGACAAATGAGAGAGAGTTGAAGAAATTTGGTATTTGACATGCAGTGAAACACGACGCTACTAAAAAACCTATCTAGCCATGTAACAGAACGTTTCCAGACTATTAAATTTTATTTACTTATGTGGAAACAAACAACTTTTATAAGCAAGATCAAGATAAGTATAGCATCAAATCAAATTACAATCTAGAAAAGACAGCATTTTGTTAAAACGATTTAAAATAATAAGTTACTAAATAACTGTAGTAGACAGTTACGTAGTTACGTCCACAAACCAGCAAATTTGTTTTAGAATGGCCTATAAATCCAGTTATACAGCTTTCATTCGTCACTATAGGCAAACCGATGAGGCAAATGGGTTGTGATGAGTTATAAGCTTTATGGATTTTATTTTTGCAGGTTCATTCGCTTGGTTACGAATTTTTTTAATGATTTCATGTGAAGCAATGAACTCATTCATCATTCCGGCCAGACTTTGATGATTAAAAATTATAACAAATTGAAAAATAAACTTTCTTTGCACACCACTCTAGCTAGAGCACAATTCTTCAGTAGAGAGGTAGGACACAGCGGATAATCCGCTCAAATCGGAGCAGCCCGTCTGGGGAAGGACCTCCACCTTACAGAAGATCGTAGCCAAATATAGCATTGGTCTCGGCCATGTTGTGTTCCTACGGTGAGTAAGGTCTCCAGAGCTCCACTTGGGAGGGTTGGGAGGGTTGGCAACGCGTGAGTGATACCCCCGGTATTGCAAGCGTCTATAGGCTACGGTGATGCTTACCATCAGGCGGGCCGTATGCTATTTTGCCGACTTTGTAGTATAAAAAAAAAATTAGGTAACGAAAAATGTTCACCCGTTACCGGTTATCAATAGAAGAGCTATTGGCACACGCTATTCTGTACAGTTAGGACCACCGTGAATTTAGGAAGCGGAAGCGTCGAGATGTTTTTTGTCCCCATTTCTATATTTATTATCGTCAACCATCGGGCACTTGTGGAGAACACGCGTACGCAGCACGTGTCTAAGTGGTACAGATTACTACGGATGAGTGTAATGTAATATGATTTAAAATGAAGGGTGAGTTACCTATGTTTTAGTAACTCACGATAAAATAATAATATCTGGATCGAACATTTCACACTGCACATTATTTTAGATGAAAAAAATTACCTACAAGAAAATAACAAAAGACAGTCAGAACTTTCCTATAGGCTCATCTCATCTCAATCTCTACCATGAACACCACTAATAGACTTCATAATTTGAGAAGAACACCTTTAGATTTCATCGGTATTCTTTTACAATGGTCTAATAAGTCATGTTTTAATTTTTTTTAAAGCATGAAATTTGAAAATGTGTCCAGAGGATTTATTCGTCAGGTCGCGCGTGTAAAACTCGCGAGCGCGTGCGAGTAGGCACCTTCTCCTTTTCTTCATACACGCGACTTGACGAATAACTCGTCCAGAGTTCTCAAGATATCGTATTTTATATTAGCCGAAGATCAAAAAGAGGTTATGTTCTACCTTATGCGCAATATATCTACAGTACACTAACAAAAACTTGTTTATCTTCCTAAAAGGAGTTACTGTAGGTAGTTGATGGTGTAGGTAAGGCGATGATCTAACCTGAATACTTGCACGGAGATATCAAATGTCAGGTAGGTAAATTAGAGGGGTCAAGCAGATCGGGTCGTAACCTTAGCATGAGTGTTTAACTCAAACAAGGAGCACATAATGCTTAAGGTTAATATTTGTAGTTGATAAGTAGTATATATTTATAATACTGGTAGTGTCCGCGACTTCACTCATGGAATGAGACGTTTTGTTAATTTAAAAATGTAATGTGTGTGGTACGAAACAGATTCCAATACGGTTAGCGACAACAATAGCACTTAACTACTAATTCAAACCCAGTTGTTGCTATTTGAAATATAAATATTGTTACGACAATAATACTCGTCTGTACGTTGATTTTGTTGTGTTTTGGAAATAAAACATATTCTGTCTATCTATCTATTATTGGTAATATAAACAGCTGGTGTCAATTGTTCTGATCTTTGGAATGTCACAGTATTCAAATCTACATTCTGCTTCTTCTTCCTAGCGTATTCCAGTATTAACACATTAGTATTCGGGTCTCGGCTATTACCGTTCTACTCACTCTATATACATTGCAGAGGAAAATATAGTTTTTGAAAAATAGTTATTTTACAGCTACTACTTATTGGGTATTGGTTATGAAAGCTTATGAAGGGCATCACTTAGATATAAATTTTATTTCCTTCATAAGAACTCAATAAAACGCAAAAGTGGCTACTCATTTTATGAAGGTTACCATACCTTTCCGTACATCATACCTTGGTGTCTTTTTTATGAACAAATTATGATAGTTTTAGAAATGAAATAGTGAGTGTATGACTTTTACGAAATTTCGGAAATGAGAACTTGTATCATTATTCATAGCAGATAAATGATAATAAGTGAAGAATGTAACGTTGCAGCGAATGGCCAATGTTGCAACAGCAAATCAAAATATTTCGATTATTGTATTGGACTTATTTATGAACTCTTTTGAAAACTGTTTTATACCTTTCTACTCCTGTCTACTCCATACTTAATTAAGTACTCTTATTATCCATAGGTCACTGGTTCAAATCCGGCTCGAAGGGCTTAAGTCAACACCGAAGCTGGTATTTTGAGCTTGCTAGGGAATGTAATAGTGACTAAAAGGAAACTATTACATTTAAGGGGATTTAGTCTGTAAATTAACTATATCAGATCTGTTGTATTATTTTCCGTATTTATTTTAACTAAAGCATAATTCCACATTTTTTTTAAATAAAACTAAAACATTGTTAATTTTTTGGTATAATACATAACTAGATAATATAAAATTAATTAAAACTAAATAAAAACTAAACTAACATTAAGTATTAAAAAGACATGGTCCCTGATGCTAGGAGCGTTACCTCGCTGAACGGCGGCGGTAGATATCCGTTGAGCGAAGTAACTGCCAGCTTTTGGGTCACCCTGCCACAGGGACCATGCCTTTTTAATTCTTAATGTTAGTTTAGTTTTTATTAAGCTTTATTTAATTATTCCATCTATTTAGAATTCTACAGTCTTGTCTTCCGTCTATTCAGATAGAAACAAAACCATTCTCAGATTAGTTAACATCTTTCCAAATATAATTTCTTGGAGGTACGATTTCCCTCAAGAGATTTTCATACACGGCTGAACAAGTTATAATTACAAGTTTGTACATAAATCCGTCGTATGGTAACATTGAATGACTAATGTAATGTATGTACGCATGAATAAAACTTGAAAATACTTAAGACTGTAAATGAAAAGAGAAATGTAATATTTCGGGTACGTTATGGTTGCCATACACGATCAAGTTTACCGTGAAGTTTATAGCGTAGATACTTGAAGCAGCGACGACGTGTAATTTTATGAGTACTTATGTCAATCTTAAATTTTCATTCACATATCGTTTTTGTCAACTTGATCAAAGCAGCTCTCAAATAAACTTGATCGTTTCGTGTAACAGCACATTTTTTAGTTCGCTGAATTTTCTCTCGCATCAATGAGGAAGTGAGTTTTCGAATGAGAAAGACCTTGTAGCTAAAACTTTAACGTTGGAATTCCCAGGTAACCGAGCAGCAGCATTGAGAGTAAGGATAGCTATGATCATTCCCAAACTGTAAAGAGAAGAAATCCGAAAAACAGAATTAACATACGTACGCCTACGAGTTTTTCAAGAACCATGATTCGCAAATAAACATACTTTTGTTGGTTACTGAGTTAATTACTATACTACGATAATGACGTCAAATCGATATAAATAGTTGCGTCAAAGCAGTTACATTATCTATTCAGGAATAAATTGCATTGAATGAATGTAAAGCTTACGTTTCGCAAATCACGTAGACATCTTTATCATGTTATTACGTATTCTGTGATTATGTTTGGTATTCATATGTCAGTAGCTATGCTATATTTAACTACACCTATGAATGTACATTGCTATGTATGTATTCTGATTGTTACAGATCGGACTTTTCGCATTTTTTTTTTCTCAGAATTTTCTCAATTCTGCCGGTTGCCAAATTTCAGTTCTAAAATCAAGCCATTTTCAGAAATTCGTATGTATAATGAGGAAGTCAATTAGTGATCTTTCTGTTTTACAGGTACCTACACAGGTGGAAAACAAGCATGTACGCACATATCTCGCTATTAAACTGTAAAAGTTTACAAGAAAGTCAGAAGAATTGTCTTGCACACTTTGCCAGACGCTACGTAAAATAGCAATACCTTCTGGAGTTTCATAAAGGTTGAAGAACGATATCCTTTAGAAAAAAAACGTACTAACTAGGTAATATAAACATTTCGGAGCGAGAGGTGAATGCTCGAAAAATCTAAATACTAAAAAATAATGCGTTGTTTTTATACATCGGCTTATTGAGAACGACAAATTAAGCCTAGTTATTATGAAGACGTTCTCGGTATTTGTCTATGACATCAAATCAGGAATAAGGAGATCCATTGCAAAACAAAAGTAATCGACATTGCTCAACAAAGTGACTGTAGATTGGGCACACATAACGCGCAGAACTGATGGGCACTGGAGCAGGAAGGTTCTGAAATGACGACCTATGTCCAACAGTGAACTTCTTGTGGTTGAAATGATGTTGATTATGGCTTACCTAGAAGATAAAAGTTAAGTATCTAATACTGATTTTACAATAGCTTAGCCAAAGGAGTCCCTACAAACGATGGAAATAGTAAAAAAAAAATTATTAAAACATCATCTAGTTTCTACATCTAATTAACCGAGTCACCTATTCAAGACAACTTCATTAAAACCCTGTTTGATTTCATTTCAAATGATCGAGAAATCCGTGTCTCAGGACTGGTATGCCTTAAAGGTATGATTGCTGGACGTTCTGCGTTGTCACACCATACATGGAAATGTTTCAAATGTTGATCGCTTGCAGACTGCCATTGATATTCTCAATGTATTATAAATCGTAGTACGTCACGCTAATGAAGCTATTCAATGATGACTTATTTATAAAGAGTAATTGCCAGTATTTTAATTAGTACAAGCTGTGCTTGAATTGAAGTTATTAGGAATAAAGTGAGATGATGCGAAAGAGGTTGCAATATTCCCATTTGAATTTAAAAATTCACGATGAGTTTTAGATTCCAAAGTTGAAATCGTGAATGAAGAGGCAATTTTTTGGATTAATCAGTAGTTTTTCTAATTATATCCAGTAACCTATGTAACAAAACTGGTACTACGGCAACGCACGATTCCAGATAGGTTTTTCCCTGACTCTTAAAGTTGTGGAATAAACCCAGGTTTTTCAAAAAGGGAAGAGGTTTTGGCAGTGACCAGTAATGTTTCTGGTATTGCAAATGTCCATAGGCGATGAATGCTTCAAACACTACCATCAGACGCTCGTATATTTTGTTTGACACATTAGTGGGTATAAATAAAATAAATGTTAATCAACATTGTTCCTTTCTTTTAAATTCCAATAGTCATTAAGATTTAATTTAGGGAAATATGGAAAAAGCTACTACTTCATAATAAGTATTCATATTGGTCACGATCCTCAACCACAAGAAATTGACAAGAAAGAAGTTCCATATTTATAAGGTGTTCATACAGATGTTTTGGTAAGAAACCCTGCTTCGAGGCAAAAGATTCCGCGGTCAGACATCTATTTCAGCATCAAATAACAACTTATCCTATTTATTTACTTTCAAACATGGACTGTACAATCGTTTTCTGTCACAGCCGCCCATTACAAAGTACCTTAAAGGCACTAACTCGGTCGGCCCATTCAATTGAACTTTACACGGAACTTCAATAGCTTTCTACTTGTCCATTGTGGAATGAACCTGTTCTTTGGCTCTCAGATTTATACTAGCGAGCATCGGCCCTTTTACAATGTACCTATGTCTACAAACTCTGTCTGTAAGGCTATGACCATAGACATTATAGGTTTTAATGTTACCAAACTCAAACTGGAACATTCTGTCTGCCATTTCACGTGCTTTGTAATTTAATTTAGTAGGACATTTGGATTAGATTGTTTGGATACGCGTTTTTTTGAACTACTTACGGCTGGGATGTTTATCATGTCAAGTAACTCAAATCCCTTGTAGAAGATCATGTCTTTACACATTGGGCTTTGTACCAAACATAAGTTCTGCTCCATGACATGTAAACAAGTGTTCCAAGTCGATTGCACTTTAAATTAGTTTTCATGCATTTTTTATACGAATTATAATCGTAGATGCGAAAATGTACTATAAATCACGAATCTCCGAGTACTACGGTGACTCGCACACTCTATATGAACTATTATGTTGTACGGATTAGAGTTCGTACGAAAACGCATCCAAAGTTCGGACGGCCATAGTGAAAAATACTTGCGCTTGACTGTAGATTGTATAAGTAAATACAATATAACAATAACAAATACTTACTCTTATGAAATTTCGTCTAAATCTTCATTTAGCTTGATTAAATGAATTACATAGCTAGTCCATCAACCATACGCAACTGACAAAGCTGTAACATATCGTATTAGTTACACCAGTTAAATTCCGGATTATAATAACAGGCTTTTTAAAAAAACGTTCAATTAATTCTGATTGCAACTTGTCGGTTATCAAATTTTAAATGATTGGTCTCTCTGAGTATTCAACTCTAAACGATGCATTTCATTTGACAGCTTGATCATTATTATGTAAAGTCTCATCTGGACAGTCCGCCAATGAATCTGGTAATCAGAGTTGAGCAGGATCGTAAATTTATATGATTCAAGTTTTCTAAATACTGCGTGAAGGAAATTACTGGAATTTTTATTTATCAACCAGTAAAGTACTTACTTAATAAATCCCAAAATTTCTGAAACTTTTTTTTGTCAGAGTCCAGAGTAGGCTTCGTTGACTGATTTTAACTGGAATAATGAAGTAACCGGAGAGGAATAGAATAAGCGTTGGAATCTTTTACTGGACGAAACATGAATTACTTTGTTATTGTATGATCCATTTCATAATGGCTCAACTTACCAAATCAGATTGATCGCTTTAGGGGCAACGAACACCACTCTAAAAAGATTAAGAGAAAACTCCGCCACGCTGATGCTCTATTACGAGTTGATTGAATAATCAAACATCGACTCGGCAAAACTTTTTTTATACCACTAAGGTGGCAAACAAGCTTAGGTACGTACGTGTACGACCCGCCTGATGGTAAGCGGTCACCTTTAATTTATCTACCTTTTTTTAAATAATCTTCAGCTATTCAACCCATTCCTATTCGTTCCTTTGTTTTTAAAAATAGGTAAGTAAGAAACACAAAAAACTGTTAATCCAGACAAAACGATCGAATTTACATTCATTATTTATTTTGGCATCGAATAATACGCCGGCAAAACAAACCGTAACTTTAACCATTAATTAAATTAACACGGACAAAGCTTAATGTATGTAATTGTATCGCAAGACTGGAGGAACATTTTCGATAAAACAGGCCGCAAGGTGCGCCTGGGCCGAAGCGAGGTGCATTCTTCCGAGAGGGACGGACGGGAGGATTGCATTCTTATTCTTACCGTTTCATAACAATCCCACCAAAATCCACACGAAAAACACCCAAACACACTACTAACACATATTAATTCAAACAACCTGTCTATTACACTTAATAATCACACAGAAATGTATATATTTTTTGTTTACATCACATTTATAACACACGATAATCGACACAGCCGAGTGACCGGCCTATAACAAGCAAACTGGCTCAGAACATTACTCTGGTGTTTGACGCGGAATGCTATCTTCCATCTCGCTTTAACCCGATATAATTTATTGTGGCTCTCTTTCTTTCGAACTGAGAAAGGCGCCAATGTACGGCGCGGGCGCCGACTCCTTCCTTGGGTACGTGAAAAAACAAAAGCTCTTTTGAAACAAGTTACGGGTAATGGGGCTTTGGGTGCCTGTCAAGATATTGTATGATTTAACATTTATTTTATTTGAAATGAGCGCGAGATGGGTCAGGAATCTAGAATGATAAAAAAGTGCGCGCATAGTGTAATAAAGTATCATCTTTTTTTAAAATAGGTTGTCATCTTAATTAAGAATATACTTATTAAAAACAAAATAGGTTAGCATTAGTTAGCATTACTTACATGTATAATTAAAATATGCCCACATATATATACTTTTATATATTAATTAATTTAACAAGCACTTAAACATTAATGTTAAAGCACAACGCGCTAAGAAAAACATTCATATTATAAAAATAGAGTACAACTCAAAGGACCATAAGTTTCCATTACGTGTAAACCTTAATATTCTCTTAGGACTTAGGTCGCCTTAGTAACAACCTAGATCTGTAGGTAAATATAATAGGTGCTGTATGTAACCGCATTAAGGTAATGTTAGCGATTATTGTTGTGAGTCCACGGAGCTTTTTAGCACTTGTCAAATACCACCAAACCAAGGATATAATTTTATATACCTAGTTTTTTATACCGCCTTGTAAAAAAAACAATCTTGAAAACTAGTGTAAATGCATTACACTAGTTTTCAAGATTGTTTTTTTCCTGTGTGTAATGCAAATAAAGAGTATTCTATCTATCTATCTATCTTTTTTAATATAGGGACAAATCACACAGATTGAGCTAACTACAAAGTAAGTACGAGACTTGTGTTATGGGAAACTAATTCAACGATACTATATTTTATCTATACATATAATAAAACAGTAGACCCCGATATGTCTGTACTTTGAACATATTTGGCAAAAATGGAGAGGGAACAGTTAGAGAAAGGTAATAAAAGCGAAATTTTTTATTTTTATTTATTGTCTGTCTGTCTGTCTGTTTGAACGCGCACATCTTATAAGTTACTGAACGCATTTTAATCCTGTTTTCACAGGGAGATAGTGCTCGGCTTGGAGCAGAATATAGGCTTTCTTTCATTTAAATCGCATGACAGGAAAAGGAGTTATCCTTATTTGAACATTTCACGCGGACGAAGTCGCGGGTAACAGCTCGTAATAAATAAATACATAGATCCAAGACCCAGGCCAATCAGAAAAGTTCGTTCAAACCCGGGACCTCCTGGGTGGCGGTCCGGCATGGTAACCATTACGTCACGGAGGTCGTCACGTATTTAGTATTAAACCCCGTCCACACGCACCCAATTTTTGGGCCAATTTGATCTATTGTCCTGTCCTTGGTGATATCTAAAGAAAAGGACAGGTATACAAATTGGCCAATTAGATTGGGCCGTGTGAAAGGGGTGTTACTGGGACGGAAAATTTGAAAATTGACATAAGAACGAGAGGGTATTGTAATACAGGCAGGCAACCTCTAGTTATGTATAACGATTGAGCTTTTAACCAGGCTTTTAAAATTAAATGGTAGATAAAAGTGGTGGTAGTGGTTTAAAGAGAGGTATTAGGGCACAGCGGATCATCCGCTCAAATCGGAACAGCCCGTCTGGGGAAGGACCTCCACCTTACAGAAGATCGTAGCCAAATAGCATTGGTCTCGGCAATGTTGTGTACCTACGGTGAGTAAGGTCCCCAGAGCTCCTTGGGTTGGGAGGGGTTGGGAGGGTTGGCAACGCGTGAGTGATACCCCCGATACCCTCGGTATTACAAGCGTCTAAAGGCTACGGTGACGGCTTGTTTACCACCTTGGTGGTATAAAAAAAAGTTAGTTAAACCAGGCTTTTAAAATTAAATAGTAGATAACACAGTTCGCATCAAAATTTTATTATGAGAGTATAGAGTATAGACTGACCGCGAAAATTACTGGTTAGGAACCCAAATTAGCAAAAACAACATCGTCTGTACATACCTAAGTAAAGTCAGGTGCACGTCGAGCTTTACACTTGTATAGTTAACAATGGAGTTGACTGACCCCCCTCTGTATGTATGATTAAAGATTTCTAAATATTGCGTGAAGGGATTTATTTGAAAATTTATTTATCAATAGTATTCATATTGTACTATGTAATTACAAATTTTCATTTTTCAGGGAGGGAGGGGGGGGAGGGGGGGAGTTTTTGCTCTTATGACATAGAGCTTAATAATGGTACAAAGTCCAATATTTTACATATCGACTTGCTCCTGACTGTACAGTCAGTCCCAATTTTCACCCCTTTATGAGATGATTTTCGATATAAAAACTATTTCATGTCCTTTCTCGGTTTTCCAACTATCCTCATATCAAATTCTATCTCAGTCGCTTCAACCGGTTATTTTTTTAAGAAACAAGCACTACACTTTTTAAAGCCATGTAGTGTTGCGATTGTGACCGTTGCTTTGCTTAATAAAATTCATATAAAATAGGTCCTACTTAGTGAACTTCCTTTTGACACATGACTATATAGGTTAATCGTTTAAGCAAGAAAATAATGGTCTAGTATTCAGTAAAAAAAAAAAGATTGTATTGTAAGTAGTTAGAAAAATGTTGCTTACTACATAAACCCATCCATATTCACTGAATACTAGACCATTATTTCCTTGTTTAAACGATATAACTGTGATTTTTTGATTGGGTCAAAAGCTTCATTTAAAGCCAAGATTGTTAAAAAAATCTTGGACAAATAACCTACGCTCTAATAATAATATTAATTATTAATAATAAAAAATAAATAAATAAATAAAAATTAAATAAATAAACTATTATGTACGTATTATATATATTATTTTTTTTAAACATAAATGTATGTATAACAATTTATTTAATATTAAATTTAAGATTATCTATAACTATAAAAACTGTATTTATCAATATTAATAATGTCCACATTAGGTATTATATATTACATCCGTCCGTCCAAAACTGCTATTATACGCATAGTTATAAGTTTTTGGTTTTTATAGAGAACCTCTTATTGGCCATACTATATGATAAGTGATTATTGTAAAATTTTATTGTATTCGCTGTTGGTTGTCTGAATAAATAAATAAATAAATATATATATAAAAGTTCACTAATAAATTAAGACCTTATATAAAAAAAATATAAAAATAATTTAAATTAAATTTTATTTTTGTTTGATATAATACTAACATAGGTTTTTAAGTTTGCAAATGTTACTAACAAAATAGATAAATGTCCGAAATAGATTTATTATCATGATGAGCCATCAACTCGTTTGTTGAAAAAAATAAGACTATTTTAAGGATACCAATCTACACAACTTGTTAATTCTCATTGGTTCGCACGACTAAGTCGACATAAGAAGACGAGAGGTCACTAATTACTTGTAGCTGGTCGGGGCACATTCTTATGCCAGACTTGAACATTTTACATTAGCTTTGTCGGTCTTATTCCTCCTAGAACTAAAATTCTATCCTGTTTTTAAATTCATTATCATTGGCGGAATTTCAACTTTTTTTTATACCACTAAGGTGTCAAACAAGCTTACGGCCCGCCTGATGGTAAGTGGTTATGTAGTCTATGAACGCTTACAAAACCGGGAGTATCACTCGCGCGTTGCCGACCCTGTAAAAATATTTTAATGCCCCTTAGAAGAACCCCATATGATAGTCTAAACAAAAGACCTAACTCAGAAGAGAATTAACTGTGACGGCTTACCATCAGCCCGGCCGTATGCTTGTTTGCCACCTTAGTGCGCTACCAATGCGCAAAGGCAAAAGGAGTTGAGTTTTCGCATCTCTCACTCACCTAACGAAACGCATTGCAGTTTTACACCAATATTCTGTGAGAATGGTGGTACTTCCCCAAATCAATCTCGAGTCGAGCTAATTGAATCGGCCCATCTGTTCCACCACTCCAAAAACACATAAGAGAGGGTGGAGCCCACTAGAGCATAGGATAGGTCACACTCACGTTTTTCTATTATTTTCGCAACAAAAATAAATAAAAATATTTAAATAGTTTTTTTTTTTAGTTAGGGCGCGTTTAGTCTGCGGGTTTTCGCGACATCCAGACGCGCCCTTAGGAGCAAATAATTTTTTTTGTGCTATTTTATCCGTATACCGAAATCATACAAACTGTACCGTACTTACAAATTAATTGTGTAAAGATCGAAGTGATCTTCATTGCAATACATAATTTATTAATACAGTCTCAGTTTATTATAAAAGTATTTTACAGTACATATTCAATGATATTTGTATGATTCATAGTCGATTGGGATGAAGCAAAAAATATGTCCATTGAGATCTGTCTGTAATTTTAACGAGTGCCATGCAGCATTCCAGTCTGCTCGTCTTGAAAGTACATACCTACATAATAATAACTGATTTTTAGTGCATTACTTTTTTCGTTTCCTGTACATTACTGATTGGTATGTAACGATCTGTCAGTAGGATATTAATGTTAAAATGTTTATAATTGTAACGCTTGAGAGAGTAGGCAGACGTTTATTGTTATTAGTAGATAGTAGGACGCAGGACGGTCTTCCAAGTCTCTCACTCTTTGAACGAAACACAATAGTATAGCCGCGGCTCATCTTTGCTGCAGCTTCATGTCTTAAGGGTTGAAATCCGGTAAGTATAAAACTATTCAATGTCCTTTCTTAGGTCTTAACTATCCTCATGCTAAACTTCATCGCAATTGGTACAAAAATGCGAATACGAATTAGATTAGGGGTAGGATTGGGATTGGGAAATTTTCCATGAGAATAAGATATATTTCTGGGTTCAAAAGTAGACAATGGTGCTAGTTCTGTTGTACATTTAATTAGACTAAACTAATTTTGACACACCTTTGGTCCTGCCAAATGTGTTGTTGGCCTTCCTTGGTTTACAGTTAGTGACAAGGACAGCAACACTTCTAGGTAGTCCTGTCAAAATTTGTTAAGTCTAGTTAAATGTACAACAGAATTAGCACCTGTCACTCTCCAGACATTAAATTATGCCCGTAAAAATCATATCGAAACAAAGACACATGCTAAACTTATTATTTTCCCATGGAAATAAGATGTTGTTCTAGGATAAAAAGTAGCCTTCGGTCTCCAGACCTTAAGCTATCCCAAAAAGAAGGACAAACTATTAGTATGTATACTAGATTGAATACTTTTTTTATTTATAAATGTTGAAATAAAACAAACACTAAATGTTTATTGGAGCAAACCGCAACGCATTAGTGAAAACCGCATTCAAATCGGTTAAGCCGTTTCTGAGATTAGCGCGCACAAACAAAAATTCTAATTGTGACGATTCGAAAGAGCTGAATAAAAGTATTTGACTATAAACAAAAATACAAATGTTTCCTTTTTATAATATTAGTATAGCTTAATTCCCATGGGAAATTGATTGATCACCAGACCAAACCCTTGGACATAGAAAGCTGAAATTCTGTGGGTTTTTTAATTCTCACCAGAACGGGAATAACTAACGGCGCAATGAACTGTTGTTATCCGAACCATTGAGAGACCTGCATTTTGCAGGGCAATACTAGAAACGGGAAACGATAATTATTCTTTAAATAAGCTTCAACATTTACGAGATTTTAAAGTACTACAAACGAAAAAACCGGAAATAAAAAACGGTAAAAAAAAGGCTAAAAACCCGACTGCGTTTCTTTGTAATTTGGAAAAGAAAAAACCCCTAAAACAAGAAAGTCGTCATGCCTGAATCCGCCTAAGTTGCTAAGGTGATGCTTATAAGTGTCAAATCCATTTTTTTTTACAGATATCCCGGAACATTTCAATTTCTATTTAGTAAATATAGAGTTTAAGGTAGAATCGATCGATTTTAAATAAAATGACATACAAGAAACGTAGTCAAACAACTTTTCCGTGGCCGCGGCTAGATGGCACTGTCCCAATTCTGAAATTTCTGAATCGCGCTATGGTTTCGTTTCTTTGCGTAGACATAAGGAATGCAAAATCTAATCTATACATGTTATCTGTGATACAACCTCACATACGACAAACACGAACTGTCAAGCAAGTGTCAAATTTTGTCGGTATTTTTTGTATGAGAATTATAAAATAAATGTTATAGGAATGCTATCTTCCATCTCGCTTTAACCCGATATAATTTATTGTGGCTCTCTTTCTTTCGAACTGAGAAAGGCGCCAATGTACGGCGCGGGCGCCGACTCCTTCCTTGGGTACGTGAAAAAACAAAAGCTCTTTTGAAACAAGTTACGGGTAATGGGGCTTTGGGTGCCTGTCAAGATATTGTATGATTTAACATTTATTTTATTTGAAATGAGCGCGAGATGGGTCAGGAATCTAGAATGATAAAAAAGTGCGCGCATAGTGTAATAAAGTATCATCTTTTTTTAAAATAGGTTGTCATCTTAATTAAGAATATACTTATTAAAAACAAAATAGGTTAGCATTAGTTAGCATTACTTACATGTATAATTAAAATATGCCCACATATATATACTTTTATATATTAATTAATTTAACAAGCACTTAAACATTAATGTTAAAGCACAACGCGCTAAGAAAAACATTCATATTATAAAAATAGAGTACAACTCAAAGGACCATAAGTTTCCATTACGTGTAAACCTTAATATTCTCTTAGGACTTAGGTCGCCTTAGTAACAACCTAGATCTGTAGGTAAATATAATAGGTGCTGTATGTAACCGCATTAAGGTAATGTTAGCGATTATTGTTGTGAGTCCACGGAGCTTTTTAGCACTTGTCAAATACCACCAAACCAAGGATATAATTTTATATACCTAGTTTTTTATACCGCCTTGTAAAAAAAACAATCTTGAAAACTAGTGTAAATGCATTACACTAGTTTTCAAGATTGTTTTTTTCCTGTGTGTAATGCAAATAAAGAGTATTCTATCTATCTATCTATCTTTTTTAATATAGGGACAAATCACACAGATTGAGCTAACTACAAAGTAAGTACGAGACTTGTGTTATGGGAAACTAATTCAACGATACTATATTTTATCTATACATATAATAAAACAGTAGACCCCGATATGTCTGTACTTTGAACATATTTGGCAAAAATGGAGAGGGAACAGTTAGAGAAAGGTAATAAAAGCGAAATTTTTTATTTTTATTTATTGTCTGTCTGTCTGTCTGTTTGAACGCGCACATCTTATAAGTTACTGAACGCATTTTAATCCTGTTTTCACAGGGAGATAGTGCTCGGCTTGGAGCAGAATATAGGCTTTCTTTCATTTAAATCGCATGACAGGAAAAGGAGTTATCCTTATTTGAACATTTCACGCGGACGAAGTCGCGGGTAACAGCTCGTAATAAATAAATACATAGATCCAAGACCCAGGCCAATCAGAAAAGTTCGTTCAAACCCGGGACCTCCTGGGTGGCGGTCCGGCATGGTAACCATTACGTCACGGAGGTCGTCACGTATTTAGTATTAAACCCCGTCCACACGCACCCAATTTTTGGGCCAATTTGATCTATTGTCCTGTCCTTGGTGATATCTAAAGAAAAGGACAGGTATACAAATTGGCCAATTAGATTGGGCCGTGTGAAAGGGGTGTTACTGGGACGGAAAATTTGAAAATTGACATAAGAACGAGAGGGTATTGTAATACAGGCAGGCAACCTCTAGTTATGTATAACGATTGAGCTTTTAACCAGGCTTTTAAAATTAAATGGTAGATAAAAGTGGTGGTAGTGGTTTAAAGAGAGGTATTAGGGCACAGCGGATCATCCGCTCAAATCGGAACAGCCCGTCTGGGGAAGGACCTCCACCTTACAGAAGATCGTAGCCAAATAGCATTGGTCTCGGCAATGTTGTGTACCTACGGTGAGTAAGGTCCCCAGAGCTCCTTGGGTTGGGAGGGGTTGGGAGGGTTGGCAACGCGTGAGTGATACCCCCGATACCCTCGGTATTACAAGCGTCTAAAGGCTACGGTGACGGCTTGTTTACCACCTTGGTGGTATAAAAAAAAGTTAGTTAAACCAGGCTTTTAAAATTAAATAGTAGATAACACAGTTCGCATCAAAATTTTATTATGAGAGTATAGAGTATAGACTGACCGCGAAAATTACTGGTTAGGAACCCAAATTAGCAAAAACAACATCGTCTGTACATACCTAAGTAAAGTCAGGTGCACGTCGAGCTTTACACTTGTATAGTTAACAATGGAGTTGACTGACCCCCCTCTGTATGTATGATTAAAGATTTCTAAATATTGCGTGAAGGGATTTATTTGAAAATTTATTTATCAATAGTATTCATATTGTACTATGTAATTACAAATTTTCATTTTTCAGGGAGGGAGGGGGGGGAGGGGGGGAGTTTTTGCTCTTATGACATAGAGCTTAATAATGGTACAAAGTCCAATATTTTACATATCGACTTGCTCCTGACTGTACAGTCAGTCCCAATTTTCACCCCTTTATGAGATGATTTTCGATATAAAAACTATTTCATGTCCTTTCTCGGTTTTCCAACTATCCTCATATCAAATTCTATCTCAGTCGCTTCAACCGGTTATTTTTTTAAGAAACAAGCACTACACTTTTTAAAGCCATGTAGTGTTGCGATTGTGACCGTTGCTTTGCTTAATAAAATTCATATAAAATAGGTCCTACTTAGTGAACTTCCTTTTGACACATGACTATATAGGTTAATCGTTTAAGCAAGAAAATAATGGTCTAGTATTCAGTAAAAAAAAAAAGATTGTATTGTAAGTAGTTAGAAAAATGTTGCTTACTACATAAACCCATCCATATTCACTGAATACTAGACCATTATTTCCTTGTTTAAACGATATAACTGTGATTTTTTGATTGGGTCAAAAGCTTCATTTAAAGCCAAGATTGTTAAAAAAATCTTGGACAAATAACCTACGCTCTAATAATAATATTAATTATTAATAATAAAAAATAAATAAATAAATAAAAATTAAATAAATAAACTATTATGTACGTATTATATATATTATTTTTTTTAAACATAAATGTATGTATAACAATTTATTTAATATTAAATTTAAGATTATCTATAACTATAAAAACTGTATTTATCAATATTAATAATGTCCACATTAGGTATTATATATTACATCCGTCCGTCCAAAACTGCTATTATACGCATAGTTATAAGTTTTTGGTTTTTATAGAGAACCTCTTATTGGCCATACTATATGATAAGTGATTATTGTAAAATTTTATTGTATTCGCTGTTGGTTGTCTGAATAAATAAATAAATAAATATATATATAAAAGTTCACTAATAAATTAAGACCTTATATAAAAAAAATATAAAAATAATTTAAATTAAATTTTATTTTTGTTTGATATAATACTAACATAGGTTTTTAAGTTTGCAAATGTTACTAACAAAATAGATAAATGTCCGAAATAGATTTATTATCATGATGAGCCATCAACTCGTTTGTTGAAAAAAATAAGACTATTTTAAGGATACCAATCTACACAACTTGTTAATTCTCATTGGTTCGCACGACTAAGTCGACATAAGAAGACGAGAGGTCACTAATTACTTGTAGCTGGTCGGGGCACATTCTTATGCCAGACTTGAACATTTTACATTAGCTTTGTCGGTCTTATTCCTCCTAGAACTAAAATTCTATCCTGTTTTTAAATTCATTATCATTGGCGGAATTTCAACTTTTTTTTATACCACTAAGGTGTCAAACAAGCTTACGGCCCGCCTGATGGTAAGTGGTTATGTAGTCTATGAACGCTTACAAAACCGGGAGTATCACTCGCGCGTTGCCGACCCTGTAAAAATATTTTAATGCCCCTTAGAAGAACCCCATATGATAGTCTAAACAAAAGACCTAACTCAGAAGAGAATTAACTGTGACGGCTTACCATCAGCCCGGCCGTATGCTTGTTTGCCACCTTAGTGCGCTACCAATGCGCAAAGGCAAAAGGAGTTGAGTTTTCGCATCTCTCACTCACCTAACGAAACGCATTGCAGTTTTACACCAATATTCTGTGAGAATGGTGGTACTTCCCCAAATCAATCTCGAGTCGAGCTAATTGAATCGGCCCATCTGTTCCACCACTCCAAAAACACATAAGAGAGGGTGGAGCCCACTAGAGCATAGGATAGGTCACACTCACGTTTTTCTATTATTTTCGCAACAAAAATAAATAAAAATATTTAAATAGTTTTTTTTTTTAGTTAGGGCGCGTTTAGTCTGCGGGTTTTCGCGACATCCAGACGCGCCCTTAGGAGCAAATAATTTTTTTTGTGCTATTTTATCCGTATACCGAAATCATACAAACTGTACCGTACTTACAAATTAATTGTGTAAAGATCGAAGTGATCTTCATTGCAATACATAATTTA
The DNA here is from genome assembly GCA_905163395.2 of Endotricha flammealis. Lineage (NCBI taxonomy): Eukaryota > Metazoa > Arthropoda > Insecta > Lepidoptera > Pyralidae > Endotricha > Endotricha flammealis. The sequence continues at coordinate 4,441,595 of LR990866.1, forward strand.
TTAATACAGTCTCAGTTTATTATAAAAGTATTTTACAGTACATATTCAATGATATTTGTATGATTCATAGTCGATTGGGATGAAGCAAAAAATATGTCCATTGAGATCTGTCTGTAATTTTAACGAGTGCCATGCAGCATTCCAGTCTGCTCGTCTTGAAAGTACATACCTACATAATAATAACTGATTTTTAGTGCATTACTTTTTTCGTTTCCTGTACATTACTGATTGGTATGTAACGATCTGTCAGTAGGATATTAATGTTAAAATGTTTATAATTGTAACGCTTGAGAGAGTAGGCAGACGTTTATTGTTATTAGTAGATAGTAGGACGCAGGACGGTCTTCCAAGTCTCTCACTCTTTGAACGAAACACAATAGTATAGCCGCGGCTCATCTTTGCTGCAGCTTCATGTCTTAAGGGTTGAAATCCGGTAAGTATAAAACTATTCAATGTCCTTTCTTAGGTCTTAACTATCCTCATGCTAAACTTCATCGCAATTGGTACAAAAATGCGAATACGAATTAGATTAGGGGTAGGATTGGGATTGGGAAATTTTCCATGAGAATAAGATATATTTCTGGGTTCAAAAGTAGACAATGGTGCTAGTTCTGTTGTACATTTAATTAGACTAAACTAATTTTGACACACCTTTGGTCCTGCCAAATGTGTTGTTGGCCTTCCTTGGTTTACAGTTAGTGACAAGGACAGCAACACTTCTAGGTAGTCCTGTCAAAATTTGTTAAGTCTAGTTAAATGTACAACAGAATTAGCACCTGTCACTCTCCAGACATTAAATTATGCCCGTAAAAATCATATCGAAACAAAGACACATGCTAAACTTATTATTTTCCCATGGAAATAAGATGTTGTTCTAGGATAAAAAGTAGCCTTCGGTCTCCAGACCTTAAGCTATCCCAAAAAGAAGGACAAACTATTAGTATGTATACTAGATTGAATACTTTTTTTATTTATAAATGTTGAAATAAAACAAACACTAAATGTTTATTGGAGCAAACCGCAACGCATTAGTGAAAACCGCATTCAAATCGGTTAAGCCGTTTCTGAGATTAGCGCGCACAAACAAAAATTCTAATTGTGACGATTCGAAAGAGCTGAATAAAAGTATTTGACTATAAACAAAAATACAAATGTTTCCTTTTTATAATATTAGTATAGCTTAATTCCCATGGGAAATTGATTGATCACCAGACCAAACCCTTGGACATAGAAAGCTGAAATTCTGTGGGTTTTTTAATTCTCACCAGAACGGGAATAACTAACGGCGCAATGAACTGTTGTTATCCGAACCATTGAGAGACCTGCATTTTGCAGGGCAATACTAGAAACGGGAAACGATAATTATTCTTTAAATAAGCTTCAACATTTACGAGATTTTAAAGTACTACAAACGAAAAAACCGGAAATAAAAAACGGTAAAAAAAAGGCTAAAAACCCGACTGCGTTTCTTTGTAATTTGGAAAAGAAAAAACCCCTAAAACAAGAAAGTCGTCATGCCTGAATCCGCCTAAGTTGCTAAGGTGATGCTTATAAGTGTCAAATCCATTTTTTTTTACAGATATCCCGGAACATTTCAATTTCTATTTAGTAAATATAGAGTTTAAGGTAGAATCGATCGATTTTAAATAAAATGACATACAAGAAACGTAGTCAAACAACTTTTCCGTGGCCGCGGCTAGATGGCACTGTCCCAATTCTGAAATTTCTGAATCGCGCTATGGTTTCGTTTCTTTGCGTAGACATAAGGAATGCAAAATCTAATCTATACATGTTATCTGTGATACAACCTCACATACGACAAACACGAACTGTCAAGCAAGTGTCAAATTTTGTCGGTATTTTTTGTATGAGAATTATAAAATAAATGTTATAGTCTGGGCTAGACATATATGGACAGTATTGACTAGTCTGTCTATCTGTCCATATGAATGAATGCTTACTATGCTTAGATTACTTGTAATTAAAACTACGCAACGGATTTTGATGCGGTTTGTTTTATTAAAATGGTTCAGAGGAAGGTTTATTTTATTAAATTATGTATTACAATATACATTCGAAAATTCCCACGGGAAAGCGGGATACACGCAAACGAATTAGGGCGGGTTACGCTAGTTATTATTATAAACGTGAAAGTTTGTGAGGATGTATGAATGTTTGTTTGTTACTATTTCTCTCAAAAACGTCTTTATAGATTTGCTTGAAATTTAATATACGGTTAGTTTACAGCTTGGATATCCCCAGGTCTGGACATAGGATAGTTGTTATCCCGAGATAACAGCCCAGTAACGGGAATTCGCATGCAGATCCGGCAACGGCTAGTTATCGTACTAATATTATAAGGCGAAAGTTACGTGTATGTCTGTTCTACTTCACGCTCAAATGGCTGGGCCAATATTCATATTTGGTATGTAGGTAGCTGATACCTTGGATTAACACGTAGGATACTTTTTATCCCGAAAAGTACGCATTTCCCGTAGGATTTCATCATAGATAGATATGTGTCACTACTGTGCATAAATAAATACACGCAAACGAAGTTGCGCTGGTTTCACTAGTATCTAGATTAAAACTCGAAATTCATTCATTGTATAATTTATTTCCATTTGCGACAGGGTATTGAACAAATATCACTTACGACGTAAATTCGAATGTTCCTGTGCTACAGAAACAATTACAATAGTGTTAGAGGCCTTTACAATTAAAAGAGGTTACAATATTGAGGGGGAAAATACACAACGGTCGGCAAAGGACGGCCCTGCCCGCAATTGTTTTGTAAATCTAAATCTTGATTATACATTGGATATCAATTTAATATAGACGAGGTGTCCGCCCTTATAATCTCATTTTGTCTCTATAACTATGGCCCTTGCTTGCCAAAAGGTTGACGACTGCTGTACTAGTTGAAAAAAAAAATCAATGGGTATTAAGTATATTTCAATTTGTCGCTGTGGCTTTGCCTGCCAAAAGATTGCCGACCGCTGCACTAGTTTAAAAAAACGGGATACAGAGCAGAGAGCATTGAGATTGTTATTTCTACACGACAATACAGAATGTTAGTATGACTCCGTACTAAAAGTTTAATTATGAACCCTTAATCGTAGAAGATTACATACTCCGCCACGCTACTCAACTGTTGATTGTGATAATGAACAAAAATACTACAATGTCCCATTTCTAATCAAATATTTTTAAATACATAATTATATATATTGCTGAAGTAATTAAATCTAATACTTGATACCAAATGTAACAAAATAAAAAATCTATTCGACTTAACTCAATTAACAATATAACTGGCCGCTCAGAATACAGAATAAGCCAGGAGTGGTCGGTCGCCTTGTTGCTAATGAGGCAGTCTTGTTGCTAATGCACTTGTAATTTATCCGTGTATAATGTATTACTTTGTAGTGTATGTATTGCATTGCTAACAAAGCATATTTTATGTACAACGCCACTCGAGCGTCATCCATTTGTTTTAATTTTGCCATTGACTAAATGACAATTTAACAAAATTAAACATACGATGTAATTTTTATCGTCTCGCATTTGATACACGTCTGGTCGATAGCTTCTGGCGTGTCCTATATTCTGAGATATCACCAGTTCTCCACAGTTACTTATAATATAAGTACATACTTGTAAACCATACACAAACAAATTTGTAATGCCTTTGAAGAGAAAATAAATTTTTTATACCCCAAATGGTAGGTAAAATAATTTCTACCTGGTCTTGCCAGTGGTTTGTACCCTGTAAGGTCTAGTGTCAATAAGTACAGACAAGATCGCAGTTCGATTCTGTAGCACGAACATCGTTACACATAGAAACTTCCACGGTGTAATACTCTCCTAATTATTTCAATAACTACTACTAGTAGTAGGAATGAATGTAAGGTGATAAATTATTCGTTATCCTTTCCACTTTTGCAATGCGTCTAACAATCAGTTTCTGTAACGCATTTTCAGAAACTGTCTGTTATAGTATTTTTTTTTCAAATGTAATAATATGTGAATAACAAATTGTGATTTGATATTAAAATTCTGGTTATATGATATCAATGTTCTTGGCATCGACAGAGTACACACACACCATGGAAGTCTTTTACAAACTTATAGCCATTTTACATATCACATAAACGTTAACTATAATAAATAACATCGTCGTCGTATTGTGGGACCACCGCTAAACCATAAAGAACGTAGAAAAGCCGCACTTCAAATAACTCATACAAATTAAAATACTTTTAGCGTTATGACTTCAGATGGATCTCAAGGAGATGCGGCCAGTCTGATTTGAGATTTTAGGCCGTCCGCGAAAACTCGAGCGGGTGTGTATTCCGTTACACTATATTTTGCAGTGAAATCCAATGATGGTACTTGAACTTGTTTCTCATATCTTATTGTGGTAACATTGCACAATTTTTGCGAAACACAAGTCTTTAAGTCCGCGCGTGTTTTCGCGCAGGCCCTTAGTGACCGAGTGCTCGCTTTTCACAACCCTTTTGCATGTTTAGATTTACGTCCGTTTTCACCAACCAATATTATAATAGCTTTTACTAATTAGTGCGAGTAAAGTGATCTTTTTTTTATGCCACGAAGGTGGCAAACAATCATACGGCCCGCCTGATGGTAAGCATCATCGTAGCCTATAGTATAGACGCTTGCAATACCGGGGGTATCACTCACGCACGCGTTGCCAACAATCCCGACCCTCCCAAGTGGAGCTCTGGAGCCCTTACTCACCGTAGGAACACAACATGGCCGAGACCAATGCTATTTGGCTATGATCTTCTGTGGTGGACGATGTGTGAAATGTATCGTAACAGAACATAAATTATGCATGGCTCCGCTTGTAGTTACTCGATAATTAATTAAAGTAAGCGCTCTCACGCTCACTCACGCGTTGCCAACCCTCCCAACCCCCCAAGTGGAGTTGAAGCGGTTAGTGAAAACGGATATTAATTATAAATAACAAAATCATAAATACGGCAAAGTTAAGACATAAAAGGTTTAATTTAGGAATAATTCTAGTCTATGCGAAGCTATGAATTTGAGAATTATCATAGTTAATAAATAAATAAAATCTCTTAGTAAATGCTAGTTGGAATTGGAACATAATGAGAATGAGAGTAGTGTAGAAAATATACATGAAATTAGTGATAAAAATACCTATAACCTAACCGAAAAATTATTGTAAAGTGAAAATAGTGATCGAAAATTTTCTGTAGTGATGTGTTCGCGTATACTGAAATAAATATATCACTAGTCAAATGCTACTGGTATACTTGTACTGGTTGTTTGGCCACACGTTGCATACAGTAAAACAATGTGAAAAGCGAACAGACAACACTGTTGAAGTAAAAAATAAATTAGACTAATAAATTAAATTAATTCACTGATAAATATTATAACTCGGAATGTTCTTCATCATTACCATCCCCCAATTGTAATGGAGGCTCTGTTGTCTCTTCTGCATTCTCTGTTTCTGCCTCTGCCTTCTCCGGAGTCTCCTCTTGGGCTTCCCCCTCTTTCTCCTCTGGTTCTATCACCGTCTCAGTCTTGTTTTCAGATTCCTTCTTAGCTGGCTTCTTTGGACGCCATATTTTCATCTTATTCAACAAATATTTGACTTCCCTATCCAAATTCTGCATTTTCTCTCTTATACTATCAACAGTCAATTTTATATCTTCATTTTTCTTTAGCGCCTCTTGTTCCTTGATTGATTTCTTAAGCCATGTTTCAGTCTCAACAATTTTCTTTTCTAAAACTTCTATTTCGACGTCTGTGAATATATCCTTTTCAGTGTTTATTTCTTTTGTGAAGTTCTTCGCCATTTTTAAGAATTCATTTGAGCTGTTCAGCATGCTACGTATTGCCGCTACAGCGTCAGGTCTCTCTTTATGCTCCCAATTTTTATAGAAGATTGCATTTGTCTTGTCCTTCAGCACGGCTAACTTCTCCTCGAATTGTTCAGTGGGTGCATCGTAACCATCATCATACAACCATTCAGATACTTCGCTGCACAGTTTCCTTATTTCCGCAATCTCCTCTGGTGTTCCACATTCAGAAAACTCTTCCATATCCAGCTTCATTTGAGCATCAACTACAAATGCCTCCAAATTGTTAAGCGCCGTTTCCCTTTCAGTACGCTTCCTGTCTATTGCGTTTAGTTCATTGATTTTATCCTTTGAAGCTTTAAATTGATCTGGATTTAAAGGTTGTAAATTCAAAACTTGTTCTTCCATTTGAATAGGTTCTTTAAGTATTACTATTTTAGGTTTAGGCTTCTCAGTTTCTGTCGCATTTTGTTTTTCGGTTACAGTTTCATTGGCTTTAGCGGTATCGTTCTTTTCAGCTTCCTGTTGTGATTCTTCAGTTTTCTCTGGTTTTTCTGCAGTTTCAGAATCCGAACCAAATAGCTTGCTAATAGTACTGCCTATTTTAGATAATGTACTATCTTTATCTTCGTCTTCAGCTGTGACAGTTTTCTCAGCGACAAATTCGACATTCACTAGATTTATTATACCAGAATCATCCATATTGAAATGGGCTTTAATACCTTTGTGTTCAACGTTTTCTCCTGTGTGTTTTGAGAGAGCTGCTCCGACTCCGCTCAGTACAACTTGTGTTAAATTCAGAGGACCAATATATGTCAGTTCTATTGAGGGTATATGGTCCAATTCCGCATAATTTACATTGAAACTGAAGTCGTCTGTGTGTTTATTGAATGTTATTACCTTCTTTTGTGGGTAGGGGTTCATTGGGCCAAAGAGTGTTCGCCTTATCTGTAACAATTAGATTAATATGTCTTTATTTATGTTAATAGGAACGACGATAACTAGAAATAAATAGTAACACGAAGAACCCAATCGAAAAGAGAATAGGCGATATAAGTAGCTCACGAAAGACAGATTATACAAAGTTACCTTGTTTTGGCTCATAACATAAAATAGATTAAAAAAAATACGATAAAATTGAATAGAAAAATAAAAGTAAAAACAGATGATTGAGGTGCGAGTTTATATCATGCACTTGAAAAAATAAAACAATAATAAATAGAATATTACCGGCTCCTGAAAATAAAATATAAATATTATTAATCTTTGTTCTATCCAAATGGTACCACAATATATTTAATAAATTGAGACTTTGTATTGTAGTATTTAAAAAAGAAGTAGTATGCTTACGATTTTCTCATTGCCATCAACGTTCCTCTTGAATACCACTTGTATCGGCAGCAAAACGGCGTCGCGCACATTCAGCGGTGCTACCTTATAACCCGTTGCCAATGATGCCGCTCTGAAAAAAATAAGACAAGTCATACATTACTATACAAAATACGATAAAATTTGGTTATACAGACGTTTCTTTTCAGCATTTCTTCTGCTTCAAAATGGTGTCATTCGGTTTGATAGAAAGTCAGGCAATGCATGTTTTTTTTTGTGACAGCAATGAAACAATGATCTTTCTTCCAGTCTAACGAAGTCCTATGTTCCAACTAATCCATTATGATTGTTGGCTTATATTTTTGTTAACCCTTTAACTGTTGTTTATTTTATTTAATGGTTGGTAACTATTTGGCCAAAACCAGCTTCCCCCCGTAACAAAAATAATTATAATCTCGTCTCAATCTCATGTTCTACCACACACATAACAAATATAATATGAGCAGGATAACGTGTGAATTTGAGATCAGATTGAAACTGTTTTTGTTTTTGTTACCAGAATAGACCCGTAGGTTTAAACAAAAACATAAAATTGTAAGTACCTGTACACAGCACCAAGTGCGGCAGCCTCGTCAGCGTTAATAGACCTGGCGAGCTCGTACCCGAAGGTCTCCTTCAAGGCCGCCTGTACAGCCGGAGCTCTTGCCGCGCCGCCGGCCAGCACCAGCTTGGCGCCCACTCCTGCGCCGCCTGCTGCAGCCACCGCCCGCTGCACTACCCCAGACACGCGAGGCCAGAGGTCAGAGCATAGTTCTTCGAATTCTGCACGTGTCACCTGTGATGTAAATAAAGTTAACAAAGAAAGTTCTAGATAAATTCACGCTAAACATGCTACGTCTCTTAGAAACCATGGCGGTTGAAGTACATTCCGCGCCACGAGAGATGAGACCTGACGTATCACGATTTCTATACCATTTTACTAGAAATCGTCTACTGCGGTAGTCAAATGATTCAAACGGCTCAATTTTGAGATCACACGGCCGTAACTGGTTTTCTTTCGCAATTTCGGAAACAAAAGCAAAATGATTTGCTTTTGTTTCCGGATTGTACTCTGTTGTATTGAATAGTGAAAAAATATTTTTCGATAATCAATTGAATAATTTTATTTTCTTATTAAAATAATCTTCTATTTTTGTTTATAAATATTTTTGTTTTTATTATATGGACATATGACTTGTGATATTTAGTGAAGCGACTAATTAACTTTTCAACACTGTGAAGACATATTTTATATAATCCTTACTAATATTATAAATGAGAAAGTGAGTTTGTTTGTTATTCCTTCACGGCTTGACTAAGCAGTCGATCATTATGAAAATTTGCATACATATTGCTAGGGGTACAGAGCCCAACATAGGCTTTTTATCCCATGAAAGTATGTCGTTCCAATGAAACTATGAATGAAAATATTTTTTCTACTATAGAGGGCGCTGTATCGGCCAACAGATGGCGCCACAAGTCGCGCTATGGATTGTTTTGTTGTCAAACGAGATCTATCTATGTCATAAAATTAACGCGAGCGAAGCCGCGGGGAAAAGCTAGTTAAAAATAATAAAAAATCTTACCAAATGCTTGAAATCCTTGTCATCCAACAAGCTTTCAATCTGTGCATAAAACTCCGTATTGGCTGAGAGCACTATCTTCAATCGCTCGGCTTCAAGAAGCAGTTTCGCCATAGCGCGCGGTGAAGCGCGAACATCGCCGCCTCCGTTCGCTTCCCAGGCCTTGATAAGGTGTTCCCGGAGACGAAGCGTCATTTCGTGGCCACCAAGGGTTCTGAAAATATTATGAATTATCTCTATTATATATAGTGGACAATTATTGCGTATTATGTAGTATGTGCCACAAAACCAAGTTGACAAACTGCTTAAAATATCGTAAATTCTAAAATTAAAATTTGACGTAGATTTAATGTAGTTGTTTTCGATTAAATCTAATAAACTCCTCTTTTTGGAAGATGGAAACGAATAGGGGAGGTTCTGGGCCTCCGGATCTCCCACTGATCAAACTAAACCGCCTTCGAATTAGCCTATTTATTAATGGTCTTATTCAAAACTTAGATGCTTGTTTGCTATCTTATTAATATATAGGCTAGTGATATAATATGATGCCCATTTAAAATATAGAAGATCTATTACACCCTATTCATCAATATTTGAGTGTTCCTACATTTTATTCTCCGACTATGACAAGAAGTTACAGAAATGTGTTTTATCTAGCTCTTTCTAATTTGAACATTCCATAAGTCAAAGTCAAAAATATTTTATTCAGTAGGCCCTCGCGGGCTCTTAGGCGTATTTTACAACATTATAATAATAATAGATAAGCTACTCTATAAACTGCCACCATTTCTTTTACAACATTATAATAATAGATAAGCTACTCTATAAACTGCCACCATTTCGGAAACAAAACAAAATGAATGAAAAAAAAAAGAAAAATGGAAAACAAATGGCGAAAGAAAACCGGTTACGGCTTTTTTTGGTCCATCTACATTCATTTTTTATATATAATTACTCATGCTATCTATTTTGTTCTTATTAGTTTAACAATGACAGACATAATTCAAAGTGTCATTAACTTTAAAACAACTTACCTATCAAACCCAACACCCAAAACCTGTAACTGAGGTACAGTTTCCACATATCCCCTCTCCTTTGTTTTAACTGTCTTATATTCCACTAATGCTGCTTTGGTAGACGCAGCGCCCATATCAAAGAATAATGTGTACCATGCTGTTTCATTGATCTCCTAGATAAATATGAAAAGAGGTTAATGATTTTCATTGCAAAAATCTGTTTTAGAAGTAAAGATCGAAAAGAAAAGATGTGTTTTTTTCAGCCGATTCACATGAGTAAATAAAACAGCGGAACAGAGACTTCACTTCATACAATGTCGCTGCAATGAGTACACGCACACAAGCATGAGGCGCGTGTGTGCGTGACCTCAGAGCGCTCGTCACGTACGAGCGGCAAACCAGTCTAAACCGGTTGCTTCGAGGACAAACATCAGGGCCTTCGATAAACTAGAAAATTATGACATTTCCATTATTAAATATTTGATTTGACATATGCACACCTATGAAGTTCTGTCACGGCCACCACAGACAAAAAACTCAATACTAGTAGTGAAGGGAGGGACATGTTTTTTAAAAATAATCAGTGACTGTCAAATATTAAATATCAAAATGGAAAGCAAAGAAAATTCAATTCTAAAACCTATAGCTTGTTTATTTCGGAACGAAGTGTAGTTTTCGTTTTCCAGTTGTTTTTAATGAACTTTATAGTGTAATATGTGTAAGATAGTTTATTTTGATTGTTAGAAATATAAGAAAAAGTGGTATGGTTTTAATAAATATTGGTAATAATTTAATTAAACGTATGCATTATTGTACTTTTGATATGCCATGCGAGTGCTTCCCGCTCGATTATCTTAAAAAACTCTATATTAGATTTAGGATTTACCACTCAATCAAAAGAAATAACAAATTATTGAAAAATAAAAAAATAATATTTAGAATATGTAATTTGTAAGAAAACTAATAAAGAACTTGTAAAAAAAAATGGTCTTTTCGTTTATTTCATTTTATTCTACAGTGCCAACCCTACCAGAATAGGTATAAATTTTGAACGCGCCTTAGAAGTTAAGCCTCTGTTCCGTGGTTTTATTTACTCATGTGGCCGATTGGAGCAAAAAGGACCAAAATTTTTTGGATACAGTTTTCAATATAAATGTTCACAGAAAAATATGCAAATACATTCGGCCGCAGAGAATTCAGAATTTTTACAAATATGAAGTTTTGGCCGAAACTGGCTACACTGAAAAGTCAATATTGGCTGAAAATTCTGTTTAGTCCGCCTACTAAATTCAGAAAATTACAGAACAGAGATTTGCGCCAAAAAATGGAAAAAAAAGAACACACATACCTTCCGTCTAAATATGCCATAGTTGATAGCAATGCCAGTGTAGTCATTTATAAGTTGCAGCACATTTAGCCCAGCTAGAGTCGCCGCCTCCTTAACCGCGCGACGTTCCACTTGATTGAAGTACCCAGGAATTGTGATCACACACTCGCTTATCGGTTGACCTTAAATAAATAAAAAAAACACTATTCATCAACATCTCAACCACAAGTCCACAGCTGGGCACAGGTCCCCTCCATTTCCGGTAAAACCGTTCACAAGCGTTCAGTATCTAGTCAATCTAGTGGTTTCCTTTGAGTTTACTAGGAATTGATCAAGTCTGTAGCATTTTGTATGTGTAATTTGTAATTACTAAATCATAATTTAGTAATTTATTTACAAGTCATTTTTTACAGCAAACATGGAAAATTTTGACAAGAATTATTATTGTAATGGCTCATAATTTTTTATTTTTGATACAATTTTTGCTAATTTTATTATTTGTTTACTTACATTATTAATAATATCTTGAAAGTATTTTTAGTCAAGGTTTGTCATGTTTTAAACGAAGTTTAGATGCTAATATGCATGTTATACATATTAGCATCTAAACTCGTTTATTTTAGACTTATTTAGATTTTCAGAGAAATTTATATACCTACCTACTGCTTGTTTAATTAAATGAGACATTTCCTTTATATTAAATTGTATTTTATTAATGTTAATAAGGGCAGAGAATGCCTTTAGACCGCCAATTCTATATTCGTAAAATAAAGTATAAATAAAATAGGTATATGTTTTAAAAAAAGGACAAGTCTAAAATAAACAAAATAATACTTGTATTGAATTGTATTTGTGTACTGTATTTTTTTTTCCTTTACCTTGGCTGATCTCAGAAAATTCCTTTGCTTTAGCAAGAAGTTGTGCGACCAACTCCTCCGGTGTAAACCTAGTATTTTCATCGTGTATAAACTCCGGTGTACCGCGATCTGTTGCCACTATATCATAATATGGGTAGCGAGCTCTGAAAAGTTTTAATGTTATGTTTTGAAAAGGTTTTTGCATAGAACCTGGAAGATAAGATAATTAGTGAAACACCAAAAGAATAAGTTGAACTACTTAGCATACCATGGATGGGTTGGAGTTATTAGTAAAAAAAAAAAAAATAGATTTTCTCAATTTGTATTAAATTTTATGAAAAATGTTATTGTTGCAGAAGTTTAAATGACAATTCATCATGTCACAGCATCATTATGATTGTCATTTCAGCCACAAAAGTCCACTGTTGGACATAGGCCTCCCGCAAACACAGCTAGAATAACAATGACTGGCAGCTGCCTGCATCCAGCTTCCAGCGACTTTCCTTAGTTCATCCACAGCACAATAATATAAAAACTGTCTTAAATGTGATAAAACGAACTGTTACAGTGTCTGTAAAATTTCTACTTTGTATAAATTACTACTTATACTATTTTGTTAGTACTAAGAAAGGGCGGAGGCTCCTGGCACAAGCATAATTACTATTGCTTAAAAGAAGACTAGCAATAATATTGTAATTTTTACTTTGTTTTTTTTTGTACACTTGCAATAATGTTGTCAAATGAATTTCTAATTTCATAATACAAGAGTCAATTCAAGTTCTAAATTAGAAACATTACATTCCGTTATACTAAGCAAACTGACATAAATATTGCATCATTACTTTTAAAATATAAAACCTGTCTTTTTCAACTAATTCCAGCAGTATGATTTAATTTCATATAATGTTACAAAAGAAAGAAGAAGAATGTTTATATGTTATTATTAATTAGTATTACATAAAATAAATGTCTTTGAAGTTCATATATTACAAATTATTAAAAAGCCTTATCATGTCACTTATTAGACACGCTTGAAATGCAAATTATAATTCAGAAAATTGAGTGGAGTGTATGTCATATTCAAGCACGAACCAGTCGGCCATACTGTCATATTAATTTGTGATAGAAATTAACATGGTTTTTTTACGTTTTGCACTAAAAACCTTCCTAGACATCCTTTTTACAGTGAAAACTGTATGAACTTCCACACACTAGTTGCATGCAATTTCCTGATGAATATCACGAACAAACTCAATATGGTTTGAATCTTTATTTTTAAAGCTACAATAGAAAGAAGGTGAATATATGTCATCACTTACTTGTAAGCTTGCACCAGAGGATGATCATACGGCTTGCCTAGCAAGTCTAAAAAGTACTTGTAGGAATTCTTAGGGAACCTGACGCCGACAGTCACGGCGTCCTCCCCGAACGTCCTCACACCATCCCTGAAGGCGACAACAGCTGGAGTCTTCCTCTTAGACTCCTTATTTAGCACGATCTCCATCGGTACGCCGGGGGACACGATTCCGATTTTCATCCATTCCGAACCCAAATCAATAGATATTACTGCCGCCCCTTCCGTATACTGACTTATAAGTAATGGTAACAACACCACACTCAACATTCCATACATTTTCTGCAAAATATAACAGAATAAAACCGATCAATCCACAATACGAGGAAACACAAAACCAATTCCAGTTCCTCAAAAGGTCGGCTGGAATCATAATGTTTAATGAAAAAGTATACACTTACACTATTAATATACATCTTCTTTCATGAAAGTAACATTTAAGTAGTATAACCAGTGTCTTTTCCCTTTTAACGGGAGAACAAATAATTTCTTATTAAATATTTTCAGCAAAATGAGCCAGCTACTTTAGTCCACGTCAAGTTTAACGTGTTTTCTTCTTTGTGGTTAACAATTTTATGTTGCCATAAGCAACGAAAAGCCACGTAAATAGTACTCTCCAGACACAACACTTTTTAAGCGGCCTCCACACACTTGGTGTATGCCACATACAATACACCAAACACCATATGCCAAACACCGATCACAATCACCCGATACAAACGCGGTATCCACAATTCCACACGCTTGGCGAACGAGCCAGTATGCCGGTTTGGCAAACATGGTGGACGACGAACTTGTGGTGGCAGCGATTACTTTTGGCTTGACTTGTTTTTATTTATTTTTTAAATCGTTCTAATTTCGATTTCTACTCTATTCGAACCCACGATCCCTCGATATCCGGCCGAGTGCTCTCCTGCTTTTTCGTTTAATTTCACTTTGTTTTTTTTTAATAGGTGAAATTTTTCTTTCAAAAAATCAATTTCAAAATATTAATGGCTAGTTGCCTAACAACTACATATAAATAAAAATCAGAAAAAGAAGGAAACAAAGACGATGGTGGATGATCAAAATTTTATTTATTTATTTATTTATTTAACTTTATTGACCACAATACATAAGTACTGATACAATAGGCGGACTTAATGCTAAATTGCATTCTCTACCAGTCAACCATTGGGAAGTGCAGAGATTCACGAATGCGGTTTACTTGTTACTACTAATAACATTACTCAAAATTAATACATAAGTATATAAATATACATAAATATACATGAATATATATAAATATACATAAATACATATAAATATATATAAATAAACGTAATATATACAAATATTAATACCGTTGATGATAGATAGACTAAATAAAAATGTACCTAGTGATGATGATAATGAGTTGGTCATTTTGGCAAGCCGTCTAGTAGATGTGAACGCACAAAATTCACAGAAGTCTTTCTTTTGGTAATCACTACTGACTGCTTCACAAGCGTGTGAGTACATCGCAAACATGTTTGTCGAACACCCTTTGATTTGTGCACAAAAACCGACACCGACGCCGATCACTGGCAAACACAAACAAAAACAGACAAACAGCTGTCCACACGTTCGTGTTTCTTATTTGTGTTCGCTGTTTGCCGTTGTTTGCCAAGCGTGTGGAGACGCCTTTACGGTTGAAGTGGTTGAAGTTACCATTGATACTGTCTTCCTTCGTACACTTCATACATAGATATTTATCTTCCCGGTGTTACATTACAAATGGGGAAGAAAACTGGAAACTATTCCGGTAGAGGTCGCTGTGAGTTTGTTTTATCCAGACAAACGTCAAAAGCGTTCGTGTGATTACATTGTGTTTTATTATAGCGTTTTTTTCCTATTAGACCCATTTTTTTTTGGTAAAAATTAGTTATTCGACATGTATTCTACCTGGAGAAAATGCAGATTTAAAAAGAGAATTGAAAAGAAGGGGTGCCTCGCAACAGAAAAAGAAAGTTGACTTGGTAGAGAGGTAAGCAAAAGTACTCATTTCTGGCCTTTCCCCAGCTTCCAGTAACCTTCTAACTTAAACATATAGATTATTTCACACTTGCATTAAATCAAATAAGTAAGCAAAATATCTATGAAGTATTTTAGGGAGTTACGAAAAAAATAACCTCACTTTTTGAACAAAAGATTGAACATTTTATCATTTGTTACAGATTGGAGGCCTACGACAGTTTTTGAAAACATTATTAGTGGACAAAATAGCTCGAAGCCACAGATGGAGTTACCTAATAACACACCAAACAAAACATTACCAAATTCAGGGACAATTATTTGTTACTGATAAATTTGTTTGTAATTTAATTATTTATACTTGTGGGCACACCAAAGTTATTTTTATTAACAGAGATGATGAATTTACCAATAAGTGTTACAAGGGAGCTATTTGCAATAAGTATATTTACAGAAATTATGAATTAAACCATTTTTTATATATCATATTTTTATTATATTTACAATATCTTCCCTAAAATTACATAGCATTATACAAACTTATGTGAACGTATTTCTTCACAATATATCATATTTTGCCTTTGGGCGTGGGGTCATACACGTCCATTAACCCGGCCCCTGGAGGAGTAGAGTCAACTTCTCTACTCTTCACTTGGGCAATTCCTGTCTGACGCGTCCTCGTCGCGGGGGTGGGCATCTTACATTTTAGTAGGCCGGAATGTAAAGATGGCGAAGTTCAGCAGGGACCCAGTTCTGCGGGGTATAACGCGGATCCCGTACCCAGGGTTACGGGTGAAGACCTTAACGGTGGGGAAGGGCGGGGACAACAGTTGTCGGTACGGCCAAACCAGCGGAAGAGGCGAGCCACAGGGGCGTAATACCTGGATCCTGATGGAGGGCAGCGGTATCCATCAGTACCGAAGTGAAGCGAAAGAACCATATGTTCTGAACCGGTTCACTCTTGGATTACTATAGCCACTGAGGTTATAGTACCGCGATGTAGAAAGTAACGGGAACCTACTACATTAATTTGTCCCATGAGAGTTGCAATGATGAGTACGAATGTAAACAATGTAAGACCGCCTGGCGATCCGCGTAGCGACCGGCGCCCTGAGCTTTCCGGGGCTGAGGGTGTGAAATGGGTTACCGGCCATAAAGAGGCGGGCAACCAGGCATCTTATGAAAAAAATGCTACTGGAAGAAGTAATAACGTCAACCTACGAAAGGATCATCGTATCGGTACATGGAATGTACGAGGGCTTCTTGGCGATGGGAAACTTCATATTTTAGAACAAGAGCTTGAGCGATACAGGCTCGTTATCACAGGAATCAGCGAAACACATTGGAAGGGTAGCGGCCACTTTGACTCAGAGAAGCACACCATCTATTTCTCCGGAAATGACACGAGTAGTTTTTCGGGAGTGGCTATTGCGATTCCTAAACTGTGGAAGAACTCGGTGCTTGGTTACCACCCTATTAGTGAAAGAATCATCTCCATTAAACTTAGCGCATCACCGACCCCACTCAACATCTTTCAGATATATGCTCCTACATGTTCTGCCAGCGAGGAGGAAATAGAGAACTTCTATTGTCAACTTGAGGGTTATGTATCAAAGATACCAAAAAGAGAGTTGTTGCTCATCATTGGAGACTTTAATGCCAAGGCGGGAAACACAACGTTGGACACAGGCATTCGAAATATTGTTGGAAGATATGGCCTTGGTGTTCGTAACCCCAGAGGCGAGCGGCTCATAGAGTTCGCAGCGGACAACAACATGGCTATAGTGAACACAATGTTCAAACACCATCCTAGACGCCAATACACATGGACCTCTCCTGATGGCAAACATCGCAATCAGATAGATTACTTATTAGTAAGATCTAGATGGCGAAGCTCAATAACAAATGCACATACTCTACCAGGTGCTGATTGTCTTTCTGATCACCAGCTGCTTATTGGAAATCTGCGATTGAAACTGCAAAGAGCGAGACAAATTAAACCACCTAGAAAAATAGTAGTGAAGGATCCACAGTCTCTAATCGCCTCAATCGACGACTGTTGGAATAGACAAATATTCAATGGAACCTTCTTCCAACTTGATGTAAAAGTCTATGACAGTTCTTTTATGTTGTCATATAAAATAAAGAACTATCTAACAAGAAAATTTATTTCCTAATAATCGATTTCAGTAACGCAGCCAATAATTATTTTTGAAGATAATAACAGTTGTATTAGCATCGCTAATAACCCCTCTAATCATAATAGGACTAAGCATATAGATATTAAATACCTACCATTTTACCCGTGAACAAATTACTAACAAAGTAATAAAGCTAGAAAGTATCTCCACAGGAAACCAACTAGCTGATATCTTCACAAAGATGGTGCCTACAGCGAAGTTCCTAGAATTAAGGCGTAAATTAAACTTAATTTAAATTGTTGATTTTTATTTCAAAATACCAATGATAGTAAGGGTATATGCATAAATAAAAATAAAAAAAAAAAATAAAAAAATAAAAAAAAAATGAAATAAAAAAAGTAGCGTATGTTTTTTATTTTCGAATTGATAAGTTCTCAATTAACAATATACTTGAATATTTGAGGGGGACTGTTGGAATAGACAAATATTCAATGGAACCTTCTTCCAACTTGATGTAAAAGTCTATGACAGTTCTTTTATGTTGTCATATAAAATAAAGAACTATCTAACAAGAAAATTTATTTCCTTGTCCTTTTAATATAATTCCAATAACGACAAATATGCCACGTGGCGAGCTGATGTTGGAAACAACGACTTTGTGGACATCGGCAAAGAAATGCATCACAGATGCAATCGCGGAATCGCAGCCAAAAATTACATCGGCAAAACGACAGCATTGGATGACTGAGGACACCTGGCACTTGATTGAGGAGCGTCGAAAGCTTAAAGCCAGTGGCGCTTGCATAACTGTGCTAAATGCTAAGTCAGCTATCATACAAGCTGCTTGCCGTCGTGACCGCAATGACCATCTGGGGAAAATCTGTGAGGAACTAGAACAGCATTCTGATAAATACCAAACCAAAGACCTCCACGACAAGGTGCGATATTTAACACGCCAGTTTAAACCCAAGACGTGGGCTATTGAGGACTCATCTGGGAATACGATCACAGAAATAAAGGACATCGTGAACGTGTGGAAAGAATACTGCAAATCACTTTTCACCAGTAGTTCTGCACCAGGGTCCAGGTGTCCTATTCACCAAATAAACGACCGGGAGCCCGATATAATGCGGGACGAGGTACGAGCAGCAATTAGACACCTTAAATGCAATAAAGCTGTGGGATGTGATGGGATTCCAATCGAAGTGTTTAAGGCGATGGGAGAGTCTGGAGTCGACATCATGTTGACTATCTGTAGTAGAATATGGGAGTCTGGCATATGGCCCGATGACTGGTCGCATTCCATCTTTATTCCGCTACACAAAAAAGGATCCACGAAAAAATGCAACAATTACCGACTTATATCCCTAATATCGCACGCTAGTAAGGTGATGCTCCATATCATAAATACAAGACTCTTGACCTACCTCTCAAGACAAATTGCTCCTGAACAAGCCGGTTTCGTAAAGGGAAGAGGAACACGTGAGCAAATTCTTATATTGCGTCAGATTATTGATAAGGCCAGAGAATTCAATACAACCATTTACATCTGCTTTGTGGACTTCAGCAAAGCATTTGACACGGTCATATGGACACACCTCTGGAAGATACTTGCAGAAATGGGCGTGCCGCCTCATCTGATAGCCCTTTTGAGGAGACTGTATGAGGATGGCACTGCAGCGGTACGAGTGGATGATACCCTTTCTGGAAACTTTAAGACTGAGGCCGGTGTACGACAAGGATGCATCTTGTCTCCGTTACTGTTTAATACCTATACAGAATACATCATGCGCATTGTCCTGGAGGAATGGAATAAAGGTATATCAATTGGGGGACGCGTGATAAATAACCTGAGATACGCTGATGATACAACCCTTCTCGCGCCAACTAAGGAAGATATGGAAGAACTTCTGACTCGTCTAGAAACTACGAGCCTCAAATTTGGACTTGCCATCAACCGAGACAAGACAAAGATGATGATAGTAGACCGAGCTGAACAAACTGGAACTAGCATACAGAACATAGCTAACTGCGAAGTTGTGCAGAGCTATATTTACCTCGGCTCTGCTATCTCCAGTAATGGGGGATGTGGTGATGAGATCAGACGACGATGCGCCATCACTAGGTCGGCAGTGGAAAGGCTTGGAAAGGTTTGGGGAGACAGGCGGATTACCAAGAAAACGAAAGTCAGATTGATGAGGTGCCTTGTTTTCCCAATCCTTCTATATGGAGCTGAAACTTGGTCACTGAGACTGCAGGATCGCCGCAAGATCGATGCATTAGAGATGTGGTGCTGGAGACGCCTCCTAAAGATCCCGTGGACGGCGTTTCGCACCAATATTTCCATCCTGAAAGAACTGCAAGTTAAGGATAGACTGTCGTCAACTGTGCAGTTACGAATACTGAAGTTCTTTGGGCATATCTCCAGAAATGAGAACTCGATGGAGAGACTGGTGGTCCAGGGTCAGGTTGAAGGCAAGAGATCACGCGGCCGATCACCTACTCGATGGACTGACCTTATAAAAAAAGCTACGGAGTCTACCATGGTCCAATGTACACGCAGCGCCTCTAACCGGCAGGAGTGGAAGCAAATCGCTAGGAAAGCAATCCTCGAGAAAGTTTACGACCCAACCAACATCTCTCCGTGTACCTCATCTGCGCAATCACGACCACTCTGACAAGAGTGTACGACTAAGAAGAGAGATTTCTTCACATCCAAAAGCCATACACCGACCCATTTTTCATTAAAATAAAGAAATCGGAAATATTTATCTTTTCTGTATGTAGTTTGACAGCTTCCTTGTAACAAGCAAGGGGTGCCCTCTGCCAATGAGATTTTATATATTTTATGACAAGAGAAGTAACGTCATACAAAGCATTCGTAAAAAGCCGCAACCACTTTAGAGTGTTAAAGACGTAGCTTTGAAACCGATACATATTCCGAGCATATGCCAAAGTAAAATATGTTTGTCTCTTTTTTTCTAGAGTCAAACTAATTATGTCAAAATGAGACAAAAGCATTACTCCCAGAAAAATGGTCAGAGTTGCCAGCTCATGAATAATTTTCCCATTGAATGAATGTTATGAGTCTTTTTTTTTTAAAAAAAGTTTTTATACCATATTATTGTTTCTTAGGTGACAGAAGAATTAAAGATAGGAAGAAATAAATATATAGATGCGTAAATATTGGTACATACATATTATATTTCAAGAATGAATCATGGCGGAATGGAGAAGTTTCCATTTTTTAGTCATTGATGAATCTAACCGATGCAGACCTACTACTATTATCTATTCTGTGCTACTACTAACTTTTAGCAGAGATTTTTTTTTGTTTTCTTCACCCATTCTGGGTAGGCAAAGGGAACTATGCCCATACAGCCAAGTCTTCAGTAGATTTTTTTTATTGTTAAGAAATGAAAATGAAATTTAAATAAAATAAAATAATAAATTTAAATAATTTGAATAAAATACAACATAAAACAAAAAAAACTATTGTACTCAATCGAACATTTGATAATTGCAGAAACAATTTAAATTAAACACCGTTACCACAATGAAAAAGATGAAATTGTTACTTCACTGTCATAGTAATAATATCATTATGTCAAATGTCAGTTAAAAGCCATATCAAAAAGAGGAAAATGATTTGTTTTTTCTTGTCTTGACGTGCGTAGCACTAGCGATTGATTTTAGTATCAATCAATTCTAAGTAAATAATTAATTCTAGTTTGAGCCTGGTTGTAGGTTTACTTCTACTGTGTTACTAATAATGATACATAAAGGCGTATGAGTTCGTCATTGACTAAACTCCTAACATTTGGGAAACTTAAAATCGTTTTTACTGGCAACACTGTTGGCAAAAACAATGCGTAATATATTAATTTCGATTTTAATACTATTTTGGTTTAATTTTAACATAATTAAGCATTCTTATTTGTGAAAAGTGATACCACTTGCTTTGTTATTAGTTTGGGATCACGACATACATGTTTTAACAGTGCATTAAACCATTTTTGTGATATTATTGTGAGATACGCATTCACTGAACGTCAAACTACGACTAAGTCGGAAGAAATTCAACTAAGGCTGTGGCCTCAGTCGACGTGGCAGCGGGTATGTGTCAAACATTACGAATCTATAGTAAATAACAGATCACTGCCCTCTGCAATGAACTATTTGACAGTTTTCTTCCCCATTAAAGCTGGCCGTCCACCACCTTCAGCCTACACCAGCTCACAATCATTATGTAGTTGCGTGGTCATTCATGGTTAAAAATAAATTTTATTTTTTTAAAGTTTCTTTCTACTTTGCTGTCCGCTCGCCTGTCAAACTATTTTTCTCAGAAAAAGGAACACCGAACATAATTTATGAGTCGATTGGGCTGAAATTAGTGTCAAATGCTCAGATCTGCAATCCGTTGGATCAAAAAAACGAATCTTTTTTTAAAGTTACCTTGACAGACAAGCTTAAAGCAATGGTAACCAGTCGCCGAAACATAAGGACATTTGGAATAATAAAGAGTACGTATTAATAACTCGCTGCCGACCTTGTCATGACTTTTATGAACTCCATGCTGTAGACACCAGAAAAACCTCTACCGTAAGTTTATTAGGTCAACAATCTTCGAGGAACTCAACGGTATCAAAAGTTGGACTTTATTTAGATATTCCTTTTTTCATACAAATCGTGCATCAATTTACAAATTGGTTAACTATTCGCTAGATAAATCGATGTAGATTATACACTACCAAGCTATCCAAGTTTGTATGGAACACTCCATCAATCAACCCTCACATTAGGGTTGCCAACCATACTTTATAATAACGTATCCTACTTTATTTTTGGTAATTATACTTTATACTTTTGCATACAAATAAAGTATGTGAAAATACTTTATTTTTAACTTTTACTGTGATGGGTAAAACAAAATGCTCATTATGGGTAGGCTCTTAACTATTTAACAGTACACATAAGTTAAAACGGATGATTGAAATGTGGTTGATGGTTAATGTGTACATATATTTTTAAAGCTACGTTTCTTCTGTTCTATCTAACCTAATTCATTAGTTAATTTTACATCTTGACAAAAAAAAGTCACCAGTTTGTATACTTATGGTAGGACTTAGTATTGAAAAGTTTTAAATCTAAAGTGAATCTAAAGTGGCGAGAAGAGAGAAATAGAACGTCAATAAATTTAATTAAAAAAACCGGGCAAGTACGTGTTGCTTCACGCACAATGTAGGGTTCCGTATTTGCTGTGCTTTGATTGCCTTCAGTTGAGTGTTGAGTCCATATCAAATTCTATCATATTAAATTGTAAGGTTTCATCCAATAAATTTTATTTTATAAGTTCGTCGGCTATTACTCGGTAACTAGTAGAGCCTACTTAACCACTATAGTTTTCATTGAAGGTTTAGGATTACGGAAGGTTCACTACTACCATGATTTTTTCAAGTTTTTAAACATAAGACTTTCGGAGATAGATGGGTGGACCACCGTGCAAAACGAAAATTGACACGATAAATGAAAATAATTCCGAAACGTATCATTGTATCGAAAAATGATCTTTCCACACCCTCAATGTTTTCAAAAGACCTTTCTAACGATAGCCACAACATGAGGTGGGCGCGAAGAAGAAAACATTTCCACTTTACATGTAGGGCACCTCAAACAAAACTTTTTCAAAATTTTGTTTCAACACATTGTTAGCATTGTTAACATGGTGTATAGGTACATACCAAATTACAGCTTTCTAGCATTAAGCGTCTAGGCGCTAGACCGCGGACAGACGGACAGACAGACGGACATGGCGAAACTATAAGGGTTCCTTGTAGTTTACTACGGAACACTAAAAACGTATTGTTTATTTATTTAAATTTTGATTGTCAAACAAGCTTTGAAACAGAATGAGCACACAAAACTACGTTTTTAAAACAATAAACACATAAAATTTGTAAAATACTTTTTTTTTTCTTCCTAATACTTTATTTTTTCCTATCCAAACACTGACCTCTATAATACAAGTACGCTGGACTAAATATTACCTTGGAAATGACAGTTGTTTTTTGTGCCGATTCAAAGCGCCCCCTCGATCGTCTCGGGTACTAAAATTGCAAGTGTCAAATGGGCGATCGTTGTTTTGTAGTATTTCTGATGATTTATGTGAATTTCATGGGTTTCAATAGCTAGTCTGAAGCTTAGAATATTATTTTATATTTATAATAAACGTTTTTATTCATACCTCGTCACATTTAATTGTAATTTGAACTATGTTTATTATTGGAATAGGGTTGTGAATATTCCATATCGATAATTTTCTTCGGACGCGTACGCGACAGTGAGTAATCTATGTACGTCTTTCAAATACAAATTTATTGTCGCCAGATACATATTCAGTTTGATAAGCTGAAACAGATTGGCAAATACTATTTTCTAATTTAATGTAATTTGTACTATAAAAATAATGAACCGTACGTTGAATGTAGTTCTCATTCGGTATATTGAAGGATGCGTATACGTTATGATTATGACTGTTACGACCATTATTTATTACACATTGCACGGCCCAACAATGACTTTCACGGTCAATTATCGATAAACGAATGTTTATCGAAGGATATGTCCCATCTCTATTATTAGTTCCATGGACGCTCACGCTGCTATCAGCGCCAAAATGGCGAAAATCAAATGGCTTCATTTTGAAATTGTTAATATGAAGTCCAGCGTACTTGTATTATAGAGGTCAGTGTATCCAAACCATTTTATACGTTTTTTTTGTCAAAAAAAGTTGGCAACCCTACCTCACATCAACGTCATCAACTGGCTTTTTTCTCATGATTGGCATTTCTTCAATGTTGCCAGAATAAAAATTGCTATTGATCGTCTGGAGCGCCTTTAAAATAAAGGCATAGGCACATCGGACATAGAAAAAACTGTAATTTGACATAATAATATTGTTCTGAAATCAAGAATCAATAAAATAACTATTCGCAATTAATTAATGTTTTTTTAATAAAAGTAATTAATTAATATACTGCTTGCTTGAAAAAATATTTTATTTGATTTATTGATTTCTTTCTGTATGGTGAATATTTAAAGGAATAGACAATAGTAGACGAATTTCCGGCTATCAAATCATATGTTTATTTATGTAGGTTGATCTTTGTTTATGGTTTGATTGAGTGTCGCGGAGGTGTTTGTTGCGTGTTGATTTGATTTTGATTGCAAGTACGGAGGTCGTGGAATGCTGTTTATTGTTATTAGTTTATAATTAGGGCGTCAAGAAACATAATTGTCTGTAAGGTAAGTGTGTTTGTATTTTTATTCGCGTTGTTATGTTCGGTAAAATTCGATTCCAAGTTATTGCATACGCAAAACTGTGATGTAAAAAGTGAAATATTAATGCGCATTTCGTTCTGGATTTTGCTTCTAGGTATATCTATAACATTGTATAAAGTTGCATTCAATTAATCCTAAAAGTAGTGTGAAGTATCGTTTACATGCGGTTCTAAAAATGTGACTAGACGCGCATGAGGACCGTCGGGACGCATTCGGTGGCGCTCCTTCTAAATATGGAACGGGGTGTTGAGTCAACGTTGTGCCTTCTGCGTGGTGTCGAGGGGCGTCCCTGCAGTTATGTAATGGCCCTTCGCGTTACGTGTCAGCACGTGCAAATTGGTGCACGCGGGCACTTCCACGTCGGTAGCACGACGCAATCGCGCACGCGGTCACTCGTCCTCACAGTTTCCTAGCAACATACTGTTGACGCCAGTGCCATTCCGATGAATACAAAAACACATGGCAACGAAATGTTACATCACAACACTGCAGCACCAAGTTTCGGTTGCTTTGACCATAACATAATTTAATTAAAGTACAAGGAACAAATTTTCATAGTGGACTTTGGTCTATAATATTGGACTTGATGTTAGTACCTACCTATTCATTATAGCTTATTTATTTCATACATATTATTATTAATTGTGTTGTATACTTGTGCAAAATCTCAAAATAGGTACAGAAGTTGTATAGATTAAAAATAACTCTAGACCTTTACATGACCTAGTTTCATGGTGAAACTTCCTGTAGGATTTCTAAATTTAATTGTCACCCAGAGACAATGCTCTACTTTTGATCTTAATTAACATTCTTGGGTTTTAACCTAGTAATCTTTATTTAGCAAAATTGTTATCAAACTCCAAATGCCTCATTGGTTGAAGATAACTGTTTTAAAATAGAATTGCAAGTTGTACCTTTTATTTAAAGTTGTCAAAAAGCTTGTAAAAATCATTTAAAATGAAGAATTGGCTAGGGAGGCTTTTGCCCAACTGTGGGACAGTTTAGACTAATATTATTATAATTGTCTCGCAGAAGATTGCATGGCATTAAGTATGCTTGTTCAGTTCACAGCCAATTGCAGAAACACCCTTTTTTTTTTTGTTAAATTTGTTGGTGACAGCAATAACTTGATAATTCATTAGCTTTTAAATATTTTTGTGTAACTCATTATTCTCAAATAAATTATGTGTACTATATTGGTAAATAAGAACGTAATGCCCATATGGACCATTTTGTTCAAAAACAAACTATTCATTGCTCTTGGTTGTATTAATTTCCATTGTCTGGTACCCATAACACAAATAGGTTAATCCCAGCTTACTTAAGGACCAGGTGACGCTGTGCGAGTTGCGTAAAATTTTGTAAGTTACTATAAAGTTATTCCATAAAATGTTAATAAATAAATAAATATAAATAAACATATAGGGACAAATCACACAGATTGAGCTAGCCCCAAAGTAAGTTCGAAACTTGTGTTATGGGATACTAACTCAACGATACTATATTTTATAACAAATACATATATAGATAAACATCCAAGACCCGTGGCCAATCAGAAAATTTCTTTTTTTTTTTCATCATGACCCGACCGGGATTCGAACCCGGACCTCCTTGGCGGGCAGGCATGGTAACCATTGCGCCACGGAGGTCGTCAAATTCGTCAATCAAAAAAGTCGTTAATGTTCTTATACTTACTCAATTATTTTTTATCTTTTTGCTTAGCAAATTTTTTTTACATTTCATATCTATAATTAATATTATGGAATTCTTGATTCCTTTGAAGACATTTTCCACATTTTATAACTGTATTGTACTAAATAATTATAATATATATATATATATAATATATTTACCTGCTTATTTATTATTAGTAATACATATTTAATAATCATCACAATATTATAATGAGAAAATTAATTACCTCATTAACAAATAGCTATAAATAAATAAAAGTTATGCTATTTGTTAGCATAAAAATTTATGTAGTTTCATATTGACTATGTTTGTGCGAAAATAATATACAGACTCATCTTAATTTCTTCTGGAAATCAAAATTTTTTACTATATGCATGCAGTGAAAACCGTATACACAATATTTATTTATTTCTAATTTCATCTTGTCATCAGTCTTATTCACTTTAAGCAGATGTATTGATTTAAATATCTGCTTTTCTACTAATTAACCCCTTACTTTCTGTAATTCATTTTACATACACACATAGTTTGCTTAGCCAGTTTCTTAAGCGCATTTTAATTTTAGTTCAACATTAAGTCTCAAGCTAATTCTTTTTTTCTTCAGTTTGATAGTGTGACTACATACTTATAAATCATCAATTTTACAATAACATCAATATGGGTATGGTCTTTATCAGCCACTTGACTGAACCTATAACTAATAATCTGTAAAGTCAGATCCATTTGATAAAAAACGCAATTTCGTTTGCATGTATCCCATGAGAATTTTGAAAATACCATCTCTTATCTACTTCGTAAAGGAAATGTTTCCGCAATTTTTCAGCTATTTAAGGCCAAAAATGTTGTCTGTGTGATTAGTGGCATTGAACATGGGCCTGTTTTACCACAGGTTAAGTTTCGGATGGTTTCGGTTAGCTTATTTGACAGATAAATCAATTCACGGATTTATCTGTCAGAACTAGACAAGAACTGTCACAAAAATATTCGAAAGAGCTTAAATTAGGCCTATTTGAATAAAAATATTTTGAATTTGAATTGAATATGCCTTTAAAATTCGTCCAATATTTTTTTGTCATACGCCAAGATAACGATGCGGATCACCTAATCGAAAGTGGTTGCCGCCGCATATATTAACATCAGTAGAGGTGCTTTGCCCGTTAAAATGAAGGTAGCATTAAGGAGAAAAGGAGTTGGGCTTCCGAATCCAAGTACCTATTGCTCCTTCACGCCGATATCCTTTGAGAGAGTGGTACATCCCTTGTCGTGGTAGCCTATTTTAAAAGCTTTTATTTAACTTAACCTGTATGTATGTATGTAAGGGCGGAATCTTGGAACGAAAATTTCCCGAAGACCGATTGAGCTGAAATTTTGCTTAAAACTGTAGATCAGATGACAATACAATATTATGATAACAAAATTACGATACAGCCGTTTGTGTTCCGTTTTTCGTACAAAACCGTTCCGACCAAAAACCTATAGGGTACTTTCGGTTGTCCTAGAATCATGAAATTTGGCAAGAAGCAAGATGATGTAGCACAAGTACAGGAATAAATCTGAAAATCGTAAATTTGTAGTTACTTCTTCTTCTTTAAACAACCAATATAATGTGACCCTACCCTTGGTACATTTTACATTGGTACATGGCTCTTTTTATACCGGTTTTGAATTAAAATGTATTTTATATATTACTAGCTTTTCCTCGCGGCTTCGCTCGCGTTAATTTTATGACATAAATCTCGTTTGACGACAAAACAGCCCATAGCGTGAGTTGTGGCGCCATCTGTTGGCCGATAGCATCCCATACAGCGCCCTCTATAGTAGAAAAAATATTTTCCCTTTGGATTGGCATACTTTCACGGGTAAAAAGGTAGCATATGTTGGGCTCTGTACCTCTGACAATATATATACAAATTTTCATAATGATCAACTGATTAGTCAAGCCGTCAAGGAATAACAAACAAACAAACTCACTTTCTCATTTATAATATTAGTATGATAGTATGACTAGTATGATTATGGGAAGGAACCCTCATGCGCGAGTTCTACTTGCCCTTGGTCGGTATTTTATTTTTGATGGGTACATAAACCCGTTTAGTTTGTCGCAGGGTGACTGTAGTAAAATCAGGAAATTATTTAGGTATTCAAATTGCTGGTGCTAGTTATAACAAATAAATTCATTAGACTAGTACCGCCTCCCGACAATAGATGGCACTGCGAAACCTGTCCAGTGATAACTAAAAAGTAAAAAATAAATTAAAAGAAAAAAATATATATTTAAAACAAGCTTTTATTTAATTGCGCTAAAAAGAATAAAATAAACTTTTCTTTTAAAACTTTAACTATCAACTTATAACGTCATTACACAATTTATATAACATAAAAGCTTGTCGCGAGACTTAATTACTAACATTTACTCGTACTAAGTTCGATAATTATGTTTTCTAATACAGGTAAATCTCGCGACAAGCTTTTATGTCATATAAATTGTGTAATGACGTTATAAGTTGATAGTTAAAGTTTTAAAAGAAAAGTTTATTTTATTCTTTTTAGCGCAATTAAATAAAAGCTTGTTTTAAATATTTTTTTTTCTTTTAATTTATTCCGCATATGCTCTACCTGTCCCTATAAAAAAAACGTATTATATATTCTACTTAAATCAAACTTAATTTATCTTCGACATGTAATCGTGTTAAGTGTATCGACATAGAATAAATAATAGTTACATCGTGGTAATGATTACTAACGCCAATCGTTAACACTGGCAATTTTCCTTTCCGCCCGTGATCTCGGTAAATCGCGAGAAATCGAAGTCTTAGCGATATAATTTTTTTCTCTGCCGATAAATAGCTGGCTGATGAGAAAGAACTGGCTGGCTACTTGTACATTTATTATTGTACGAGTACTTTTCGTCAGTAATACCGTGAATTGCTCAAAATTACATTGAAGCTAATGACATGTTAAATGTCATCCCGTCATCACAGCTTAACAATTAATGTACCGTCATTGTCTAATTTTACAATGAGTCGTACAAGCGTATTTTAAATTTAATTCTACATTAAAGACGTCGGGTTTTTTCTTCCCCAATGAAGTTTAAGGAGCTCGCACATTGCACCGACAGGTTAGCTTGACACTTTTGTTTAGTTTTGCGTATTTGTAACTCACAGATAGCCGTCACAATTCTATAGTTCAACAACCGAAATGATATAATTTATGTTTGTGGTATCGCCTATTAATGCAACCCCATAGGAATTTCGAAAATTGGATGTAACATAATACAATCCGTGAAACAATCCAACTAAAGTCTCTTCTAAAGCCGTCCATCTATTGCAGTCAAATTATGTTAATAAATGCAAGCGACTTCACATGTTATCGTGTTGAAATAAACATCTTATTAATTATGCCGTAGCCAGAAGGTCACAGGTATAAAGTTATTTTTAGCAGCGGTAGTTTTTTTTCTCTTAAAATTTGACCTAGTTTTTGTCCTATTTTCTTTCTCATTAATTTCTTTCGACTGGGCTAACAAAGGTCTATGATCATTCAACGATCGTCTAAAACTGTAAAGTAAATTATATTTACTAGCCCATGCCTCATCTATCAAGCCGTTTTTGCGTGAAAGAGTAAGAAACATCCATGCATCCTCACAACATTTTATAACATTAGTGAACAAGAGCTCTATATATTAAACTTGTCCAAATACTAGAGTTGTCTTTGGTTAGATCGCGTAGTATGATAAGCGGAATAACCTCCATAGATTACTACTGCAGAATAGACACATCTCACAACAAATGTTTCACCAATCAGACATTCGTTTAATTATTTAGATGACACAAGTTACTGCTTAATAAATTCAGGTAAAGGACTGATCGCTCAATTCACTTAAGTACATTTGTACTCATATTTACTAAGCGGAAAAATAACAAAAATATTGTGTTCGTCGGTCAATACCTGTATTCAACGGTCGCGTCTTGTATTTTTTGTTAGCAAAATTCTAAAGAAACTGCCAAGAACGGTGGCGTGATTTGCACAAAATTATGATTTAAATGGAACATAAAAATGTAATTGGAAACACGTAATCTATACAAATAAATAAAAGAACCCTTGTTAAAAGTAACTTTATATAAAACTAGCGAAACCCGCCCCACTTAATTTCCGCTTTCCAGAGGGAATTTATTAAAATTCTTTCTTATCGGATGTGTACGTCACACAATACAAAGAACACACCTCTACGATTAACGGTTTAGGCTGTGAGTTCATCCGTCAGATATTCAGCACAAAGCATTTTCAACCGACTTCAAAAAAAGGAGGAAGTTCTCAATTCGACCCGTATGTTTTTTTTTTTTTTTTTTTTCTATGTTTGTTACGCGATAATTATGAACCGATTTGAACAAATCTTTTTTCGGCTTATAGGTAATACCTCAAGGGTGGTCCCATGAAGTCGGTTTTATTTTTTTTTAAAAGTTAATTAGAATTATATAGGTAAAGATTTTACAAACCCGGGTAAATGTGGATTAATGAAAATTGTCTCTTTCTTTCGAGATATAAATACGGTTATATATCTAAAAGTTTTCACTATTATCGATGTAGACATCAGACACCTTTACCTACTCATTTATTTAATTATCAAAGTTTATAAAGAGTAGTAGAGTAGGGATAAAGCCACCAAGGAAAAGGCAGCCGATTAAAAAGAGTGATTTAGCTGCAGAGGAACAATTTGCGGGCTTCAGAAGGATTGGGAATTTAGACTTTGCATAAAGGAATGAAAAGGACGAAAGGGGAAGGAACCAGGAAGCAGTATGACTAATAAATAATAGACCAAATTCTTGAAGAAATAGACCAAATTAGAATTTCATAAAGGTTCCGGATAAATGTGGACATTACCACATTACCAAATTACAGTTAAATGTGGACCCGGGTAACGGTGTACACTTAATTATGTACCTTATTGTTTTGTACGGTTGTAGACATCGCCAAATTGGATTCAAACGAAAACCGGGTATATGTGGACAGTGACATGTGACTTTCTGTCGTTCGATACGGATAAAGAGCTAAAAGTTTTCGCTATAATCGATGTAATCTTCGAGCACATTGTCGTAAAACGCGTTTAGTTCAGCTGTGTGTTACCATGCCAAGGCCGCTCAATGTTATGTGATTATACCAAGTGATAAATCGTATTGATGATAAAACGTGTTTCTTTCGACCATTACGTAAATGTATTATATTTAAATTGCTTCTTATTGTGTGCTTATATTATTTCTCGTGTGTATTTTTATTATTACACTAGAGGACATTTTCGTAATCCCGATTTTTATATATCAGATGGCCAAATGTGCCGAGATAACCCGGTTCCCGGTTATCTCATAAACAAGCCACAGACTGCACAAATGTTAGAAATTATGAATAAGCTACTCATATCTGATGTAAACTATACGAATAACTCAACGAATTCCACAAAAATATTTTGTTGTAATCTTTGATCACAAAATGTTGTAAGTTGTAATGATGATTTTCGGCACGCATTGTCTGGTACATTAATACGCTATAAGAAATAAAATTTTCAATAACAATGTTCATCTCCAATACCATCTATTTCCACTAAATGTAAAATGAACGAGATACGGAATTGGAAACTTGGTTTAATACGTAAAATTATAATGCCCCCTGCATTATAATCGTCGTAGATTTATCCAGCATTCACCTAAGCTACTTTCATTTCATATTTAACCAGTACGAAAACAAAAATTACTCAATTTCTTTTGGCTATTACGTAAATAATAGATTTAATTTACATTATATTGCATATAAATTGCTTGGAATTGCGTTCACTATCGATTTTGTGTAATATTTCCCGCTATTCGCCTTCCCACCACTCCTGAGTATTATTTTTAACCGTACATATTTCTAGACATTCCTTCAGATTTTATTTGACTAGATTTTCGTAGAGAGCTCTTATGTTCTTGTAGAAAATACCTACTACACTGCTGAAATAAAAAAAAGTGTTAACTGAGCAAAGATGAGTCGAAGAATTCGTATTTTCGGTATAACAAGGCCGCAAGGGCACAACTCTCATCAATGGTGATTTTCCGAAATGCTGGAAGATTAAAAAATATTCTATTTATTTAAACTTTATTACACAAAGTACAATTTTGGACTTGATGTCATTCTCTACCATCGGGTATGCAGAGAATATGTAATGTAAAAATATAGGTAGGTATTAGAACATTGTAAAAGACTGAATGACTGAAGAGTATCTAAATGCCCGCAAGGGCCCAATTGTTCCTATATATATATTTAAATGAACGTTATCACCACACTTGTACACTTTTATAGTATTTTTTGGGTACTCAATTAAGTTTTTCAAAATGTGCCAAAAGTATTGTAACCGACTGCAACATAAAAATATATATTGAGTCTGACTGAGCTCTTCCTTTCTCTCAAGGTTTAAGAAACGCTAATGATGTTTGGTAAAAAAAAACGGTAAATAAATTTCTTTTTCGTTTAACACCTATTTGTTGTGAAACAATAATGACAGTACAGTGTACGTAAGTGAGTACACAATAGTGTTTTTATTCCACGACAAATTGTATAACGCCGCATTATTTGTTTTGTGTGTTGTTCATTGGAAATGTAAACAATTTTGTGTGCGTGACTGTACTAAGCTTGGCACAATCGGTCACGCTTGCTAAAAGTTGAAGTGATCATTACTACGATTTCGAATACTTTGAAAAAAGAAGTAAGTATCTCCTTATAATTTTAAAGGAGATTGGGCTGTTTCGTTCGTTTCCTTTCAATTGACATCTATATTAAAACGCCCAATCGCCTTTAGAACACTATCTTCACCTAAAGAGTGTCCCTAAAGTCTGGATCTGTTGTTGAAAAATTTTCAAAAAGCTTGTAATAGTAACTAGCATTACAATAAAAATAATTCAAAAAAAAAGAAAACTAATATACAAATAAAAACGCTAGAATAACTATCAATATTTTCATCATCATAATTATCAACCCATAATCATCCCACTGCTGGGATACAGGTCTCCCTTCAATCGAAGGTAATTAGAGCGTACTCTGCCACGCTGCTGCTCCAATGCGAATTGGCAGAGGTCGGTGTTTTCAAACCGCCCTGAGGCCACCGACTTGGCTTAACGACTGTCATCCATCGACAACAGCCGGAACCGACGGCTTAACGTGCCCTCCGAAGCACGGAGAAGCTCGAGATAACAAAACCCATCCAAACGCTGGCTTGGGTCGCCGTCGCTTAACTTGCGTGTTCATATCTGAGTGCGACACACAGCGACGCGATCGAGCTCCTCAATCAATATTCTAATCATAGTTAATATACACAATTATGAAAACCAAGGATGAAAACTAATTATGATAAATAATAAATGACGAATACGTACAATTGGCGCCACGAGAGATGAGACCCGCGGCGCACGGTGGAACGAAAATGAAAATTTGGGACATAGGGATTTTTATGCATATTTTTGAATTATATGTACTAATACGATAATTTAATGTCATATAACATTTTTTGATATATTCGATATTTTTGGAAATATAACACTTTAAAGTTTGTATGGAGATTTTTTTTTTATTTCTGATATTTTTAGTATGTTCCGTGTAAATTCAATAAAAATCTTAAAATGACATTCCACACCACCAACAAGGCTCTTTTTATTGAATTTGAATAAAAAAAATACATTATTTGTTTAGAAGAAAAATGTTTTTAGTGACAAAACAAACAATGTCAATTGTTAATAACATTGTTTTTAGTAACAAACGTATAATGTCATAAGTTAATGCCGTCGATTTTATTTAAAAAAAACAACGTCATTTATTAATGACGTCGTTATTAGTAGCAAAAAAACAACGTCATTTGTTAACGACCTTGTTTGTCTGATAAAAACAAAGGACGTCATTAGCTAATGACGTTTTTTGTTTTCTATCATTCCCCCCTCCTCTCTATGTCGGCCAATCAGAGCGCAGATAGCCATGACGTGTCTTATTGTCATTGGTTGATCCAAATCAATTAGGAAAAAGTTCGGTTGCGTTTGAAATATCAATGTTATATAAATTTAAAACATTTAAAATAACGTCCAATACGTTGATACATAACATACGGACTACTTTGCGATCAAATTTTCGGGAAATATTTAATTTCGTCAAAATGTTTAAAGATTTGGTGACAAATATTGACATGTTTGTGAAATTACAAAAGTGGCGGTATTAAAAATAATAATTTCTTATACGAAACTTTAAAATCTCGACTACCTGTAAATTTAAATATTGAAGATGATAAAAATCTAAAAGAGTTTTGCTATAAATACTGTTTTAATCTTCATAGGAGGTGGATAAGTGCTAACCTAACAGAAAAGAAATTCAATTTAAAAATAATAATAGTCAGTGGTTAGAGGCAAATATAGTGTGGCCAGAAGTTATTACAAAAGTTTTTGAGACCTCGACTAACCAATCTGGACCGAGTACGGTTATTACGGGAGTGGAAACATGTGATCAACCTAGACCAAGTACATCTACTCAGTGTTCAGTACAAGAAAAACAAACAATAGGGACATCGCCTGAGGTGAGTCCAAGAAAAATATTTGCAGAGTTGTCAAATAAACAAAAAAAGAGGCGTATAGAACATAATATGAGCACAACTATGTCTTCAGACGAACTTACTTTTGCTTACGTTTCAAAATTAAAAAATGATGGTAATAACGACATTGCACAAATTCTTGAGCACTTGCTTAAAAATCCACAAGATGTGAATCGGGTAAAAAATTGCATTTTTGAAAATAAGAAACCTCAATTTTCTCCGGATAAAGCTCTTAGTTTAATGGTATCATTAAAATTATCCAAATGGCAGTATAATACATTACGAAAAAGTGTCGAACAAAAAAGTCATAATTTATTTCCTTCATACTACACTATTCAAACCGCAAAGCAAGACTGCTATCCACCAAAAGAAGATATTACAGTAACGGACACAATAGCGAAAATAAAGTTGCAGGCCCTTTTGGACATAACAGCAAAAAGAATAATAAAATCAATCGCATATGACAACGAATGTAAGGAATTAACAATGATTAGTAAATGGGGGTTTGATGGTGCTTCTAACCAAGCTAACTATAAACAGAAAACGCTATTAACTGAAGAGGAACACTTTGATGATTCGAGTATTTTCATGGGAAGTTTAGTACCAATTAAAATGATTTCTGGAGATCATGTAGTCTGGGAGAATGAGTCACCTAATTCGCCATATTGGTGTCGTCCACTCTTCTTTAAATTTATTAAAGAAAATAAAGATACCATATTACAGGAAAAGAATGCCATAAAGTCAGAAATAAATGATTTAACTCCAACAAGAATAGGAGAAATAAAAATATCACATTCATTGCTTCTAACAATGATAGACGGTAAAGCAACATCAATATTGTCGCAAAAGCGCAGCGAAGCGCAGTTACAGACGTACCTTAAAAATAGTAAAAAAAAAAGTATAATACAAACCTAAAATCATTTTTTTGAGAGCTCTTGAGATTTCGGAGTTTTTAAGGAATTTGTTAGAAAAAAACAAAAAAAAATATTGTCGCAAAAGCGCAGCGAAGCGCAGTTACAGACGTACACCTTAAAAATAGTAAAAAAAAAAGTATAATACAAACCTAAAATCATTTTTTTGAGAGCTCTTGAGATTTCGGAGTTTTTAGGGAATTTGTTAGAAAAAAACAAAAAAAAATATTGTCGCAAAAGCGCAGCGAAGCGCAGTTACAGACGTACCTTAAAAATAGTAAAAAAAATAGTATAATACAACCCTAAAATAATTTTTTTGAGAGCTCTTGAGATTTCGGAGTTTTCAGGGAATTTGTTAGAAAAAAACAAAAAAAAAATTGTCGCAAAAGCGCAGCGAAGCGCAGTTACAGACGTACCTTAAAAATAGTAAAAAAAATTGTATAATACAACCCTAAAATATTTTTTTTGAGAGCTCTTGAGATTTCGGAGTTTTTAGGGAATTTGTTAGAAAAAATAAAAAAAAAATATTGTCGCAAAAGCGCAGCGAAGCGCAGTTACAGACGTACCTTAAAAATAGTATAATACAACCCTAAAATAATTTTTTTGAGAGCTCTTGAGAGTTCGGAGTTTTTAAGGAATTTGTGTTTTTCTCCATACATATTTTTTTTAAATAATTCATAACTAATAAAGTATCGATTATATCAAAAAAGTGTACAAGTAATTAATGTCTTATATTTGATAGTAGAATCGAAATCCATCATATTTTTTTTTGTATAATCGAAGTTGGTTTTCGATTGTCGCTATGTCCACTAGCGGCCGTTTTCGTTCCAACGTGCGGCGTGTCACGTGATTCGTCCTGCGCAGTAGCCGATTTCTTTAACCATTTTATTAGAAATCGTCTACTGCGCGAGTCAAATCCGCGCCACGAGAAATGAGACGGCGGGTTATTACGAAACGTAAATCCGATACTTCGGCCGAAGTACCTATCGGAAGACTTAACTTTGAAATATAACCATTTCATAGAATAGAATAGAATAGAATAGCCTCTTTATTCAGACACAAATCAAAGCAATTCACAAAAACTTAAAATTAAAAGAAATGTAATATAATTTTAAAAACTATAAAATATGTTTTGATATTTGCTTTCGCTTGTTCCACTAGTTGACAATATCAGGTTCATTGTCTGTATGCCCTTTGGCAAAGGCCTCCTCTAACTCCCTCCACTTCACTCGGTTTCTTGCTACCCTTGTCCTTGTATTGGACAAGGGTAACCATTTCATAGTTACAATTAAACGAACTACAAAAATTACCATAAAGTACAAGATATTTCATGTATAGAATTCAAAGAATTACTGAAATAACCATGACATTCCTTAAATTTCATGGTTAATTTTTTTTAAAAGGATTTACGTTTCGTAGGCATTTACTGGGTGGCAACCATGAAAGTTTCAACCGAATCAACGAAACACGTCCGTATTTTCGGAATTTCGTTTTATGGCTGGTCTCATCTCTCGTAGCGCGGATTGTTGTATACGTTGTACATTAAAATTGCGAAAAAATAATTATTTTCCCAACAACCCAATATTTACCAAAAATCTGAAAGTGTGGGAAAAAATCACATTTTGACTTCCTTGGAAAAATTAAATGAAGTGGGAAAGTAACAAAACAAATTTAAGTTAAACTTCGGCTCATCTTTGTTTATTATGAGGGTTAAACTTTATCATGAGTCCAGTCGCGTTCCTGCACTAGTTTAGATAATGTCATTATTATCATACTTAATGAGGTCGAGCAAATTATAGGCTCATAACTATTTGCTCTTGCTTTTGTTTACAACCAAAGCAAAATATAATACTTAGATATTCAAATTTATTTTATTTTAATTAACTACACGTACGGTGAGTGGCACAACAACTTTAAATAAATATCATCATCGGCTGAATTTGGAAAGTCGTGGATTAGTGTTTAGTAAAGGTAGTATTAGGTAGTTTTTTTTCCATCTAACTAATATTAGTAGATAGAACTTCACCTCTTCGTAATATTATGAAAGTTTGTGAGGTGAAGAGGGGTATTCTCTGTATCTACTGAACCGATTTTGAATATTCTTTTACCAATAGAAAGCCACGTTTTTGTGAGTGTCATACGCTACATTAATCCGAAAAAGCCATGGGCAACTAGTTTTTTGATATTTTAATTTAATCAAAATTAACACAAAGGCCACATACGTTATATTAACAAAGAGTTGTGGATATTGACATTTATTTACATAGACACAATACAGTAGTCACGTGGTAACGTACGTACAATTATCTTAATTTAACATTAAATATGATTGAGGTATTAAACCACGCATACGTTGCGTCATTGCCAATTTAAACAATCATTTGTCAATATACACGTCACAATAGTATACAGGTCGCAGGAGCAAAGAATCACATCTAGAAAAACCATAGTAATATAGCTTATAACGAGAGACTTTTCGCATTAGATGGCCACGATTCGAACCCAATTTCTCTAGATTCTCTTTATTGTCCACTAGAGGACCTTCGCACGGGTGTTACAAAGGATTTTAATTCTTTTGAAAATGTAATATAGCCTATGTTACGCGGGTGTAACGTACGGTGGCCTCGAAGATAGGAGGACCATTTTAGAAAAAAAAATCGCTTGCACATCTTGTAAGCGGATTTTTTGTGAGCTCCGTCCTTTTCATTGATACCAAACAGGGTTTTTGTTTATCAGAGCCACATGGTGTCCACTAGGATGTTGGATGTTGCAACCAAAAATCATCCTAAAGATGGTCCAGCTATCCTCGAGGCGACTGTACCTTCCTAACAGTGAAAGAATTTTTGAAATCGGTCCAGTAGTTTTTGTGTTTATTCATTACAAACATACACACACACACACACACACATACACACGCATATACATACAAACACACACACACACACATACAAATCTTTCCTCTTTATAATATTAGTGTAGATTTTTTTTGAGTTTTTTTTTAAATGAACTCGTGGTCCTAATTAGGACGTTCGCGTGATATGAAATACTGCGGCTTATGCAATATTGGCGGAACTTAGCGAAGTTCAGCGTAAATTTTTTTATATTTATTGCTTACTGATGATAAAAAGCCTATCCTTCTTTTCACACACGTGCCGTTTAAAAGTTCAAAGAACCTATCCAGACTTTTAAAAACTTACTTGGACTTTAACAGAAAATACTAGTATATTCTATGTTTTCATTAAAATGTTATACTAAAATGTCAAGTATGTATGTCACTCCCTGATAATGTAGCTTTCTACTGATGAAAGAATTTTTGAAATCGGTCCAGTAGTTTCCGAGCCTGTTCAATTCAAACAAACAAACAATCAAATCTTTCCTCTTTATAATATTAGTATATATTGTAGAAGTCTATAGGTATGTATGTATGACCCGCAGGCCAAAGCCCTGTCCGATAGATGATATCGTATCAATGTATCAAATATCAATTTTGAGCTTCGGAAGCGCTAGGCAACTGATCGCAGGAATACACTATCGGATTTATACCAAATAATTATTATATTACATTGGAATTTTGCTTATTTATCAAATTGCCGCATGAAGCGAGAAAAGTGGGCTCGTGCCGTCATGAGAAACAATATTCACGCTTAATTTTATAAAGATTATTTCCATATATTTTCACAAAACTAGTCACTTTATCCATTTCCTTACCTTTATGAATTAGATTTATAA
The DNA here is from genome assembly GCA_905163395.2 of Endotricha flammealis. Lineage (NCBI taxonomy): Eukaryota > Metazoa > Arthropoda > Insecta > Lepidoptera > Pyralidae > Endotricha > Endotricha flammealis. The sequence goes on from LR990866.1 coordinate 4,481,357, forward strand.
TATACTAGCGAAACCCGCGCAACTTCGTTTGCGTGTATCCCGCTTTCCCGTGGGAATTTTGGAATGTATGATACTTTAAAACCTTCCCCTTGAATCACTCTATCAATTAAAAAAAACCGCATCAAAATCCGTTGCGTAGTTTTAAAGATTTAAGCATACAAAGGGACATAGGGACAGAAAAAGCGACTTTGTTTTATACTATGTAGTGATGGATGAATTAATAATTGTAATCTAATCACATATTTATTAATATTTAAATCGGGATACAGACAGGAAAAGATCTAATAATTGTAAATAGTGATAGAAGAAGAAAATATCCGTTATTAATTATATAAAAAATACATAAGGCAGCCTTAATGCTGAAAGCAATTAAAAATTGTCTTAATTTGTTCAACAGATGGCACCAATGCGCGCTGAGCGTGGTGGATCTCCAGCACGCGGTGCACGCGCCTCACTCCCGCTGCCCAGACGCCTCATCAGGCAGATTGCAAGACACGTAGCCTCCAATGGAAGGTCGCTCCGTCGTCTCGAGGTCTCCGGTAGAGTTATCGACAACTTTGATGACATAGATGATGGATCAGACGAGTCTGATATGGAAGTGCCACAGCCAGCGTAAGTAGATATTTATTTAAAACAGTGATTCCTTAAAATTAGGTTTCAGAGAAATGTGGACTAACGAGACAAGTCGCAATTATCCCGGTACATTGTTGCCTTGAAAGCCAGCTTACTCGGCATTTTTGTCCATAGCCGGAGTAGGCAAACAATCAGTTGTTTACATATTACCCAAAGATATAAAAACAAAAACTTGTATATGAAAACTTCAACGCAACTTACACACAATATCTATCCAAGTTCACAGTTATCACAACCACAATCCTTGCATTACGATAATATCTGCTGAGAATCTAGTATAAATTCATAAAAAAAAAAAACAATTTAGTTAGATCAAACATAGTTTTAGTTAGTAAAACATGCCATAGATGTCACGGCAATAGCAACCCAAGTGTGGCACTTTATGACATGTCACTGCGTTTTAGTAAACGAATCAATCAATGCCATAGTGAGTGTTAAGGTATGTGATAACGTTATCGTTAGCTAGGTTAGTGGGTAAGACAACCAGCACTGATAAAAAAATTGCTACAGTTGCGATAGCAATTAGATTACGAAATTGCGTGGCGCCAATGTGTTAAGGAAATGTATGGCGTTGATAGTGTAGACTACAGATTAAAAATAATGTTTATTATTAGATGACAATTACAGACTTTTATATCGTCAACAAGGTGGCCTTATATAATTTTTCTATCTTTTCAAAACAACCTTAGGTAACGAATTATTGTATAGAAAGGACACGGATATAACAAGACATCGCCGCGCGGTTGCGGAAGAATCGCTATTATATGGCGGACAATCAATCAGATTTTTTGTCATTATATCCCTTAACACATTGAATGCCAACTACGCAATATTGCGTAGGTGCTAGTGATGCTAGGGGCCAACCACGTAATTCAACGTAGCACCGTCTTACAGTTTATATGGCTACTTGTGTTATTAGGCATCCTGGAAAGGACGTTTTTAGGTTCATTGGCATCTTAAATAAGACATGACATGGAAAAAAAGTAACTTTATTTTTTAAAAATTTTTCAAATCACAATATTTCATAGGCACTTTGAGTCAAAAAATTACAGTTTGATATTGAGATCAAAAATTAGTTTTATAACTAATGAGATCGTTTAGATTATAAAAAAAGAAAATAGGAACTTCTAATAACAACAGTAGAATTTTAAGATAAAATTATGCAAAACGAGGATCAGTGTGGTAAGTGTAAAAACAGTTGACAACACATACGAAAGATGACTACTTTCGTTTTTTATTTTTGGAGCAGACACGACAAGGCTTCGCTGGAACAGCCTTTTTGGCAGTAGGTGGGAGCTTTTCTAAGTAATGAAAATTTCTCAACGGGACACGACTTTTATGAACAGCTGGCGATGCAGGTGGTACAGATGGCCCAGGCAGCAACGGCGATGGTTCTGCTTGATCTTGTTCAGGCTGTACAGGCGGTATTTGTGGTCCAGGTGCTCCACACAGTTGTGGTCCACAGTTCAGTCCTAGTAGATATTTCACGAAATCTTCCAGAAACTTCAAGAGTCGTATCTTGGATGCGCGGTCTTTCAAACGTAGCAACCTATGTGCGTAATCTCAAAAATGTGCAGTGCTAATTTTTTGTGCCATCTCAGTGTCTTTCTCAGGCAAGAGTAATACGAGACCATCTGGTCGCCTCTGTCAATACCAGACATGCCTAGATTATAATCCGCAACAATGTTAGGTTTCAGTGAGACTTTTCCGTTTCTGTTCCTAACGTTCACAAACTGAAGTTGATGTTTATTTGAAATCACCAAAACGTCACGTTTGTCCTTCCATTTACAAACAGTGATATCGTTGCAACTTTTAGCAGCTAACTCTCCACGCTTCAGCTTGGCGTTGGTAACATCCTTAGGAAGATTCTTGCGCATTTTTCGAAGTGTCCCACAAATATATGTCTTTCTTTCGAAAGAAAAGCGAGGGTAGTCGATAGATTGTGTGCATACGCAATATTGCGTAGGGTGGGCATCTAAAATAATTAAACGTAATGGGGTGCCAATCTACGTAATGTTGCGTATACGTAATATTGCGTAGTAGGCACCATACATACCATATTTATACGGGGAGCCGAGTACGTAGTATTACGTAGAGAACCATTTGTATGGTGGGAACCAATAATGAGCTGACAATATATTTGGCATTCAATGTGTTAAGTGTCTTTGGGAAGGACTCTTCTTTGGGCTCTCCCGACAGAAACTCGCCGATTCCCCAAGTAGCGAGACATACAGTAATGCATTTCCCTGACTATAAAAATAAAATGAAATAAAAAGATTACGTATTATTATGCAGAGTGGCAATTGGTGGCAACGCTGGCAACCTGCCGCCCGCAGACCACGACGATGACCTTACCAGTCTCAGCTGGTTGCAGGACAGGAATTTACTCAGAGGTACCATTAGTAATTTACTTGCTTATTTTTTTAATATTTCAAAATATACAAAACTCAATAGTTTAAAATATACAATCTAATATTGTATATTTTAAACTATTGAGTTTTGAACATACAATATTAGATTGTATATTTTAAACTATTGAGTTTTGAACACATAACACTTTATTAACAGGGTTTGTACGCGCACTGAAACTTAACTTATATTTCCACGGCAGATACACCTCTGTAAACGGGGAGTCTCCCCGTGCCCACATCAGATGCAACTCTGTTGAAACGTCGGCTGTAAAAAACGAGTTTCTGTGCGCGGACAAACCCTGTTAAAGTGTTATAATTAGGTGATTTTAACGTATCGTACTTTAAAAAGTCTCATATACAAAAAAAAATGCGATAGTAATTCCTTGAAATGATCTATGATAAAAATGTTTCCGTGTGCTATTTTATTCCAATACGTATTGTACCTACTGTTATCTCAACATGGTTGCTCAATTTATCAATTACAAGGTTATTCAACATTTACAGGTATAAACCTATCTAAGAGCGATATGGAGGACACTAAGATGATCGGCAGCCAAGTCGTGATAAAGGTAATTAAATAAATAAATATTCTATAACATTTTACACAACGCCATCTAGTTCCAAAAGCAAAGCTTGTTAGATTGCTGATAAATTAAACAAAACTGGGGTTAAAAGAAGCTGCAATAATAAAACTTCAAGTGATCCTAACCATTTATATAATAATTTATTCAATGTCATCAGTAGGGAATTTAATGATACATTCCCAATTAAGAAGGTTAAAATTCGCGATAAAATAAAATTTTGTGACTGGGCAACGACGGGTATATATATTAGTAGAAGAACTCTTTATGATTTATACGATCAGCGTAAATATAATCCTAGCCCACAATTTAATAAATATGTAAAGGATTATTCCAAAATATTCAAACTTGTATGCGCGACCGCTAAGGCGCTTCATTTAAGTAAAAAGATCAAAAACTCCACTAACAAAACAAAAACTACGTGGAATATTATTAACAAAGAAACCGGCAAGTCGAAGCAGAGTACTAATGAGTACTCGCTCCTTGTAAACAACCGTATTGTTTCCGCGGACGATGAAGTAGCTGATGCTTTTCAGGAATTCTTTGCAGGTATTCCTATACATACAACTAAGTCCTTGAAGTCTTCCCATACATTGGCTGATGAATTTCTTAGGTCGAACGTTCCCGAACCTACTTCGGATTTTTCGTTTAAATTTGTTAATGCTGAAACGATCCTCAAAACTTTTAAATCACTCAATATAAAAAAGTCAGAGGATATTTGGGGAATATCTGTAGCTATCTTAAGTAATATTATAGACATCATAGCACCTTATTTGGCCGTAATTTTTAATGAATGTGTTCCAGCTGGCATTTTTCCTGATTTGATGAAAGTGAGTAAAGTCATACCACTTTTCAAGAAAGGGTGTAGTAAGGATCCAAATAATTTTAGACCAATATCTATTCTGCCAGCACTTAGCAAAATTTTTGAAAAGATAATTCTGGACCAACTACTATCCTATTTCCAAAGTAATCGATTGCTTCACCCGCGTCAATACGGTTTCACTAAAGGTAGATCCACTACAGACGCCGCTGCCATGTTATTTAAAGTTATAATGGAGGCCTGGGAGGACAGCAGGAACGCTGTTGGTGTTTTTTGCGACCTTTCCAAGGCTTTTGACTGTGTCGATCATAAGACCTTAGTAAATAAGTTAAAATTCTATGGCTTGGACAGTTCCTCAATCAATCTTATGTCCTCTTACCTTAATGCCAGAATTATGAAAGTGAGAGTAAATGAAGCGACCTCTGTAGGTTGTCCTGCTAGTATAGGCGTTCCTCAAGGCTCAATATTGGGCCCTTTTCTTTTTTTAGTATATATAAATGATTTGCCGTACTTAACTGAACATTTATGCGACATTATTTTGTTTGCTGATGACACTTCTTTAATTTTCAAGGTAGACAGAAAAAATCCTAATGTAGATACTATTAATAAAACGTTATCTCAACTACATCAATGGTTCGCAGTAAATAATTTGGTGCTTAACGCCAGCAAAACCAAATGCATAGCTTTCTCACTCCCGAATGTATCCCAATCTATTACATCAGTCATTCTTAACGATGAAAACTTAGAATTGGTCGAAACTACCACTTTTCTGGGCATTGTACTTGATAGCAAACTACAATGGCATCCTCATATTAGAACACTAGCAGGTAGACTAAGTGCTGCTGCTTTCGCTGTTAGGAAAGTTCGACAGTTCACCAATGTCGACACGGCACGACTAGTTTATTTCAGTTATTTTCATAGTTTGCTATCGTACGGCATTTTACTCTGGGGTAAAGCAGCGGATATAGAGACGATTTTCGTGCTGCAGAAGCGTGTAGTGCGTTTTATTTATAAATTAGGTTACCGTGAATCACTTCGCGAGTTCTTCAAAAGCACTAATATTCTCACGGTGGCATCACAGTGCATTCTTGACAGCATTATGTTTGTTCGTAAAAACATTAATGACTATAACCAGGTGTCCGATATTCATAATTTTAATACGCGTAATAGAAATAAATTAGCTGTTCCTAAATTCAGGCTTAGGAAAGCGGGCAAGTCATTTATGATCCAAAGTTTGCATATGTATAATAAAATTCCAGAATATATTAAAAACTTGCCCAATAATAGATTTAAATTAAATGTAAAAAAATTCTTAACCAGCAAAGCGTACTATACTATCAACGAGTATCTAAATGAAAGGAATCCCTGGCCCTCTTGTGAAGGTGAAATGCTAAAACTTGTCGTGAAAAGCCAGTCAATGTTCAATAAACTACATGAATAAAATTTGTGTTCAATATTGTAACATGTACGTCGTAGTGTCATCTAAGTGGTGCTGTTTTTCTTATTATTTACATTTTAATATAAATTAATATATGACAAGGATGTTAATGTGTACGTGCATGTCATGCTCGCAAATTGTCCAAACTGGTGGTGGCGTTGGGGGTCGGGTTACTGTTGTTCCCTACAATATTGTTCATAATATCGTGATGGTGAGCCCAGTAATGGAGGCTGGAAGGCCGACTCTCACGTCAACTCGAAAATACACGAGAACGGTTGCTGCCTTGCGGGCGGTCTGCTCCTATCTTTAACACCGATTTAGCATTTTATATTTTAGATTTAATTTTATGTTGAGACAAATTAATGGCACTATTTATTGACATTCCGCGTACGTAATGTTGTATGTATGTACCTAGTTTTAAATTCTATGTTAAAAAAGAAAAGAAAAAAGAAAAGTACGATATATTTTTAAATGACAAAAAAGGCCGTAACTGGTTTTCTTTCGCCATTTCTTTTTACCAGTGGTCATTTTGCTTTTGTTTCCGAAATGGTAGTAGTTTATAGAGTAGATTAATTTATACAAATCATTTATTACTGTATACTCTGACAAGAGAACGTGTTTGTGAAAACCTATTCTCTGAATAAAAGTTTTGAATTTTGAATTTTTTTTGAATTTTTTAAACAGACAAAAAAAGTAATAGGTAGGTACAATCCGTGCCACGAGAGATGAGACGATTTCTATACCATTTTACTTGAAGTAGTCTACTGTGCAAGTCAAAATGGCATTCATTCAGGTTTTACTCACACTTGTGGCGCGGGTTTTAAAATTAGGGTGTAGTATTTTTAACGTTTAAAAGTATGAAAATTACGGTTTTTAATTTCATATTTTTCTACATACTGTCATTATGCCGGACAAATACCAGTGTGAAGGGGCTCTAAGATAAAAATTATCACTAACCGAACAAAGTTTATTTTAAAAATATACCAAACACGTCATTACATACCTGTTTTATTGTTATCAGTAGTAATATGATGTATAAAGCTGCTGAGAATATTCAGTCATCTGCCCTTTCCTGTATGAACTTTGACCTGAAAAACGGAACACGATTAAGGCTTTCGCAGTGTGAAGGTTTGAGGATGGGTCAAATTTAAACATGTCGTTTAAAGTTTTATTTTTAGTACAGTCAAGAGCACTTTGAGCTTACAGTGGTGCTAATTCTGTTGTACATTTAACTAGGCTAAACTAATTTTGACAGGACCAAAGGTGTTGTTGTACTTCTTTGGTTTACAATTAGTGACAAGAATACGGCAACACTTCTAGTCCTGTCAAAATTAGTTTAGTCTAGTTAAATGTACAACAGAATTAGCACCAGTTTTTCCCATAGATCCGTGACTATATCTAACCAAATTACGCGACACTATTGGTAGATTATTTTTAATAAAGACACTGCGTACTCTTGTGTACAATATTGTTTTAAAATTATGAAATATTTTGTTCACAGTCCACAGTGGAGATATCGAAGACTCCGCCGCCGGTGGCCCGCCTCCCCTCCCCTCCCCGCACTCCCTGCAAAGCTCCCCCCTCTCCCCCCGCAGTGATACACACGAAGCCGCCATACTCCTTCTCTTGCTTAATATTCATGGCTATAGAAGCTGCCCCCACTAGAGCATTGCCCGTCAAAGAAATTTACGCTTGGATCGTGAGACATTTCCCATATTTCAAACACGCTCCACAAGGCTGGAAGAACAGTGTCAGGCATAATTTGTCTCTAAATAAATGCTTTCACAAGGTAAGTATTTTTTTTTAAATGTTATACTGTAGTGTAGGCAAACAAGGAAGCCACCTGATGGAATGGGGTAAACATCAATAATACCGGAGGCATTAACAATTTACGTAAACCCTGTTTCTTTTAACTTGACCAATGCTGTAAACAATCTTAGCACGGCTTTTTAACGAAAATAGGCAATTAAAATTATCATTCACACCCAAATAATAATAATATATTTAGAAATGGCATGTAACACAAGACTCTTATTATTCTGGCGATTTATCGATTTTATACATGGATATTTGAATAAAAAGATACGCTAAGATTGTTTACTACATTGGTCAAGTCAAAAGAATCAGGGTTTACGTAACTTACAGTCTGTAAGTTGTTTAATATGAGTTTGAATTAATAGTTATTTGTTATGCAAGGCTGCAAAGTTGTTTTTTGGCGCGAGTACTTAAATTGAAACCTGAGCTAGCGAAGGATTCTAGGATTAAATATAGGTTCAAATATAGAATCCTGAGCGTAGCGAGGGTTTCAAAGGTACGAGACGCAGAATAACTTTGCTGCCGAGCGAAACACAAAAATTTTCACCTCACTACAGCGAGGAAAATCCTAGGTGCAAGAAAAACGCAAATAATCTATTAAATAAGTGTTTATTTTTTTCATGCGGTGTCGTGCTGGCCAGTTCGATTATTCTAAAAATAAGATTGGCGCACTGGCATGAAATAAGTATTAATGCATTTTCAGAGGACTGGCGGTATAAAAAATTAAAGAATAGAAAGGTTCTAATTTTAAAAATACTTTCCACGCTAGGGCACAAAATGCACTTTTGCGCTCAAATTTCGAATGACAAACAGATTCTTTCCGAGCTTGTGAGGTGAAAAGGTATTATGTTAATGTGTTGCCTGCTACTAGGAAGAGAAAAAAGGAGATAAGTGAAAAGAGTTTGACTTCTCACTCACTCACTGAAGAAAATTATCTTTTTAATTAAATAAATCTAAACGAATAAATAAAATGCGAAAGAATGCAATAAACAAAATCATTTTGATGTGTTTCAGGTGGCAGCAGCTCCGGGACTCGGCAAAGGTTCTCTTTGGACTGTTGATCCTCAGCACCGCGCCTCATTACTTCAGGTGTGTATAATTATTCTATGCTCTCTGGTGTAATGTTTTGTCATGCGTTGATTATCTCTTATTCGGACGACTATATTTTTTCATCGTTTTTGAACCATATTTCTGCAGTAAATACATCATAAATTAATGTTGTCGTGTATAAGGATATTGGTGCTATTTCTGTTATACATTTAACTATAGCTAATTTTGACAGGACTAAAAGTGTTGCTATTCTTGTCACTAATTGTAAACCAAGGAAGGACAACAACACCTTTGGTCCTGTCATTATTTGTTTAGTCTAGTTAAATGTACAGCAGAATTAGCACCAATAACTGTTTTCGACGCCTAAGATTGTAAAAAAAAATGATATTTATTTTCATGACCCACTTTTCTGATACTATACTAACAAAAAACAGTGCTTGTTTCTAAGAAGTTTTAAGCAGCGGTCATTTTGTTTTTGAATTGTAGTAGACTAGATATATCTCTACGTACACTTATGGCACTTTCAAGGATCAAGGATTGTAACCATATCCGTTTGTGTCAGGCGTTTGGTCGGCAACCGATCCCGGCGCCCTGCGACGCGGCGCCCGAAGCCCCCGGCGAAGCGCCGGCCGCCAAGAACGCGCCCGACCCGTCGCTGTTCCCCTTCCTGGCTCGGCGCTTGGCCGGCGACGCGCCTGCGCCGCCCGGCGCCGACGAGTACCGCGCTGCTGCTACTGTGCTGGCCATGAAGTATGGCCCGCAGGTGCTCGACCAGGTACATTTCCGTTCCATTTATTTACTATCAATCGGTGACGCTCCCTGTCCGCGGTGCCGAAGGGACTCACTTTTGGACACCACTGCTCAACATCAGATGGGGTGGAGGCAACTTGTTTGGGTAAATAAAAAAAAACTGGCGTCGTACGGGTTTTAGTAGGGATTCTTAATTTTAAAAAAAATAGACTAATGTCACCTGAGGATAGCGTTGCTTTTCAACGGTGAAAGAATTTTTGAAATTGGTTCAGTAATTTTTGAGTTACAAACAAAAATATAAATCTTTCCTCTTTATAATTAGTATAGATGATTGAAGTGTTGTATTTTGATCGGCCAGCTGCCGCCGGCGGCGCACCTGGTGATCTCGCGCTGCGCCCGCGACGAGCACTCGTACAGCGGCGGCGAAGAGCGGCGCACGGCCGAGGCGCTGCTCAACCTGGCCGGCCTCGAGCCCACCAGCTAGCGCTAGGCAGGTACACCCCACAGGCAGACAAACAAACAAACAAACCCAGCCAACGGAAGTCCAAGGGCCACAGCACACGGCGTTGCAAGCATTTCATAGCGAGGTCTAACATACAAAGAGCCCAATGTTACGAAACGCCGTGTGCTGTGGCTCTAACACAACCGACTATAATACAACATATTTCAACACGGATGCTCGGAATGTCCACTTGTTACGATCTATCTTGAAATAATATTATTTTGCGACAAAGACGTTTCTATAGTTAATTTAAGTGTTTCGTTTAAGTGTTTTTCGTGTTTCTATTTTAATTGAGGTGAGTTTTATTAATGAGAAGCTTGCGGACGAGTTTGCGGGTGATACGAGCTATTCTAGTCTCGCACCCACTCGTAACTTGTAACTCGTACCTGGATAGTATTCGCTATGAGATGGTGAGTGGGCGCGAGACTGCTATTTTTAAGTAAAGTGCTCTTGAAGCATAGGGCTCCAATTATGTTGTACTGCTCAACCGGTCGCTCTTAAGATTATAAAGAATATTTATTAAAATAATCTTCTAAATTATTAATCATCAGTTGAAGTTTCTCGATAAAAACCCTGGGTTTTGCGGGGCATAGCCCCGGGGGAATCAGTGATTACTTGTTGACATATAAGTTCGTAGAACGACCTAATGTTTCGATTGAAAAATTTGTTACTTATGAATTTCTATTATGTCTATCGTCGCAATAGTATATAGACAAAAAGTTTACCATACTCTAGTCCATTAAAGACATCCATTAAATCAATTTTGGTGACGTGTACACAAATGTCATTACTTAATATTAAATTATTCAATTATATAAAAATATCATGATATTTATATTAGCTAAAAGAGTAATGGTTCGCGTGTATTAGGTATAATAATAGTTTACACATCACATAACTTCAACTCTCTTTGTGATCCATTTCGTCTAGGACATTCGGATCTAGATCGGGGATCTCATCAAATCCGGAGACTACAGCGGCAGCGTCACTAGCAACACAAAAGTATTTATTCTAAAATAGATCACCAGAATTCATGAGTCTGCATTATGGAATATTACATTTGAAATTGTAGACTCGTGATCATGCTCAATGCTACCAACACCAACATTATAATATCCCATAATAACAATATTCGAAAAGACATTTTCACAGCCCGTCTCGCTTGTCTTTTAAGGATTGTTGAGACCTCTGATCTAGATATTACTAATAGTAGTGACTATCGAAAAGACATTTTCACAGCCCGTCTCGCTTGTCTTTTAAGGATTGTTGAGACCTCTGATCTAGATATTACTAATAGTAGTGACTACAAATAGGATAGACGTGATACTAAATAGTACGGAATAATATTTTAAAAATATTTGATAATATATACATAGTACTCCCTACACGCATTTAGGATTTCCGTTTATGTATAGTCAATCTTTCTTAATAATAATAAGGAACAGTGTTTCAATTATATATATTTTTAGTGTTGCCACTTTTCCGTCAATCAAACAACCGTATTTTGAAATGGTGTGATTAATTTTAGTGTTTTATTTATATTAACAGGAAATGTTGTGAAATATGTTTTAAAATATTTAACTACTTTGGTTGTAACCTTAGAGCGATAGCACACGGCGCATTTCATACGAACAGACGCGCGTATATTTACTTCAAACTAGATTTGAACGTGACCTTGTAACCTAAGCACAGTGGGCGATCGTGAAACGCGCATCTACTGTTTGTTTACGCGCAGATACATACGATTACGTAAACAGCACGCGCCCGTCCTCCGCCCCTTTGTGTGCGCGTATTTCGATACAAACGCAATAATTGGAGTCTATAACGCAGAAAACGCGCGTCCTCTGCGAGTCAAATATACGCCGTGTGCTATCGCTCTTAATTTTTAACTGATATTATGATTTATTTACCATGTATTTGAAAATAATGAATGGATTGAAAACTGAGCAATATAGGTGTATAACTTTATATAATTATGTGTGATCTGCGTGCTAACTTAATTATACAATTAATATTGTGTAAAGCGCGATCAAAATTATTTTTATGTATTCTTCCTTATTTTAAACGTGATACACATGTATATATTATAAAATCTAAATAGGTAGTTTAGTAGTAAGGAAACCGTATTTTGTGTTCAAACCAAGTGATCTACTTCATGCAGTCGCCTACAGTTTAAACGAAATTTTATTTATTAATATTATTGTAATTTAAGGAATAAATTTGTGGCAGGATGTCTGTAATCATTGTATTATGTAAACAGAACAGAATCTTTTATGGTTAAGCCTGCGTGTTCACTAGCCCGCGCTACGTACTGCACGCACGGCACGCACGGCACATCTCTCATTAATGTCAGCGTACAATGTGATTGCTACGAATAGTATTTGCAGTGCTATACATAGTCATCAAAATCGGTTTCGTGCCGTGTCGCCGCGATCCCGTGGACTGGTGAACCAGCCTCTTAATTGAATCTTGTGATATTCGAAGGCATATTAAACGTTTCAAAAATTGACCAATGACTTGGCAATTCGCGTAATTTTCATAATAACGCTTTTCTAAACCTTTCAGATATTTCTGCGCGTAATTTTCATAATAACGCTTTTCTAAACCTTTCAGATATTTCTGCCACAGATTAGCTATAAGCAAAGGCATTCGCCAAGAACTTAGTGAAATCTTAATAGTAATAGTGGTTACTTTTCGATATCTATTATGGCGTAGCTACTTCCCTCTAGCGGAACCCCGTGATACTTCCGTTGTAAATACATATATCAATTAACTTCAGCTTATTTCTTAGCAATAAGGCGCGATTGGGACAATTCTCATCATCTGAAGTAAAAGTCTAGTTGTCTGATTAGAAAATGCTTCACGTCGGCCAAGGTTGAAGAAACTCAAGTTTCTTTAATGCTATAATTCCGACTAACAAGCAAGAGGTCCACCTGATGGAAAGTGGTTACCGCCCTATGAACATCAGGAACACCAGAGGCGCTACCAATGCGTTGCCTGCTGCAAGAAAGGAAATAGGGAATTAATAATTAAATATATTATGTCACTCTGTATGAAATGGAGATAATGGAATACTTAAGTAAAATACACCACGTTGCACTAATGTAACAACTTGTTAATTTTAATAATGTATTGATTTCTCAATCTGGCTCGAATATGTTAATATAATTTTGATAATACTAAAATTGGTCCATATCAAATAAGTAATTAATTTTTAAACAGATTCGATGGGAATTGATAAAATCGCGCCCCACGTGTCATAGTCAATGTTCAATAGAAACATTTTTCGATTGGAAAAAAATAACCATTTTAATATTAAGAAAATGTGAGCGTTGTATGTTTGTGTGAGGGTACGAGGTGGTTTTCTATCAAGTGCCTACTAATGCTTCTATTCTTAAAGTTTGTTAGCGAAATTAAGGTTGATCGGAGTTCAAAATATCGAGGGTAGGTACCGAGTTTAATACTTAAAACATTGTATTGCAAAGCATAATATCATAAAGTGTAATAAATATAACTTGTGGGTCGACAATCCCGTTCCCGAAAACTGGGCTGACTAGGGAGTTTCGGTGAATCCGGCTCGAAGGACCACTTGGTCCATTCAAAGTATATGCTTATGAAGTTTGGAAATCTAATGAGTTATAAGATGTTATTGAAATTGTAATTGCCAAAGAAAATAGTGTTTTTTAATTCTATCATAAATAAAAAGAGACGAATCGTTTTTCTTTTTAGAACTTCTTTATCGCAGGCCCACTAACTGTATTTATAACACACATTGATTTGTATTTATAACTATGCTCCGGTACTTACGGCGAAGCCTTGAAAAGATACACCAAGTAGTGTTTATGTGATAAGAATAAAATGGTCTGGACTACTGTTTCCTTCACTTTGGAACTACTAAAACAACTTGCAAAATATTAAAAAATACTAAAAGAAATCTGCTTGAAAGTATTTTCAAAATTACATTTCACGGTTTTGTGTACGAGGGCATAATAGGACAGCGTGTTAACACTGTTGAAGTGCGTAGAAATACTAGACTGACGAAACGACTGAATTGTGAAAAAGCAATATTATTTATTAGTAAAAACGAATATTTTATTTCTTTTTTAAAAACCACATGTTTATGGACTTATTTTTCATTAGGTGTGATCACCAATATTTATTTCATGCGAGATACCAAAATATGTTTTTTTCTATTTTTTTAAACATGCAGCGATCAAATTATTTTGCTTTGTTAAATAGCAACACTTCTACCGAACGGTAGTACTTTTTACAATACGCGGGTAAATGATTATTGGACTAAGAATGTATGTAACCACATACTCACTTTGCATAATATGAACGCTAGTTCACTCATTCTTTTATTTCACTTTCCTATATAAAATGATCGTCGCATATTGTAACACATTCTTTTTAATCCTTCTCTTCATCAAATACTATCATGATAATAGTGAAATATATTTCAATCAATCATTCAAAGGAGTTTAAGGGTAGCCGCTAAGTCAAATGTACGATGATGGAGCACGCGTCGAGTGCAACGAGCGGTTGCCACTCGCTCGCGCACGCGTCAGTTGGCGCAGTTTGTACTGTGCTTCAATAGAAATACACGAGACGAGCATCCACCCTTTACGCCCACATAACTAAGCGGACGCTCTAAAGCGTACTTCACTACGGGTTCGCGGGCGTTACCTACACACAATTTTTGAAGAAAAAAAAAACTTGAATACATAAATCATTATACAATGTCACTCCAAAAGTATATCGTACATTACAAAGCCAAAAATCGATAGTTTCCCAATTGAAGTCGTGTTACAGTATGTGGCGATCAATATGGCGTTGCTGTAGGCAAGGAGGTCGCTGTGTGCCAAATGATAAATCATTACCACATAGGAAACAGATACCAGTCAAACAAGTGTATTTATGACATACTAGTGTAGGTTTTAAGTGATATTATAATATAAAATATAATTGCTAAAATACATAATTTTTGCTGTATTTAGGAGCGTCTTCCATCTTACATATTATTTTCTCTTAGATATACGCAAACGGGGAAAAAAGTCTATGAAGTTGGCTTGATATACGCTGCACTTGAAAAGTGCACTTCGAGCTTTACGCAATATTAATTATAAGGGATAAAGCCTAAATAATGCGCTTATAATGTAAAACGAATTGTGAACTTATATTTCATTGTTTCACATAGACTTTTTTCAACGGCTGTATAAACTAGCCTTTCTTTCGGAGATGTATGAAACGTAGATGAAAATTTACAGCAATAAATAGTATCTAACTGTAGTGTTTTGCTCGTAGATGCTGTGTATAATTATGTGTGATAACTTGCGGTTTATTACGTAATGTTTTTAGTATATTCATAAACAACTATTGTAACTATTCCAAATTGGTGTAAAATGATTTGGACTTGTTTCTGCATACATATGCGAGGAGAGTACTGGAGCACTGCGATGCGATACAGACCTTATGTCTAGTTCTGGCAACAGTCTATTAAAATCACAATGTACCAACCACATGCGAATTGCTGTTCCACCATTAATTCATTCTGTACCTAATAAAAAAATATATTTAGTATTAAGATTGTAAAAAAATAGTTGTTTATGAATAAACATAATCTGCTTTTTTAAAGGTTATATCATTATGATATTAAAATTGTTGCGGCGCATGTTTTATTGTCAAAAACAAAATCATATTTTTATTGGTTAATTTATTATTAGGTTAAATAATGCTGTTATATAATTAATTTCGTGTTTTTTTCTTGTTTGTGAAACGATTATTTTAAGAAAATGTGAAATTATCGTTCTGTAAACAATAGATTAATGTTACCACTGTTTTTTTTTTCAAAAATTTTAAATCATATTTTTCTTACAAATTATTTGAAATTGTCTTTCTAAAAAATAATGTGCACAGTGCATATAATCATGGCTTGAAAAGCGACAGAATAAAAGTGCTGATAAACGATCTAATTTGGTCCGGCCCACACCACCGCACCGCACCACTGACTGTAGAAAAACCATGAGAAAAACATAAGAGCCAGCGCCCACTTGTGATTTTTAAATCGGCCGATAGTTTGATCGTTCTGGGATTCAGTATGGAGCTATATGGCAGTGCGCGCAGATAAAAATCGGCCGCTCAAACTATCGAAAATGACTGCGACTAAACTATCGGCCAATTTAAAAATCACAAGTGGGCGCTGGCTCTAACGGTCGAACCGACCGAACCGGTAATAATAATATAGTACGCTACTTCGCTCGAATATGGTGCGACGGCGGCGTCCGCGGTGCCTCCCGAACCAAATTCAATCTTTATAAGTACTTTTACATGTGTTCATTGGGTTTTAGCAATAAAACCGACTTAACGCATAATTATGTCGCAGCATGATTGAAATAGCTATTCATTTAAGCAGCTATTTGAACCATTTGTTTGCGATATAATAGTGAGTACAATAATTTATTTTTATGCAAACTTAATTCTATTTTACAAGATGCAGTGGTAACAGTAATTAACACAACTTTAAACCTAGTTATACGTTAAGTCCGAACTATATTTAAAGCGAAACTATTATTTAAGTATAAAAATTATTGTTGTTGTTGATATTTTGCCGGCTTTTGAACGACACTCTTTATTAACGCTATTGTTGAGAGTTATTGCCAAATTATTATTTGTCCTAAAATCTTTTTGTCTTTGTACATATCTATTAAATAAATTATGTACCGAGAATCATTGTGTTTTATTATTTCACCTTTAACTTTACTACCTACTAGCGAAACCCGCGCAACATCTTTGTTAACATCCCATACCTATGTTCACGAAATAAATGAATTGAATTGTTTTTATGCACAGCAGCACCATCGACCATCACACATTTTCGAGAAAAAAAGTACCCCGAGTTATTTCAAGGTATCAGCTACTTACATATCAAATATCAGAAAAGTTTTCCCAGCCATTTGAGCGTGGCGAATCTTCACAATCTTTCGCCTTTATAATACCTATTAGTGGGATTTAATTATTATTAACAGCGAAATCCGCGCAAGTTGTATTTGTATCCCGCTTTGCTTTGGAACCACATTTCCTTTTCGGAAAATCCTTGTATAGGCTAAGTTTATATGACCACGCGGTTGGGGCATTCACATGATGGCATATGTACGGCGCGGGTCGTCAGGGCTCGCATGTAGACGATAATCACCGTTTACTTTGGTCATGTACAAAATATTATGAATCTTTAGCTTGAATTAAAATCCGTTGCGGTGTAAAGTCTACGCTGTTGTATGTACGGGAACTTAAAATTGTTTTTTTTTATTAATGACTAGCTGTGTCCACGGCTTCGCTCGCGTGCAATTAATTTGTGGTTACAGAGTATCGATGGATAAATCGGCCAGTCGGTGACATCTAGTGAAGTTTTGAAGAACTTCATTTTCATTACGTCGTCGGGCTACTTTGTCTACATAAGATTATACATTTTGCTCCAAGTCAGGCTCCATTTTTCTGATAGTTGTGTGCGAAAATAAATAGTTAACATTATCCCCAGACTACTTTGTAATATACATTATGCACTATAATATTTATTTACATAGCGTTCTTTGACACATTTTTCGCCATTTACCTGTTCTTTTGATTTTGATTTTTCTACCCTAAGGTCTGGAAGAGGCCTACCTCTTGTACTTTACCTATTTTTAATACTTTTTTTGGTGCAATAAAGAATATTGTATTGTTATGAAATAATAAAAAACACAGTGGTTTTAATAATTTATTATAAAAAGAACAAAGCCACGCTCTACGGTCCATGGTAAATATACATTGTTATTATTAACTTACTATTACACAATAATATTTCGTCTACAACACATCTGTTTTCATATTTTTTTATTTCCATTATGCTTATAGTCCATTTATAAGTGCTATAGAGGATTTAGCCAACTTAAAAGGTTCCTTATAAGTTCCAGCTAGCATAATTCGTTAGATAAAATTGACAATGTTTAGTTTTCGGAATTCTACTAAAGGCTAACGGCAAGTTATCAGGGACCTGTGAAATCGGATTATACTATTACAAGTAATTTGAACACAGGGTGAGTCAATAACGGCTTTTCGACTAGCGGACACGGCGACGATCCTGTGTTACTGGTATTTTCACAATAATTATTATACACAACTACTTTAGGAACCTGAAATTATAACTTATACATATCAAAAAAATATATATCAACGTTATATTAAATCGGTACAATTTATTTCGTTTGGAAGTTTAACCCTACTGTCACTTAATTTTTTCAATTCCCTTTTTGGCGAGCTAGGAAAACCAGCTTTACACCCCAACCAAATATTCATTACTAGCTGTTTTACCCGCGAAATTTCGTTGTTGCCTTTTCCAGACCGATATCAGGGAGTATAAACTATCATCATTGTGTTTATGAACTGCCTGTCTTCCAAAATTTAAGTAAATCTGTATTTGCGTTAATCTATATATATAAAAATGAAACCCGTTTTCCGTTGTCACGACATAACATGAAAACGGCTTGACCGATTTGGCTGATTTTTTTTTTTGTAGTTTTCTAATACTCTGTACAAGGTTCTTACGGAAAAAAATATTAAGAAAATCTCTCAGAAAGATTGAAAAAAAAAAACGAAACAGTACCCGGGCGAAGCCGGGCCGGGCAGCTAGTAATATAATAATATTAGTAAGACCCACAGCACACGGCGTATTTTAAACGCGCAGTGAATGACACATTGAACACTTTGTATGTTATGGTGGCACGTATGGTACACATGGCTATTTGTATTTGACTATTTGACAAATACAGCCAATAATAAATACGACTTACCGAACATCTGTCGGTTTTTCAAGACACATCAAAGGAGACAAATAGGCAAACACGCAAATACTGGCCACACATGGTCGGCTTTGACACAAGCGCGCGAGTTGTTTTTTTTTATATTTAGCTCCATGTGTAGACGGTTGTATCGCCTATTGGCCCGTACGTCGTAAATTTTGGCAAACATGCAATCACAAATACAAAAAGCCATGTGTGGAGCCACTATTAGACCTCACTATGAAATGAAAACAACTCCGCGACGGAATCAGAGGCGCGACATCTGCGCGTTTAAAATACGCCGTGTGCTGTGGCTCGTAAGGATTTTACAGAGTGCTTAGTACGAATTTTTTGATCACATTCGAACGTGTTAACGTTTACAAGCCGACTGAATTGAATATAAAGTTTCATATTGTCAATTTACTAGACGCGTGGTACATATCCAAATTAGCCGGGTTACTCACTACAAAATGTGAGCAAGTAAGACATAATTTTGATATGTAACTCGCGTCTTATAAATTCGCAACATGAGAATTCTCTATTTGGTCGGTTTATTTGACATGATCGAATGTGACTAAAAAAACTCGAGCACTCTGGACGGCAAGTGAAAGAACCATAATATTTATACGCCGCAGTGTCATAGATAGGAAAAATTGTACATATAATCATACGTAAGCAACACGAATACCAAATATTATCTACAACGCTATTATAAAAAATTTATATGACCTACACTGTTATTAAATATTTTATCGTAAAATATGATATTATACTCTGTTATACTACTATAATATAATATTATAAAGGCGAAAGTTTTTGTATGTTTGTTACGTTCTTCACGCTCAAATGGCTTGGTCAATTTTGATGATATTTGGTAAGTTGGTAACTGAAGCTGATACATTGGATTTACACATAGGGTACTTTTTATCCCGAAAAGTACACGATTCCCGTAGGATTTGGTAAAGTCTGATGTAGATGGCGCTGTTATGCACAAAATTAAACGCGGGCAACACCGCGGGCAGCACCTAGTTGTCATAATTTTATTGCTAGCCCTGTAGTTCTTACAAGAATTCGTTACCCTAAGGTTGCCTTGAAAAAAATGCTTTAGCATAAGGCCGCCTTGTTGCAATTACACTAGTATGTAAGTTGTCCATGTATACTGACCCCCTTACTAATAAACGTAGTATAACGAGTATATAGTTATTCACTGTTTTGTCACTGTCTTTCTTGAGGAGAATTAAATGAAGTATGAAAGGGACAAAACATTGTATAACTATACATGCTTTACACGACGTTTATTAGTAAAGGGGTGAGTGTATTGCCAATAAATAAATAAATTTACAACAAAATAAATTTATAATATTACAAGCGAAACCCGCGCAACTTCGTTTGGGTGTATCCAGCTTCCCCGTACGAGTTTCGGAATGTATTATACATATAAATCTCCAGCTAAAATCACTATCTATTTTAAAAAACACGCATCAAAATCCGTTGCATAGTTTTAAAGATTTAAGCATACATATGCACAGACAAACACCAAGGATGTCTCGTTGCTCCTATTCCTCGACCCCAGTGACCTGCAGCCCATCTGGCAGGCGCTGGCGGCACATGCCGTGTCCTAATAAAAATAAATTTAAAAAAACAGACAGACTGCGCGACTTAATTTTAAACTGTTTAAAGATAAAGATATATTATATATTTATGTTGCCATATTGTATCTATCTTGACGCTATTCGTGTTGCTCACATACAAATGGATTTTTATGGGTTTTCTTTTTATCTCTGGTATGAGCCGCCCATTATAATTTTTGCGCAATTTCAAGAGAAATATATCTGTCTGGCCTCTGCAGGAGCCTGTTCCATCGGGCAGTATGGACATTTTAACCTGCAAAGAAAAAACATTATTTTACACACAAATTCACACAATTATTATATCGAGGTGATGTGATATTAATAAAGAGTAGTTAAAAGAAAAAAATAACAGTGCGAGTATGATTTCCTTTTCTGTACTGATCGTAGAATAATGTATTAGTTGAATAATTTTTTCTAATGAATCGACAAGCATAGTTGTCGAGTGGCTAGCAATGGTCACTTTATACCGAGGGCAGCGGGTTCGAATCCTGCGCAAGGCAAACATTTGTGTGCATGAACACGTCTGTTTGCTTTGGATGTTTTCTATGTATAATAAGTATTTATATGTATTTATCAGCAATCTAGTACCCCATAGTACAAGCTTAGTTGCTTAGTTTGGGACTAGATGGCGTTGTGTAATTCGTCCCAAGAATATTTATTGATTTAAACTAATCTTCTGGTTTATTTAAAGAGTTGAGAGTGACCGTGTTTGTTTGAATGAACGTTTACTTACTTGGCACCCATAGCGAGCTTGTTAAGCGCGTCCCGCGATATGACGTGGCCGCACAGCAGACGCATCGGCGGGTTCTGCTCCGACGCCTGCTGGCGCAGGATCGGGCACGCGAACACGGAGTGGTAGCCGCCGCCGTCCTCGCCTAAGTCCACCTAGAAACCATACTTATTTATAAATGCATTTATTAACTGACTAGTAACAAATACTATAGAAGACTAATACGCACAGCTTCGGAAGCATTCGGGCAAAACGCGACACTAGCGCCCCTACGGCAAGAGGGCGGCATGAGGTGAACGATTTCAAAACTTTTGTATGCAAAATGTTATAGCGGCATGAGGTGAACGGAGGTTGCCAAGTCATTGTATGAGAAACGTCAAGAGCTGTGCGTATTAGTCTTCTATAGTATTTGCTAGTAAAATCCGCGTGCGTGTATTTATTTATGCACAGTAGCGCCATCTATATGAGACTTTTGATGAAATCCTACGGGAATCGCGTACTTTTCGGGATAAAAAGTACCCTACGTGTTAATCCAAGGTATCAGCTACCTACATACCAAATATCATAAATAAAGGCCCAGCCATTTGAGCGTGAAGAAGCAGCTAACATACACATAAATTTCAACTTTATAATATTAGTAGGATTTTGGAACGATGTTGTTAAATTCATTTAACCTGTTGTTTCTGTAGGTACCTATGTAATACAAATAATATTCATTATATTAATACGTTGACTGCTTATCAACAGGCTGGCCGTCTGCCTTTTTGCCACCTTAGTGGTATATTGTTTTGCACTCCTAATGGTTGACTGGTAGAGAATGCTATTAGCATTAAGTCCGACTATTGTATCAGTACTATATGTATTGTGGTCAATAAAGTAAATAAATATCTAATAACATAATTAAATAAGTTTATTGAAAACGAGATCTTGTAATGGAAAATAAAAAAAGAAATTGCGAACAGAGTAATTTCATGTAATGATTTTTTTTCCTGATGATAGTCCCCCACCCTTTTGGTACAATTTAAAAATTAATTTAAAAAGCTTTGTAATGTTTTTTTTTGTACAAGTACTTACCTCTAGAGGCAACTCATCATCCGCCCAAGCGGCTATAACGTGTGGATGTGTCATTTTGGCGCGAATGTCGTGTAAGGCTGGCAACACTCGCGCACCAGCTAACACTGCACCAGCAAGTGGCGACAGTGGCGCCAGCCTTAGTAGAGCACACGCTTCACGAATAAACAACTCCGCAGCCTCCGCTCCTGCAGAAAAAATACCGTAATATATACAGTTTGTCCTCATAGCATGGCTAAAGATGGAATTTCCAACCACTTTTACAATATAATACAAACACTTTATTGCACCCATAAATTACATAAACAAAAACAACAATGAAAAGAGAACGCAATAGGCGGTGCAATTTCTTCCACTGTTACATGATAGAGCATAATTTCTGGTTTTATGTTTGAATGCTACAATTGAATGTTCTCACCGAGCGCCTTGGGGTCGAGCAGGTGCGCGTAGTGCGGCGGCGCGGGAGGCGCCTCGGGCGTGCACCAGGCGAGCGCGCACACGGCGGCGCGCAGCTGGCGCTCGTGGCGCGCCGCGTGCGCCGGGAACGACGCGCGCGCGTACGAGAT
Organism: Endotricha flammealis; assembly: GCA_905163395.2. NCBI lineage: Eukaryota > Metazoa > Arthropoda > Insecta > Lepidoptera > Pyralidae > Endotricha > Endotricha flammealis. Next base: position 4,504,168 of record LR990866.1, read on the forward strand.
CGCCGCGCCCACGCCCTCTGTGCGCGCCAGCTGCGACACACGCGTAATAGTGTGAACCAAACATATATTCATTCATCATTCATGGTAGGAACCTATTTTCACTGCAAGTCATCAAATTATAAATGATATACTATGACTTGATTTATATTTCATAACTTAAAGTCAATAGATATTTTCGAATCGGCTTTCCTTGCCTTACTCACTACCAGTCATTTCCTGAACGAGAACTATCAATTTAACAAGTTATCTATTTGGTTCGTCCCAACCCAACTCCATCGGCTACGCAAGGGTTTTAGTAGGAATCCCTAATAAAATAAAAAATAGCATAAGTCTGGGAATAGATCCCCAGAATTTTTGAAATCGGTTAAGTACTTTTTGAGTTTATTAATTACAAACAAAAATATAAATCTTTCCTTTTTATAAAATTAATAGATTCCTAAAGGAAACATACCTTCAGTGCTTGCATCCTATGCAATGTGAAGGGCAAAGGCGAATGTATGAGCTCCTGGCCTCGACACTCTGCCCACTGTAAAGCCGCCGATGGATCTCCGTCCATAAGTGCAGCAGCACACCGTTGTAATAGTGCGAATGTGCATGTTCGTTCTACCGGCGGGATTTGAGCTTCGGATATGAAGGCGTCACCCACATCTTCCAAACCCTGGTAATGTATGAGCAAATAACATTAAACTTTGTAATAAACAGCCAGTTCTAAAACGTATTTTAATGACACATTAATTTATTTATAAAAACTAAAAATAACAAATGAAAATTATACTTCATCTTTCTCCATGAATAAAATTTTCTTATTCACCTGTCTGTATAAGTGTTGAGCAATGGCCTGCTCCATGATAGGCCGATTTGTGTCTGAGCAGAATGACTCTGCCTTTGGTGCAACCGAGCCATAGTCTGCTATGAAATGTCTGTCAATCGACTTGCCAACACGTGATACAGTAGCATGTAGTTCACGATGTTCTGAAAAGAAAACATTATAAATATACACCAGTCCCAAAGTAAGCTAGGCTGAAAATGCCTGTTATGGGTACCAAACAACGGATATTATTGTAAATATACTTATTAATCTTATTATACATAGACAACATGCAGACTAGAAAACAATGCGTAAATGTTTACCCCAAACGGTAATCGAACCTGCGCCTTCTGGTACTGAAGGTAGGATCACTACCAACCAGTGGCGAGGGGTCCTAATAACACGATTCCTGTCGGCTTCCCTTTTAAAAATAGTGATTTCGCTTCATACATAATAATGATACCCAAACGCCTATACAATAATAAATAGCAATATCACACGTCGCCAAACGCCTATACAATAATGAATAGCAATATTGTGATATTGCTATTTATTCGTCGCTTAGCCTGTGCGTCGAAAGCCGGTAATTCCCGAGTTGTAGCTGCATACAGTTTTAGGAGCGGCTGTCTCTTTCTTACGCGTACATTTTGTTCCTAGCGCGGTCTCTTTCTCACGCCGATCATATGAACATATTAAGCCGGTAGTCGCCGAGTTACGACAAGGTATGGCATGGCATTTATCAGATTACGTTAGTGCGACAAAGATAAACAGAGGTATTAACCTGAGAAGTAAAAAATATAGTTAATTATGTGTTTAGTGCTTGAATAATAAAACAACTATAATTTTGTCGCGTTGTAATTGTCAAAATTATGACATTTTTTCAATTCACTTTCGCCTGTGCTTTCGCTCGTACTGTTGTTAGATTTTTTTATTTGTTTGTTGTTAATTTAGTAAATTTGAATAGATTAGAGTGACTTCGTGGTTAAATGTTGGACAGGGCTCGGTGTGAATTGTGTTATAGTTATAGAATTTATCGGTTTCAGTTGTAAGTAGTTAATTGTTTATTTTGGTTTAGTTTGTTTTGTTTACATTCGTAATGGCTGCAATTTTAGACGGTGTTGTCTCACAGACTTTTTATTAGATAATAATTTTCAAACATACAGTTTTGAAAATAAAAAACATATTATACAGCGCGCCCGTGCTTTTCCTTCTATGAAAATAGATTATAAACGGAAAGATGGCTTTACTAAACATTTTCATTGTAATTTGTACGAAAAGTATTCGTGGCTCACAGGTAGGTAGTTGTAAACTTAAAACACTGTTTTGGTTTTCCATATTATACCTATCAGTGCTTTTATGTATGGTAATGGTAATATGGTATTCGGAATTCTCCATCCCTGTGGTAAGATAACACTGTATTATTTTTTTTTGCTCCGGCTACCCCTAAGTAAAATTTCACCCTTCGCCACTGCTACCAACACACCACCGTACTGTCAAACTATTAAGTAATCTATGCTTAGGGACGGCCTTTACACTTGGCTAAATTCATAGTCTAACAAAAGAGATGGTGCAATACTAAGAAGTGAGAAGTTGTAAGTGCTTCTCGCTCTTTAGTCGCACGCACAATGGGCACATAGGCTGCCTAATTGCGGAGCAGGCCCGCAAGTCAACAAGTGCTTCTCGCTTATTTGTATCGCACCATCTTCTTTCGTTAGACTCTGAATTTAGCCAAGTGTAAAGTGGCCTTTAAACAGAAGAAAATTTATGGTTGCTTTCGTCTTTTGTCACATATATCAGACTGTCGCAGTAAAGGGTTATATTGTTTACTAGCTGTTACCCACTGCTACGCGCGCGTAAAAATTACCATATGTTGGGCTCTGTAGTCTGTACCCCCGACAAAATGTATACAAATTGTCATAATAATCGGCTGTTTAAGTCAAGCCGTGAAGGAATACAAACAAACTCAGTTTCTCATTTATAATATTAGTAGTGATTGAATAGAGTTAATTACTATGTTTACATTTTAATGAGGTAAGTGTTCTCCGGATGTCTTGTTTTTATTAAACAATTTTTATCAAACCTACTTCGTTTAAATAAATATATTTCTTAATCTATGTTTTAGTACTCTTTACTGATCTTTCTCCTGGCCATGCTTATGCCATAAGTTTTACTTGTGCCTCACCAACCTCAAGAAATTGAGTCAACTGGGACAGGCATTCCCAATTCCAGTCTCATTCCCATCTGGTACATACTGGGATTCGCATCAGAGATACATGGAGAGTTTGGGGACTGAGTAAGGTGAGTTTGAGATCTATTGTGTCTAATCCCCTAGACACAAAAAAAGTCCACATGGGTTTAAGTATCAGAATCTTATAGATACTCCCCACAAACAAAGATAACACACCCATAATGCCTCCACTCTGTACGGCCATAGGGCCTCCACTCTGCGAACTGTTTTGGATTTCATCAAACTAATCCAATCTCCAATCTCATAAAGTCATTACATATTAAAAAACATTGTAATAATTTTTGTAATTATTGTTTGTTTTGTAATGTTTGTGCATAAAATTAGTTAAGTAGAACATTATTAAACCAAGTGATGCTTCGCCTAATAATTGATTGTGCAATCAGCCAATAACTATTAAGTTTATAATATGTTCGCTTGTATCATTGTAGCCAATTGTTGGTGAGCTTAAATAAGATATACATAGATACAGTTTCTTATTTCAATATGATTCTTAAGAATAATTTGTTACCTGTAGACATTTGAAATACAGTTTTCTTGACTCTAGAAGCCAAATCACTAACAACCATTGTTTGTGTTTGTGTCAGAGGAGTGTTGGGCGGCTCTGCAAAAAAAAACAAACATATTTTTTTGCATTATTGTAAATGAACAATATTGTTTGGGAAAATAACTCTATGTTATAGATACAATTGTAATGCTATTATTAGTAAACAAATTTTATAATTACAGTAGCAACTAGCAATATTAATTATGTTTTCATTTTACTAATGACATAACCTCTTCATATTAATGCATGGATAGGAAAAAATTTAATAAGGATAGAAAAGATCTCTGACCAAATATATAATTAATAATAATAGAAACGTGTGAGTTGGAACAATACCTATTGTACTGAATGATAAGCTAAAGTCATGGTATATTTTTGGTAGGCTTTCTCTGTTATTTTAGGTTCACCAAAACTTACTCAGGAAAACTTAAAATGGACAAGCACACTTACGATTTGCAATTTCTCTCTTCAGATTCTGAACTTGCTCGATAACTTCCAATAAAACTCGGTCTGTGTGGTCATTTATAACATTAAATTTCGCGACTGCTTTGTCTAAATCCTGTTCCACGCCACTGCATGATTCCATGATTCTACAGTTAGAAATATATTTGCAACTTTATATTATCTTATACAGATGATTTAAGTCTTCAAAACGACTTGAGAAACAATAATACTATAATAATATTCACAACATCAAAACAGACATTTTGTTTTGCTTTGCAAGTTGCTGGCCTGGCGAGCGAGTGGCGAGGCAAAGCAAGTGTCAATTGTGTCAAATCATTTCTACAGATAATAAATTGATGTTTTTTCTTCAATGTTGTCTTTGATTTTTTATATGGTGTGGCAGGGTGCCGGTAGCGCAAACACTCTACCAATGAGGTTAAAAACTGCCTTTTGCTCACTTCAGATGTCGCTTTGTTGACTGTTCCAAACATTTGACAGCTAGCTGTCATTTTCCATACTATTTTTGTAAACATCATATTTGTTTTCTAAATAATTCCGAAATATGACTCATTGTGCAGCTATCGATTGTAAAAATGTTCCAATCTATTTATTTTCCAAAGAAATAAAACGAAGAAAACTGTGGGAAAAGGCTCTTCGAAGGAAAAATTGGAAATCCAGTAAATGGTCGAGGTTATGTGCTGCCCAATTTAGATCTGAAGATTATAATATTAAAAGTAATTAACAGACAATGAAAATTTATACCGAACATTAAAGAAAAGTGCTGTGCCCGCTATATTAAATCAAATCTGTTAACCTACTAGCACAAGAACGCTCAGATCGATTGCTAAAAAGAAGTTGCATGAAACGGTGTATTGAAACGTCTCGTGGTGATCCAATTCCAGGACCTAACCGGATCCAAACTCAAAATGAATGTGATGCTAATGAAACTTCTTTTACTGATCCTCCTGGGTCTAGCGGGGTCCAAACTCAAAATAACTTCGAAAACATGTTTTGTGTCATATATGCTGTAATTTTAGAGTGTATTATGTAATACTCATAGGTATAAGAAAATAAAACTATTTAATAGGTATTAATTTTGTTTTATTACACTGTCATAATCAAAAATCATAATTTTTATACAGATATTTGTTAAAATTAGTGGTTTAAAAATAGGTTTAACAAAAACTTTACAAAGGTAATACTCATAAGTATAAGAAAATATTTCCAAGTAATCATGGTCCATTTCAATAGCATATGGATTGGCAGGTTTGATTACTTGGAGATAAGCCATTTTACTACTAGTAGTACAGGAGAAACTGCTAGGATTTTGACATATCCTTCATAATTGTCCATTATATTTTCCTGGTAAAACGGGATTGCATCGGGGAATTATAGAATACTTTATTCGGTTTTTTAAATGTCATCAATTGTTCTGTGCACATTTTGTACAAAATTATAGTTTTAGTGGATTGTTCCACTTAAATCACCTGAGCAAATCACCCAGGTGATTTAAGTCTACTCAAGTAGTAGACTTAAATCACCTGGCTATATAAATCGTAGGTGAATTAAGTCTACTTTAAGAAATTAATATTTTTGTTCCACTTAAATCACCTGAGACATTAATTAATTATTTTTAAAGTATTTTGGAGTGTTTTTAGGATGGATTCGGATTGCCTTTAGGATTATTTTCGAATGTTTTAGAGATGGCTTATGATTACCTTTAGGATTATTTTCCAATGTTTTTGGGATGGATTAGTAGTTATTGCCTTTAGGATTATTTTCCAATGTTTTTGGGATTTATTAAAAAGTCCTTTAGGATTATTTTTGAGATGGATAAAAAATTCCTCTATGATTATTTTGGAATGTTTGTGAGATGGATTAAAAATTCCTTTAGGATTATTTTCGAATGTCTTTGAGGTGGATTAGGATTGCCTTTAGGATTATTTTCCAATGTTTTTGGGATGGATTAGTATTGCCTTTAGGATTATTTTCCAATGTTTTTGGGATGGATTAAAAAGTCCTTTAGGATTATTTTTGAATGTTTTTGAGATGGATTAGGATTGCCTTTAGGATTATTTTTGAATGTTTTTGAGATAGATTAGGATTGCCTTTAGGATTATTTTTGAATGTTTTTGAGATAGATTAGGATTGCCTTTAGGATTATTTTCCAATGTTTTTGAGATGGATTAGGATTGCCTTTAGGATTATTTTGGAACCCCGTCATAAAGTGCTCAAACGGAAATGGGGGATAGAATACTTAAATTTATAGTGAAAAAAAATACAAAAAAATCTACCATGTTTTTTTTTTTTTTTAAAGCTAGAAGATTCCGAACTTCTCATGTGAAAAACTTGATAATAAGAAAAATAATTTTTTGAAGAAAGATTCTAAAATTTTTGTGGTATTTTTTCAATTAAAACAAAATTTCTCAAAATAATGACTGTCAAATAGTAGTTTTTACAACAAGCGCACAAAACGAATCATTTCTATCCGAGACTAAGGCGAGGGCTGATAGTAATGTCGAGGATAAAAATGGTTTTGTGGACGAGTTATAAACATTGCGAGGAAATAAATTAATAAACGCACGAAAAAGCAAGACCTGTTTTCCCACCGCTTTTTTTAAAAATCTTACTACATTCAAAATTAGGCTTGGGCTGCAGACCTATACAGCCTACTATTAAATTAATTTTGTAATAAAATTATTTTCCTTAATTAATTAAATAACCTACCGTACTTTAATTTAAATTTTAATATCTTTTATGACTTAAAAATCACATAAGGCAAATAAATTAAAGTAAATATTATAAAATAACAAATTCTATCTGTTCATGGTTCGAGACAGGCCATATTTATTATTGTTTGTTTTTCTATTTGTCTGTCAAAAATATATTTGTCTTTTTACCCTGTCATGGAGTGTATATTATTTTCCCGATTTTTTTGTTACAACAATAAAAGAAACCAGCCTGAACCAGCAAACCAACCCTGGACCGTGCACATGGTCCGTAACGAGACGGATACCATTGTTTTGTTACCATCGAGGGAAATAATAACTTCATACCATATTCTACCTACCATATCTTGTCGGCGCTACCCAACGAGAACTGTTTAGTTCAGTTTACCATTTATCTACCGAGTTATTACCAGTTGGAGACGTCAGACGGAGTAACCTACCTACCAAGTACCTACCTACCTATACCTACCAACCGAAAAGTGAGTGTTCGTTGAAAATAGTCGAAATGGAAACAGCTATTAAAGTCCAAGAGGATCTCGAGCAGCAGCTCGCGAGATCGATCAGTAATTTCAAGAAAAGTCCGAAATCTCGCATCACCAAGACTTATATTGAAACGAGATTAGAGTCGCTGGAAGATTTATGGGAAGACATAAGGAAATCGCACACAACTATTGTTACCATGGCAACCGCAGAGAGTAAGCTGAAAGAAAAATATTTTGTGGATGGTACCTTGGAATTGATGAAGGAAGAATATCTCGATTATAAGTCTACCTTAAAAGAATTGTTGTCAGATTTAAGTAGTAAGTCTATTAATACCAAACCAAGTGCTGATTCTGGTAAGCCAACATTTAAATTACGTGATATAAAGCTTCCGACATTTTGTGGTAGATTTACTGAATGGCCGACATTCAGGGATTTGTTCTTATCTCTTGTGCATGGGAACAAGTCGCTGGATGATGTGCAAAAACTGCACTATTTAAAGGTGTATACCACAGGCGAAGCAGAACAACTGTTACGTCATATACCTACCACAGATGCAAATTATAAAAAATGTTGGGACAAATTGGAACATAGGTTTAATAATAAAAGGTTTTTGTCAAATTCGTTACTATGCGGTTTTTTTATCAAAAAACTTTAGTATGTCAATCAGCTAATGGTTTAAAAGAATTGTTAGATACAACAAATGATGTGATGAGTGCACTACTCAGTCTGGGTGTTTCTGTTCCTGAATCTCGGGATTTAATTATTATTCATGTTGTCAGCTCAAAACTAGATGCCGATACCCGACAGCAGTGGGAGATCAAGGTTTGTGAAAGCAGTGATGAGCTTCCCACGTTTTCACAGTTTGAAGCCTTCTTGATGAGTAGATTCCGTGCATTAGAAAATTTAGAACCTGTCAATGTGACACCCGGCGGTGGTGGCAGGAGCAATACCGCTAGAGTTCATCATACCACCAGTGCTCCTGGCATCAGTGACTGTAAGTTCTGTTCAGAGAAACACAAAATTTATCAATGCCCAAAGTTTAACAGTTCAGATTACGATACTCGTCATAAGTTTATAACCGATAACCGTTTATGTTTCAATTGTTTCGGATCAAACCATACCATTAAGACTTGTTTTTTAAAAACATCTTGCCATGTTTGTCGACGTAAACACCATACGTTGCTTCACCCACCGAAACTGACAACTTCAGATAGTGTTGACCATAAAGTTGAGTCAAACCATAGTGTAGAACCAACCACTAATACCACAACCATGACAACTAGGGTAAACCCACCAAATGTAGTAACGAGTTGCTTTTCCCATGGGAAGTCACCAAGTCAAATTCTGTTAGCCACTGCCCTAGTTAAAGTTGAATCTAGAGATGGTAACTGCCAAATACTGCGTGCATTGATAGACCAAGGTTCGCAAACCTCTTTTGTTACCGAGTCAGCGGTACAATTGCTTGGACTCGAAAGAATTGCTCTAAAAAACAATATTAATATTACTGGTGTGGGTAATTCTAAAACCTTATTTTCCAAACATATGGTAGAATTCAAAATGTCTTCAGTTCATGATAATTATTTCTCAGTGCAGGTCCAGGCACTTGTACTATCTAAATTGACACATGTGTTACCAGCCAGAATCTTAAAATTCAAGACTGGCCAGAAATTGAGTATCTTAACTTAGCGGATCCTAACTACTCTACATTCCTAATAAGATTGACATTTTGTTGGGCAATGATGTTTTTGGGAAAATCATTTTGGAAGGTCTCATTAAATCCCCTAGTGGTGACCTTATCGCACAGAAATCCAATTTAGGATGGATTTTATCAGGAGTCGTAGAGCTCAACTCAATTTCTTATAATTCCATAGTTGTGTCAATGGTTGCTCATGTTGATCATGATGAAGCTCTCAGGAGGTTCTGGGAGCTAGAATCGGAGCCATGTAACCTCAAACCTAAATACCTTACCGAAGAGGAAGAGCGTTGTGAGAAGTTATTTGTCTCTACCACACGTAGAGATAGTGAAGGGCGTTACATAGTTAAGTTACCATTTAGAGATGAAGATCCTGCATCAAAATATGGTGAATCACGGGATTCAGCCATCCGACGCTTTAAGTCTCAGGAAGTAAGATTAATGAAGCAACCAAAGCTTAAGCAACAATATGATGCTGCTATTAAAGATTACTTACAGACGGGTCACATGACTATGATTACCGAAGATAAAGATGTAAAAAATCGTAGTTCTGTTTATTTACCTCACCATGCAGTTGTTAGGGAAAGTGCGTTGACTACCAAGGTGAGACCAGTGTTCGATGCTTCCTGTAAAGGATCAAATGGAGTATCACTCAACGATGACTTGATGGTAGGCCCACGCCTTCAACCAGACCTGCGGCATTTAGTCATGCGATTCCGTAGAGGTTCCGTATGTCTTGTTGCTGATATTGTGAAAATGTACCGAATGGTGAAAGTGAACGATGAAGACTGTGACTTTCAAAGAATCGTGTGGCGCGAAGAACCTGAAAAAGAAATAAACCATTATAAGCTACTTCGTGTTACCTTTGGAGTTTCTTCTTCTCCTTACCTGGCAGTGAAGTCATTACAGCAACTGGCGTTAGATGATGGTGTCGAGATCCCTCTCGCAGCAAGTAGAATCTTGAATGACTTCTACATGGACGATCTGATGACAACCTGCGAAAATAAAGATGAAGCGTTACAAACATATAGTCAGTTAAATAGTTTAATGAAGAAAGGAGGTTTTATTCTCCAAAAGTGGTCTAGAAATTGTAAAGAAGTCATGAAGAATATAAATAAAGATAATCTTACCTTACCTGATGACTCTATACCCATTGTAATAAAGGACGATGTGATGAAAATCTTGGGATTAACCTGGAAGAAATCTACCGATACTTTTACTTATGCAGTGTCCTTACCACCGTTGATAACACCAGTAACCAAGCGTAGAGTTGTGTCAGACATTTCTCGTTTATTCGATCCACTAGGATGGATTTCACCTTGTATAGTTACCGCAAAGATAATGATCCAGAAGTTGTGGTTATCAGGAATTTCCTGGGATGAAGAGCTACCATCAGACCTGTTGCAGGAATGGATTGCCTGTAGAGACCAACTGAAGAGTTTGAGTGACTTCCAGGTGCAGAGATGGACAGGAGAAAGTACACAAACCAAAACAGAGATTCATGGATTCTCTGATGCATCTGTCTCGGCCTATGCTGCTGTCATATATCTTCGTGTCACCGATGTTGATGGTAATATAAATGTGAATCTTTTCACTTCCAAAACCAAAGTCGCACCGGTTAAACAAGTTTCCATACCGCGTTTAGAGTTGTGTGGAGCGACTTTATTGTCTAAACTGCTCAAGGAAGTTTCCCATATTTTGGAAGTGCCCAACTCTCAAGTATTTGCCTGGACCGATTCCACAATTGTGTTGGCATGGTTGCGAAGCCATCCAAGCAAATGGAAAACTTTTGTAGCGAATCGTGTGTCAGAAATTATAACCAACCATCCTAGCAATCAGTGGTCACATGTTATTTTTGCTGATAACCCTGCAGATGCAGCCTCTAGAGGTCTGAATCCTGCAGATTTAATTGATAATGATTTGTGGTTGCATGGACCACATTGGCTTCGGAAACCTGATATAAAGTTCACCAGACCCGACGTAGATACCAATCTGGAAATCAAGTCTTTAGCAGCCACCGTAGAAGAACCGATATGGACTAGATTTTCTTCATTGACCAGAATGCTTAGAGTTATTGCTTATTGTAGAAGAGTGTTGAATTACAAAAAACCTAAAGTGAGAATACCAAATCAGACCTATCTTACCAGTGAAGAGTTATACCAGGCTTTGCAGACTTGTATCAGGCAGACTCAGCAAGAAGAGTTTATGTCTGAAATACAGGATTTGAAATTTGGAAGAGTGAAGAAGAGTAGCAGCTTGTATTCATTAACACCATTTAGGGATGATGAGGGAATTTTGAGAGTACGAGGACGAATTGATCATGCTGGAGTACCCGATTCTACAAAGTATCCTATTATACTCTCAGGAAAGTCTCATCTTTCTACGTTGTTAATGTCTGAAGCTCATATTAAAACCATGCATGGCGGTCCACAGCTTATGTTGACATATTTGCGCGTCAAATATTGGATAACAGGTGTCAAGAATCTTGCTAAGAACCAGTACCGCAAATGTGTCACATGTATCAGATACAAGGCCGCAGGATCCAGTCAATTCATGGGTCAACTACCAGCTTCAAGAACTAATATGAGTAGACCTTTTTCACATTCCGGCGTAGACTACGCTGGCCCAATAAACCTACGGACGTCAAAAGGACGCGGTCAGAAGTCCTATAAGGGATATATTTGTGTGTTTGTTTGTATGGCAACCAAGGCCATACACCTTGAGGCAGTTAGTGACCTTACCACTCAAGGATTCCTTTCTGCTTTTAAGAGATTCGTGGCTAGGAGAGGTCAGTGTATTCAGATTTGGAGTGACAATGGGACCAATTTTGTAGGCGCCTCAAAGGAACTAAAAGTTCTTTTCCGCTCTGCTAGTGCGGATTCTATTGTACCAGAATTGGCAGAGTGGTTGGCAACCAATGGTACCACTTGGCATTTCATTCCCCCTCATGCACCGAATCACGGAGGACTATGGGAGGCGGGAGTGAAATCTGTCAAATACCATTTGAAGCGAGTCATAGGTGACAGTAAATTGACATATGAGGAGATGTCCACCGTATTAGCGCAGGTAGAGGCCTGTCTAAACTCCAGACCGATTACCTCAATGAGTGACAATCCTCAGGACCCAATGCCTTTGACTCCGGGTCACTTTCTGGTGAGCGAACCTTTAGTACTACCTCCGGAGCGCAACGTGGAAGGTTCCAACATTAGTTTATTGAACCGATGGCAAACTCAGCGTATGGTTCAACACTTCTGGAGACGTTGGTCTCAGGAATATTTGACCCAATTGTGCCAACGGCATAAGTGGGCTAAGGTTGTTCCAGAGCCGGGTATCGGTGCTGTAGTTTTAATCAAGGAGGACAATTTGCCCCCAGCTAGGTAGTTGTTCGGTTTGATAGTAGAGAAACACCCAGGCTCAGATGGTCTAACCAGGGTAGTGACACTCAAATGTGGAAGTAGTTTAGTTAAAAGACCTATAAGCAAACTATGTTTTTTACCAGTCATGTAAGAAGTGAAGTGTATGTACTTATAAGATTTTTGTTTTTGTAATTTAAGTTTTTCCTTTTGCTGTGTATGAACCATAATAATTTGCTTACCTTACCTATTTTATATACCTTATACAGTCCACTGCTAGAACCTCCCAATCTGATATTTCGTATATAGTTTGTTAGTATTAAGAACTTCGTTCTTGGGAGGCGGCATGTTCATGGTTCGAGACAGGCCATATTTATTATTGTTTGTTTTTCTATTTGTCTGTCAAAAATATATTTGTCTTTTTACCCTGTCATGGAGTGTATATTATTTTCCCGATTTTTTTGTTAAAACAATAAAAGAAACCAGCCTGAACCAGCAAACCAACCCTGGACCGTGCACACTATCTCTGACCTTTTTATTGTGTTTGGCTGTATGGCTTATTTCCTTTGCCTTAATATAGATACATTTATGAGTAGATACGTTTTTGCCCTTGTGCACAAAATTCGATTTTGTGCAGCCTATATCCTGCGCAAATAAGCATTTTCTGAGCATCAGAAGTGAAAATATTATTTTTATTACTGCTTATTGATTTACATCTATCTACCTTGCCAAAAAAATGGTCATAACGCGTAGCAGGTGGCGGATTTCCTAGATCAAAGATACTTTACCGTTCCATTTTTTTTTCCTTAAAAGGTACCATTAGCGATACGGGATATGTCGAGGAGCCTTAAAGAAAATCGAAATCTATCTAGGCAGTTTGGAGAAAAATAAAATATTTCTAAAAAACTTTATGCGCCAAAACATTTTTTGTTTTAAAAATCTTGTAAAAGCGAAACTTACGATATAGTCATGTGGGAAGTACGATTCCCATATTAGAATTAATAGATCCCACAGAAAAAAATGACTCAAAATATTTTTACAAATGGCACAGAAAGCAAATTCAAAAACGTTAATTTTTCTCAAAACTGCCACGCTAAATTTTTCTCTCTTTAAACAAGCATCTGGTAAAAGTGGCCTGTTATGAATTTCATGTTTTGAACGCTATTGGCAGGTCCTTAGTAAAAAAATTTGTTGCAGAAAGCATTAAAAAAAATATACTTTAAACTGCCAAGCCACGTGCCTTTGAAGGTCTACTCTTCGAATAAACTATATCATTTTCATTTACAGAAACCCATCCAAATACTGACTATGGTCATTGTTGCTTAACTTGCTTGATGATTTAGTTTTGACAAAAAAACAACGGGAAAAACTATCCTAAAGGCAATACTAATCCATCCCAAAAACATTGGAAAATAATCCTAAAGGCAATCCTAATCCACCTCAAAAACATTCGAAAATAATCCTAAAGGAATTTTTAATCCATCTCATAAACATTCGAAAATAATCCTAAAGGAATTTTTTATCCATCTCAAAAATATTTCAAAATAATCCTAAAGGACTTTTTAATAAATACCAAAAACATTGGAAAATAATCCTAAAGGCAATACTAATCCATCTCTAAAACATTCGAAAATAATCCTAAAGGCAATCCTAATCTATCCTAAAAGCATTGCAAAATAATCCTAAAGGCAATCCTAATCCATCCTAAAAACACTCCAAAATACTATAAAAATATTTTATTAATGTCTCAGGTGATTTAAGTGGAACAAAAATATTAATTTCTTAAAGTAGACTTAATTCACCTACGATTTATATAGCCAGGTGATTTAAGTCTACTACTTGAGTAGACTTAAATGACCTGGGTGATTTGCTCAGGTGATTTAAGTGGAACAATCCGTTTTAGTAGGCACTATATCTTCTATGCCATGGAGAACTGTAAAAACATGCTTACAGTGTGCTTCTACTCCTTTTCCAGTTGCACATTCGCAGTGACTCCACTATCATGCCACTATTATCCATTTTTAACCGTAATTACACTCCAGGTCGCTTACATTTCTATGATTTTTAGCAATTACTCTCACATCAAACTTAAACAATGAACCAATATGGCGGGTCTTGGAACAGTCAACAGTGACGCCACCTACGATGAGCTTTGAGTTTTTAACCTCATTAGTAGTTTAAAAGCAAGCTCCTAATGGAAAAGCCTGTCCGTAGAATGTAGTATGTTTGTAACTCAGAAGGGAATGAAGGCACAACACGATGACACTGAATGATTATATATTTACAACTTGAATTGTTACAAAGATTAATCAGCTAAGCAAATACAAAAACATTATTCGGAAATTCAGTAAGCTCGCCTAGTGAAGTCAGACGAGGAAGAGAATTCGTAAATCGGCGCGCGCCGTGTGGTGCGCGAACCATCGCTGTATTTCGACTCCCGACGCACAGAGCGAGACCACGCTATCCGGCCGTGCAGGACAGCGACAACCAAGTTACGCGTCGAGTTGTGGCTCCACAATTCAGCCAGCAAAGAGTACTGTCCAAGTGGCGAGTCGGTCGACGCCACAGTACTCCCCCGCTCAGACCGTTACTACGGTCGATATGGAATTCTGACCCTTCTACCACTTCGCGTCCGCTTCTCTGGTTCACTAGTAGCAGGAACGGTAGTGGTTGCAGGAGTGGTATTGGTTGCTGGAACAGTAACAGCTGCAGGAGTGGTAGTAGTAGTTGGAGCATCTTCGCGTGAAGGTACATCTGGTATTTTCGCGATGTATGCTGGTTTCAGTCTGTCGACCGTCACGCTGATTCTGTTTCCTCTGACATCTAGTATGAAGTACTTAGGCTTTCTCTCCAGTACTTTGAAGGGGCCAGCATAAGGTGCTTCGAGCGGACGGCGCACGTGATCTTGACGAAGAAAAACGTGAGAAGAAGTATGCAAGTCACGCGGCAGGTAGAATGGTGAATTGCTGTGCCACGAAGTTGGTCTCGGCGTCAGTTTGGACATGTAGCTTCGCAGGCGCGTTGCGTACTCGGAGATGTCGGCGGCAGAAAAGTCGTCATTGGGACATAAGAATTGTCCAGGTAAACGAAGAGGCTCACCGTACACGAGTTCAGCAGCAGATGAACGCAGATCGTCCTTCCAGGCGCTGCGCATGCCTAGCAGCACGAGTGGAAGTACCTCGGTCCACGAAGGTGTAGCATGGCACATGATAGCCGCCTTGAGTTGGCGGTGCATGCGCTCGACGAGTCCATTGGCAGCAGGATGATATGCGGTGGTGCGGAAGTGCCGCGCACCAATCAGCGCAGTGAGGGCCTTGAAGAGCTGGCTCTCGAATTGACGACCACGGTCTGTAGTGTCCTTGAGAGGAATGGCCTCAGGCCACCGAGTGAAACGGTCGATGACCGTAAGGCAATACCTGTAATCAGAAGAAGGATTAAGGGGTCCTACGAGATCGAGGTGGATATGGGAGAATCTCGAGGAAGGGGATGGGAATGAGAAGAGGGGAGAAACGGTATGACGGGTAATTTTAGATTTCTGGCAATTTAAGCATTGCGAATCCCTGGCCAGACAAAACGTTGTGTGACCAGCCGCACTGTAGCGGAACTTCCAGGATGATGCAAGTTATGCAGCATATCATAGACTTGTCTTCGCAGAGCTGGAGTGACATATGGACGAGGTGGTTGAACTGAGACGTCGCAATATACAGGTAAGTCGTAGTTCGCTATTCTCATCTTCTTGAGTTGCAGTGAGGAACCACGGAGGAGAAGGTCTTTCAGTTCTGCGTCGTGCTCTTGTGATTTAGCGAGGATGGCGTAGTCGATGGCTGAAGTGATCTCTTCGATGCGAGATAATGCATCAGCAACAACGTTTTGCTTCACTGAAAAATTGAGCATGCCTAAAAAACGTCTTAATTCCTTGACGGTCTTCGGTTGAGCATACTCTCGGATTGCCTTTACCTTGGTATCTAAAGGTTTTGTACCAGTTGCTGAAACCTGGTAGCCTAAAAATGTTACTTCTGCTCTTCCTAGTTTACACTTATTTGTGTTTAAGACTATTCCATATTGTTTGAGGCGTTCAAACAGGTGCCGGAGATGTATCCTGTGCTCTTCCACAGACGATGAGAAAACAAGGATATCGTCGATGTATCCATAACAAAAGTCTAATCCCAGGAGGACTTCGTCAATAAAGCGCTGGAAGGTCTGCGCTGCATTCCTGAGACCGAAGCTCATATACGGAAACTCGAAAAGTCCAAATGGTGTTGTGATGGCGGTCTTAGGAATGTCATCCGGGTTCAAAGCAATCTGGTGGTAGGCTTTAACCAGATCAATGGTGGAGAAAATCGTGCATCCTGAAAGCTGGTGCGAGAAATCGTGTATGTGGCGCACAGGATAGCGGTCAGGAACTGTTCGTGAATTAAGTGCCCTGTAATCACCACAGGGTCTCCATCCATTATCCGTCTTGTTTACTAGATGCAAGGCTGACGACCACGGACTTTCTGAGGGCCTTGCGACACCACTGGCAATCAGGTCTTCAAACTCCTTTTTGGCCACTTTCAGACGAGTCGGATCAAGCCGTCGAGGCTTGAAAGAAACCGGTGGGCCTGGCGTTGTCCGAATGTGGTGAAGTGTATTGTGCTTTGGAGGAGACAGAATACCTGCAGGTCTCGTTATTTCCGGAAACTCGCGCAATATGTCGTGGAATTCTGTTTCACCAGCTACAGCCTTCACCGAATCGATACCTTCTGAATCCTGATACCCGATAGCAGAGACAGTCAAAGTGGTAGTATTGTCTATTACCCGTTGGCTTCTGCAGTCAACCAGCAGATTGTGATAGCTGAGGAAGTCCACGCCGATAATAGGTCTGGTAACGTCTGCTATAGTGAAAGCCCATGGGTAGCTACGTCTCAATCCTAAATCTAGCTGAAGCCGTATCGGTCCGTAGGTGGAAATAGTGGTCCCATTTGCTGCCACGAGATCAAATCTAGTCTTAGTGCAGGGCGTCCTAACTGCTGACCGCGGGAAAACACATAAATCTGACCCAGTATCCACTAGGAACTGCATTTTACTGACACGGTCAGTGACAAAAAGACGGCCTGTTGATGAGGGGCAGTCGTTGGCCGCTACTTCCGACCGCCCTGAGTGTTTTCCGTATGGAAACTGCATGGCTGCTTGCACTTCCTCGCCTTGCTTCCATACGTAAAATGATAGAAGCAGTGTGGATGATTGGCTGGTGGTTGTCTTGGCCTTGAGTTGCTACGAGAACGGTTATACCGACCACGCGACTGTGAGCGTCCAGCCTGGTTCATTTTAGTGGTTAGAGATGCCACTTGATTTTTGAGTTGATTAATCTCTGACACTAGGTCTCCATACGATGGCGCGGAATCAGGTGGAGTGGAGTATAAGGACCCTGATGCTGAAGCGACTTGAGGAGTACACGGAGCTATTTCATACACCTTGTCTGCCAGATCTGCCAACTTCTCTAAGGAAAGATCATGTTGAGATGCGATAACCGTCTGTATATTCGCTGGAAGTCTACTACACCACAACGTCTTCAAAAAATCCTTCGGCACTGCAGGTCCAGCAAGGCCTTCCAGGTGGCGTAGAAACTGGGACGGTCTGCGATCGCCAAGCTCTTCGTGTATGATCAGCTGCTTAACACGTTTTTCTTGAGAAGCTGAGAGACGGTGTATCAGCTCGGTTTTCAGTTTACCGTATTTATCTGTAGCAGGTGGATTTGTGATAATATCCTTAACCTCTCTTGCCTGTGCCAAGTCCAAATTAGAAACCAAATAACTAAATTTTGTCTCATCGGTCGTAATTCGGGATAAAACAAATTGATTCTCTAATTGTGCAAACCATAAGGCTGGCTCATCAGGCCAAAATGGAGTAACGCGTACACCAACGCGTTGCACTTCTGTCCGAGCGAGATTGCCATCTTCTGCCATAGCATCGCGAAAATTGTCCCGGTTTGTCATCTGGCCAACTCAAAATTGTTTGCTACTCAATAAAAATAATCGCTTGGTCCAACAGTAAAAATCGCTTCAAACGTCAAACGTTAAAACAAAAAACAATGCGTCATTGGAAAATTTCATAAATGACTTCTCAATATTGAAAAATATCACTTGCAACTCACAATTTCCAAGTGTCCTCCACCGATCAGGTGGGTCTTCGGGGTCACCAATGTGGCAGGGTGCCGGTAGCGCTAACACCCTACCAATTAGTAGTTTATAAGCAAGCTCCTAATGGAAAAGCCTGTCCGTAGAATGTAGTATGTTTGTAACTCAGAAGGGAATGAAGGCACAACACGATGACACTGAATGATTATATATTTACAACTTGAATTGTTACAAAGATTAATCAGCTAAGCAAATACAAAAACATTATTCGGAAATTCAGTAAGCTCGCCTAGTGAAGTCAGACGAGGAAGAGAATTCGTAAATCGGCGCGCGCCGTGTGGTGCGCGAACCATCGCTGTATTTCGACTCCCGACGCACAGAGCGAGACCACGCTATCCGGCCGTGCAGGACAGCGACAACCAAGTTACGCGTCGAGTTGTGGCTCCACAATTCAGCCAGCAAAGAGTACTGTCCAAGTGGCGAGTCGGTCGACGCCACAATGGCAATAAGCAATAACACAGAGCACGAAATCGCCGAGCCCGCCCCGCCGCCGCCCGCTATGTGGCGGCGCGACGATTATGTGCTCTGTCTCCCTAATATTACTTTACTCTTTGGCTCGGTCTGTGGATTTTGATGAGTTCAATGAATGTTTTGTATGCCAAAAGATTAAAAAAAAGTTGTCTTGTCTATTAGTTGGTGTTGCACAATTTTTGCTCCTCTTTCGCCGATAAAGTGAGGTTACAATAATTTTGTGAGGAATCTTCCATAATATTTTTAATTTATAATTCTGTGCTAACTTAGTTAATCATGGCGCAAAGTAAATTGAATGATATGGCAGGCAAATTCGCGAAAGGCGGTCCACCTGGACTTAGTATCGGACTGAAATTAGTAGCCGTAGTCGGAGCAGCAGCCTATGGAATATCGCAGTCATTATTTACCGTGGAGGCTGGACATCGTGCCATCATGTTCAACAGGATCGGAGGTGTTCAACAGCATGTTATGACCGAGGGCTTGCATTTCCGCTTGCCATGGTTCCAGTACCCCATCATTTACGATATTAGATCGCGTCCCCGTAAGATCTCTTCGCCCACTGGTTCCAAGGATTTACAGATGGTGAACATCTCACTCAGAGTGTTGTCTCGCCCCGACGCCAGCAACTTGGCTATAATGTACAGGCAACTTGGCACAGATTACGATGAGAAAGTATTGCCATCTATTTGCAACGAGGTGCTAAAATCTGTTGTTGCCAAATTCAACGCTTCCCAGCTCATCACTCAACGTCAACAAGTGTCACTGCTTATCAGAAGAGAATTGGTAGAGAGGGCAGCCGATTTTAATATAATATTAGATGATGTATCACTCACTGAATTGAGCTTCGGAAAAGAGTACACGGCAGCGGTAGAAGCGAAACAGGTAGCCCAACAAGAAGCTCAAAGAGCTGCTTTTGTAGTCGAGAGAGCCAAGCAAGAGCGTCAGCAAAAGATTGTACAAGCCGAGGGTGAGGCTGAAGCTGCTGAGATGTTGGGCAAAGCAATGGGCATGAATCCTGGTTACTTGAAATTGCGTAAGATCCGCGCCGCACAAAGTATTTCTAGAATGATCGCTCAGTCACAAAACAGAGTCTTTCTCCCTGGCAATAGCTTGATGATCAATTTGCAAGATCCTACCTTTGACGATTTGTCTGAAAAATTGACCAAAAAAAAGTAACACATGGTTAAGGTGGAGTGTGTTGAGGGCTTGGAGCTGGCCACCGCTCTAACCGATGAATCTGCTGTTCTAATCAGTGGTGGTGCTTCAATCGCCATATAGTGCATTTGTATTAGCATTTCGTAAAGTGTAAAAAGTCAAGAACTGTTGTCTCGTTATATTGTGGCCTGTTTATGTTATTAGGTGTAGTTTATAGTATGTATGAAATCACACTATTATGTCAATAAAGTTAAAGAAACTACAGCTTATTGTTATTAACATTGTGTTAACATAGAACCTGTATTGTCTCTGCCTATTTACTAACTTAATTTCACTACTCATTTGCACAGAGCTGCTTTGCATAATTATCATAAACTAGCGAAACCCGCGCAACTTCGTTTGCGTGTATCCCGCTTTCCCGTGGGAATTTTGGAATGTATGATACTTTAAAACCTTCCTTGAATCACTCTATCAATTTAAAAAAACCGCATCAAAATCCGTTGCGTAGTTTTAAAGATTGAGAGATTGCGTAGTTATACTATGTAGTGATTATCAAATAAACAACTTCTTGAGAAAATTAATTAGTTCAATAAATTCAAAAATAAAATTGAATAATGAACATGTAATTCTGGAGAAACGAATGAATTACAAAATGAAAATACGTTGAAGTATTGTAATTAAAATAGAGACGTATCAACACACAGAAATAATATTATTTCTGTGGTATTAACTGATAAAAAAAATACATTCCACAAGATTCCAACTCTGACTGATGCAATAATCATAAAATATTTTAAATAAGCTTTAAATAGCTACATAAATAAATCAGCAGAATTTAATATTACATCATTGTTATTAAATTCTTAATTATTTTAATCTATTTACAAAGGTGGAATATTTTATTATATAGTAGGTACAGTAGTACTTACCTAATACATACTAGTGCTAAATACCATGATTACATTTTATTTTTCATTCTACTTATGCTTCAATGTCATGAGATATATAAACCATCCCTGTGCTTATAAAATGGCCTTTGCTCAAATATAAAATTTTCTTTCAAATACAGAGGCCTGCATTTCACAGAAGTTATCATACCTGCAGTGTTAATGCACCTTTACATTTTTTCCTATTCACTTTCAAAATCTCTGATGAAACTAAATAAAAGTGGTCTGAATAAACATTATTTGGTACCACCTAACTACAAGATATTCTAGATTTTTTCATTACCTACAATACGGAAATCTGAAATAAAATAGAAGAAGCACTCTGCTCTGCAAAACAGTGACTGGAAGCCAGTGCTGAAACAATTGATCTTCTTGCTGGACTATCTGTTCAGCTGCTACTAAAACCGATGTATTCTATTGACGAAGCTTGATTTAGTAAGTATTAAAGTGAATGACTACATAATGTATTAGGTCAATATATCATCATTCATAGGTATTTCCAAACCATGAATCTGCTTTGAAGACACAAGACCAATAAAAAAATATTATTTATTGAGATGTTTAATATTCCCTGTTATATGACAAACTTTAATAAATGTATATCAATGCCGTCTGTTTCATTCTTCAAATATGTACGTACCTAAGGTTTTATTAAAAGAAAAATGCACTGCAATACTTTTATTAACTAAATAACATTATTAAACTGACTAAATATTTAATGTTAAATTAATCAGAGAAAACTATTTCAAAGCAGAAGGTTGTGGCAGCCTGTACTTAGACATTTCGATTTCAGCTTCAAAGAAACTCATGTTGTTGTAGCAAAAATATTCAGGAACTTTATAGGCACCACTTTTGTTCGGTTCTACACCAGGGCCCACTGGTTGGCTAGCAGGCTCGATGCATGCAGAACTCAGTCCAGAAACATTTGGAGTTTTCGTAGTGGACGACGATGAGCCCTGATTTGATCCAACACCTTCACTATAAAATCTTCCTATAATCCTGGAGTTGTTCTTTAAAATTGACCTAAACATTTTATTGAAAGGTATTACACAATTCAATCAAACCAGCTGTGATTGAGCCAGAAATTCAGACTTCAGTTTCAGTCGCTTCGGTGCTTCAGTCAGACTATTTTTAATTTTTGATATTTTTCTGACGGAAGATTTGACATTGACAGCAAGCAAGATAACTTTTAAAAGGCCCTACTCACGATGCAATATGACTTGCAATTTGTTGCAATCGCAGTTGCCAGTGCTACTGACCTTAGCAACTTCGATTGCAATTTCATTCCGCGACCGAACGCCTTAACGTGTACGCGCCTACGAACGTTTTTAATAATGCCACCAACGCTATCTAAATTTCGAAATGTGGCAGTTGCTATTGTTGCTACAATTCAAACACCGACTAAAGAAGAAAAAAATGGCTACTACTCAGAAATAAAATATCGCAAATGAACATAATTGTTCATTTGGAACCGGAAGATTTCTCAAATTTTCTCAGGATGGATTTTGTAGTAGTGGTTGAGTGTTGGAATAGAAACACAAGACTTTTCACGTAACAATCATGTATTTCTTTATACTTTTATTACATACACTTTTGAACACTTCTAAACAATTTAATTACCCCATATGACTAATAATTATCTCACGTATAAATAAGAGTTACATTTTAAATCAAGATTAGTTCCTATAAAAACATATTTCTCTAAAACGTAGTAAAATACAAACTTTATCTATAAGATGTCATAAAACAGACTGAATCTAAAACTAGACATCATGATATCTGTCTAATTTAGAAAAGCTCCAATTTTAAATCTTTCTTCATATCAAACTTTTTATAACCGGCCAGAATACAATTCCTTATTTCAATAAAACCTACAACATCCCCTCTGAATTGTATATCAATATCTTCAAATAAACAATTAAATCCACCCAATCATAAATTACTAATCAACAATCAAATATTCTTCATCAAATTTCCTAATTTCTTCTTCAACTCTTCTACTTCCACTCCTTACCTATACATCGACTCCTTGTATTTCCAACTGCTTGTACTTTCACTCCTTGTAGTTCCACTCCTTGTACTTCCACTGGACCATCGACTTCTTCTTCCAATTATCCGCAAATTGTCCACTCCATTGTCCGAAAACTCTCCTCCTCTAAATAACTTCACAATTTCTGACCAACTCATTATTATAAATCCTCAATCCTCATTATCCTCAATAACTCTCTCAAGACCTTCATGTCTTATCTCCCATCTCTCAATATTTGCTTCATCGTCCAGTGAAAGCAACAACCATCAAAAATCTCTCTCTGCACGTTCCTCCAATTTCCTCTATCGATACGCATCATTTCTTAAAAATTTCTCTTTTCCCCTCTTGATGTGTATCGATCTTTTTTTTTAAATTTCGTTTTCATCCTCCATTTTGTAATTTCCTTTTTCCATTGCTCCAGTATTCTAATCCAACATCAGAAGGCCCATAACCTGTTGTTATAGATGCCCTGGGCCCATAACCTGTTGTAGAATGTCGATGTTGGAATAAAGACAGACTTCAGATTTGTTAATATATTGAGCGACGGAGGGATATATTCATGACATTATCATGATTTAAATACTTCCAAAAAAAACCCAGTAAATACAAATTACAACCCCATCCTCAAGACTATTATAAAAGTACTGATTCTCTGACTCTGAGAATTGTAATGAACATTTTTCTCAAATGTTCCTCTATTTATACAACTTTTCAAACATTCTAATATTCTACTAATATTCTAACGTCATCTCAAAATTTTGAAACCAGCCAGTGTTATGTCAATTTTACAATGTCACAATTCCAAAAACCTAAATACAAACTCAGGTCTATGCACCCACCGCAAGTCATACTGACGCCGAAGTCGAGTCGTTCTACGACGATATAGATACGGCTCTTTTGGAGGGTAGATGCTATTATAATTCAGTTATTGGAGACTTTAACGCTATAATAGGGTCACCGCTTATAAGTGAGAAGTACGTTGGGAGGTTTGGTCTGGGGGAACGAAACGACACACTTATGCTGGTTAATTATTTGGAAAAACAAAAACTTTTTGCAATGAATACTTTCTTTCAAAAACGTAAATCAAGAAAATGGACCTGGGTTAGCCCTGGCGGCAATATAAGAAATAAAATTGACTACATAACTTGTACACATAAAAATATAGTTACAGATGTCACAGTTTTGAACAATTTTAACACTGGCAGCGATCATAGGTTAGTTAGAGCGACATTTAAATTCAATTTAAAAATGGAAAGAAATAAATTAATAAAATCAAATGTAACATACAAAAGACAGGAGATATTACAGCTGCCAATGGACTTCCAAATTGATTTAAACAATAGATTTGAAATACTGGATACTGAAGTAAATTTAGACGTTGATCAGTTAAATAACAGTCTTTGCGAAGGATTGATAATGACGGCTAAAAAACATTTAAAGAGGACAAAATCTAGGAGTAATAAACTAACACCTGAAACAATGGCACTTTTGGAAAAACGAAAAACTTTAAGAAACAGATCTGCTACTGAACATAAAGAAATTTTGAGAATCAATAAGGAAATACACAGAGCTATACGTAGAGACCATAGAAAATATAATACAAAATTAATAACAAAAACAATTGAACAACACAGAGGACCGAAAATTTTTCGTAAGAAACTAACAGTAGGAACGCAGCAAATAATTAAATTAAAGGATAAAAGTGGGCATACAGTTTCTGATCGAGAACAATTACTAACTGTAGTTGAAGAGTTTTATCAGGACCTTTATTCATCCAGGACACCTGAACCACATACCTACAACGACGACCGTAGAACACCACCACTGAAACACAGGGAAGAAAGTATACCACCCATTATAAGATCTGAGGTAGAGAAAGCTCTCCACCATATGAAAACGGACAAATCTCCCGGCGATGACGCAATTACGGTGGAACTTTTACTGGCAGGTGGATCACCAGTTTTGAGGGTTTTGGTGAAGAACTTTTTTAATGAAGTACTATCTACATGTAAGATCCCACAGGTATGGAAAAATGCAACAGTTGCTATAATACACAAAAAAGGTGACACTGCCCAATTGTCAAACTACCGACCCATAAGCCTCTTATCTCAGATATATAAACTTTTTTCAAAAGTAATATGCAACCGCCTTACTCGACTGTTAGACGAATGCCAACCGGTAGAACAGGCTGGATTTCGAAGCGGATTTTCCACAATAGACCATATACATATTGTGAAACAGCTGATGGAAAAGAGTTCAGAGTATAACCGACCCTTGTGTCTAGCCTTTGTCGACTATGAAAAGGCTTTCGACAGTGTCGAAGACTGGGCCGTGTTTAACTCTCTTCATCGTTGTCACGTAGACGCACGCTATGTGGATCTGCTAAGAGAAATCTATGGTTCAGCAACAATGCAGGTGCGCCTACATACAAACACCAATCCCATACCCAAATTATTTACTGCCGCTCTAGAGGACATCATAAAAACCTTGGAATGGGACTCTACAGGTATTGGCATAGACGGTGCATATTTGTCGCACCAGCGTTTTGCTGACGATTTGGTACTATTTGCGGAGACCACGGATGATCTCCAAGATATGCTAATCCAGCTGCACGATGCATCTCTTGAGGTGGGTCTTAGGATGAACATGTCGAAGACGAAGGTCATGGTTGGCGGCCCTGGTCTCTCAGACATTATCATATCTGTTAATGGTGAGAGACTAGAGGTGGTTGAGAAGTACACGTATCTTGGACATTGTTTATCCTTCGACAAAGATCATCGTTCCAAGGAGATTGACCGGCGGATACAATTGGGATGGGTGGCTTTTGGAAGCTAGCCGATGTATTTAAAAACAAAGAAATACCACAAAGCCTAAAGACACGCCTCTTCAACCAGCGTGTTCTGCCCACGATAACGTATGGCGCCGAGACATGGACTCTTACAAAAGGTTCCACATACAGGATTGCAGTTGCGCAAATAGCGATGGAACGAGTCATGCTAGGCATCAAATTGCAAGATCGAGTTCGCAATGTTGAGATACGACGTCGAACGAAAGTTCACGACGTGGTCTCCAGCGTTGCGGCTCTAAAATGGAACTGGGCGGGACATCTGGCTAGACGGAACGACGGAAGGTGGAGTAAGGCAGTCACCGAGTGGTACCCTAGAAACGGTAAACGGAGTATAGGACGTCCGGCAGCTAGATGGGTCGACGATGTCAGGCAGATTGCTGGGAAAAAGTGGATTGAGATGGCTCAGGATAGGGAAGGATAGCGTAGACGAAAGGAGGCTTATACCCAGCAGTGGCTCGATATAGGCTGATGATGATGATGATGAAATACAAATTACAACCCCAAACTCAAGACTATTATAAAAGTACTGCTTCTCAGACTCTGAGAATTGTAATGAACATTTTTCTCAAATGTTCCCCTATTTATACAACTTTTCAAACATTCTAATATTCTACTAATATTCTAACGTCATCTCTAAATTTTGAAAACATCAAACTTTTAACCAGCCAGTGTTATGTCAATTTTACAATGTCACAATTCCAAAAACCTAAACCTCTAACATCCCCTCTGAATTGTGTATTAATATCTTCAAACCAACAAAATCTTAAAACCCATACTATAAGTCCCTACCTACGTCATAGCTAAATATATATATAATGCAAATCCACCCAATTATAAATTACTAATTAACAATCAACAATCAAATTAAAAAAATATTTTCTTCAAATTTCCTAATTCCTTCTTCTTCAATTCCTCTTCTACTTCCACTTCTTGTGCCTCTACTTCCACTCCTTGTACTTCCACTGCTTGTACTTCCACTGCTTGTACTTCCACTGCTTGTACTTCCACTGCTTGTACTTCCACTGCTTGTACTTCCACTGCTTGTACTTCCACTGCTTGTACTTTCACTGCTTGTACTTCCACTGCTTGTACTTTCACTGGACCATCAACTTCTTCCAATTATTGCAAATTCTCCACTCCATTGTCCGAAAACTCTCCTCCTCTAAATAACTTCACAATTTCTAACCAACTCATTATTATAAATCCTCAATCCTCATTATCCTCAATAACTCTCTCAAGACCTTCATGTCTTATCTCCCAACTCATTATTTGCTTCATCGTCCAGTGAAAAACAACTACCATCAAAAACTCATCTCTCTGCACGTTACTCCAACTTCCTCTATCGATACGCATCATTTCTAAAACAATCTCTCTTTTCCCCTCTTGATGTGTATCGGTTTAAAATTTCGTTTTCCTCCTCCATTTTATAATTTCCTTTTTCCATTACTCCAGTATTCTATTCCAACATCAGAAGGCCCTTTGAGTTATGAAGTTGTAATTTACTATGTTTTAGAAGAATAAGTTTACATAAATAAATCATGATATAAGATAAAGTATTAGTTATGGGTGGTATCCAAATTATTAAAATGTATATGTAACAGGAAGTGTATCAAAGTCATCATGAATATATATTATCAATTTGAAGAAGTTTCTTTTTTGGGCCTTTCTCTTTATTTCATCATCTGTAACCTACCTATTTACGATGCAATTTGTTGCCTTGCAACAAATCGCAGCAACAAATTTGCTAGTCAGGTTGCATCGTGAGTAGGGCCTTTTATAATAATCTGTGGCTGACAGAAATTTGACAGCTGTTGACAGATGGTTTTTTATTTTCTTCGTTGTCCATTATTCTTGATTTAATAGCTGTCGATTTTTTTTTACTTTCGTTGATTGAGATTTTAAAAATTATAAAATATTTTTCTTTCTCCCTAACTCCCTGTCTTTTATAGATTGTATTAAATTACGACACGATGATAAAGTACTAAAATATTAAATCAAGAAAATTATTTCTTTTTTGTTATATTTGTCCAAAAAAAAAATTGATGTTAGTTTTTCATTTTTATTCCATTCTAATTTGAATACTTTCGATAGCATAGACGGCATTAAACCTATTAGATTGGCTGAGTACGCTCATAAATTATTCCTTTAAATCGATTTCTAAAATACGTCGACGGATCGTTATTTCGGTTCCGTGTACCTACTTACTACATGACTGTATTGACTTCTTGTTGCCCTACACTGCTCCTCTAGTGTCTATGGTTCTTTTTCACGACTGTTTTGGATAGTTTACTACCTTGCTTATTTCGCCGAATTTTCGGTGTAGAAGTGAAATAATGCGTATGATTTAGCATCCCTTCTTTGATAATAAGTTTAATAATGTGTTACAATTACAGCTGAGTCCGTTTGCTTACAACGATTTCATAAAACACTAGTTCAGCCATTTACATGAAAGGTGAGTACAAAAAATTAGTACCTCAATGTTTTTTTTTATTTTTACTGAGACAAGTTTTCATCTTCGAAGTGGTGTTGAGTTAGTGTTAAATTGACTTATTTAAACGACATTTCTGCGAATTTTATGTTAACAGATCGTAAGAAATATGCATACATCGTTGTAGCCATATAATATAGTTAGCGCATTATATACCTATTTGCCGCTATTTTGTAGTTGTACATTTGTATAGTAATATAACCCGACCAAGTTACGTAGATCTTGCTGGATCTCTCCGTTCCGTTCCATCAGAAATCTTGTTGGACTTTGACTATTGATTCAATTTTCTGTAATTAATATGTATGTATATTGTGTAATTTATAGATACTATGTTTGCTTTTATGAATTGTGAATATCGTTAGAATTATTGTTAAATACAGTAAGTATTTTTGATAAGTCGACGTAAAAACTTACTCGTATTGCGGCAGTTTGAGGCGTGTGAGCCTTGTGGAAAGGAACGCATTTTTATTTTACTCTATGGTTTTTTATTACTACTGTTCCCGATTCTTTTTGTCGGTAGTCATTCATTAGTTACATAGATGTTTTTGTTGATAATTTTTCGGTTTTAAATTTACACACATTTGTAAATAAGTGTAAATATTTAAGTAATCCTTTATTGAAAAGCGTAGTACTCTGCGTAACAGTATTTGTGAACAGTCAATATAGTGTATCTGGTGCAATGGCGGACGAAGTCCCAGCCTACGAGTTATTAAACGAAGCGATGGAATATCTATCTAAATTAGGTGCTAATTTACGTACCCGGTCAGAAAACTTCAAGCATAAAAGAGTGCAGAAAAATAAACTGAAAAATTCACATGCAATACAAAAAGCCGCCAACAAAGTACTTTTGATATGTGAACTGTCAAAAAAATCCCTCCAAAACGTTGCTGATGGCGTACAGAAAGTACTATCGAATGTGGAGTCGGCTCAAAGACCCTCGACGAGTAGTATGGGGAAGGTTTCGGAGTCTCCTAAATCAAAGGAGAAAGAATTCCATTATTTTAAATATCAAATGAAGAAATTGAGAATAGCAAATAAAATTTCATTGAAACATTTTCTATCTGTGAAGGTGCATGCTCTCAAAATGCCCAAGTCTTTACAGGATAAATATCCTGTTTATCATAACTGTAAATTATACCGTATGAGAAAACGAAAAGAGCGAATAAATTCAGGTGATTCTTTAAAAAGTGAACCAATTAAAGATAACATTGAAATGGCAAAAGATATGGCAGATCAGAACAATATGGATCTAAATGATACAAAGTGCATTCCAAGTTCTACTAATGAAAGAGATTTAGTTAGCAATGTTGAAAAAAAACACATAGATGATGATTTGAGTAAAAATAGCATGAGATGTAAAAGGAAAAGAAATCAATCAAATGAAGATTCTGAACATTCTGCATCTGAAAACTCGATTAAAAATAAATGTGTCAAGAAAGAGAAGAGAATAAATGTAATAAATGTCAGTTCCAATGATGATGCTACACAGGAAGTCGAGGAAAATGGATCTCCTGAAAATGGCACTGTTGCAAATATTAAATATTTTAATGACAGTGGTGACAATAACACTCATCCCGCTAAAAAAGTAAAATTGTCTTCATCCGATTCAAGTAACTCAAAAAAAAATTCTGCTAAGAGAAGAAATTCTGCAATCTGTAAAAAAGAGAAACGAAAAAGCATTATAAGTGATAGTTCTGACGAGGATGCTATGCAGGAAGTTAAACAAAATGTAACTTCCGAAAATGATGATAAATCAGGTCAGTCCGAGACTCGTTTACAAACTGATTCTGTACAAAATTCAGAAAAGGGAAGAAATTCTGCAATCTGTACAAAAGAGAAACGAAAAAGCATTATAAGTGATAGTTCTGATGATGATGCTATGCATGAAGTTAAACAAAATGAAACTGCTGAAAATGTAACTTCCGAAAATAATGATAAAGCAGGTCGGTCCGAGACTCTGTTACAAACAGATTCTGTACTTGATTCAGATGACGTGAGTAAAAGAAAAACTGAAAAGAGAAGAAAGTCTGCAATTTATGTTAAAAAGAAAAAGACTAATGTTATTAATGATAGCTCTGATGATGATCATGCTTCACAGGAGATTAAGGAAACTGAAACTGCTGGAAATGTAACTTCCGAAAATGATAATAAATCAGGTTATTCTGAGACTCGGTTACAAACTGATTCTGTACTTGATTCAGATAGTAAAAGAAAAACTGAAAAGAGGAGAAAGTCTGCAATTTATGATAAAAAGAAAAAGACAAATATTATTAATGATAGCTCTAATGATGATGATGCTTCACAGGAGGTTAAGGAAACTACAATTGCTGAAAATGCTACTTCAGATTCTAACAGTGGTGAAAATAAAAATCAGTCTACTATAAGAATTAAATTGTTCCCCCAGTCACTAACTGAAGACAAAGATGTCAATAGTAATCCTATGGAGGATGACCATCAAGGAGATGAGGTCCAAAGTAAAAAATCTGAACCTAAATCCGATAATAAACCATCAATAAAATGTGTTAGTTTATCAAGACTGCTCAAACCTGATGTTCTAAACAAAATATCAAATAAATTATCAAAACCAAAAAGAAAACCTGAAAAAGATCAAAAGAAAATCCTAGAAAAATGTAATAAGAGTAAAAAGTCTGTGCAGATTGAAACAGAGTCTGAAGAAGAGTATTGGAACAGAAAAAGTGAAGAAGTTAAAAGTTTTATATCAAGAAACTTTATAATTTCTGTTGAAAAGTTGCCCAAATTAACTATAGATTTTTTACATCAGCATAATTTAAGAAGAATTGTGCATTCTAATTCAGTCATTTGTGAAATTATGGAAGAGTCAGTCTTAGATAAACAACACAATGTCCAAGAATGTACAAATGATTTACAGAAAAGCAAAAATTCTTACGATATAGATAAAGTTAAAAATTCTTTATTATGTGATTCTGACTCTGATTCAAATAATCGTTTAAATTCTGAGCAACAGAAAATAAAAGACGTGCTGCTTGATGAGTCGGACTCAGATAATAACACAATTGACACTTCAGCAAGCAATTTGAAAACTAGTGAAAAAAATGTGCAGTTACAAATGCAACAGAAGGAAGACAATTGTGAAATAGCAAAAAAATCAAAGAGAAAAAAGAAATCATTAAAAGAAAATAGTCCAGATGATTCAAGTTCTCGATCTCATGAAAATGCAAATCCTATCTGTGACCAAGAATCACATGCTGAAAATAGTCATCAACAAGAAGTGTCTGGATGTACAGACATAAATAATATTACAAATGAGAATAACACAATAGATGAGACACAAAATAACACTGAAACTTGTAATAATTCTAAAAAAGAAAATTCTCATAAAGATAAAGATAGCAATGAGGCAGTTGTTAAGTCAGACGAGGATAAAACAAACTTACAAGCTGATAAAAATGAGCTTGACAGTAGAAACAATGAAATTAAGTCTGCTTTACTAAATTCATCAGATGACCAATCTAAAACTCCAGAGAAAAAAAAGAAACGAGACAGCACAACACCTTGCTCTAAAAGAAAACATATTATGGAGAGTATGCATGCAAAAAAAATGTTACTCACTTATTCATCTAGCTCAGAAACTGAAGATGAGCAGTTAAGAGGTGCCTTGAAGGAAATAAAAGTTGCTCTACTAAAAGGGATATCTTCTGATGATGAGAAACATGGAGATGAAGAAGATAAACAACATAGTCATAAAAAACGTAAAGAAAAAAGAGCACAGAAAGAAAAACATCGTCGAAAATTGATAAGCTCTGACTCTGATGATGAGAACACAGAAGCAAGAGCAGAGCCAAGTAAAACTAAGTCATTGGAAGATAAAGAACAAAAATCGGAAAATGAAGAAACTGAAAATGTTGCAACTGACACAGTGGACACACAATCAAATTCGAGTAAAAGCAAGGTTAGGTCAAAGATATAATTAAAGTTAATATACAATTAATTGTCTAACAAAAAAATTAATATAATTCCTTAAATACATTGTTGCCATTATTATCTCATATTGCTTTATTAAATAAGTAAGTTTTTTGTAGTCTAATCTAAGTGATACAATTTCAAATGAGAATAATTTCCAGTTTTGGTTCAATTATTTAAAATAATTTTTGCATAGTATTTGATCGTTAAGAGTGGAAAAAGAGAGAAGAGGCCTTTGCCCTGCAGTAGGCAAACAATACAAATTACACTAAGTTTTAGTTTTGGAGACACAAACAACCCATACATATTTTGTGAAGTGCCATATTTTTTGGCTAATGTTCATAAATTTTGCATAGATAGGTACAACAAAACTCTTACTATTTTTTAGGCTTTCTTAAAAGTACATCAACTCTAGAAATAAGATTAATTTTCTCGAGTGTAAGTCATATAATCATAATTAAAGTTGCATTTTGATGTATGTCTTTTGTTTCATTTTTTAATACATTTTTTCATAAAGAAATAAATCACATGGGATTTCACTTAGTAAATATATTAAATAGGCGTATTACAAGTTAGTCTGAAGGATTAAAGGATTTCAAAATAATTACAGATGGGAGGTGCAAAGACGAATAGCGCAAGCCGCAGTAGCAGTCCTAGTTCAGATTCCCAGGACTCTAGAGACAAAGATATTGATGGGTAAATATGTGAAAGGTTGCATAGGATAGGGGCGAAGGGAGTTGTCCGTAAATTTTATGTTAGCTACTAATATGATTAGCAAAAATTTAGGTGTATTTTTCACTAATCTTAAGTTATAAATTTATAATGATGTATGCATATTACGTAATCTTTTAGAAATGCGTTTTAGAATGTCATGAGTTTGGGTACATTTAATTTTGTATGTTCCTTTACGGGACCTTAAACCCGTATCATACTTGTCTCTTGCATTATGAATAACCAGCAAAATTGTGAGTTGGGACTGCTTAAGGGTCCTTTCATTCTGCAGCGTGTCGCCGGTCGCGTGCCGCGCTACCGGTCGAGTTCGCATTTCACACTTTCGCGTGTGTACTCGACTGGGCTCTGGACGTGTACAGTCACGTACGTTTATCAAGTCCCAAATAGCAGGCCTTTTTTGGACTGCTCTTATTAATTGCTCCGTGTCTATTGCCGCCATAACTGTACTAATACGGGCGTGCACACGCCCGACAGTGAAAGCTCACAATGCATCACTGGCCCGCGCGCCGACCGGCACACGCCGGGCGCGCGGGCACCGGTCAAGCATTGGGCCGGTCGGGCGTGTCGAAAAACGCAACCGGCCGCACGCGGCACTATGAAAGCCTCTATATACCTTCATACAAATTGCGCCGGTCGCGTGCACACGCGACCGGCGACACGCTGCAGAATGAAAGGAGCCTAAGAGATTGTTTTGTTAAACGCCTGGGCGCAAGATATGAACCTAGAGGATATCGAACGTAGGTAGGAAGTCGGCTTATCACGAGTTTATGAACTACAATCGAAGAGGAACTATGAGAATGAGATCTATTGGTTCATAATAGTATTGCTATTAGCGCCCCTTATAGCAATACTACTATGAATCGGTAAATCGTGTTTTCCACATGTAAAATTTGTCATATTGTCATGTGAACGTTTTAACGACATTCTGTGAACTCTCGCTAAGCGCTTATACTTACTAGCGGTTGGGGCCCAGCCGCCTGAAGTCATTGGGGTAGGTACATACTTGAGTGGCCCAACCCGCCTTACGTAACGACAAGACAAGCGATTGTTTACTAAACTATCACGGTGATCCGGTACCGCGTATTGCCTTTGACAAGAAGCGGCCGGCGCACCCACCGCTCCTTTACCTTCAAGACCAGTTCAATATAATAATAAATTAATCTATATATATAAAAGGAGAAGCTGACTGACTGACTGACTGACTGACTATCAACGCAGGGCCTAAACTATAAGGGTTAGAAACTTGAAATTTTGCACAGGGGTTCCTTTTATAACATAGGGGAGCAGAAAGGATTTTTCAAAATTCCCACGGGAAAGCGAGATATACGCAAACGAAGTTGTGCGGGTTTCGCTAGTTAAATATAAATCTACACATCAGAACCTTCGTGTACGAATCCTAAAGGCCCTGATCGACGAGCGAGTAAAACCGCGGTTTTATGGCTCGGCGGTAAAGCTCGCCGGTGTATAACTGCAAAACCGCGGTTTTAAACACCGACGAGCCTGGCTCGCGGCTCGTCATGTTTGCCATATTTTTTACTCGGCTCGTCATGTAAAGCGATAACAAAGCTTCAGATTCGGAACACGACATGTTACCTCTCTCATTCAGGCGCGACTGTTTTGCTCGCTAGTCGATCAGCTGACGAGCCGCGAGTAAAACCGTCGTTCCTTAAAACCGCGGTATAGGCTCGTACGTCGATCAGGGCCTTAACAACAATTTGACCTTTTGAAGCAAAAATGTCTTATGCCACTAAGGTGGCAAACAAGCATACGGCCTGCCTAATGGTAAGCATCACCATAGCCTATAGACGCTTGCAATACCGACCGTATCACTCACACGTTGCCAACGCTCCCAACTCCCCCCAAATGGAGCTCTGGAGACCTTACTTACCGTAGGAACACAACATGGCCGAGACCAATCTTCCAATCTTGGAGGTATCGTGCTTATTGTAACATAATTCTCCTATATACCTACTGTAGATCAAATACAAAGATAAACCTGCCGCACACCAGTAAAGTTCTAGTCAGTCTATTGTCA
The DNA here is from genome assembly GCA_905163395.2 of Endotricha flammealis. Classification (NCBI taxonomy): domain Eukaryota; kingdom Metazoa; phylum Arthropoda; class Insecta; order Lepidoptera; family Pyralidae; genus Endotricha; species Endotricha flammealis. Next base: position 4,539,293 of record LR990866.1, read on the forward strand.
GTATTAACAGTTAAAAATCTAGTCTGAATCTCTAACACTAGCTAATAGCTAGTTTCGTATTTTGTACGAGCAAAATAGCGCTTGCGACTGAAACTAGATTTGAACTGTTTTTATGACTAGAATAGACCCGCTGATTCGCACCACTATACATGTGGGAAAAAAAAATACATGTGTAAGCATAGTCTGAATAAAATAAAAACATAATTTTTACAATATATGAAATCCGGATTCTGTAAGCAAACGACCATCAAATGAATAAAAATTCTATGAAAGAAACTCCTCTCTACAGGCTGACAAACCTTAAATCCCTGACTAAGATTCGTCGGCGGCGTGGGTCGCCGTCCAAAACCTCCAAGGCATCACGGAGTAGAAGACGAGGCAACATGTCCAAATCTCCACTGATCAGCACGGAGAATATGCTGCAGTCGGAATCCAGTTCCGAAGCGGCCTCCGCAGCTGAGAGCGATGGTGGTGAAGGTACACTTCTAAATTCTTTAAATCAACTACACATGGACCTAGAAAAAAAGGCGGACGGAATCTTGCTAAGAAAGAATTGAAGCACCCTAATGGCGGCGGTGTAACTATGTGTGAGTGTGAAATGGCTAACCGGCACGCACACATTCACACCATAGTAAGCCGGCCGGTTCGTACGTATACGCGAAGTGGCTTATTATGGGTGCTTCACTTTTTAGTTTCAGTGATGGTGTCCGCCTTTTTTTCTAGGTCCATGCAACTACATGATATTGCATACCAATATACTTGGCTGGAGTTTTCTAGTGAAATTCAATGGTTAAGCTTGCCATACTTTGTTATGGTAACATACTTTTGTGTATTTTATCGCGATTTGTAATTGATTCATGTCTATTTCATATAGATTTATGTTTTAAATCGGACCATTGCTTGGAGCTTTTATACAATACTAGCATTTTTGCCCGCGACTTCGTCCGCGTGAAGTTACCACCACATTGAATTTAGGGAAAAGCTATAGCCTATGTCACTTCCTGATAATGCAGCTTTCTACTGGTCAAAGAATTTTTGAAATCGGTCCAGTAGTTTCGGACCCTATTCAATGCAAACAAACAAACAAACAATCAAATCTTTCCACTTTATAATATTAGTATAGATAGCTGTTTTGATTGCAAAGACGAATTTACTTGACTAGGAACATATCGACACGGTGCCATGTCGCTGAGGTTTCTTTTCATGGCAAACTTATGACATTTTACATGTCCGGCACAGCACCACAGGTTTGCTAGGACTACTACGAACAAGTCAGGACGGATATAAAGCCTGCGCTACACGGCACTCTGTAATATTGGTTTGGAATCGAGATTTCGAATAGTTTTAGCAAGAAAACTAAACCACTGTCTACAATGTTTTAGACCGTGTAGCGCAGGCTTAAATTGTGCGGCTGTACCGCGTCGCCGCAGTGTCGCCGCCCGTGTGAACGTCCGTGCGGTACACCACAGCATCATATCACCATGTGTAGTTTCAAATAATAATATTGTCTAATAACGTTTTATACTACGTACTAGTACTTTATTTAATACTAGCTGACCCGTGCCCACTTCGTTGGGCATAATGTTAAAAGCCTTTTTATTTTTTTGGTTTTCTATATAACCTATGACACTCAGCAATAATGTGGCTTTCTATTGGTGAAAGAATTTTTAAAATCGGTTCAGTAGACCCCGAGATTACCCCTTACAATTTAACAAATACACAAACTTTACCTCTTTATAATATTAGTATAGAAGTATAGATATGATTATCGTCTCTGTTTACAGATTTGCCTCCGGTATCACTGACAAACATCAACGGCAGTGGTATCGGTCATCTCGCCAAAGACGATTTGCTTGGGGATTCTGATTCATCAAGCTCAAAAGGAAACGAAACAGAGGTAACATTCTATTCATTAATGTGGATGATTTATCATATTATTGCACCATTTAAAGTTTTTAATAGTAGGTTAAGTATACTCATTGGAAAGGAGCCTTCTTGTTAATTGTTAGTTAATTTTAATACAAAATTTATTATGGTAGTAGGTAATTGCCGAATTTATGTTTTATAATTTTAAAAAAATTGTGAGTATTATTATAGAGTGAAGTTAAATTGAATTTCTGCTTTCAGGAACTTAAAAAGGATGATTCAGACGACAAGTAAGTTTTTTAAATATTTTTTCATTACTTAAATACGTAAAAAGCTTTTCTGCACTTCCCAATGATTGCTACTATACAAAGCAATGCGTCTGCCTATTTTAATAGTACATACTTATGTATTGTGGTCAAATAGTTATTGCATTTTTTGCCTATTATTATTATTATTTTAATATTAATAATTCCATGGTAAATCAATAATTTGATTTGATTTGATAATTATAATGTATAATAATAAATTTTTGCACGCCATACTTCTATAGGCGGGTCATGCTGATTATTTTGTAAACTATATAACTATGTACCATGTATTTAAGCAAATAAACTTTTATTCATTCAATAAAAATAAATAATATTTTCCAGTGTAAAATCGAAGCGTCGCAAAGGCGTCGTCATATCATCTGATTCCGAAGCTGGTTCTTCGCGTAAAAAAGCTGTGGGTGTTAAGATGAGTGATTTCGAAGATTCCGAGGCAGAGAGCTCTGAACCCAACAAGTCCAAGAAGAGAAGGAAGAAGGCCACAGACAGTGACGCTTCTAATTCCAATTCTTCTAATGATGGGTGAGTACTAATTTAAATCTTACTATATTATAAAGGCGAAAGTTTTCGAGTATATTTGTTTCTTCTACACGCTCAAAGGGCTGTTTTTGTAGCTGATACCTTGGATTAACATATAGAGTACTTTTTATCCCGAAAAGTACGCGATTCACGTAGTATTTTTCAAAAGTCTAATAGTCAATGGCGCTATATAAAGTAGATGGTGCTATGCATAAATACACAAGCGATGTTGCGCGGATTTCGATATTGCATTATGAATGAATGAATGAATGAATGAATGAATGATTTATTTCTCTCAAAATTCTTAAGTGTACAATATAACTATTATAACAAAGTGGGTGATTAAAATCTAAGATTATGAGAGACTGGTGACTGAACTAAGCATGAGCTTGTATTTGCATTATAAAGGTCTGTCTGCGGTACCGATGGGTCTCACTTCTTCACTCCTCACTCCACTGCTGCTCAACATGTGGTGGGGTGGAGTCAACTTGTTTTGACTAAGTAAATAAAAAATGCCGACAGTAGAGCATTTTTTTAAGTACCTAAGGGAAAGCGCGATACACGCAAACAAAGTTGCGAAAGTTTAGTTTATAAAATTATAATGTTTAACTGTTAATAGGAAGAAGAAACGTCGCCGCATAAAATCAGTGAACGACAGTGATGTGTCGGGTTCTGACACAGAAAACGAGGGCAGGAAACATGGAAGAAAGAATATACGAAAGGTAAGATCACGGTTAAAATTTCAATCCTTGCCTTCTTACAAACAAATATGAGCCACTGAACCACGATTTAACTTTGGTAACTTTGTTTTGTCACACTTCATTTAATTTTAGTCAAGTGTGACATTGACAAAACAGTTTTTAGTTAATCATTGGTTTATTTTTTTAAATAATAAACATCAGTATAAAAATAATAATAAATGATGAATTATGTTTTGTTGAACATTTTAAATTCAAAAATGTAATTCTGATTTGTCAAATTCAAAAAAAAACTAATGTATGACATTTTTTTATGTATAGAAACACACTCGGTCTATAGTTTTCTTGTAATAATCTGTTTGGGATCACCATCTCATAGTTAATTATTTTTTAACAGGTCATGGGCAAAGATCAATTGGAAGAGGCAACGAAGAAAGCCGCCCGCGAAGAAAAGGAGAGGATTGCTCGAATTGCTGAAAGGCAAAAAGTGGTGAGTTAAAGAACCAATACTATTCTATCAATTCTTAAATCTATATATATAGAATTCTAAGTCCTGACTGACTTGACTATACATCAACGCACAGCCCAAACCTGGGTCTGGAATGTAGGTTCATTACGACGTAAAGGGGTGTACTAAGAAATGATTTTTCCAAATTCCTACGGGAAAGCGAGATATACGCAAACGAAGTTGCGAGGGCTTTACTAATATATAATAAAGGGGTTTTACTAATATATTATAAATATTTTCGTTAGTAACAAATAAACTTAAAAACTTCTAAACCGATTTGAACAATTATTTCACCGTTGTGAAGCTATTACGCCGATAGGCCTTATTATATATTTTTTAAATAGGTATCTTTACAAAAACCCATTCGAAGCTGGGACAGGGCGCTAGTTTGTTATAAAAGCTAAAATAACTTCGGCGGTTAATATTCACGCTTATGCACAGATTGAGAAAACTTTTGGAGATAGTTTCAAATGCCTTGAAGGATATAGCATAGTTTTTATATCGAAAATGGGAACGACGAAATTGAACGCAACGCAAATAGTAAAATTATATGTCTGCTAGTAAAAATTTCTAAATATAAAAAAAAACAAATGTTCTTCTTTTTACAGTATAACAATTTGGAATTTGACGAATCCGGAAAACCAGACGAGGTGGTCCTTGAGAAAGTGGTGCTCGATTTCGACCCTGAAACAAAAGAGCCTTTGATCCAAGTCGACAGAGGGCTCGTCAAGAAACTGAAACCACATCAGGTAACTGCTTCTATAAATTCTTGAAATGTTTGTCAAAAAAAAGATATTAATTTTTGAGAGCCCGATGGTGCGTTGGTAGTGATCCTTCGACACTCGATTTCCTCTCGGGACAAACACTGATGTGATAGCATTCGTGTTTGTTCTCGAATCTATGTGTTATAATAAGTATATATTTACCACGAGCTGTTACCCGCGACTTCGTCAGCTAGAAATGTTAAAATAAGGATAACTAACTCCTTTTCCTGACATGCGATTTAAATGAAACAAAGCCTATATTATGCTCCATCCCGAGCTCTATCTTCCTCTGAAAACAGCATTAAAATCCGTTCAGTAACTTAGAAGATGTGCGCGTTCAAACAGACAGACAAACAGCCAAAAAAATAAAATTTTTGCTTTTATTACCTTACTCTAAATGTTCCCTCTCCATTTTTGCCAAATATGTCCAATGTACAGACATATCGGGGTCTACTGTTTTATTATATGTATAGATAATGTATCTATTCTCTGGTACCCATAACAAAAGGAGGTTATGCTTTGCTCAGGTGATGCTGTATGAGTTGTGTAGAATTTATTTATATGTTTTTTTTAGGCTAACGGCATAAAGTTCATGTGGGACGCGTGCTTCGAGAGCGTGAAACGTATCAAGAAAGATAGGGGATCGGGCTGTATCCTGGCTCACTGTATGGGTCTCGGGAAAACGTTGCAGGTAATTAAAACAAGCTTCAAAGTTAAATGTATCTATTAAAAAGCTGAGCCTCCAAAAAAACATTTCTAGCACACAATTTTTTTAACAAAAAGAAAAGGACGGGTTGCACTTAGGGAGTGCCGGCAGAAGTGAAAACTTAAACATCAACGTTGTACATTTTCGAATATTTTGGAATGGTTAGGGAATCCTATGCTTTTTCGATCAGGCTACGGATCAGACGCGAGTTTAACCTTTTTTACCCTTCTAAAAAAAGTGCCAAGCGCCGCTAAAGAAGTTTTCACTTCAAAAAATTTCAAAGTAATGAGCACTAAATAAAGAAGGGATTTTTGGAATTATCCACATGAAACGGAAACAACTAAAACTAGACTTAGTAGGTAATACCGCAGGTGTCCGCAAATATCGTTAAGTATGACAATTACATTACCATTCTAGACATTTCTTTGTGGCGACAGGAACTAAGTGCCAGTTTCATCACTTGCTAATTGTTAAGAACCATGTCCTTGTTGTATTTTACATTAAAATAAATAATTGAAGAGAAAATTATTGACTGAGTAACAAAAAAAGCATTTTTAAAAAACAGAAAAAGTCTTGCCGGCCAGTACAGGGCGGCATGCGGCCTCCTTGGCCGGCGATTCTTCCTAACAGTAATAAAGTCCCGAATAGGCTATTTGCCAATTTAGAAAGTTCACAATCTGTCTCTCACGTAGTTGTTAAGGATAAGTCCTTTCAATACTTCATACTCCGACTATCTTCTTTCTGATTAATTTCGTTGTGAGTTCCAAGACAGCTGTAGTTTCTCCCCCGGGAAGTCAATAAGCTTCATCGCTTATTGTCAATCTGAGGTCGCCGTTGTTGATCCTGGGTACACAGAAGATTATATACCCCATATATCTTCTGATGGGAAGGCTTGTCCCGAATCATATCTGTCACTACTGTCAGTTTATTTGGCGAATAAGCTATTCGGGAGTGGTAATACACTAATTGTAATATAAACATTAAACTGTCTTTTTTTCTCTAGGTGGTGTCATTGACGCACACGCTACTCACACACAGTTCGTTGACGAACGTGAACCGCGTGCTTGTCGTGTGTCCGCTGTCGACAGTGCTCAACTGGGTCAACGAATTTAAGATGTGGCTCAAACACGCCGTAACTGACTATGATGTTGATGTCTATGAACTGTCACGGTAAGATTTCATTTTATCTATTTGGCAAAAAAATTGTGGTCACTGTAATTTGCTCTCCTGCACTCTTACTTATTTTGCAATGTTTATAAATGTTGGCAAACAAGCATACGGCCCGCCTGAAGATTCACCGTAGCCTATAGACGCTTGCAATACCGGGGTATCACACACGCATTGCCAACCCCCATCCCCCTCCCCAAAGTGGAGCTCTGAAGACCTTACTTACCGTAGGAACACAACATGGCCGAGACCGATGCTATTTGGCTACGATCTTCTGTAAGGTGGAGGTCCTTCCCCAGACGGGCTGCTCCGATTTGAGCGGATTATCCGCTGTGCCCTACCTCTCTTACTTTTATAATATATTTATTGACTCCCTAAAAAGGCCGACTGTGAGTTTCTTGCGGCATTTCTCAACAGGCCATTCATGACGAAGTGCTAGTAGAATCACGTGGTGATTCTACTTGTCACCTGCAAAAGTATTAAAATACTACATGCAAATTAAATGCATTTAATTTTTTCATATTGAGAGCTGTTTTGACAGGTTGCCAGTTAGCGTATTATGTTAAACTATGTCATGTTCTAGCTAGAGTCGAGTATGTGTACGAGACACTAACTACTGAATAGCTAAATTTTATCACAATTAAATGCTGCATGCATTTTTAGCTATTCAGGTCCCACAGCTTGGCAGAAGGTTGCCCTTTACGTCAAAATGCTGGATGATGCCACAGTATAGGCGTTTCTGAATGAATAAATTAAATGAATATTCATTATTAAACTGTAACTATACTGATTATTGTATTGTTATGTTGTAGGTTTAAGCAGAACTCTGAACGCGCATTCCAACTGCAGCAGTGGTTTAGCGGCGGCGGCGTTTGCGTACTCGGCTACGAGATGTTCCGTAATCTCTCCGCCGACAATGTTAAGAAGTTCAAAAAGAAGCTACTGCGACACTTCCAGGAAAGCCTCGTAGATCCAGGTATATTGTACTGTTTATTTTAGTGTCAATGTTACTAATTTATATTGGGGTTTTAATTTTGAACGTCCTTCCATTTACAAACCAAAAAACTAGATTTGTCACTTTCGCACTTATTATTTTTTCTAATGAATGAAAATGACAACAAATGTTTTAGTTAATTGGTTTATCTTTTTTTTTTATTACTAAAGATGTGTGTCTGACAAAGGTCATTACAATGATGACCTAAAGTCCTAGAACACTGATTGAACATCGTTACATTTTTATAGATATAACATTTATAGCGAAATTAATTGTGTATCATAAATTATTCGTTTTTATTCATGAATAAAAAACTTTATACACAGTCACATGACGAAGTTTATATTGTATGATACGATTTGGAAATACACAGGTCCGGACTTGGTGGTATGCGATGAGGGCCACTTATTGAAGAATGAGAAGACGAGCTTGTCACAGTCAATGAATAGGGTGAAAACACGACGTCGAATTGTCCTCACCGGTACACCGCTACAAAATAATCTCAAAGAATGTAAGTTATTTTAATTCTAAATTTATCATTGTTCCATTTCTACTATTCCATGTACTTATTGGAATGTCAATATAATTTTTTACAAGTAAACTTCTTGAAATTTTACTATGTAACCTAAAAAAAAATATTCATAACTTTTATTTAGAGAGCAGCTCTTCACATAACTTACATTATTAATTATTTGTGTAATTAATCTACTTTATAAGTTACTCCCATTCCGGAAAGCAATTTAAAAACTAAACTTCCTTTATGTAAAAATTTTCAGATTACTGCATGGTACAATTCGTGAAGCCGAACCTACTTGGAAAGTACAACGAGTACCTAAACAGATTTGTGAACCCCATCACCAACGGACAGTATACCGATTCGACTGAACATGATATACGCGTTATGAAGCGACGCTCGCATGTGCTACACAAGATGTTGGACGGAGCCGTGCAGGTAATTTTCTTACCTTTTTTTTAGTTATGGTTTTTGCATTCTTGTTCGTTGCAATTAGTGTCATGTAATAATCATGTATGTTATTCCAAGCAGCGTATTCATTTTCCATCGTCGACTCAGTATACAGTCTCTGAGACAATGCCACGAAGAAAGATGATAGCAAAATTTCTTCAGAGATAGCGGAATTTGAAGTCAACACGATTATGCACGTTTTAAGTTCAATCATAAACTCCAATCACTATGCACTTAACCAAAAATTTATTAAAAAACCTGAAATTAAATTTTCAACCACGAGCTAAAGTTGACGCTATCGAGTTGGCGCCAAAAACCTCGTCACTATTTATAAAGTCATATTTATAGACTTGTATACTTGTTTTTGTTGACTGTACATGGGCTTGTACATTGCCTGTAATAAATGATGTTTGCAGAGGCGAGACTACGGGGTGCTGGCGCCCTTTCTGCCTCCGAAGCACGAGTACGTGCTCTTCATCACGCTCACTGACGTGCAGGTCAAGCTGTACCAGTTTTACTTAGACAATTACTCCAGAAGGTAAATATTTTTTACTTTTGTTTGAAAAAAACATTGCGTTGCATAGTACACTCTAACCTCCTTAGTGTGAAAGGAGACCCGTATCCTTGCATTGGGATGATTAGGAATTGATATGATGATTAAAAAAATCATTATGGCGTGTTTTTCTGAATTTCATAAACTAACGAACTTTGATGATTCCGTTACATCGATTATTGAGACAGTCTATATATGCCAATGGTTAATTAGGAAAGGAATGGTAGGAAGTTTTGGAAGACTAATGTCATGTATACACTTTTGGTAAGGTCCAGTTTAAATGGACAACAAGTTTTTTTTTTTAATTCTTATAGGAATAACGACAAGGGAGTTGTTCGATCGTGTTCGTAAACTAATAGTACTTTTTTATATTGCAATTTTCAGGCCACTAGCAGGAAAGTCGTCCGGTTTCCTCTTCCCCGACTTCCAGTCGCTGCAGAGGATATGGACGCACCCGCTGGTACTCAAGTACAACTCCGAAAGATACGAAATTATGCAGCAGAAGAAAGTAATTGTCTTAAATATTATATTATTCTAAATACCATCCATAGTCTTATCTATCTACATTTTTTTCCGTAAACTAGTATTAGTTACAACAATTTTTTTTAAAGTTCTTAGAGTCTGAGAATATTAATTGATTTTATTTCATAATTATGATATGGAAATATAGTTATAGTATGTAGGTAAAATATTAGCTAAGTATTTTATGATCACAAATTCATCAGGTGCCATAAAAAGAAATAATTGTAATTTGGTCAAAAAGAACTATTTTAATTTTGTCCTGACCGAATAATAAATAAAAAATAAATTTTCTTCACAGCGTGAGAGAGAGGAAGAAGACTCTGAAGGTTCATTGGCTGACTTTATTGATGATGATTCAACACCAGATGTAAGTTTTTTGCATTTTTTTTTAAATATCATTTTATTAAATAGTAAATATATCATCATCAAATCGTACTAATCTCACTGCTGGGATGTGAATTTCAAACGAAGAGTTTATAGTTTGAGCAAATATTTAATTCAGTTTTTGTTATTTATTTATTTTATTTTCTGTGTACCAGATAAACATATTTTTTTCTTTCAAATCCGGGATACAGTGCCACAAATCTGTGCCGGTGACCAAAACTGGAACTAATGAATACGCTTTAAATACCTAACAGTTACCTTCAATAGCTTCGATAGTAGCCCCCCACCATCGGCACATATAAGTTTGTAGCACTACTGGGGTCACATTGACAGACACCTTTGAGTTTGGTTACTCATATGGTTTATTACTGTCATAGGAAACGTCAACAGAGGAGTCGTCTGATGATGTGTCTGACATGTCAGACGATAGCCGCAAGAAGAGCAAGAAGAAGAAGGCCGGCAAGAAAGGCAAAGGCAAGGAAAGCAAGGCGTCGACGCGCCGCGGAACCAGGGCCAATCCGGGTAAGTGTTCCTGTTAGTTGTTACATAGCAGACGAGATTCGATTATACTGTTGAGGAAAATAATTTTGGCATTTAAAATGAAATATTTTTTTTTAGAGAGTAAGCTGTCTCAAGCCCTTTATATAGTCGTATTTTACGTTTTGTTTCAGTGTTATTATATGTATTTAATATTAGATGAGAAAATGCTCTATAAAATTGCAAATAATTTTGGAAAATAATTCACATACGTTTGATGTTACAATTATTACGTGAAATTAAATTTTGTGAATAATATTTAAATATAATCACTTTGATAGATAGACTTGAAGAAGAAGAATGTTTAAAATACGTAGTATTTTGAGTATCTTTTTCCTCTCTCATTTTTGAAGAAGAAGAATGTTTAAAATACGTAGTATTTTGAGTATCTTTTTCCTCTCTCATTTAGCCTAACTACGAACGAAGTAACTTATTAATCTGTGACCTAGTGCTTTTCATCTCAAAAACTCATTGATAAATTTAAAGACATGTATTTATTTCTTTGAACAGTGGAACAGTTAGAAGAGGCGCTCCCCGACCCAGAAATCCTGGAGGTGAAGAACGAGAACCCCACGGAGTGGTGGATCAAGCTGGTGGAGGAGGACGAGCTCGACGACATGAAGAACTCGCACAAACTTGTGCTGCTGTTTGATATATTGCGCCAGTGCGAGACTATTGGAGATAAATTGTTAGTATACGTTTTTTTTATAATAATTATGTACATATTATTGTTATGGGAAGAACAAGATTTTTCTGTTCTACTATGATTATAATTTGTATTCTGTAAATTTTAAATAAAATAGAAAATAGTTTTATTTATTGTCTAACTTATTTTTTTTAAAGTTTTTACATGTAAGTTATTAGATGCCTATTTGTTGTCAACTATATTTTTTATTTTATGTTAGTTATTTTTTTAAGTTTTTGCATGTAACTAATATGAAATAAAAATGTAGTAGACAACAAATATGCATCTAATCAGCCGTCTGACTCCGACTAAGCTATTTTGTTTAAATGTATTAATGTATTATAATGTAATGTATTCTGTGCGTGTGCGACTGAAGTAACAAATAAATATTTATCTATCGACTTGTTCAGGTGATAAAATGACATGTGCTGTGCGCATGCATTTTAAAGTTCTTTATATTGAATTTCACTGGAAATCAATGAATGAATGAATATGCTTTATTTGCAAAACAGAGAAAAATAAAACAATACAGTAGAAAACTTACGGACTAGTGTTTTTGCAACAAGGCGGCCTTATTGCTGACAGCAATCTTTTCAAGGCAACCTTACAGTAAAAATAGATCACGCTATGGAATGGGCAGGGCTAGCAATGCAAGAGATAAAGAATACTAATTTACGGATAAAAAACCACTAAATTGAAAATATATACTTACATATACACATACACAATGTGCAATCTTGCATTTTGCTACAGATGAAGAGATATGAAAATGCCAATTTTTATTTTCAGACTGGTATTTTCTCAGTCCTTATACTCTCTGGACCTGATCGAGCACTTCCTGGGCAAAGTGGACGAGGCCACGCAGGAGGGGCGCATCGACCAGAAACTAGGGGGACATGTCGGTAAGTTGCTAAAAACCACTACACAAGTATATAACAAGTTTACATATTACCCATGTCAAATACTATAGACGAGTAATACGCACAGCTTCGGAAGAATTCGGGCAAGACGCGACACTAGCGCCCCTACGGCATGAGGGCGGCATGAGGTGAACGATTTCAAAACTTTTGTATGCAAAATGTTATAGCGCCCCTAGTGGCATGAGGTGAACTGTGCGTTTTGTATGCAAAATGTTATAGCGCCCCTAGTGGCATGAGGTGAACTGTGCGTTTTGTATGCAAAATGTTATAGCGCCCCTAGTGGCATGAGGTGAACTGTGCGTTTTGTATGCAAAATGTTATAGCGCCCCTAGTGGCATGAGGTGAACTGTGCGTTTTGTATGCAAAATGTTATAGCGCCCCTAGTGGCATGAGGTGAACTGTGCGTTTTGTATGCAAAATGTTATAGCGCCCCTAGCGGCATGAGGTGAACGGAGGTTGCCAAGTCATTGTATGAGAAACGTCAAGAGCTGTGCGTATTAGTCTTCTATAGTATTTGCCTATGTTTACCAGCAGTTTATAATAATTTAGTGTATCCCGCGTTCTCGTGGTAATTTTGTAAAATCTTCATCTTTTGCCTACGTCATTCAAAGAACACAGCCTCGCAAGTTTCAGGTCGACGTTCAGTGTTTTAGGCTGTACGTTGAACCGTCAGTCAGTCATTCAGGATAGAGCATTTTATATTTATAGATAATTCAAAAAGTGCATATATTTATAACATTTTAAATATTTAATCATAAATATTTTTTGTTTTTTTTTATCTATTACATGACAATGTATTAATTATTGTTTTATTTATTTAAAACTAGCTACTGCCCGCGGTATTACCCGCGTTTAATTTTATGCACAGTAGCGACACCTATTTTATAACGCGCCATTTTTATCAGACTTGATCAAATCCTACGGAAATCGCGTACTTTTCGGGATAAAAAGTACGCGATTCCCGTAGTGTTAATCCAAGGTAGCAGCTACCTACATACCAAATATCATGAAAATTGGCCCAGCCATTTAAGCGTGAAGAAGTAACAAACATACACAACTTTCGCCTTTATAATATTAGTGGGATTGTTCAATTTTCGACTAATACATACAACAGCTTTACTTAGTGGTTTTTCTTATCACCGTATGTAATTATTTCAGGTTCGTGGTCCCCAGGCGTGGATTACTTCAGGCTGGATGGCTCGACGTCGTGCGAGAATAGATCAATTTGGTGTAAAAATTTCAATAGGGAAGACAACCCTCGAGCCAGGTTTGTAAAACTACAAATCAATTCATTTCATTGAAACGAATTGTGAATGAACCGAAAGTTATTATTACTTTATAGATCTTTTGCATTTTATTTCATCTTTATGCCACATGTCTCAAGCTATCTCTTTTTTAAAAGCTTTTATTTAACTTGACCTGTATGTATGTATGTATGTATGTATGTAAGGGCGGAATCTTGGAACGAAAATTTGAACCACTTCCTGAAGACCGATTGAGTTGAAATTTTGCTTAAAACTGTAGATCAGATGACAATACAATATTATGATAACAAAATTACGATACAGCCGTTTGTGTTCCGTTTTTCGTACAAAACCGTTCCGACCAAAAACCTATAGGGTACTTCCGGTTGTCCTAGAATCATGAAATTTGGCAAGAAGCTAGATGATGTAGTCTTTTTATACCGATTTTGAATTAAAATGTATTTTATCTATTACTAGCTTTTCCTCGCGGCTTCGCTCGCGTTAATTTTATGACATAGATCTCGTTTGACGACAAAACAACCCATAGCGCGAGTTGTGGCGCCATAGTAGGCTATAGTAGAAAAAATATTTTCCCTTTGGATTAACATACTTTCACGGGTAAAAAGGTAGCATATGTTGGGCTCTGTACCTCTGAGAATATATATACAAATTTTCATAATGATCAACTGATTAGTCAAGCCGTGAAGGAATAACAAACAAACAAACTCACTTTCTCATTTATAATATTAGTATGACTAGTTTGATTATGGGAAGGAACCCTCATGCGCGAGTTCTACTTGCCCTTGGTTGGTATTTTATTTTTGATGGGTACATAAACCCGTTTAGTGACTATAGTAAAATCAGGAAATTATATAGGTATTCAAATTGCTGGTGCTAGTTATAACAAATAAATTCATTAGACTAGTACCGCCTCCCGACAATAGATGGCACTGCGAAACCTGTCCAGTGATAACTAAAAACTAAAAAATAAATTAAACGAAAAAAAAAATAAGCTTGTCGCGAGACTTAATTACTAAGAATTACTCGTACTAAGTTCGATAATTATGTTTTCTAATACAGGTAAATCTCGCGACAAGCTTTTATGTCATATAAATTGTGTAATGACGTTATAAGTTGATAGTTAAAGTTTTAAAAGAAAAGTTTATTTTATTCTTTTTAGCGCAATTAAATAAAAGCTTGTTTTATATTTTTTTTTTCTTTTAATTTATTCTTATTTAATTTGATAGTGACAGCCATATTTGTCGGTTACGACTGTTACATTCAAGGATGCGATTTATGACACCAAAACTGAAGTAGCAACTATAATTTCCCCCGAAATTATTACAAGGACGAGAACAGTGAAACTGTGTGGGCAAAACCGTATTATATAAATGAGTATGAATTGTTTTAATTGGTCAGGCTGTTCCTAATATCGACGCGCGCCGGCGGGCTCGGCATCAACCTGGTGGCCGCGAACCGCGTCGTCATCTTCGACGTCTCCTGGAACCCCTCTCACGACGTGCAGAGCATATTCCGCGTCTACCGCTTCGGCCAGAAGAAGCCCTGCTATATTTACAGGTTTCTTGCTATGGTGAGTTCATATATAGTCGGATTTTTTTAATTATGTGTAATACGCATGTAACTGTAGTGTAATATTCCGTTTGCAATACTTTTAATATAAAAAAATATGTCGAAATATGTTTTTTTAGTTGCCTGCTTTTCTCATTTCCTTTTAGAGTGATGTGCCTCTAATAGATGTGAATATAGTTTATTTGCAATACATACACAGGGCACGATGGAGGAGAAGATCTACGAGCGGCAGGTGACGAAGCAGGCGATCTCGAAGCGCGTGATCGACGAGCAGCAGATCGACCGGCACTACGCCGAGAACGACCTCGCCGAGCTGTACAAGTTCGAAGCCACGCCGCCTTCGCCCCGGCCGCTGCCGCCGCTGCCCAAGGACCGGCTCTTCGCCGAGATGCTCAGGGAGCACGACAAGCAGGTGTGGTTGGACGACATTCATTGTTGACTCGTAGAAGATCTCACTTTTAAGAACCTTTAGAACGTAACCTTTGTAATCCATAGATATACAAGTACCACGAGCACGACTCGCTTCTAGAAAACAAAGAAGAAGAAACACTGAGCGAGGAGGAGCGTAAAGCAGCCTGGGAGGACTTCGAGAACGAGAAGAACCGCCCGCCGCCCGCGCCATTCCCGTCGCCCTGGCCCATGGCCAATGGAATGGGTAAGGTTACACGTTATGATAATAACATTAAAAGAACAGCGGATAATCCGCTCAAATCGAAGCAGCCCGTCTGGGGAAGGCCCTCCACCTTACAGAACATCGTTGCCAAATAGCATCAGTCTCAGCCATGTTGTGTTCATACGGTGAGTAAGGTCCCCAGAGCTCCACTTGGGGGGGATGGGAGGTTTGGCAGCGCGTGAGTGATACCCCCGGTATTGCAAGCGTCTATAGGCTACGGTGATGCTTACCATTAGGCGGGCCGTATGCTTGTTTGCTTGTAGGAACTTGTTATTTATTTATTATAATTACACACTTAGGACCACATGTTGCTCTGAGATTTTTTTACAATTAATTAATTTACAATTTGAATTGCAGTGCCCGGCCTCTTACAACAGCAGCAGCTAGCGTACGCGGCATTGACGCAGATGCTTCGCAAAGACATGCCCAACATCAACGACAACCAGATACGGGACATGCTGCCGCTCATATACAACGCCAACCCGGGGGTATGAAAACATTTATCATCTTACATCTTTACCTAATCCCCGTGGCCATTTTATCTTCATTTCCGACTCCCCAACCCTTACTTCTCTCCATTTTTTTTTACTGGTGGTAATTTTGCCATTATTTTAGAAATCGCCATAATTTCATTGTAAACACTTTTTTGTTTTTAGTCAGGAAATTGCATTACTATATTATTAATATTATTGTTGAACTCTCTTCTTATAAGCCACTTGAAGGACATACCGACCTAAAATCTAACTCATTATTACTTTGTCCGCCTAAATGTGGCGAGATGCGGGAAATGTAATATTTCCGCAACCTCGTCGACTTCATTAACTACCCTCATGATAATGATTTGTATAAAACAACTTACTATTATTTGTACAATTTACTTGAGAAAGGACTTCGAATTGTAGTATGATTTTTTGGCCAAAGAACGCTACAAAGTTGCGATAAAAAACCAGTTTATTTAATGGAATGGATACATTAAGAGTTGAGTTTCAACTAGCGGCACGGAATCGCATTCATACTTGCTCTTCCCTTTCCGTCAGTTGCTAGAGCGACTCCTACGAGAACAGGCATTATTTGTATTTCCACTATTCACATAACCGTTGACATTGTCTTTGACGTGATTCAATACATTTTTGCTTCCCCGGCTGTCGAGTTTTGGTCTTTCATGTAAGTGTATGAAAAAGACCAATGTCACTTCAAATAGAGCACTATAAAATGCGATTCCGTGCCGCCAGTTGTGGCTAAAACCTTACATTTTATTATTATTTGTCCAGATGTTCGGTGGATACGACTATGGCGTAAGTTACATGTCGATTAAATAGCGTCCCGTTATTATTTCATGTACGCCATATAACACTATCCTTTTATTTTAGCATGGCCTTCAATTTATTGGACGGTGGTTTTTGAAATAGTGTATTTTGTTTTCGAATTGGTGGTACAACATACTTTTTTTATATGCAAAATTTAAATTCATTTGTAAAATTTAAAGTGACCAAAGAGAAGGTGAATGTCTCGCATACAATACAATAACACACTAAAACAATGTGCATATAAACGCCTTCCAACATTTATACCCAAACGAACTTCGTGAAATAAAGTATTTGTACATATCGAATTCAGTGTTTTATGTACAAATCCAATATTCGTGGTGTATTTTGTATATATTTATGCACAGTAGCGCCATATATATAGTAGTTTAATGAAATCCTACGGGAATCGCGTGCTTTTCGGGATAAAAAGTACCCTATGTGTTAATCCAAGGTATCAGCTACCTACATACCAAATATCATATATATTGGCCCAGCCATTTGAGCGTGAAGAAGTAACACATAACTTTCACCTTTATAATAGAAGTAGGATGACATTAAGAACAATTTTGAAGAAAGTTACGAGTATTTTAGTGCATGGACTTAGAGCTATTTGTATTTTACTCAAAAGAGCTAACAGTAAAATATGACACTACACATATAACTATTTCAAAAACCACCTCCTATGTAACCGTCTTGCGTAGATTAGTATTTTATGTTGCAATACCTATTTCTAATATAAATACTTTTCCCACAGCTGATGCAGAAGATGAATGAAATATACAAGTATGCGCAACCTGGCATGATGAATCCGGGTTTGATGAACCCCGTCATGAATGCTGGTGAGTTTTATTCAGATTATTTTATCTTTTCTTTTATGATCATTTATTTAAGGTAACCAAAAAAAAAAACAATAATAAATAGAGACCGTACTGCAGTTTATGTATTTTTTTTGCTAACGTTTCGGGTGTCCTGGGTTTAGAAAAAGAGATAATATAATGTACTCTTTTTCGCACAGCTAAAATACGAGATTGATAGATAAAAATATAAAAAAAACATGACTTGGATGGAGTATACTTTTGAGTGTTTTGATGTAATGAAAAAAATGCTTTATTTTTTAGTTTGCATGTGCGTATAATTAATCTTTAAAATAATATATATTTTAATGATAGATATTTTTATGAAACTTACATGCTTTACGAAATGCGTAAAGTGATATTATACTAGAAAGTAGATGTATATTTTTTGTATACTATTTTTTATTTTTACTGTGAACTAAACAGCTTGTACTCTTGTAGCAAGTGGAGGCGGCATGAGCGGCAGTAGCGGGTTGCAATACGAGCCGCCGTGGCAGCGGCAACATCAACAGCAACAGCAAATGAGACTACAACAGTTGATGCAACAACAGAATGTGAGTGGTCATTAGATAGATAGACAGATTTATTTGCCAACACACTATAAAATTTAGCAATAATAAATTGTACACAATTACCTTTGACATTAGCGTACACAGCTACATATTAAATTTCCAGCCAGTTGCAGAATTGTTTTTTAATCTTAAAAATTAAATCTCAAACCATCTCTTTAGTGCAGTAGTTCCTAACCTTTTCAATATAGTTACCCCTATGACCTTTATTAGGAAAACCGATTTTATCCCGATCTTACTATGGTATCTAAATGTCTAAATTATTAGGTTCTTCGTTACCCTCACAAAAAAGCAGATTTACCCCCGCGGGTCTAATTACCCCCAGGTTCGGAACCACGGCTTTAGTGTCTCTCCACACATTCCCATCGTTGTCTCCTGTAAACCCAGTATCAACAATGGTGACCTCTGATTGACAATAAGCAATGAACCTTATTGCCGTCCCAGGGGAGAAACTACAGCTGTCTTGGAACTCACAACGAATTTAATCAAAAAGAAATTAGATGCGATTAGAAAGTATTTCTCCTTAGCAACTACGTAAAAGACAGCAATTTGAAATATAAAGCATCATAGCCTTTATAGATGGCAAATGGCATATGTCGTATATTTAAGTCCAATGGGTGTTGTATTATGGTGCATCCAAACCGCAGTTACCTTTTGTGGGCAACATACAATAATAATTTATTGAAAATTCGCAAAAGTTTAAGCATGTTACCTAATGTTATCGTGTTGCATAATGTTCCACAAAATGTAACTGCGGTGTGGATGCAGTTTTAAACGGTGATGTTTTAACAGCAGATGGGTGCGAAGTACTACGCCGGCGGGCTCGGCAGCCGCGACCCAGTTGCAATGGCGTTGCAGCAGCAGCGCGCGAGGGAGATCATGGTGGGGGAACGCGGCCGCCCCCGGGGAAGACCGCCGCTGCAGCCGCGGCACGCGCCGGTGCCGCCGCCGCCGCAGGACGTCGTTAATCTCGACTCCGATTAGACGGTACTCCACATTAAGTCAAGCTCAAGCTCTTCTACTTATTTGACAGAAATAGACATAATTTAACGTGTCTTATATAATTATGGTTTTTTGCAACTGAAACTTTTTTTTCAAATAGGCCTAATTATAAGCTCTTGAGAGTCGTATAATTTTTTCCTTACTTTTTTAACTGTACCAGTAAATCTAGTAATCTAAAAAAAATTTTAAAATGATCTCGGAATCTGACTAACGTTATAAACACAAAAGTTTGTTTGATGGATCTTTCACGCAAAAACGGCAGTACAGATTTGTTTGAAATTTGGTGCACATGTAGTTTATTTTATTACACTGTATATTATTCCAGGAACAACGGGATTTCTCGCATACAACCTCGGGCACCAGCATACAAATATAAAGATAATGTGTAATGTGGTCTATTTTTGTTGCAGGCGCTGTAAGTGTATAGTGAACAGATGTGTACAGTGAACGATACTATAGGTGCTACGTGCCGTCTGCAAGAGCGGAGTCGCGGCGCCGCGTCTGGCCAAAAGTCGAGTGATATAACCAGAGTAGGCTCGGGGGCCTCAGGCTTGCGCTCTCATCGCACATATCATGAATCTCGCACCACTTTTCATTTGCGCCACAGCGGGGAAGAAAACGTCGCGGAGTCCCAACTGACGCAGTTGTAAATAGGACGAAAAGCTTTTTAATATTCATAGAACGATTGATCGCCATCTTCCACGTGACTGTGGCGCGTGATATGTACAATATTTATAATTATTTATTTTTTATACGTTTTAATTTTATTGTGAGAGTCTTGCGTCGTGGTCACATATCAATGAATCTCGTTATTTGTGTTGACGGTTGTGTCCATCTTTAGTTGTATGAGATGCGGAAGCCTAAGGCGTAGACTTAATTTTTAACGTGTTGTCTGCGGAGAACACTACGCGCGTCGTAATCGTTACACGTACGTGTCTACACGCGATAGGTGTTCCTCAAAACGCCATAGGCGTGTTCACGTATGTATTGACGCGTGGCATGCTTTCCGCAGTCGACAATTCGCACATGCTCGTCATATTTTAATATTAATTGTGCTGTGCTCAAATTTAAAATGTGACACTTGTGCCTATGGTATTAGACATTCTGTGATCTGGCACTCGGAAAGTGGCAGTGACGAAATTTAAAGTTTCCAACATATGTCGGTATTAAATTGTTTTTTTATTTATTTATAAAGGTTATAAGGCTATATTATGAGGCTATAATGCGTTCATAACATTTTCATAAGTTTTCTGTTGATTTCAATGTGCAATATAATAATTTAATAGACATATAACTATATTCTATCTATATTCTTACAACGAACAGACGTAATAATGCATCAGTGCGAAAATATTTTTATATCTTTTACATTAAAACTCAAAACATAGGACCACTGCGGGACAATTTATATGAACGTCAATCGTAAAAAATCTGAATAGTATCACACTCGACTCAACCTGTCCATTGTATGTTTTGCACTTTTGCGCCTAATTCTAACTACATGTGTACGCGTGTTGGCGTCGTATTTTGTACTACACTGAAGTCTTTGTATGTTAAACCTCACGATGTAATTACTGCAACTCCGCGTTGGATAATGTAAGGCGATGAGAACACGCAGCGAATTCTTTCTGGACAAGGTCTAAAGATTCGTCTTGTCAAAGCTAACTTATGATTTCGAATAAGACTTGAAGTACACATCTGTTGGAAGCTTTTGAGTGTCGGATCAGTAATTTTAAATATATCTCTCAGTACAGGAACTTAGAGTTAAGGTATGATATATGTCAGTAGTTAACTTGTGTGTTAACATACTATGAGAGACTCCGAATGACATGCTATTGCACTATATGCACACGTAACTAAATTTATAGTGATATGCTATTATAGAACAGAACACCAATCGATAATAAATTATTCGTCTATTTATGTATTGAATATTTTAAAACTATAGCGTTTTGAACACATTGTATTATAGGGACTTCAATGTGCACTTAAAACTTGTTTACACTCTACGTTTCGACAGAGGCGCATCTGCCGTGTGATTGGCACCTCTGTCAGAAAGTAAATTTATGCATCAGTGAGTTGCAGAATGCAAAGAATGATCTCCTGATGTGATTACTGTAGGTGCAACTCTGTCAAAATATTGCATGTAAAAGTAAGTTTATATTAGCATTGAAGTTCCGTATGAGAGTGTCTCCACACTAGCGTTTTGCGCCGGCGACGCAAGCGTAACCTTTTTTTTATGCGAACAAATGTCAACAAAGTTGTCTTGCTGCCATTCGCAAAAAGTACGTTAAGTACATTCGGAAGATGGTAGTGTGGAAAGACTTCTATAATATAATGTATTTATCTTTTCATTTCGGACTCAAAAGCGTTAATGTGTACATACACGAATAACAAAAAAAAAACTATCAAATTATATAATTATTAATAATAAGTTGTAATTCTCTTATGTAGCTGAAATAAATACATTAATCACAAGTGTCGTAAATGATTATTTACGTGGATTTTATTATATCTCAAAAATATATTCCAAAAATGGCGTTATCCGGTATATTTTATGATACTTGTGTACAACAGGAGTATTCCAAGTTTGTGTCAAGGTATTGCAATTATTTTTGAGGGTAAGTGCACATTTGACCAATTTAAGTAACAATGCACATAAAAATATTTTAAAAACGGCCCAGCGATGTTGTTACATTACATTCACTTGTAAGCAATGAAAATTTTATAAATTCAAACTAATGTATGATTGCCTTCAGCGTGTACTTACACTGGGCCAAACTGGCTATTATGCCCGCGCGATCCCAGATCCCAAATTGATTTCCAGGGTAAAAAATATGCTGTAGTTTTACTCAAATTATCTCTATATCAACTTCAATCTAAACCAGTTTAAACATTATAAAGTAATCATAGTTACTTTCGCATTTGTGAATCTATATAGTTCGTCGCCTAGAAGAATCAAATGTGCACATACATTCATTATTTTCAATAATCTTTGATTTGGTTTTTGGTGATAAAAGTTGCTGATGCTGATCAATAACTGCTGTGAGGCAACTGTTGGAAACCTGTTAGCATAGGCCACATAATGACAAAATGAGATAGAGGCGGGGGTAGTACTTGCATAATAATTTTGTATCCATCTAATTTAATAGAGAATATACTTACAGTGCGGACAGTTAGGTTCACAGGTAGCGCGTTGTTGACCGTTGCTGTAAGGTCTAGAGCAGACACTACTCATAGCGATAGGTGTTTTATTGATTCTAGTTAGTTTCATCGTCGCTTAGCTTCAAAAGCCTAATACACTAAAGCCGGCCTGCCGACACAACCCGGCTGCCTAAATGAAAGTGCCGTCGGTTTGTGTCGGCGGGCTTTGGTGTGTAGTCATTGCTCATAAAAGCGACTAAATGCCCGATCGCCGCGATTGAAAGTTGCATGTCTGCTCAGGCTTGTAAAGTTTTCTTCCGACCAGCAGTTATTGATGAGAGTACTTTATTTATTTGGCCTGGTAACCACAGGCGGTTTAGTTGTGATATTGCCTAATCTTAAAGTTTTGTATACGTTTATTTTTAATGTGTCACAACAGTGACGTTAATGTTAGATGCAGCAATTATAGTTATTAAAAGTATATTTTAGATTAAATTTATGTACCAGTGTGACAGAATATTAATGCATTTTGGAAGTATGATTTAGGGATTGTTTTATCACTCGCTGATAAGTTACAGTTAGTTTATTTGGAGACTAGACCTTCAGAGTGACTTTTATTATATAACAACCTTTAAAATTAAATTAAAATCATTCTGAAATACAAATAGGTTTCAATTTCATAATTCCTGGGTCTGTCACCAGACCAAGTTTATACCGTTTATCTAACAAATACTTTAACAGCCAGCGATGAGACAGGCCTTTAGATTACTAATAGTGTAGTTCTGAATGTTATGATTAATAATAACTGACAAATACTTTTAAAATATTATGCTTAGAATTATTTATAATAGTATGATCTTATGTTACAATCCAGCAGTATTTCAGTTAGATGTAAGTTTGTTTTTATATTTTACGAGCACTCTACCACTGTTTCTCTGTAATAGTATCGCTATATGGGTATTGTGAGATCGCTGCTGTGAGTGAGGATGCTGTAATTGTTTCATTATTTATGTAATATATAAACTGTAGAGAACTTCCTATTATTTTGTAGTACAATAAAAAGTATAATAAATAATTTTGAAATGTGTACTTGTTTATTTTATTAATAAATCAAAGTCAATTAACTGGTCACTCGATTATGAAAAATGTAACAGGTTAAGAACTGATAGCTAATACAAACTAAAACTCTAATTTGTATAAGCTATCAGCTGTGGTGAGTAATAATCATAATTATTTGTCTTGAAAGCATAATGCTTATCCTACGTTTCCTAACTTTACTTTGGCGTGCATAAGGGGCAGTTGGAAGTTTTCAGATGGTAAAGCAAAGGAATAATTTACAATATTTAGATAAATTAATAACTTTATTATCTAACAATACACCTAAATTATACATTTATATTAGGAAAACCAGTCTTTACACCTACAGACACTTCCATATATTTTATAAGTCTATGTGCTAAGTGTGCAGCGTCTTCCGAATCATAAGCATTTGCTGTTAGTAAATCCAACTTTTCATCTTTGTGAAAACTAATTAAATCACCAGGATTTATAGCCATTCCATTTACAGGTAAGCCACTAGCGTTCACGACGACTGTTCTGCGTGTTCTGAGATCTGGATGCACTTGGTTCAGCACTTTCTTTGCCCATTCCAAGCTAAATATTCTACTTGTATCCATAGCTAAAATTACAAAATCTATTGACACTTTCCCAGTCAAATTGGACTGCTTCACTACTTCTTCTAAGTAGAAAGAACGCAATACTATCAATTTCCATCTGTAATTTCCTTTAGCGTGAATTTTGGTGAGTGCATCAGATATTCTCGAGATAATTTCAACGTTCGTTGAAAGCACAATGACCGATAAACTTTTCCTAAAACAAGTAGGGCCAACCCATGGCACAATCACTAGATCTTCTTCGATAGTAGACATGTTTATACGATTACATAAAGTTTATGTATTTTGTTTGAAATAATACGAATACAAACAAAGCAAACGAAACGGAGTTTTCATTTGAACTTTTGGTTGACACCGTTGATAGCCGATTTGTTAATGTTACCATCATTAATATTTTTTAATGCTGACTGTTGTCTATCTCATACTAACTAAATGGATCGTAAAAACTGTAAGCAATGAAATATAAGTTTTGATGAAGAATAATGTGTAGTAAATGAAATACCAGTTTTATTTAAAATACAACTAGACTTTCTTAACTAAAAAAGACCAAAGAACTGTCTTCTTTTTAATTAATTTTTAAGAGAGGTAGGGCACAGCGGATAATCCGCTCAAATCGGAGCAGCCCGTCTGGGGAAGGACCTCCACCTTACAGAAGATCGTAGCCAAATAGCATTGGTCTCGGCCATGTTGTGTTCCTACGATGAGTAAGGTCGCCAGAGCTCCACTTGGGGGGGTTGGGAGGGTTGGCAACGCGTGAGTGATACCCCCGGTATTGCTTACGTCTATAGGCTGCGGTGACGGCTTACCATCAGGCCGACCGTATGCTTGTTTGCCACCTGTGTGGTATAATTGCCAACGATAAAAATAAAAAGACGGGAAAAAATGTGTGTCAATATTTCTAATGTCAAACACTTCGAATTGCATCGCATTACGGCTGAAAATTTAAATAACTTTATTAAAATTCAATACAATTTTCGTTTCGTTGAATCAAGTACCAAACACAACAAAAAAGATTCAGAATAAATTCTTAGTGCACCAGCGGCGTAAAATCTCAGATCAGATTAAATAATTTTTCAAAGTTGGGAAAGTTTACGCTATCTTCTAGAACAATTATTAGTTTACTCTAACTATGCGGCGAAGAGATGATAAATTCCCAGACAATGGTTTTGAGGCATGGGGCGGCTATATGCAAGCAAAAATCGCAAAATTGGAAGACCAGTATTCTACAAAGGCGGGAAACGAAGAAAAAGAATCTGATATTTTTAATGGGGTGAGTATTTATGTCAATGGATTTACGACACCTTCAGCAGACGAACTTAAAGTTCTAATGGCTAAACATGGTGGTGTCTATCATACATATCAGAGAAATTATGATTACATTATAGCCTCTAATCTACCTGATACAAAAGTAAAAAAAATGTCTCTAGCAAAGGTAGTAAGACCTGAATGGATTACAGAAAGCATAACGTCAAACCGTTTATTAGATTATAGAGATTTTTTATTATATAGAAATTCAAAAACACAACCTCGGCTTGACTTTGTAAAGAAAATTAAAGAACAATCTATAGATGAAAAAACATTTGAAACTAATGTTACTGTGGATCACAATACCTCTAAGGTGAAAGTAGATGAACAGTCAGAAATATCTGAACTTACTGAATTATGCAATGATGCTTCTAACGATAGTCAATTAAAGTTAGAAACAATTAACATATCCTCAAAAGCTGCTGATGCTGCTTCAATAATTTCTAAGAAAATAGATATAGAAAGTGGTTCAGTTACAAAAACTGCAGCGGATCCAAATTTCATTTCAGAATTCTATAACAATTCTAGACTACACCACATATCTCAACTTGGAGCATGTTTTAAACAACATGTCAACGAATTGCGAGAGACTAGTAATTTTAAGTTTCCTTCTCGTCTTCAACTGAAGCAAAAAAATTTGTCTATCAATAACTTGAGTAATTATTCTCAAATCGTTTTTGAGAAAGGAAAGACTATAATGCATATAGACATGGACTGTTTCTTTGTGTCAGTTGGTTTACGGAATAGACCAGAACTAAGAGGAAAACCTGTTGCTGTCACTCATTCCAAGGGTGGACAGGCTAGACCAAAAAGACCTGGTGTGGACAGAAATACGGAGTTTAATCTATACAGACAAAGGCTTAATAAAAAAATTGGAGCAGCTATTGGAAAACCTGAAGAAGAAATCCAATTTGAAAGTAGAATTGATAATATTACTGATGAAGATGATAAATATGGTTCTATGAGTGAAATAGCTTCATGTTCATATGAAGCTCGAGCTAAAGGTATTAGTAATGGCATGTTTATGGGAGCAGCATTAAAATTGTGCCCAGATTTACAAACTATTCCATATGATTTTGAAGGCTACAAAGAAGTTGCATATACATTGTACAACACTATAGCTCAATATACACTAGATATTGAAGCAGTGTCCTGTGATGAAATGTATGTTGATTGTACAGACCTTTTAAAAGATATAGACATCAGTGTTCAAGATTTTGCAACTGTTCTAAGAGATGAGATAAGAAGTAAAACTGGATGTCCCTGTTCAACTGGTTTTGGTGGTAATCGTTTACAAGCAAGACTAGCAACAAAAAAAGCTAAGCCTGATGGTCAGTTCTTTCTTACTGCAGATCTTGTAGAAGATTTTATGGCTGAAATTAAACTGAAAGATTTGCCTGGTGTGGGTAGACAAACAACACAAAAATTGGAATCTATAGGTCACGAAACATGTGGTACCTTACAAAGTTTACCTTTGATGACATTACAACGTCACTTAGGAAATAAAACTGGCGCTCTGCTATTTGATCAATGTAGAGGTCGAGATGAAAATCCTTTATCATTTTTCACTGTTAGAAAATCAGTGTCTGCAGAAGTAAATTATGGTATTCGATTCGATAATAATGATCAATGTATTGAGTTTCTGAAACAATTATCTATTGAGGTACAATCTAGAATGTTACAGTTTAAAGTATTAGGGAAATGTATTACTTTAAAATTGATGGTAAGAGCGAAAGATGCTCCTGTAGAAACTGCAAAATTTATGGGTCACGGGTTTTGTGACGTTATTAACAAATCAAGTACCCTAACTAATGCTACGAATGATGTGGAAATTATAACCAATGAAGTAATCTCGCTTTGCAAAAAACAAAACGTAGACCCTAAAGAAATGAGGGGTATTGGAATTCAAATGACCAAGTTAGAGCCTATTAATTCTAAAACTGCAAAGGGAAGTATCAGCAAATTTTTATGTAATATGAAGAATAAATCCGACATTAAACTCGAAAAATCTGTTGAACCCGTTTGTCCAAAATCTGAAATCACTCATAAAACTACTACCCCAAAAAAAAGAAAAGTTTCGTCACCAAAACAGAGATCACCTGTAATTGGAGTAAAATCACCATCTAGTAAAAAGAGAGGTAGGCCATCTAAAAACTCAAAAGTTTTACAACCTACTTCAAGGAATCTAATGAATAGATTTCTACAAGGACAAAGTGTTTCCCACTCTGACACACCATACAAAGATCCAATGATTAAAGATGTATGTCCAAAAGAAAAAATAAAAGTGGAAACAAAAGCCCTGGAGGAGTTTATTAAAAAGGAAGAACAAGGTTTATTGGATCTTTCTTGGAGGAAAGTTAGAGAATTACTTAGAGCGTGGTTAGAAAGTGGACAAACACCCCTCCCGTGCGACGTTACTATGATAACAGATTACATGCGCGAAATGGTAATAAATAAAAATATTGAAAAAGTACAAATACTATTGAATTTCTTAAGAAGAAGAACCAAAGAGATGAATATTCAAGATTGGAAAGATGTTAATGAACATGTTGTAGAACAAGTCCAGAATGTTATGGTTGCTGTATATGGTAAAAGATTATTTTTAGAAATGTAATATTTTGTAATAGCTGTTATAGTTATTGAATGGCTGGTAGATTTAGCTGCGTTTTACATTGGATTTGAGATAGAGGTGTTTGGAGACTGGACTTTACATGGCAGGCATGACAGGCTAGGTAGGCAGACAGTCGTGAGCCCAGAATAATCAAGAAAAATATATTACGGAAATTTAATTGTGTAATTAATTTAAAAGTTGTCAGGCATAAAGTTGTTAAAATAAAATACTATGTTTCATCATACAATTCATTTATTCATTGACCGTTTTGTTGCTATTTCCTAGGACTGAAGAAAAAAGATTACACTTTATAGACAAAAACAATATCGAAATGTTACCGTCCATCCCATCTTTCTTACTGCCAAATTATAACAGCAGTCATTTAATTTGGCAGCACATCACAATATGCATCGTATATCTTCATTTCAACGAATATTTTCACTTAAAAAATCCACAAGAAACTAATCGTTTTTGTAAAACATCAAATGATTTTTTTTTATAATCTTACATTATTTATTACTAGAATTTGAAGACACGTGGTATACTTTAATTTGCAAAATGGCAGTTAGTATCACTTGACAAATGTTAAAAAGCATTTTACGACATTTATTAACCAACCAAAATAAGTAAATGTTCCAATAATTGAAATATATTAAGCGCGGAATACACAGAGGACCGGTGTTTCGGCACAGTTCTATTCCATGTGAAGACGACGTGTGTGCGAGTTGGGCGTGGGTAAGACGAAATTTAAATTGCTGGCGTTCATATAAATTGCAGCGCGTCCGCCCCGCGCTCGACTCGCAATTCTCTGTGTGTTCGCACATTATTATTGTATTTTATACGTATTTGAAGATACAATGCTTTTAAGTAGACAAAAAATATATTATTTTACATGATAAGTAGTTCAATTTCAGTAGCCATAATTTATTATCACAGTTGCTTATTGCAAATAAAAAAATAATAAGTAAGAATCCGTTTTAGTAGGTACATAATTGTACTATGTATTTAAATACTTGTTACACTTCATCTTTAATGTTTCTTCAATAGTTTTTATTAACAAATTCATATAATATTTAATTTTGTTTGAGTGGATATTCCAAGGGTCGCAAATTAAAAAACCGCAACATTTGTGTCCTCGTGTTTCGTCTGTTATCAGCTATCTAGTACCCATAGTACAAGCTTAGCTAAGTCGATAGCGTTGCGAGATTAAAAAAATAATCGTTTAAGAAATTCTTAAAAATTTGGTTGCACAGGCCTATTGCTAAAATAAACATTTTACAGATGAAATGTAACGAAAAGGCGCAATAAACGCTTAGAACAAAGTAGGTACCAAATTCAAGAACTTAAATATTAGTGAAATGGGCAACTTGATTTACATAGTACCTTACCACTCCAAATATCCAAACAAAATTACATCAACTGACCATAAACATCAAAAGCAAAAGATGAGTTTGAAATGGTACTAAAATGGTCTAATTTTGATGATGAATTTGTTTATTTCTTACCAATAACAGCTTTCAGCTTTCAAAACTTAATACTAATTGCTTTGTGACAACCTCTGAAAATTAACTATCTATACTATTTTTCACTGTTTAATACTTTGTGACTGAGGGCAAAGAAACTTAATTATCAAACAAAAAACTAATATCTGCTTAAACATGAAAGTTAGTATGAACATAGATAATACAAATTCACTATTATTATGGACATTAAAATGGCAATAGGCGTCCAACAGTGTAATGTGTGACAAATTCCCATGGGAAAGCGGGATACACGCAGACGAAGTTGCACGGGCTTCGCTATTAAAATGCCATTGCTCTTAGCGGCAGGTATTTTACCGTTCAATACAATTTGATTTTATGATAATTGTGCAAGTACCTAGTAGGTTTTACATTTGAAAATTTTTTACATTTGATATCGTTTTTACGATTACAACTGTCAAATTTGTATCAAAAATTTCACATTTTGCTGGTCATTTAACTATTAATCTATTGAACGCCTATGTAAAGTTATCTACATTAAGGTTTCTATTAAAATATTGTATTTAATCACAATTGATGTCTAGAACGTGTTAGGCTTAAACGCGTTTTAAACTATACTAAACCCGTCTAGATAATCAGAATAAATTGATAAGCAATGATCGCATGATCTGTGACCTAAAATATTCAGTTTCTTAAAATTTTTACTTGTTTGGCATATTTTGGATGAACTTTTATTGTGCATCCTCTACGATTGTGAAATGTGGTCACCTCACGCGGTAGTGCTGATCTGGTGTATCACCTTGGATTCTATTATGATTTCGTCACCCGATCTTATGTTGTAGGAATATAGCTGCTTTGTGGGAAACCTCATTTCTTCGGGACCCTGTAATAAATTGATAAATATTTTAAATTTGTCATCATCTTCTTGACAAGAAGACCACTGCTGGACATAGGCCACCCCCAGTTGCTTCCTGCGACTTTCCTTAGGTAGTCTGGCCACTTTACAGGATTATATGGGACATAGCACATCTAAGCAGAAGTCGGTTTTCAAATATCATGCTTTACGCACTATCATGCAATGCACCAACAACATTCTATAAATTATAGGAAGCGGAACTAGAATTCTCTAGGACTAAGTAGACATAAAAAAATGCATTACAAAATAATTTACCTGTGAGTCACGCACTTCTTGATCAACGTAGAACAGTCTCATCTTCGAAGCAGGAAAACCAGCTAGTTTTTCAAGACGCGTTTTCAGATCCGCCACAGTTCTGGAATTTAATATTATTATAATTTTGACAATGCTATTAAATTGTGTAGTTTTGTAAAAAAAAATTGTGTCATGTAGGGAATTAATAAATAGTTTTTTTAAAGAACAAAATTCTTAATAAAATTCAGAGGTTTTCTTGTTTTTCTTTCGCCATCCCATAATTTAGAAAAACATGAGTTAGTTTTAAAATAAAATCACCTGTAAACATCGACAGTGCGCACTTCGCTGTTGTCCCCGCACGTGAAGGTGATCTGTACTCGCTTCTCTGGTCGCAAGTCTACCGACACAAGGGGATCCAGCTTGCCGTGCACGCCCTCCAACTCCCAGTATCTGAGGATAAAATATAAAACACAATCATTTTTACAGGGTCGACAACGCGCGAGTTTACTCCCGGTGTTGCAAGCGTCCATAGGCTATGGTGACCTCTTCTCTTACCAAATATCGCGCGTCTTCGTTCGTATAAATCTACTCGCAAAATAAATGTGTTTATTTGTTTTTTTTTTAATCTAGCTAACTGTTTATTGTAGTTACTGGCAGCAAATTAAACTAAAACCTATAGTAAGGTTAATAATATATCAACGAAATAATAGTTTCCTTGACTATTGTTTTTGTACCTATATGTATAATAAATAATATACCTATGTATGTACAAATTGAGCGAAATTTTCCCAGAGTGGTTTTACGAGTTTACTACACAGAGCGATCTTATTAGCATAAGGCTTTAGTAATTTAGGTTAGCTTGTCTTCGGCATATTGCAAATCCTTCGCCCACACCACTCCTTATGGAAAAGACCTTCGGGAAATATGTATAAATGATTTCTCGAATACACAATCGGAATAATGAATTCTGTTACAGAATAATATTCTATAAAATTAATATTTTATTGATTTGAGGCTTTTAAATATTGAAATGGGAGGGAAATATTTGGTTATTGTATTTCACGATCACGTTATAAGTAGGTACTGCCAATAGGTATAATATTATAATTATGTTTTTATTAACTACTTAGGATTTATGAACATAGTGGTTTTAATTTCCTTTACTTTTTTTGCTTACGAATCGCATACATTTAGATCTTATGAAATCTCTGTGATACCTATCCAGCTTTTCAAACGAAGCGTGAAAAAGCTTCTTTGCAGGCTTCCATCACAAATTACGTTATCGTTTGCAGGTCGAAAGTAAAATTTATAGCAGAAAATTCTGAATACAGTCATCCATCTAGCACAAGATAAAAGCTTTTAATGAATTTTTTATCAGCACACAATCTTCACTCTTGAAGATCTGACAAAGTAAGTTCTATCTAATTGGATATCCCCAAAAAATAGTTCCAAATACTCTGTTGAACCGTACCTATCTGGCCGATCAGACTCAGGTTTCTCCATGTAGTATCTAATAAAGGCTCGTTCAGCCGCCTCCCGCTCTTCAACCGGGACTGCGCCCCCGCCGTTCAGGGTTCTCACATGCGGGAGACGCGCCACAAGCAGCAACCGCCTCTCGTGTTCCGTTGATTCGAAACGCTCCCATAATGGCCAACCCTGAAACAGAAGAACTGTAATTTAGCATGTTATATCTAAATAATTTCTATAGGTACATTTACTTTGGTCTTGCGAAAATTTATATACATTTATATCTACAAGTATTGATTTACTTAGAACTTTGAAGTACAATTTTCACTTCACTCGTTAATATGAATATGAGTCAGTTTCTTAATAGCTACATTCAAGAAGAAACTGAAACAAGAATGATTTATCGTTTCCTGGGCGTCTTCCTGTGGCTGGACTAAGCCATTGAATTCCTCTTAACAGGCGATCCTAATTTGTTTTTGGGTAAACTCACGTAGGCCTCTGCGGTTAGTTTAGGCTTATAAATTAGGTAATATAGATGTAGATTTTTCATTTTCGTAACGTCTGTGTTTATGAAATCACGTGGGCTGGTCTGGTTCGGTTATTTCATCGATTGCACGAAATTTAAATGTAGATGGACTGGTACTTATTCTAATCTAAAGTACTTAAGTCGCTTTTGGGCATACCTAGGGTATTTCAAGCAGGCAACGCATAGCCGATAAAACCGAGTTTGCCATTTCTCTCAAAGTATGCCTTAACGTGGAACACGCGGAAGACTGAAGGATTAACCATCCTTGAAAATAAATTTATTCCGCTTCAAGATAGGTACCGCAATGTCCAACATTCCATGTAAGGATTCCTCGAATGAATTCACAATTATACATAGACGTTTTATTTGTAGGATATTATCATGTGCGGAAGGTCTTGCAATCGTAAATAGCTATTTCATGATTCATTGTTAATCGAATTAGAGTCTTAAAGCATAGGTGAAGGAGATAAAATTTTAATGTAGCTTTTGTCTTTTATTCCTTTGTTCTTTGAATGTAGGAAATCTTGACCGGTTCTTACTAAAAGTGGAAGGTTGAACTGCTGATCGAATCCTCGGGATTTCGTTCTCATATTTGTACATAAGCAAGTTTAAGATGCCGTCTGTCTACGAATGCGAGTAACTTATTTATGAAAGACTAAACAGCCTCTGTCACTACAAAATCCATCCATCCATCCATCACTGTTAAAATGAAACAATAAAAATAACCTGCGGAAACTGTTATTTTTCTCCAAGACCAGCTCTATTTATCTGAAAAGTAAACTAGATCACCATTTTATCATAAAATAACCTCTACCAGTTATATTTCCGTTAAAATGCAATATATCCCAGGTGTTAAAACCCGTCCCACTCGGTAACGGGTCCGTTCTGAATCATTGCTCGTGTTATCGATTTAAATGTTTTTCATGCACCGATGACGACGTAAATGCATATGTGTACCTATCATATTTCTACTAGATTATTACGTTTATTTTCTTTTATTTACATGTGCATGTTGTAAATCTTGTAATCGTGTGAAGTAAGCACGGAAGCACAGAATACTACAGAAGGTTGGCTTCAAACAACCGTCCAGAATAGGTATACGCATACAAAAAACGGCGATGTGTGCGTGAGCTCTCACCGACGAGGTCTCGTACGCTCCGACCGCGGTAAGAACTGGTTTGAACCGGCTCAGTTTCCGTATTAACGCCAGGGACGCGCCGGCCGCTCGCGCGCCGCGCCGCACGTTCTGTGACGTGTACAATGCCAAGTTCGTGTAGTGTTTGTATGGCCAATTAAAAAAAGGACAAGGACATTTCTTTTTTTCGTACCCTAAAAATGATGTGAAGTAAGTACCTACGATTTACGAAAATTTATTGTTTTTGAATATTGTTGTCAGTACCTACTACCTTACTATCACAGCTACTACCTATTTTTAATAAGAAGTATTGTATACTTACCTAAATTACATAGAACCAAATCGCTGCTTATAAACTAAAGTGCCACAAAACAAAAATATCGAAAATGACTTTTATTTCAAAAATGTGGTCAAAATCACCATAGTTTTTATGTTTCACGAAGACACTTGTCGAAATCGGTTTATAAATCACATATTTATGAAAACGTCCGTTTGGCATTTTGGGACATTGGTGGGTAAGTTCAGAGCAAAGCGGCCATATTTTCAGTTGCAACCCAAAAATTGGCGCGAGCGCACGTCTGTTTTGTGCTAAAGGGCCACATCGCGAAAAATTTACTGTAACGTGAGTGAATTTTATAAGCATCAGGGCCACATTTCGGATTGCGTTTATTTCGCACATAAAAAAATGTAAATGAACACAATTATTTTTAATACAAAAGTGCCATGTTTTGAAAAATGGCCGTGTAGCAAATAAAAATCCCTAATTATGTTGTTTTTTATTATAAGCTTAGAAATTGTTTTTGTGAAACGTCTGTTTTGCTCCAAACATTCGTTGTGTTTGGGATGTTTTCTTTAAAGACAAAATGCTTAAATTTTGAAATTTCTGTTTGGTGATGGAATACTTTATTTATTTTTTATGATGTTAATTAATAATTTATGATTTTTATTTATAGTTGTTAGACAACTAGCCATTCATATTTTGAAATTGATTTTTTGAAAGAAAAATCTCACCTCCTCCCCCCAAGTGGGATTCGAACCCACGACCCCTCGATATCCGGCCGAGTGCTCTAACCACGTGGTTAGAGCACTCGGGGTCGTTTCAAAATTAATTAATAATGTTATTTTGTGCAATATAATAACAGATTTACCATAATATATTATGTTGCGCATGTTAACTTGTGCAGTTTTCTTTGTAGGGGACACTTAGCTTTTAACTAGGTATATTATTATTAGTATGGCACTTTTCATAAGATCACACGCTAAAACGTGTAAGTATTTATTAACTTCGAACGTCCCTCCCGGCTTCTTCACTTCAATTCACTCTTCTCTCTTTTTTAGATCCCACACCTATGCAATCTTGTCTCTCGATTCTTGTCCTGTCTTTATCTGTCAACTTCGCCGGCATATTAATGTTATATGAATTGATTTACTTTTGCAGAATGGACAGCAGAACACGAAGAATTTAAGCATTGTTGGGAATTGCGCCTGATGAGGTTTTAGAATTGTTTATTTTTATTTATATCCTAATTTTTATGGTGCCAAAACACTTGTTTTGTAATAAAAGTTAATATTTTATTATTTTTTTTTAAATTTTGCCTACCGAAGAGAAGAGGTTTTTTATGTTCTATTTTTTAGTTATGAGTGTGTTACTATCCAATAAGGTTGCGACTATTTTTTTTTAATAAAACATTTTATTTTTTCGACTTGTGGCCTTTTAATCAAAATATTAATATTTTTACTAGATATTTTTTATAAACTAAAGGGACTTATGTGCTGCTAGTCGTCGTTGGGTTCTAGTTAGCACAATATTAAAATAAACAAGTTATAGGAATTTAAAATACGCATCGAATGATATAAAATTACACAAAATAATTGTAAGTATGAGTACAAAAAAAGCAAAAAAAACGAAATTAAAATTTTAAAACGCTCTCCTGAAAAAACCAAAATTTCGAGTTGTGGCACTTTAGTTTATAAGCAGCGAAATGTTTAAACAATGTTAATAATGTTTATTACAAATGTTTGTATTATAAACCAGAAATAATAAGGAATTAAAACGAAACAATAAAAGAAAATATTTTCGGGTCATTCATTTATAGACAGGCCCGGTAGTCGAGTGGCTAGCAATGGTCACTTTATCCCAAGGGCTGCGGGTTCAAATCCTGCGCAAGGCAAACATTTGTGTGCATGAACATGTCTGTTTGCCTTGATCTGGGTGATTTCTATGTATAATTTATTTACAAAAAAGTATTTATGTATATTTAGTTTTAGCAATTTAGTTTGGGACTAGCTGGCGTTGTGTGATTCGTCCAAGAATATTTATTTATTGACATTTCATAATGCTGACCGTTTAATTGATAGCATTATGAAACATATTTTATTAAGCACTGGCGCGTTCCGTCTTCGCACGGGTACTTAACAAAATTTAAAATTTTAACACAAACGCACTCCAAACACAAACAAACAATCAAAATCTTTCCTCTTTATAATAGTAGTATAGATAAGTACATTGTAAATTTGATTATTAATTAATAAAACATTTTATTATAAACGTTGTTTTTATTTTTATATTGAATTTAATACCGTGCCAAAGGTGTCAACCCTATGAGAATAGGTATAAATTTTTCATTTAGTCGGGAGTCAACCCTCTGTATTACTCTGTGACGGAAGGCTGATATGTAGGTATGTTCTGTGTAAGTAATTTAAATTACCCATAGATAAAAAGTATGTTTTATTTGAAACTAGCGAAACCCGCGCAACTTCGTTTGCCTGTATCTCGCTTTCCCGTGTAATTTTTAAATTTTGAACCATCCTCGTACATCATCCAAGGAATATTCTAAAAAAAGAATTAGCCAAATCGGTTCAGCCGTTCTCAAGATTTGCGCTTAGCAACACATTTAGTCATTTTTAAATTATAGATTAATACAATAGACAAGAAAAGTTATAGTGTACATTCATAGTTTCTATGGGTCGTGATTGCTCGGTGGTAGTGGCTACTGGCAAGCAAATATTTTAATCGCTAAGAATGGGGATTCAGACAAACTTTTCCATGAACACGATTGGTTGTTTTGGTTTCGATTTGGATGATTTGAAAAAAAAAAAACTAACCGCTTTATATTTATCAGCGGTCTAACTAGTACTTATAAGTACAAGCTTTATTTTGTTAATGGGGACTAATGGGGAGGTTACATATAAAATAATAAAATGGAATGAAAGATTTAATTAATAACATCTGATATTATCTTGCAAAAGAATATTACAGGTGTTCATTAATTAAATTATCAATTAGTAATATATTTGTATCGCAGTTCGCAGTTTACGTCATTTGTCATACAGAGACTTTATTTAAGTATCTGATTAGAAACAAAGGGTATTCGGTTTAGTTCATAAATACATTTATATGAAGCATTAGTCACAGTTGTTATGGGTATTGAATCATTTACTGCATATTGTGCGCAAGCAAACTGCGATTTACTTACGACTTCCAAAATTTTAATCATTACGTACAATAAAACCATTTAAATAAATAAAACAAAAATAACACAAGACAAACACGTGGTCGGACGTTATTTATTTTTATGAAAATGAATAGTATAATTCACACGGACTACATTATTATCGACCACTTTTTGCCACTGCGATGTTGGTTGTTGTCCGTGTGAAAAGACGCTAAATTGCAAAATGGAAATATTATTTCTTAGTTCAAACCATGGACCTAGAAAAAAAGGCGGACGGAATCTTGCTAAGAAAGAATTGAAGCACCCCAATCGCGGCGGCGTAACTATTGGTGAGTGTGAAATGGCTGACCGGCACGCACACATTCACACCATAGTAAGCTTGCCGGTTCGTACGTATACGCGAGGTGGCTTACTATGGGTGCTTTGCTTTTTAGTGTCAGTGATGGTGTCTGCCTTTTTTTCTAGGTCCATGGTTCAAACTGTCAGTTCACAGTATCTTTTAGCACTACATTACGGATACTGAGCCTGGTTTGACGCAACGCGAGCTTGGACCCTTACCGTGTACCTTATATATTTTACATAATAACCTTTGTCCTTTGCAGTAATTGAAATTTCTAACAGTTTAACTTATACCTAGTTGGTTCATCAACCTCAATGAATTAGCTAAACGTTTAGTAACACCGGATTAAATTAAGAATTTTGTTGCTAAAAGGAAAATCGTTGCATATGATGGCGGGAAGTCGTCAATTTAGTCATTATTCTATACTGTTATTTTTGCGCTAGTATAGGATCTAGTAGAATCAGTGATTAGTTATCCGTGTCTGAGTCTAATGTATTTTACTTCGAATATTGCAAATAAATAAAAAGTAGAATATGTTGTGTCGGAAGTTATTAAAAAAAAAATTACTGCTAAAACAGCTTTTCATCATTATAATAGGTATATTTATTGCATAAAACATGGTAAAAAGGTGTTACAATTCCTAAGAAGTACGTACAATGTTTTGCTATATTAATAGCATGCAAATTAGCGACTATTACTAAGAATATATTTCGATTATCCCGATTTTTGATGTCGATTTTGTTCGACAAATTATTTTCTCTGCTTACTTCCTTGGGGATTAAAGTCGTGATGCTTATATCGGTCACGCACGTGTGCTTATGAAAGGCGGTTTTATTATGACGAAAGTATAGTACCTACCTACATTAGATATAGGGGGACCTAATAGCAAAACAAGGGGACGCAAATAATGATTTCAATCGCATCTGTAATCATCGCTTTTAGTTAGAAGGTCTTATTCATTAGATCCTTTGGTTGTTTCCTAATCTAAAATCTCCGGGAAACTATTGCCTTAAAATTATACGATAATACGAAAAGTAGCAATACTCACAAAAATGGCTTCCCTTCATTCTATCTACTCTCTTCTGTCCGAGGCAAGGTATCATGTTGTATCCATACTAATATTATAAAATGCGAGTTTGTTTGTTTGTCCTTCTTTCACGTCGTAACGAACGGTTTTTTTTTTGGGATAGGTTAAGGTCTGTATATTTATCTTTCTTTATCCCGGAAAATCATCTTATTCCCACGGGAAAAAATAATCAATGGGACATCCTATGGCCCGCGCGGGTAACAGCTAGTACATACAATAAGACAAACTAAAACAAAGGAGAAAATACTTCGTTGTAAGCATAAGGAAATGGTTGACGTGCACTATGGTCACCTATCTCTATGGTAATACATTCACGGGTCAAGTCACGACTCAGATTATCTACTACCTGGTATCAGGACCGAGACAAAACAATAGCTCGTTGCTTGTTTTTTAACCTTACATGGCTATGCTGTGAAAGTTTCCATTTTGAGAATCTCAGCTGCGTCACAGTGAGTAAGGCAAGTGGAACGCTGCCTGAAGTCTATATGTCTGCCCTATACACAGAAGCTGAAAGGAGAAAAGGGATGAACTGCGTAAAACCAATAGAATTGTATACAATCTTGAATTCGCTTCAGTGGACAGGGTTACTACAATTTGATTGGTTAACTCCAAACCTCTTTTTCTCTCTGCTTCGTGGAAGGTGGGGACTGCTTCTCGACGAGAGATTGCAAAGACGTCATCAGTGAGCGAGAAAATTCAATAGTATCACATGATGTGACGTCCAATATTAGAATTTTTCCACTCTCACCTTACTTACTTCTTGGTGCTTTTCTGATTAAAAGAAGTCTAAGAAGAGACCGCAGTTATCGAGAATATAGGTCTGTTTATCGAGAATATAGGTCTGTTGGTTGGTTGGTTTGTGTTGGTTGTTGTTGTTTTAAAGTCGTCATTACTGGTTTAAACAAACTGAACTTGGGTGTTCTAAACTCTTTATTATTGCTTCTATGAACCATCATTGAAGCAATAATAAAGAGTTTGATCATCAGATTGACGACCTTTCTTATTGTTGGTTTCAAGGTAACTTCGTAAAATCAATTTTGGTGCAGCGGTTTTAATTTAAAATTTAAGTCAATGCTTCTTTTCGTTAAGGAACTACGGTATATGAATACGATCTAGTTGGTCTCAAAAATAAACTGGTAAAAAGGTGCATTACAAGTTTCTGGGTCACGTCGGGTGAGTAAACCTTACACCACATCGATATCCATACATAATGTAATGAGATTCAATAAATGAATTTCCGGGAAATGTTATTTTACACGAGTATTTTTTTTGGTAAAATTTTCGCTGCCAGTTGACGCTAGTATCTATGACAGCGCTGTCAAAATTCAGACCTTTCGCAAGCCTTTCGCCAAAGTAAGTAGCAAAAATTTTACCAAAAACTCTCATTTACGTAAATTTGGAAAAACAAAAGACTCATAAAATGATGAAATTGTGTGCGTAATAATATCATACCTACATGATGACAAACATTGATAACAAAATGATACAGTTAGCGTTGTTTATCTACATTGATATGATGATAAATTTAGCAAAACTTACGAACATAATAATACACGAAATAAAAACGATATAATAGGTCACGTGTCAGTTAAAAAAGAAGCGCAAAAGGCGTGGGTTGATAATATAAAAACCGTTTCTTGTTATATGAATCATGAACGGTTAATGTCCTGCCTGCGCAGGTAATTTTAATTTACTGGACCACAAAGAGACATGTAGCCACTTCGATCAAAGTGTACCCACATCAATTCCCTACCCTACATCATCGGTCATCATCAGACTTATTTTTGAAAACAATACCAATTGATCGACATAGGAACTTTTCATTTTTATACTCTTGACAAGCTGTAGAATGTGGCAAAACGAACTCCTTTTTTAAACATATTTATATTTTTTAATTGTCTATATGTATAAATATTTAAAACTATCCTAATAAATAAAGTATACTATTAAACTAAACTACCTATTAACTCCGGGAAGGAGTTCCATTTTTTCTTTCTTTCTACCACCACACCGATACTTTTCTGTATTATTATCTGTGGTCATCGGAGTTGGTGGCACGATATTTGTGCAATTTATAGCTGTTTATTATTGTAATTGCGTGTACACTGTTTATTGATCCTAAAAATAAAAAAATATGATTTTTATGACATATTTTTTGGCATTCACTTTCTTTTTCTCGCCCTATCTTCTCTTAGAATACACCATTTTCTTCAATAAAATTATTTTCTTCGATGATTTTCACTATCCATAACATTTTGAACTCTAAATTTAGTAAAAATTTTTAATGTTTCATAAGTAGGTATGAGTTAGGATTATAGATTTCATTCATTTTCAGTCATTGAAATCGTTAGTTTACTCTGCAGGTCAGATCACTGTCTGTAGGATAACAAATTTAGTTTTTCGCAAAGTTGGAAAAAAATGTTACAATAACAGTTTGCCCTAGAGACCACTTTATATCAGACCCTCGTGTCTCAAAATAAATGGGGTTAGGTACATCCATGTTAGAAATGGTTTGGAACAAGCCCACTGGCTTATTTACTTCCACGGCCGTCTTTGTTTTTGTTGGCGGATTCAATTTTGTTACAAAAATGTCAAGAACTTTTTCAATTTTAACAAATACTTATCTTAAAGGAAATGAATCAAAGGAAGATAAAGTAGGTTTTTAAAATATTTACTTGCCATTAAAAACAAAACTTACGTAAAAAAGAAATACTACTCGTAATAGCAGACTGCCCTTCACTTTAACGAAGATTTTGCAAAACTGCATTACAAATTTGTTTTTCGAAATTGCTATCCGTCCAGTACAAATAATGATAGAGTCTATACTGTTTACTGTAGTCTTAAATGTTATAGCAAATCCGAAATATAACCGTCAAGGGTAGGCGAGTCTAGTACTAGAAAACCCACAAGAAAAGATTGAGAAATCATTTCACGCAATCGCCATTAAAGAATTTCTAGACTGTAACTACGTTGCTGGTTTGGGCAATTCGGATTTGCAAATTAAAGTAATTAAGAATTGTAATATAGTCTTCCCTTTCTATGCAATACACATAATATCCGTAAAATTTGGTTTTAGTCTAAATAATGTAGTAGTTGCATGCGTACACAGCCTATCACGTTTCGGTCATAAAAACATATTACCAGCATGAACTGAATGCCAAGTCGCTCTGTAATCTTTAAGGTATACCCTGATTTCGTCTAATTCATTATTCATAAGCCAATGGGGGAACTAAAAATATGTAAA
This sequence comes from Endotricha flammealis, assembly GCA_905163395.2. Classification (NCBI taxonomy): domain Eukaryota; kingdom Metazoa; phylum Arthropoda; class Insecta; order Lepidoptera; family Pyralidae; genus Endotricha; species Endotricha flammealis. The sequence goes on from LR990866.1 coordinate 4,581,263, forward strand.
TTTTCATATGACGTCCACATACAAAATATACATACAAAGATTGATTTTGGAAGTTTTGAACAAACTACAAACATTTTGTTTACCAAAGAAGTGACGAACGTTTTGCATAAGATAACAGTCATAAAAAAGACTAATCGCATAATTTAATATTTATTTGACGAACACCAGACAATCTCTGGGAGGCGTTCAACGATGTGACATCGATGACCAGCTTCCTGAAGGATTTGGGTTGGGTGGAGTAAAATCCAGCCTCCACCCTTTCACGCAATGGACACGACTGATGCCCGATTATGGAAACCGACAGCTATATAAATAATACCTTTATAAATAAATACCTTAAACAAATTATATTAGTACATTATATGCTTTTTTTAATTAGTACATACTCGCGATATCGACAATGCCCAAAGTTTATTCGGTTATTTAGCAAGGTCGACTACACAGAGGTGAATGTGAATGACCCGACAGCACAAACTGAATCAAACATTGCAATTTTAGAATGAATCACTGTTCAAATTGAATACGTATTAAACTAATGCGCAAAATGTCTTTTATGTTTTCATCGAAACGATGTTGTTAAATTGATCTTTGGACGCTTGAAATTATCGTGGATTATTGATATTACATGCGACGCAGTTATGAAAAAATCTAGTACCTAAGGAAATATAATTACATTTCACACTATACATACACGGCACAAAATTTCCAGTAAAATTCAGTGAAGGTGTTTGAACTAGTTGGTCATACCTTATTGTGTTAATATCATAAAGTGTTTTGTGATGGATTCATGTTTATTTCATATCGATTTTATATTTTAAACTGGAAGATTGTTTGGAGCTTTTGTATAGTGGAATGGATAGATGGATCAGTGTCATCAGTGTAATAACAGTCTCCATAATGACATGGACGTCTATTTATATTTTCATACAAAAGAGTTTACCCCAGGGCCAAATGTATTAAATCTTTATAACTGTGTTGAAAGGAAATGCGCGCTATTTTGTAACGTTACATCATGAACACTTGTTGAATAACAGTCATTTAGATTATTTGAGAAATGCTGGTCATACAGTAATGGAAGGTAATAAAGTTTCTTGACGATAAATTTATCATTTTCGTCTCGCATGATTAATATCAATTAAATGTGAACAATGGACGATTTAGCACAATTAAACTTGAACAATTGACAAAGGATAGAAGGGATTGAATACATGAAATAGACGGCAAGAATTGTGAGCATTATTTTAGAAGTAGAACACTTAAGGGAGATATTTTTTAAAGTGAGGTATTCAAGATTGCATCAAATGTATTCAGCGTTGTAAAGTCTTATGATAATCAAGCACACAATTTATTTGACTAGATAATAAAATAAAATAAATTATGACAGAGGAGGACATTGAGCCGACCCGCTAACCTGATGGTAAGCAATCACGGCTGCCTATGGACTGCAAGATGTATGATGCCATTTACGAGCCTCTACCAGTTCATGGTAGTGGCTAGGCTCTACCACTTTAAAGATGAATGGAAAGCCTTCATGAGCATATAAAAAATATGCGTGGTTGTATCTAGGTCAATGAGTTCGACCAGCTGACGTTAATTACTCGATGCGTTATTACGATTAATTGTTTTTCCCTTCCCGTATTATATCACTCACTGTCATTACCGTCTGTTGTCATAGCGATACGAATATGCTCAAACAAACGTCCGGCAGGCACACTTTCACATTCCTCGTTGCGTGACGGCCATAGCCGATAAGGGTTAGTAAAACTGTCTTTATTTCCACATAGAACTGGAACTATATTTGTTTGATACGAAGGTATATGAGAGGATCATACGTTCTGAACTTAAGAGTGAAATGCTGATGGCAGGGGGTTGTTAGGGTTAAGTATTCATGTAAACAAACGTACAATTTTAATTTGTATAATTACGAATTCAACTCTAGTTTGAAATTCTTGTTCTCTCATAAAATAATGATATTCTAAATACTCTAAACTCTACATTACTTTAATATGTTTATCTATAACATCTTCCTTACTTAATTTGTGATCAATCTGATAGATTCTACTAAATAGTCTACTCACTTTATGTAAGGATATAAAAAACGAATTTCACAACAAATATTTCCACCATTATCAATCGAAGTTAAAAGCTATCGTAAAAACTATAATAAAGGTCAAAGATTATTGATTTAGATTTGCCATGTAAATTTCCCGAAGAAAAACAGATGCTCCCGATTGAATGCTCAGTCATACATAGCCGCCAATGTGTTGAAATTATCCGTGCCTGGAGTGTTAATATGGCACGTTTGCTCACATTGTGTAATCAACGCCATCAAGTAGGTCGCCTAAATCGGGAAGACCTTAACCCGTTCCCGAGGGACGTTAAACGGATAATTTAAGAGAGCTACAGTTATAAAACGAGACGAGCATTATCTGGGATACTCCAAGTCGGAAGGGTTTCTGTCAATGCTATTGTTGCAAGCCGATGCGAAAATTGGCAGTTGACGCTGCCAGATTTAAGAAGTACATTTGTTACGAATTATATAATAGATGTAGTGTAACGAACGTCTTACATCTATGTAATTGTAATGTTTGGAACAAAAGGCAGAATAAGGTAAATTGGATGTATCGAATCACAAAGAAATCCAACTGTTGCGTTTATGCAAGGTCTGATCGATGCCCTTTAATTTTGTAAAAGGTGAAGCAACCATTGATAGTAATCATATTTCATTGAAACTTTTTATTATACCTTCTTGAAATTTGGATGAGGTCATTTGTAAGGCAAGGATTAAACAGCTAATAAAGATAAAAGAACAATAAAAAACGAACCTTCTTTGTATCAATAAGCTCATAAATCAATTGGCAGTTACGATACGTTCCATCATGTTTATCAATTATCTGTAATTTCTCACGCGCAAGTATAAAATAAACGTCGTATCTATGATGGAGGCCTACGTTCAGTGGACTTCTTGGGGCTAATAATGATAATATAGTCAGCCTTTCTCCAAAATTATAATGTTGTAACACACTTTTGTAAATTTTGGTTGAATCCTTTGATAAATAACAGAAACTAGCTTACCTGAACTCGTAAACTTTTCAGCGCAGGAAACCTCGCGATCCGGTCCACCTCATCCCACGTGGCAAGGCCGGTGTTATTTAGATTCAGGAACCTGAGCCGTCTGGAATAGCAGACATTCGAATTATGTTATTTAATTAATGATACGACGTTACATTACAATAGACCCGTTCTTAGGTTCAGTGGGTCAATGGCGAGTAGCTCATAAAGATAACAATATTTTGTAATCGAACATTATAATGTTTGTATGAGCTTTGAATGTGAAAAAGTTAGTCGAATTCGACTTCAGTAATAATCTCTCATGAAATTTTAGATTTAAGAAAACTTTTAATTTATGAATAACTTACAGAAATGCATCATGGCTCTTCTTATTTCCATTATCATCGCCACATTTTTCACACGGATCAGGCTCTAGCGTTGTTATGGGACAGTCATTCACCAAAAGTGTTTCTAAATTAGGAAAACTATAGCCCAGCTTTGATATCTCCTTCCAGTTGCTTACATGGTTACCAGAGAAATGAAGTTTCTTCAATTTCTCATGGACAGGTTCAATAACATCAACTTTGAGGCGGGAACAATCTTCACATAGATCCTTTTCACCGACATCTTGTCCACTCAAGTTCACATACGAATACTCGTTGAGGCTCAAATGCAGCTCTTCGAGAGCTGGTAGAGCTTTGAGTAACGAGTGAACACTAGGCCAGCCAACGTAAGTGGAGTTAAGAACGAGATAGCTGAGACTGTCCCACCGTGGGCGAAGGGCTTGAGCTGCTTGAATCTGAGCTGATAAACGGTTGAAGCTTAAATTGAGGAAGCGTACTCGAGGCGTCTGCTCCAATACTGCAAATACCTACAACAAATTACATAACCTCTGCAGATTATGACATAAACACAAGACGTTAATAATTATGGGAAGTGATTGATACGAAAAAACTATATCGGTATTGTCTGCTTTTGTCTGTTAGTACTTTAGTAGCAGGTATTATAAATAATTGTTTAAAGATTGCGCCACGTAACCCGTTTTGTTTAACTTGTTTTCCATATCTTTTAGGTTGCTGGAAGAAATTTCTTTGCGACAAGATCGGCTTTTGAACTCCCTTACCTATTTTATGTTTCATAGTGTCGTTTTTTTTAATTGTAGTGTATAGTCTTTATTTTCTAATTGTTACATTCGCATTAGTGCAAAAACTTACCTCTTGCCACTCTGTAAGTTTATTATTGGCGAGATCCAATTCAACGACGTCTGCGCACTTGTCAGCCAGCGCACGGGGATCCCCGGCGCAATCTATGTCACAGTCATTGAGTACTAGAAGCGTGGGTACACTAAGCCTGGGGGAACGCTTGGGGACAAATATGGCAACTGGCATATCATCTATTGGTGGGTTCACTTCACCTTTCGCGCCGTATTTGCGCTCTAGAGCCTCTAGGAGCGACGGCATTTTTCCTGAAACAAATTGTCGATTGACTATTGCTTTTTCTTGCTATAAATTATACTTATATTTATTTAAAAAATCTATTAAATTGTATGAGTATATTACTGATATCGATATTTCACATTATTTCATGTTCATATTGTACAATAATATAACGAGCTATTGCATGTTTGCTTGTTGTCGGAACATTGTATATTAGCATATTTTTGTATTTGTTAGTAGGAACTAATTTATTGTACCAGAAAACAATATATTATGCCTGATAAACCGTCACATGGAAAATGGTATTCTTAATAAAATACATTACTTAGGATGTGTAATTCACAATTTCAGTTAATGTTCAGTATAAGTTCTAAAAAATCAGACTCAACCCCTTACGTGGCGGGAAGGAACTATTGAGCAATATTCATGTTAAAGTGCATGATATTAGTTAGCTAGTTAAGGAATCACCATGCGGACGTATGTCGTAATTCGTAATACCCGAGCTAGCAGCGATGTTGGCACTGATGAAATAGTCAATGGTGCGAAAACTGTAAGAACGAATTTTAATTGTTGATTTCCCTTTTTTGGAAAGAGATTATATTTTAAACAAACAGAAGAACCGATTTGATATCCTAGATACTTCACTAAAAATTCACTTAATTTCAACACTAAAAATCCCACTTTTTTATTCACTTAGGTAAACATCTATATATATAAAAGAGAAAATCACTGACTGATTCATCACGAAATCTCCGAAACTACAAGTGCCAGGAGTCTCAAATTTTGCATGGCGGTTCCTTTTAGGGCGTAGGTGCTCACTAAGAAAGGATTTTTGGAAATTCATCCCCTAAGGGGGTAAAACGGGGGTGCAAAGTTAGTATGAAACTTTGCCGTTTTTGAAGTTATTCGAATGAAATTTAGCATGAAGGTTCTTTACTGAAAAGCATGAAACATGAGTAAAATATTTTTCTCAAAAAACATCCCCTATGGGGTTAAACGAGGGTGCAAAAATAGTATGAAACATTGCCGTTTTTGAAGTTATTCGAATCAAATTCAGCATGAAGGTTCTTTATTGAAAAGCATGAAACACGAGTAAATATTTTTCTCAAAAATCATCCCTTAGGGGGTTGAACGGGGGTGCAAAGTTAGTATGAAACTTTGCCGTTTTTGAAGTTATTCAAATGAATTCAGCATAATGGTTCTTTACTGAAAAGCATGAAACATGAGTAAAATATTTTTTTCAAAATTCATCCGTTAGGGGGTTAAACGGGGGTGCAAATATAGTATGAAACATTGCCGTTTTTGAAGTTATTCGAATGAAATTCAGCATAAAGGTTCTTTATTGAAAGGCATGAAACACGAGTAAAATATTTTTCTCAAAAATCATCCCTTAGGGGGTTAAACGGGGGTGCAAAGTTCATATGAGACTTTGCCGTTTTTGAAGTTATTCGAATGAAATTCAGCAGGAAGATTTTTTATTGAAAGGCATGAAACACGAGTAAAATATTTTTGTCATAAATCATCCCTTAAGGGGTTAAACAGGGGTGAAAAGTTAGTATGACACTTTGCCGTTTTTGAAGTTATTCGAATGAAATTCAGCATGAAGGTTCTTTACTGAAAGGCATGAAACATGAGTAAAATATTTTTTTCAAAATTCATCCCTTAGGGGGTTAAATGGGGCGCAAAGGAAGTATGAATCTTTGCCATTTTTGAAGTTATTCGAATGAAATTCAGCATGAAGGTTCTTGAAAGGCATGAATGAAACATGAGTAAAATATTTTTAAAAATTCATTCCTTAGGATATTAAACAAGGGTGCAAAGTTAGTATGAAACTTTGCCGTTTTTGAGGTTATTCGAATGAAATACACCATGAAGGTTCTTTATTGAAAGGCATGAAACACGAGTAAAATATCTTTCACAAAAATCATCCCTTAGGGGGTTAAACGGGGGTGCGGAGTTATTATGAAACTGCCGTTTTTGAAGTTATTCGAATGAAATTCAGCATGAAGATTTTTTATTAAAAGGCATGAAACACGAGTAAAATATTTTTGTCATAAATCATCCCTTAAGGGGTTAAACAGGGGTGAAAAGTTAGTATGACACTTTGCCGTTTTTGAAGTTATTCGAATGAAATTCAGCATGAAGGTTCTGTAATGAAAGGCATGAAACAAGAGTAAAATATTTTTCCCAAAAATTAAGGGCGGTAAAACGGGGATGCAAAGTTAGTATGAAACTTTCCGAGTCTAAATATATAAAAGAAGAAACTGACTGATTGGCGACTGACATATCAACGCACAGCCCAAACCGCTGGGTCTAGAGACTCCACATTTCGCACATACTAAGAAAGGATTTTCAAAACTCATATCCTAAGGGGGTGAAACGGGGGTCCAAAGTTTGTATGAAGAAACTAGATTAGTTAGACCATTTTATTTGAAACTTCGCAGGAGAATACTCCTGGCGGTAAATTAGTGTTTCAGGACTTTTCAAAATTCAACCCCTAGAGGGATGAAACAGGGTGACCTACTACCTAGGCGACTGCACGTGTATTATCGAGGGCGCTCAACCTAGAAAGCTGAAATTTTGTATAAAGATTCCCTTTGTGATGTATACAAGGATAGAGATGTGACTTTTTTAAATTCCCATGAGAGCAGGAATAATAAGACTACACGTGTTTTATGAGGTACGCTCAACCTAGAACGCTGAGATTTTGTATAGAGTTCCTTTTATGATGTAGACAAGGATGAAGACGTCTTTTTGAATTCGTTTTTTTTAAATTCCCACGGGAACGAACTTATTGGCATTTTCGCTTGACCACGCGGGCGGAGCCTCGCGTAACAGCTAGTAAAATAATAAAACAACAGGATTTTGTACACAGTAGGTAGCCAAGATTAACAGCGGCGAGCAAATAGACAATGAGCAATGAAGAACACTGACGTCTCGGGGAAAACTACAGTAATAGGAGACTGTTAAATCCGTCTATACTACAAGTCCAATTCCACGCGGGCGAAGCCGCGGGCACAGCTAGTCTATATATATAAAAGAGAAAATCACTGACTGATTCATCACAAAATCTCCGAAACTACAAGTGCCAGGAGTCTCAAATTTTGCATGGGGTTTCTTTTTGGGGTGTAAGTGCTCACTAAGAAAGGATTTTTGGAAATTCATCCCCTAAGGGGGTAAAACGGGGGTGCAAAGTTAGTATGAAACTTTGCCGTTTTTGAAGTTATTCGAATGAAATTTAGCATGAAGGTTCTTTACTGAAAAGCATGAAACATGAGTAAAATATTTTTTTCAAAATTCATCCGTTAGGGGGTTAAACGGGGGTGCAAATATAGTATGAAACATTGCCGTTTTTGAAGTTATTCGAATGAAATTCAGCATAAAGGTTCTTTATTGAAAGGCATGAAACACGAGTAAAATATTTTTCTCAAAAATCATCCCTTAGGGGGTTAAACGGGGGTGCAAAGTTCATATGAGACTTTGCCGTTTTTGAAGTTATTCGAATGAAATTCAGCAGGAAGATTTTTTATTGAAAGGCATGAAACACGAGTAAAATATTTTTGTCATAAATCATCCCTTAAGGGGTTAAACAGGGGTGAAAAGTTAGTATGACACTTTGCCGTTTTTGAAGTTATTCGAATGAAATTCAGCATGAAGGTTCTTTACTGAAAGGCATGAAACATGAGTAAAATATTTTTTTCAAAATTCATCCCTTAGGGGGTTAAATGGGGCGCAAAGGAAGTATGAATCTTTGCCATTTTTGAAGTTATTCGAATGAAATTCAGCATGAAGGTTCTTGAAAGGCATGAATGAAACATGAGTAAAATATTTTTAAAAATTCATTCCTTAGGATATTAAACAAGGGTGCAAAGTTAGTATGAAACTTTGCCGTTTTTGAAGTTATTCGAATGAAATACACCATGAAGGTTCTTTATTGAAAGGCATGAAACACGAGTAAAATATCTTTCACAAAAATCATCCCTTAGGGGGTTAAACGGGGGTGCGGAGTTATTATGAAACTGCCGTTTTTGAAGTTATTCGAATGAAATTCAGCATGAAGATTTTTTATTAAAAGGCATGAAACACGAGTAAAATATTTTTGTCATAAATCATCCCTTAAGGGGTTAAACAGGGGTGAAAAGTTAGTATGACACTTTGCCGTTTTTGAAGTTATTCGAATGAAATTCAGCATGAAGGTTCTGTAATGAAAGGCATGAAACAAGAGTAAAATATTTTTCCCAAAAATTAAGGGCGGTAAAACGGGGATGCAAAGTTAGTATGAAACTTTCCGAGTCTAAATATATAAAAGAAGAAACTGACTGATTGGCGACTGACATATCAACGCACAGCCCAAACCGCTGGGTCTAGAGACTCCACATTTCGCACATACTAAGAAAGGATTTTCAAAACTCATATCCTAAGGGGGTGAAACGGGGGTCCAAAGTTTGTATGAAGAAACTAGATTAGTTAGACCATTTTATTTGAAACTTCGCAGGAGAATACTCCTGGCGGTAAATTAGTGTTTCAGGACTTTTCAAAATTCAACCCCTAGAGGGATGAAACAGGGTGACCTACTACCTAGGCGACTGCACGTGTATTATCGAGGGCGCTCAACCTAGAAAGCTGAAATTTTGTATAAAGATTCCCTTTGTGATGTATACAAGGATAGAGATGTGACTTTTTTAAATTCCCATGAGAGCAGGAATAATAAGACTACACGTGTTTTATGAGGTACGCTCAACCTAGAACGCTGAGATTTTGTATAGAGTTCCTTTTATGATGTAGACAAGGATGAAGACGTCTTTTTGAATTCGTTTTTTTTAAATTCCCACGGGAACGAACTTATTGGCATTTTCGCTTGACCACGCGGGCGGAGCCTCGCGTAACAGCTAGTAAAATAATAAAACAACAGGATTTTGTACACAGTAGGTAGCCAAGATTAACAGCGGCGAGCAAATAGACAATGAGCAATGAAGAACACTGACGTCTCGGGGAAAACTACAGTAATAGGAGACTGTTAAATCCGTCTATACTACAAGTCCAATTCCACGCGGGCGAAGCCGCGGGTACAGCTAGTCTATATATATAAAAGAGAAAATCACTGACTGATTCATCACAAAATCTCCGAAACTACAAGTGCCAGGAGTCTCAAATTTTGCATGGGGTTTCTTTTTGGGGTGTAAGTGCTCACTAAGAAAGGATTTTTGGAAATTCATCCCCTAAGGGGGTAAAACGGGGGTGCAAAGTTAGTATGAAACTTTGCCGTTTTTGAAGTTATTCGAATGAAATTTAGCATGAAGGTTCTTTACTGAAAAGCATGAAACACGAGTAAAATATTTTTTTCAAAAAACATCCCTTAGGGGGTTAAACGGGGGTGCAAAGTTAGTATGAAACTTTGCCGTTTTTGAAGCTATTCGAATGAAATTCAGCATGAAGGTTCTTTATAGAAAGGTATGAAACGCGAGTAAAATATTTTCCTCAAAAATCATCCCTTAGGGGGTTAAACGGGGGTGCAAAGTTAGTATGAAACTTTGCCGTTTTTGAAGTTATTCGAATGAAATTCAGCTTGAAGGTTCTTTATGAAACACGAGTAAAATATTTTTCTCAAAAATCATCCCTTAGGGGGTTAAACGGGGGTGCAAAGTTAGTATAAAACTTTGCCGTTTTAAAAGTTATTCGAATGAAATTCAACATGAAAGTTGTTTATTGAAAGGTATGAAACACGAGTAAAATATTTTTCACAAAAATCATCCCTTAGGGGGTTAAACGGGGGCGCAAAGTTAGTATGAAACTTTGCCGTTTTTGAAGTTATTCGAATGAAATTCAGCATGAAGGTTCTTTATTGAAAGGCATGAAACACGAGTAAAATATTTTTCCCAAAAATCATCCATTAAGGGCGATAAAACGGGGATGCAAAGTTAGTATGAAACTCCGAGTCTAAATATATAAAAGAAGAAACTGACTGATTGGTGACTGACATATCAACGCACAACCCAAAACGCTGGGTCTAGAGACTCCAAATTTGGCACATAGGTATAAAGTCTAGGGGTGCACTAAGAAAGGATTTTCAAAACTCACATCCTAAGGGGGTGAAACGGGGGTCCAAAGTTTGAAGAAACTAGATTAGTTAGACCATTTTATTTGAAACTTCGCAGGAATACTCCTGGCGGTACGGGGTGCGCTCAACCTAGAATGCTGAGGTTCTTTATTGAAAGGCATGAAACACGAGTAAAATATTTTTCTCAAAAATTATCCCTTAGGGGGTTAAACGGGGGTGCAAAGTTAGTATGAAACTTTGCCGTTCTTGAAGTTATTCGAATGAAATTCAGCATGGCGGTAAATGAGTAAGTACGTGTTTCAGGATTTTTCAAAATTCAACCCCTAGAGGGATGAAATGGGGTGACCTACTACCTAGGCGACTACACGTGTATTATCGAGGGCGCTCAACCTAGAAAGCTGAAATTTTGTATAGAGATTCCCGTTATGATGTATACAAGGATAGAGGCGTGACTTTTTTAAATTTTCCACGAGAACAGGAATAATAAGACTACACGTGTTTTATGGGGAGCGCTCAACCTAGAACGCTGAGATTTTGTATAGAGGTTCCTTTTATGATGTAGACAAGGATGAAGACGGGATTTTTTTAATTCTTACGGGAACGGGACAAATTGGACTCCACGTGTGTTATTGTGGGCGCTCAACCTAGAACACTAAGATTTTGTATTGAGTTTCCCTTTCTAAAGTAGAGAAGGACAAAGACGGGATTTTTTAATCAGGATAATAAATCAGGATCAGGAATAATAAATAAGACTACATGTGTATTATCGGGGAGCTCAACCTAGAAAGCTGAGATTTTGTATTGAGGATCCCTTTATGATGTTGACAAGGATAAAGATGGGATTTTATGAAATTCCCACGGGAAAGGGAGTAATATAGGACTGTAAGTGTATTATCGGGAGCGCTCAACCTAGAAAGCTGATTTTTTAATAGAGATTCCCTTTATGATCTTTACAAAGATAAAGTTGTTGTTTTTTATTCCCACGGGAACGAACTTATTGCCATTTTCGCTTGACTACGCGGGCGGAGCCGCGGGTAACAGCTAGTAGTAGAATAAACATGAGGAGCGAGGGTTGGTGCTTGTGGACATAAATTGAAAGCATTTAAATTAAAACTGACAAATGTCCATTTTACAAAGCATCTCGATTCTCGAACTATCAAGAATCTCAAATGGTGGAAGAATATAATATCGTTTTACATTGTATGTTGGAAAGTGCGGTAATGTCTGCAGTAGTATAAGTAAAAGCAAAGAATGATTCGTAGCTCAAATAATAAAAATAATCATATAATGTTTCTATTAAGGATATTGTAGCAACATTAACCACACAGTCTCTCGTGTGTAATCTAGTTTTGTTGACTGTCTTGTAGTAATAGAACATCGTTGGATGTCCATAGGAGGTCGAGATTGCAGTCGCTGTGGCATTCTATGCCTGGAATATTTGGAAGGGTATTGCCCAACTATAGATCGGGCTGAAGGCCATGTCGTGATTCGTGACTGTTCCCAAGGTTGGTCTAATGCACTTAATGAATATAATTATATATTTGTCTCGAATGTCGACAATTGGTCGAGATTATTAATACACGTTATAATTATTAATTTGGTTCATATTGATCAAGTGTTAAGAAAAACACTATTTACTCATTAAAATTGTGCAAGAATTAAGAGAAACATGTTAATTATGTAATTATTCTTGAGGTGAAATAATGAATGCGGTGAATATTTGTCATACATACATAATGTCTATTACAGATTTAGTAATTTACTTCACCTAAATATTATTTCTAATCGTCAATAGATTAGATTAGTTTTGTTTACTTTGCCTTTTTAACACACCGAATAGATTTTTGTTATCAGAGATTAGCTCATGGTAAACAAACGACACTGAACATGATCTAAAAACCTTTTATAAGAAGTGAAGTGATGCTTTCTTTTGAAGGAAATGGAAGAAATTGATATACCGGTTCTCCGGTCCACGAAATAAGACGCAGAGGCTTGTATTGTAAGAGCAGTCAAACTTCATCAGGCAAGGCAGTCCCCCCTCCTTCTCTTCTTTCCCTTCAGCGTCACCTGACTCGCCGGTGACGAGAAAATTCCTCTAGGAGAATAGAACTTCCTCAAGTCAAAGAAGAGAGAGAAGGAGGAAGAAACGAGAGGAGAGGGTAGAGGGGTGGCTTATTTTGCCCATACAGCACCGCAAAGAGACACGGAGTCATCAGCACAGCTAGTTGTTAGATAATTCAGATGACGAACATCGGAATAATAGCGCGTAGGTAAAAAAAAAACACATATCGTTCTGTTGGCATTTACAAAAGCATGTTTGAACGTTATTCACCAAAATGTCATTGTTTACAAAATGGCTCTCTTGGAGCGTTTCGACGAGTCAAGGTCGTAACGTGAATTACCGTGGTGTAAATTTTCAGTAACAATACATTTATTTTCATTTATGCAGGAAAAACTGACGGAAATACACTATTTTCTTTTAAGATTCAGTTAAATTTCACAAGTGTAAATAAGTGTACTAACTAAACTTCTATTGAAGTTTTCGAACTTCCCTTTTGAAGTGAATCTCCTACAGTTTTAAGCCTCCGTAGTAATTATCCTACACTTTCATAAGTAATCCTACCTCGGCTTCGTTTGGCTGACCCGGAATATTTTTTTGCATTATAGTTATCGTTAGAGTTAACACTGAAAAATGTTTTACAAAGTCAGAACATACTATGAATGACACCTCAGTCGACCCCAGAACTAACACGAGAATAGATGCTGACTTGTTTTCATAACCTAATTTCAGAGGTATAACGATCATGAGTTGTGTAAGGTCGGAAAACTACTTGATTATCCTATACAAACCATGAAACATTCACTTCAGTTCGATAGAGTATTCCTTGATTTTATTACGCACAATAACGTTTCGTAATAAATCTAGCTTCGGCAACAGTCGTAAACGTTCCTCAATACGCATAAATGCGATATGACACATAAATCCCGCTCCAGATTTCAAACAGCGCGTATAATGTAGTTGCATTAGCTTCCACGGTTTGGCAACGTTGTCCATCATTGTGCAAACTCTCATCAGGCCGCATAATCATCGAATGTAACGTATAGCTGTTACGTGCAAAGGCACGCTTCAATTGCGTTGAACCTTGGTAGTGAAATATTTTATGGTTAACCCAATGGTAATAGCAATGAATCATGCTATAATCCGGAGCAAGACTATCATCTTAATGGATGCAACAATTAAATAGAGTGATAGAACCATTAATTGAGTAATCGTGTATACATAAAACTTGTTAAGCTGCGTCAGAGGTGAAGGGCAAGGACGCAGTCGGCTAACAGGCAAATGGACAGCTCGTGCATAATGTAGGAGGCATTTGCATAGCTACAAAGCTGGAAATGTTCTGCATTATCTCAGTCAAGGTGACTTTGAATCCCAACAAGACAATAATGAAAATGACTGTAGTATTTCATCAAGAATGTATTTTTAACCTTTTTCTTTTCAAGTTTCGCAAGTTCAAACCGACTAATAATGTAACCACATTTAGCAATCGGTAATTACCTGGAGGTAATGTCCCCATTCAAGTTCGTGTATGAAAAGGAGTTTGCTCATTTTGAAAATGCAAAATGCTGATGGTTTTAACTGATGTGCCCCGTAGCAGAACTCATTGTGATGTCTTTTAGTATTTTATCTGTCTTTTTGAATTTTATTTATATTTTTATGTATGAAGTTTTAGAAAATATACCGGGATTTAAATGAATAAGAGAATTAAAAAAAACTTATTATTTCCATAAAAGTTTCTTTTTTTGTAGAATACAACAAGAAGTGAAGTAAACATAATAGTTATGTAAAAGAATAAAAATAACTATTCACAAATACTATAGAGGTTAAGGCAGTTATGTAGATACTAGTTAGTGATGAAATGAGTGCGGTCCTAAATTACGCTCTGATTGTTAAGACAAGTGAGGGAAAATAACATAAAACATCAATTCCATTTAGGAAGTCGTAATCCTGGGATTAATATTAGTAATAACACAATAAATTTCTTAACAGCACCACAATTAAATTTACTGTTCAGAAGGCTGCACAGAAGCGAGAGTTACCAAGGTGAAGTTATGCTTCGCTTGAGTCAATTTTATTTTTACTTTAGCACTTTACTAAATTGAGCCAGAGCAATAACTGCAAATGTATTATTACTAGGTATATCAGAAATGTAGATAGGTATGAACTAAGTTTTGCATCGGTTTTGTTTAAGATTTGGAATAAAATACATTTTGGAACTTGATGATCATCCAAAATGACTATGCATTGCATAACAGTACCTATAAGTTATGCATGTCAATGGAAAGCCAACTAAGACTATAAATAAGTAAATGTATTAAATCTGTGTGAGGTTGATTTTAGATGAACTTTTGCGATTCTATTTTGTGAACTCTGCTTTTCATTATAATCGCATAAAAGTGAATTTGTGCATTTGCAATTTTCATTAAACAGAAGACAATGTAGTCTCGGTCATAATGCATATATGCAGCAATAAAATCTTGGAGAACAATCTTGTTATAAGTCAGACGGTATACCTACGTGTCGGTATTGTGGTAAAAGTTATTAGGACGGTACCCTGTCGAGACGGTCTGGGGGCACCGAACGTCTGGAATGCAATTTTTGCCTAATGTCTGGCCCCTGACTTTGCTGGTACCTAATGTTAAACGTCTGGTTCTAATCCATTCACTTTTATAGGGTCATTGAATTAGTTGATTGTTGTATTACAGTGATTAAATTTTTTATTTCTCCATTTCTATTTAATTTCAAAACGTCTAAGCTTTATAGATTTGCTATCGTCTGCGTCTTTGTTTGTCCGAGTGCATTTATCTTGACAAAACTTCCATTTTATCCCTTTAACTTATAATTTTATATTGACTGTCTTATCTATCTGGGAAACTTATTAAATTTTAGTCCATGACCTTCCCCCAGATTTCAAGCCATTTCCGTACTAAAGACGAAGTTTGAAGACGTAATAAAGTTTCTTGAGAATTTGCAATCATTGCTATATCCAATGACAATAGGTCGTCACCAAGTTCAAGAACAGTTTTTTTTATCTAATGGAATATATTCATGTTATATTTTACTCTTTATGAGCATAGCTGGCTTAAATTATTACACTTCGCCGTCATTTCTGGATCATCGATCATAGTTCATGATTTACCTACTTCCTATTTACATAATGTATTAGTTATTACTAGCAACAAAAAAAGTTGATTCTAAGTACCTATATCTAAAGTGTGGTGGGCTAGTCATAAAACTATTTTTGCTAATCTAATTGTATCTACGCCTTTGCAAATTTTATTAATAGTTCCAGCACATTACCCAGCTGATTTCTAATCTGTGTTTTAATAGCATATTATCATAACAACAACAGTCAATACATTTATGCGACTATTAGCACGTTTAAATGACTCGCACGTCCTTCAAATCGCGGATGTCCACGGAACATTTACGAACAAAAAACTAATTGTAAATGCTGACTCGATAGGTACATATCAAATTGCGCGTGATTTGCGTAGTTGCGGTGTTGTGGTTCGCGCTTTACTTTGTTACGTATAAATTACAATTATTATTATTTTGATCCTCTCGGCAAAGGAAAACTAAGATAAAAATAGATAGGGATCAAATAATTCTTTAATATGGTGAGTGGATGGCGTCACTGACTACCATAATAAAGAAATAATGTTTATGGTAACACTAATAGTACTACGGAAAGATAGAGGTTAGAAGAAGAAGGGGAAGGCCGAGAAGAGCTTAAACGACCTTTACACTTGGCTAAATTCAGAGTCTAACAAAAGAGATCTTGCCATACGAATAAGCGAAAAGCACTTACAACTTCTCACTTCTTTCTCATTATTGCACCATCTCTTTTGTTAAACTCTGAAGTTAGCCAAGTGTAAAGGTCGTTTAAGCTCTTCTGGGCCTTCCCCTTCCTCTTCTACCCTTCCCAGACCAAGTGAAGGAAAAAGCAGGCGGAGAGGTGAAGGAGCTGGCACAAGGGGAGAGAAAAGTGGAGACTGCTACACCGACAATAGCGCGACTCTAAAATTTAAATAATAAAAAAGAAATAGTGCACATTTTATTTTTTTGGAAAAACCATTACTCGTGAATTCATGATTGATTTACATGTAGTTTGTCAGGAACATAGAGTAGGTACCTAGTCTTGTTTCGATTTATCAAGTTTATATAAATTGAATAACAAAGGCTGCGCCACAACAATTTAATTCGCCTAAAATTTTAATTTTATTGTTATAATCATTAGCGTTAACTAGTTTAAACACACAACACATTTATTAAAAATGAGTTTTGAAGGTTACACTGGTATTGGTACATATCTATTTCAGTCGTGAACAAGTTTTACACGTGTTAATCGCGTGGATTTGTTTATAATACATAGTTACGTATACGTATATCATAGCTAGTATTGTAAGAAATATATTTTTTGTTCCACTTTTTTAAGAGTCAACAGTCTCAAAATGTGTTAGTACCTATTTTGTAAGACTAGGCCTTCTCAGATGGTTCCTAAAATCTAGTATACCTAGGTAAAAAATTAAAAGAAGACTCGCATTATGAAATATCTGAGGAAGACAATGCGCCATGGAGTCAGACGATCCCACGGATTATGCTGAGTAGATTCATATTTGTTGTCTTATCTACTATGTTTTATTGTACGTTAGTTATTTTTCAAGTTTTTGCATGTAAGTTATTTAGACAATAAATAAACCATTTTCTTTCTTTTATTGCAACTAATAAAACATTAGAATGTGTGTGTGTGTGAGACTATTACAATGATAACTTGATGATTACTCAATTAATAGAGCACAATAAACTTAATAGTCTTTAGTACGGTTTGAAGGACCAACTATTGATTCCTGGAATTACCCTATTCCATCATATAGATATTACTCTGTAGTCTATGAAATTAAATCTATTGTATTAAATTCGTTATAAAGGTTGCCAGCGGATATAATTTAAATAAAATGATTTATTAATCGGAATTTCTAATAATTATGTTTTACCTTATAGACAAAATCTGTACCAAGGCACCCAATTAAGTTTCATTGGCTCTATTATTAATACGTTCGTTAGTTAATTTTACATGCGTTTGCAAGGACACCTCTATCTATTTCTAAACGGTGTTGTAATAAAACGCGCGGGAATTCAATGAGCGCAGTGTTTCTAATTTCTAAATTATTTATGTATTCAAAATAAAGTTATAATATTTACTAATATGATTTTAGTTATGTAAGTAGAAAATACGTATATATTTTTTTTATAATTTAAATCATTTTAATAAAACAACAATGATAAACATGATCGTAATCTTATGAAAAATAGTTGCTATTTTGGGCGCCAAAATTGAATTTTATGACAGGAAAGGAAGCCATAGATAGGGAAATGGAAATTAAATGGACACAGATAAACTTCAAACTTCATATATGGGTCACGGTCAAAATCGATACCAGTGATAGCTCAATAAAATTACAGTAAGTCCATGATACAACAAAATAAAAACTAAGTCGATTCTTCGAAATTCGTTTCGAAAATCGCACTATAACGTACTTTTTTCATGAATGACATTATGGAGAAGCAACCCTATTTTTATTTTTGATAAGTATTTAATGACGAAATATCGATATCTCTGATTACAAGTATAATAAATATAATTACATTACAACTAAATTCCACGAATAGGCATCATAGTTCAACATTACGACAAGGAAGTCGTAAAAACAGCCTGCCAGCCAAAGCAAACCAAACTGGTTTTTACTAGTAGGTAAGTAAATGTTTACCTAAGTTTATTTAATACAATAACTTGGATTACCCATTTAGGGACTGCTTGCTGAAGATTTTCTTATTTCCTACAGATAATAAAATAAATTATCTACAATAGTTAGTATCAAGCGAGATATTTTTTTATCTTTAATATTATTAAAATGAAGAATGTAGAAAAACTCTTTTACTATGACTTCTTTGTTCAAGGTACTAACAATGCAGCCAGAGTAGCATAACTGAATTAAATATTTAACCAAAATTAAACCCTACACCTGCATTGTGTTTTATAATGAAAATAATAATTATTAAATTCAGGAATTAGATATAATATTATAAATTATAAACTACTGACCTGCGTTCCAGTTGGAGCACTGTAAAGTTGATCAACACAAAGACTATCAGGCACTAAACTGTAGGCGAAATTCCATGAAACATTATCCAAATAAAACATAAAGCACATTAACTTCACTGTGAATTTTATTTGCCGAAATCAGCTGTTCACATGTTTTTTTCCTCAAAAGATTTCCATACGATCTTCTAAACGCACTGAAATCAAATGACAAGAGACTGTTTACATCAATACACATACACTGCACAGTCGCAGTGCCCACTCACGCACACATCCGAACGGCGTGTGTGGATGAAAGCGAATTATTGACTACCTGTAGTGGGGATGAAGGAGGTCAATGACGTTTGCACGAACTGTAATACTAGAAAGAAACAACAGTATACCGAGTACCAATTGATAGATAGGGATAGAAATACAACAAACTGTGGTACCTACACACATAAGAAACACTGCAGGGATTTGAATGTGTGCTAGTTGCTGAGGCTAGTGGTGGGCTAAGTGGCTATGCTAGTTGTATAGCAGAGGAACGGATAAAAGGAAGAGAAAAAAAATAGGGATCGTCTGTGGATAGACTAGACTATTATACATAGGTACTAAGTAGCCTGACTGTATTGTTTTGTTATGTTTTCTAGTCTCATTTTAATGACAATCAATGATTAGCCAATAGATTCAATAGATAGATAAAAAAATTATTTCATGCGATGCGATAGGGATTAATTTATACAAGAATACCAATGAACACTTACAGTACTTTAGTTCTCTGTAAAATTTTCTTAACTTTAATCAAATTTATTTAGGTAGTTTTCAAAAACTTGAATAAAATTTTCACATTTTGTATGACAAATAACTAAATGACTTGTGTCATTTTTTGTTTATTTGTTGTTGAAAGATGTTACTATGGATATACATTTTACTATGGATAGTTATGAAATATCATCGTTTCCTATTTAATTATTAATATTATGTTAGATGGCACTGTGTTAAAATATCACTAATTTCTTTTGCTAAAGAATGGTAGTGATGTGGATGTATCTTTAAACATTAGTTGCCATCATTAAAAAGAAAAAGAAGACGCCAATTGTCACTTTGACACTTCAAGACTTGACTGACTGCCATCTGACTGACTCTGACAATCTGACTGCAAATTGCTATGAATGACAGAAAGAAACAGAAACAAATAAAAAATGTTATGTTCTACCTATGTCTTATTTTTCTCTCTGGTTCTACCCGAGTTGGTTGATTAAGATTTGATTGGATTTCGATTGGAGTGGTTAAGCGGAATAAGCGGTGCTAGTTTATTTATTAATAAGTTTATTATCGTTTCGATAAGGATGTTTAAATAACAATTTATCGAGTATTACGTACATATAAAAGTATTATAGGTATTATTCCAAAAGGTACGAATTAGTGTTGGATTTGAACTTGTGGGACCAAGACTGAATATTTTTTAAAGTAAGTAATATTTATTAGAATTACATTGTACAAACTATTAATTTTATCATGGCCAGAGGGTCACCTTAATTTGATATGTACTGACAAGATAAATATTAGACCAGAGAGAGAGTCTGAACTTAGTAAGGTAGAAGGGGTATGACTAAAAGATCTGAAAAGGGTGAACCGAAGTCAATAACCAAATAAGTAGAAATGTAAGTAGGTACTATAAAAACTCTAAATAATTGTATATTTTTAGTGCCCAAATAAACATATCTTTCTTTCTTTCAAATAAATAAGATTAGATGCATAGGTAGGAGGTAGAGGTCATAGGTAGCATTTTTAGGGAGAAGAGGTTGGCAGTAGTAGCTCGTATTACAGTGTAAAACAATAGCTAATTAACACATTCATTGAAGCCAGACATAAACAAATCTTCCATTGTTCTAGTGATTGATAATAAATTGATTTAAATGTACAAGTTGTATCAATACAGTATCAACACAGCACATTCTGCTTAATGGCTTAGTTCCGACGACTTCTGTGGTATTCCCGTCCGGGTTCAAATCCCAGTCGGATCTTCATTAAAAAGGAACTTTTTCTGTTTGACCTGGATCTTGGATGTTTATCTATAATATGAATTTGTTATAAAATATATATATTATTGAGTCAGTATCCCATATAGGCTTGCCAGACATGTTTGGCTTTTTGTGGTCGCGTCCGGCCAAATATGTACGTGTTTGGCCTGTCCGGCTTTTGTCAGGCTTTTTGTCAGAGTGGCGATTTGTACAATGATGGGCAGACGAGCGTCCGAGCGGACAAGAGAGCAAACTGTTGCCAGGCGTCCTGATAAAGCCGGACATAGTTAGGCTTTTTGATTGCTCGTCCGGCCAAAATAATCAGTGTTCGGCTTGTCCGCCTTTTTCTTAGGCTTTTTACATTTTTGAATTTAAGAAGAATTTAAAAATGTTGATAAATGTTTAACTAGAATTGAATTTTGACTGATGACTTTATTTGACTGAATAATAATAAAATACTCAGACCGATTTGGAATTCGATTTTATTTAGGTATATTCATTAGAATTTAACAAAATTTATTGAAAATAATCAAAAAAGCTTGATTTTACATTAAAAATTTTTTCGTCGTACTGAGACACAAAATCCTCAATAATGTCCGGCCTTTTTACCCAAATGTCCGGCCAAACTGGCTGCTCTGTCCGGCTATTCGGTTTGGCGATCTGGCAACCCTATGGGATGCATAAGTTTCGAACTTACTTTGGGGCCAGCTCAAACTGTGTGATTTGTCATTAATGCTACATTATTGCACCAAGTAAACTTTGAAACAGGTTTGATAAAATCATAATGTTGAAATCAACGTGATATAATAAAACATTTTGTTTACCAGTGGTCATTTTGCTTTTGTTTCAGAAATGGTACCTAGTAGTTTATAGAGTAGATTAATTTATACAAATCTTTTATTAGGTACCATAATACTGGAACAAGAGAACGTGTTTGTGAAAACCTACTCTCTGAATAAAAGTTTTGAAATTGAATTTTGAATAAAAGTATTCTATCGCATCAAAAGGAACCAAAGGATTAATTTGATTTTTAATATAAGGATAGTTTAGTACTACTATTAGTATACTACTTAGTATAGACTATTTCCATAAAAACTAAAAATATCGGGATAAAATGTTTGTAATGGAGACTATCCATCCATTGGAAACGCAGTTATACTCACACTTACCCCAATAACACCTACCTGGTACTATATTAAAAGTATATTTGTAATGCAATCATACGATCAATAAATACAGTAACAATAAATTACTCAACAACAGTAAATATTGATAGCATTGATAAGATAATCCTCATTTTTAGATCCCAATCGTCTATCTGATGTTATTATTTGCCAATTGTAAAAGAAGGATTAGTTACAGGGCCACATAGTGAATTTTATGCTTTTCAAAGATAAAGTTCAAAAACAATGAATATATTTGTTCTGCCCATTTAAGGAATAAATAACGCTACTTATGGGAACTTTTCTTAGGGCTGGAAGGGGATTTTTCCATTTAAAAATATTTTCATAATGGTTAGTTAAGCTAAAAGAGTTTCGAGACACAAATACAAATAGGCTCTTTTGTCTGCCTTAGTAGTGCAGAATGATGGAGACTGTTCTCTTCAAGAATTCATATCTCAGTGGCTGTGGTCAATACTTAAATGAACCAAGTGTATGTCTTGTAAGGTTCATAATATCAAACAAAACAATGCTGTCATTCTAAGAACAAGGTGTTCCTTCAAGTGATCTTGATAGCATTATCTCAAAAGGACCTGTTTGTTTACTCATTGGTATACATATCGAAGAGGCTGCATGCATTAGGCAGCCAATCCAATGATAACATCTCATTTGACGACCTCCAATAAACCTCCGTAATGGTTACCACACCGGACCGCCATCCCGGATACAAATCCCGGTCGGGTCATGATTGAAAATAAACTTTTTCAGATTGGCCTGGGTCTTGGATGTTTATCTATAGGTAGGTAGGTATATGTACCTATTTGTTACGAGCCTGGGGGTCGGGATTTGGATTAAACACCGTTGACTTGTCAGAAGAATTTATTCAGCGATGAACAGGACACAGATACACTCAACGTAGCCAAATCACACGAAGAATCGAAGTCCGCGCTGAAGTCGTTGGTCCAATCACAGTATTCTTCCGAGTCGCAGAGTCGTCCGTAGTCCGTTGGTATCGCAAAGGTTAGGTTTAGCAGGTTAACTCACTCTTGATCACTCTTCGTAGTTATCGCTCCGATAGCTCACAATGAACTGACTGTGTCGGCTATCGTTGCGGTATTTATATGCCTCGAATGTTCCTATTTTTTTTGGCCCTTTTTTGTGACTTGTTTACAAATAAGTTTGATCAAAACAACTTCAAGGTCAACACAACTTCCAATGTGTAAACCATTTTGTACCTTATAGTACAAGCATTAAAGCTCAATGTCGCTTGTACTTCGGACTTGTTTGTCACGCTTGTTTTGAATGATCACTTGTTTTTCTCGATCTATGAATAGTTGTAAACAAGTGATTCTAGCGGCGACGCGAGACGTCGAAAACATTCTAGCTCGTTCGCGACAATATGTATTGTTGAGTTAGTATCTCATGGCACAAGTCTCCAGCTTACTTTGGGGCTCAATCTGTGTGATTTGTCCCTATGTATTATATTATGTATATTATTATATCTCATGCAATCTCGCGCACTAACCAACCAAGAGCTTCTCGACCTCGTCATACAAGAAATGCATGGCTGCCGCTGCCTAGCTGCCTTACGTGTTGCAGGCCTAATGTACCCGCCGGGGTCACACAAAGACGAGCGGGAGTAGAGTTGTGTTATAGGCGGCATTTGTATACAATAATCCTTACATATTATAAAACAAAGTCCTCCCGCGCGTCTGTCTGTCTGTCTGTCTGTTCGCGATAAACTCAAAAACTACCCAACGGATTTTCTTGCGGTTTTCACCAACGGATAGCCTGGTTCATGAGGAAGGTTTATGTATAAAATTTGTCAGGATTTTATGAAAATTGGCTGAAATATAAAGATTATTGTTGGGAGTGTCGGAAAAAACCAACCCACTTGGGAGCTGTCGACGAAAACGCTGGCTAAACCCTTTGAGATTTAAACAAAACAAAAATTATAGGATATTCCTCTTATTTAGGTCTCCAAAAAAGTCCGCGATAGCATATATTTATCGTTTACGTATAACTTACTATAAAATAAAAAGCGATTTCCGAGTAATAATGCGGAAATAGCGCCATCTAGCGTAGAATAGAAAGAACTTGCATTAATTTTGGCAAGCGCGTAAATTTTTTGCTATAACTTCTAAAGTATCTATTTAAATTATGTGGTGTAAAGATTATAATAATGTACGGTGGCCTCGAAGATAGGAGGACCATTTTAGAAAAAAATCGCTTGCACATCTTGTAAGCGGATTTTTTGTCAGCTCCGTCCTTTTCTTTGTTACCAAACAGGGTTTTTGTTTATTAGAGCCACATGTCCACTAGGATGTTGCAACCAAAAATCATCCTAAAGATGGTCCCGCTATCCTCGAGGCGACTGTACATGAAATGCTTAAGGTAATTAACGTAGTCAACTGGATAAGGATTAATACTGTATACGTCAAAATCGGTTTCCAATTTCCGCTTTATTACTCTGAAATCGCTTTTTATTTTATAGTAAGTTATCCGTAAACGATAAATATATTATGCTATCGCGGACTTTTTTGGAGACCTATTTTATTTTTTTATTTTTTTATTAATTGAAAATTTCAGTTTGGGTGTACTAACACCCTCTTCTGAGACACCGGACTGTTGCGGGAGCGTAGGGCTCTCACCGCCAATGTAGGGCTCTCACCGCCAAGTTTTTTTTGGAGACCTAAATAAGCCATATAATTTAAATAGATACTTTAGAAGTTATAGCAAAAAATTTACGCGCTTGCCGAAATTAATTCAAGTTCTTTCTATTCTACGCTAGATGGCGCTATTTCCGCATTATTAAGTTACATAGCGCCGCTATGGTTACGTTTTTATCGTGCGAAATTTAAAGCACTTTAAATCTATTACGCTAGGTGGCGCTGTTTAAAAATCTATACTAATATATAAAGCTGAAGAATTTGTTTGTTTGTTGAACTACTGGTTCGAATTGAAAAATTCTTTTTGTGTTGGATAGTCCATTTATCGAGGAAGGCTTTAGGCTATATAACATTACGCTGCGACCAATAGAAGCGAAGCATCAGTGAAAAATGTTGCAAAAACGGGGAAAATTATTAGGGCTTCCGTTGCGTGCGCTGCATAAACGATTCAAGTTACCCAAAAAATATGTATGGCGCTCAACCTAGAAAGCTGGAATTTTGTATAGAGGTTCTTTTGACAAGAATAAAGATGGGGTTTTATAGAATTCCCACGGAAAAGGGAGTAATAGGACTGTAAGTGTATTATCGCAGGCGCTCAACCTAGAAAGCTGGAAATTTTGTATAGAGGTTCCCTTTATGATGTTGACAAGGATAAAGATGGGGTTTTATAGAATTCCCACGGGAAAGGGAGTAATTGGACTATAAGTGTATTATCGCAGGCGCTCAACCTAGAAAGCTGGAATTTTGTATAGAGGTTCCCTTTATGATGTTGACAAGGATAAAGACGGCAATTTATAGATTCCCACGGGAAAGAGAGTAATAAGACTGTAAGTGTATTAACGCAGGCGCTCAACCTAGAAAGTTGGAATTTTGTATAGAGGTTACCTTTATGATGTTGACAAGGATAAAGACGGCAATTTATAGAATTCCCACGGGAAAGGCAGTATCCACGCGGGCGAAGCCGCGGGTACAGCTAGTAGTAGTATATAAAAATTACAAATTATTTAGTTTAATGTGTCAATGTCCAAAGTCACGCCAGCCAGTGGGAAGGGCTCTTAGGGGCGGTGCCGCGTGACGCGAATACACTCTATTCCAATATCCTAACTAATATTATAAATGAGAAAGTGAGTTTGTTTGTTTGTTTGTTATTCCTTCACGGCTTAACTAATCATCCGATCATTATGAAAATTTGTATACATATTGTCAGGGGTACAGAGCCCAACATAGGCTACTTTTTATCCCGTGAAAGTATGTCATTCCAATGGGAAAATACTTTTTCTACTATAGATGTCGCTGCAATTCGCAATTGCCGGCCAACAGATGGCGCCACAAGTCGCGCTATACGTGATCTTAATCATAAAATTAAACGCGAGCGAAGCCGCGTGCAAAATCTAGTATACTATACTTTGCTTGGCACAAATGCCCAAAAAAATCGTCCGATATATTTATTTATTTATTTATTCTTTATTGCACGATTGAGAGTACAATTGGCGGACTTAATGCCTAAAGACATTCTCTACCAGTCAACCATCGGGTAATGCAGAAACATTGTTGGCGGGACAAAAATTGAAGGGAAATATCTGGTTACCTAAGAACTTATATAATTATACGGCTATCTATATTTATAAAAGAGAAAATCACTGACTGATTCATCACGAAATCTCCGAAACTACAAGTGCCAGGAGTCTCAAATTTTGCATGGGGGTTCCTTTTGGAGCGTAAGTGCTCACTAAGAAAGGATTTTTGGAAATTCATCCCCTAAGGGGGTAAAACGGGGGTCCAAAGTTAGTATGAAACTTTGCCGTTTTTGAAGTTATACGAATGAAATTCAGCATGAAGGTTCTTAACTGAAAAGCATGAAACATGTGTGAATTACTTTTTTCAAAATTTATCCCTTAGGGGGTTAAACGGGGGTGCAAAGATAGTATGAAACTTTGCCGTTTTTGAAGTTATTCGAATGAAATTCAGCATGAAGGTTCTTTATTGAAAGCCATGAAACACGAGTAAAATATTTTTCTCAAAAATCATCCCTTAGGGGGTTAAACGGGGGTGCAAAGATAGTATGAAACTTTGCCGTTTTTGAAGTTATTCGAATGAAATTCAGCATGAAGGTTCTTTATTGAAAGGCATGAAACACGAGTCAAATATTTTTCTCAAAAATCATCCCTTAGGGGGTTAAACGGGGGTGCAAAGTTAGTATGAAACTTTGCCGTTTTTGAAGTTATTCAAATGAAATACAGCATTAAGGTTCTTTATTGAAAGGCATGAAACACGAGTAAAATATTTTTCTCAAAAATTATCCCTTAGGGGGTTAAACGGGGGTGCAAAGTTAGTATGAAACATTGCCGTTTTTGAAGTTATTCGAATGAAATTCAGCATGAAGGTTCTATATTAAAAGACATGAAACACGAGTAAAATATTTTTCTCAAAAATCATCCCTTATGGGGTTAAACGGGGGCGCAAATTTCGTATGAAACTTTGCCGTTTTTGAAGTTATTTAAATGAAATTCAGCATTAGGGTGCTTTATTGAAAGGCATGAAACACGAGTAAAATAATTTTCACAAAAATCATCCCTTAGGGGGTTAAACGGGGGTGCAAAGTTAGTATGAAACTGCCGTTTTTGAAGTTATTCGAATGAAGTTCAGCATGAAGGTTCTTTATTGAAAGGCACGAAACACGAGTAAAATATTTTTTTCAAAAATCATCCCTTAGGGGGTTAATCGAGGGTGCAAAGTTAGTATGAAATATTGCCGTTTTTGAAGTTATTCGAATGAAATTCAGCATGAAGGTTCTATATTAAAAGGCATGAAACACGAGTAAAATATTTTTCTCAAAAATCATACCTTAGGGGGTTAAACGGGGGCGCAAATTTCGTATGAAACTTTGCCGTTTTTGAAGTTATTTAAATGAAATTCAGCATTAAGGTTCTTTATTGAAAGGCATGAAACACGAGTAAAATATTTTTCTCAAAAATTATCCCTTAGGGGGTTAAACGAGGGTGCAAAGTTAGTATGAAACTTTGCCGTTTTGAAGTTATTCGAATGAAATTCAGCATGAAGGTTCTTTAGGCGATACGAAGTTCGCCGGGTCAGCTAGTAAACATATAAAATAAAAATCGATGTGAAACAAACATGAATCAATTACAAATCACAATCTTATAGCACACAACATTATGTTACCACAATATGGTATGACAAGCTAAATTAAACACAATTGTTGAATTTCACTGGAAATCTTGTGCCAAGTATATTGGAACTGAATATTAGTTACCTATTGTGTTGTGACGTCTCTAACTTGTCATAAAATGTTACATCAACGCAAACTCATCTTTCATAATAAACTAATGATATTGCATATTCTTATTGATATACAAGTAGTGTGCTCTCGGCATCTTGCAGGTAAACATCTTAGTCAATTTTATATCTGTCATTGTGAAATAATTAGTTTTTAGGCTTGGCATCGACTACGGGCTCGCGAATTGAACCTCAAGTAGTAATGATTCTATTATTCTTCTATTATAAATTTGTCAGATATTGATAGTTTCTTAAAATGCAACATGCTTACTAATTTATAAACACGAAAGTTTGTATGTATGGATGTTTCTTATTCTTCCTCGCAAAAACAAAACTGGACAGATTTGCATTATTTTGGTATCTACAGATGATTTAAACATATTATCTGAGTATCTGTGTAATGGTGTTATCACCGTTTAACATATAGGATACAGTACCCGTATACTAATCATTCCGTTCGGGAATCCGGGAACCGGGACAATGGGATTTCGCAGGTAAAAGCGAGCTACTATCAATGCCCCGGGCCGTACCACGACCTTTTTTGACTACCCTTAAACGATTGTGTAAGTGAGACGTCGGCTTACATCATGTATTGCGCTGTCTCCCTTATTCAACCGTTCTTGTTTTGTTTTAATCGATCTGAGCGGTCATGGTAGGGGCCCAGCTAGTGTATAGTAATATGATGCTACAATCCTCGTATTTGTTTCACATACAAGTGCAGTCACGCCATTGTTTCTGATTTAGAGAATTGATCGCTGTTCGTGCATCCACAGTACGTAGTCGTCGCACGAACAGCGACGAACTGTATCAAACGTGTTGTTTATCAAAAACTCGACGCACGATCAGCGACCAATCCTTCTGATTTTGTACATTGGAATCTAATCAAACCCTACCTTTATTGTTTTAGGATGTTGTTCAAACTATCGTTGACGAGTTTAAGGCCAGTCGCGTTATGTGCAGCGCATAGAGCTGTGGTGCACCTGTCGTATTGTACATCTGCTACCATGGATCAAAAGAATAATTTCTTTTTTAGACAGGTATTTTATTTTTTGTTTATATTAACTTTATTGAACACAATACACAAAGTACTGATACAATAGGCGGACTTGATGTTATTGCATTCTTTTCCATTATATGTATGTATATTCACGATTGCGGCGATGATTACAATATATTGGTAAATTTTTATCGACTACAAAAAAGGATTTTTATAATTTGTGTTCTTTTTATATATTTGTTAATCAGAACTCCGTTGTGAACCGATTTGGAAAATCATTTACTTGCGTAACTTCGTCGGCGTTGAGTGATATTACATGTAAAGATCATAGCCTTTATTTTTATACCTATATATTTTTTGTACTTTTTCCTGTGTGTAATGCAAATATAGAGTATTCGGCTAAAATATAGAATATGGCCCGTCGAGTTCGATGCCCCTGATTTTTTTGCAATTAGATAACAGTATTTAGAGTCACTGTGCGAAGTTTCAAGTTGCGGAACAATATAGTTTTCTTGAAAAAAAATAAATAAAATTGTATTATTTTCGAGTATTATGGAGGTGTCAGACGTATTTTGACAGCTATAGATGACGTTCACTGGCATTATCAAACGTTTTGTTACACATGTTGATTTCCTTCATACACATTTTTTTATTTTTTTATTTTTATTTTGACACAATTTACTTAAAAATAAATTATACTTTAATTATTACTTTAAATACGCTAATTCATTTATTAAAATATGCTAAATTATTTATTGTAACATCACTTTTGAATTTAACAAATTATAAAATGTGACATAACAAAACGCAAGTACGGCCGCCATATTGTTGCGTCACTTGTGTCAGTCAATTTGATTTTAGATGAATGGGATATGGTGGGTTAGGTTAGGGTTAGCTTGTGATCATAACACCGCCGAGCGAGCGAAGCGAGCGAGGCGCGACTGTTTCGGTAGTCAACTTTGAAATCCTTCCAATTGATGAAATAGTCACTTTTAGTACAGTCATAACCTCAAACTTCAACCTTGAATATCTCGAAAACTATACATATTCGCAATACCCCGCCGCCGGAGGTGGTATTGGGGAGTAGCCCCCCCCCTCATCACCTCTAAAATCGACGGTTCTTAATGTATATGGGCCAGAAAAGTCACTTTCAGTACAGTCCTAACCTCAAACTTCAACCTTGAATATCTCGAAAACTAGGCATCTCCGCAGTGGGGGAGTGGTATTGGGGGGAAGCCCCCTCCCCCCCTCCCCCCTCCCCCCCCTCCCCCCTTAAAATTCGACGGGCCATATTCTATATTTTTACCCTTTATTAGTAGTTTCACGTAAAAATTGAAATCACTAGTTCACTACAAAGTCTTCAGCTTTAAAATATAAGTCTAGATCTCAAATAAATGATAAAAAAAAAATGTTTATTTAATATTATATTCTTAAATTCATATCATATGATTGTTTTTTTAATGTTTATTTTACTTATTTTATATTATTATGATAATTGTATTTCAGTTATTTGACACAAAAAGCAGTACGTATACGTATCTGTTGGGTGATTTGAAGTCTCTGGATGCTGTGCTCATAGACCCAGTGCTGGAGCACGCGGAGCGAGACGCCAAACTGATCACAGAATTAGGATTCAATTTAATTTATGCGAGTAAGTTTTTATTTAATAGTTATATATTATAGTATGATTAAGGTAATAATTATAAATAATATATATTATATAGGGACAATTCAAACAGATTGAGCTAGCCCCAAAGTAAGTTCGAACCTTGTGTGGGATACTAACTCAACGATATTATATTTTATAACAAATACATATTATATAGATAAACATCCAAGACCCGAGGCCAATCAGAAAAAGTTCGTTTTTCATCATGACCCGACCGGGGATCGAACCCGGGACCTCCTGGGTGGCGGTCTGGCGTGGTAACCATTACGCCACGGAGGTCGTCAAGATGGTAATCTGAGTACCAATTTATTGAAACTGAAATCAGAAATAATTTCGCATTATTGCTTTATTCTGTTAAACGTTATTTTTCTTATGCATTAGGTGTTTTTTCTGTGTGGTTTTCATGATGATTATTATAAATTTGCCCAAAAAATTGTAAATTTTTTTTTCAAATGAACAAGCATACGGCTCGCCTGATGGTAAACATCACCTTAGCCTATGAACGCTTGTAATACCAGGAGTATCACTCGCGCGTTGCCGACCCTGTAAAAAGTGGAGCTCTGGAGATCTTACTCACCGTAGGAACACAACATGGCCGAGACCAATGCTTTTTGGCAACGATCTTCTGTAAGGTGGAGGTCCTTCCCCAGACGGGCTGCGAAAGATGCGGAGCGGATTATCCGCTGTGCCCTACCCCTGGTTTCCCGGTCACCCTTTATAGTAAACATATTTTTTACTTTCAGTGAACACACACATGCATGCAGACCACGTAACAGGCACGGGTAAGCTCAAGAGTCTATTGCCGGGCGCACGTAGCGTCATCGGCAGGGCTTCAGGTGCAAAGGCGGACCTCTATCTTGATGACGGTGATTTGATCGAGTTTGGAACACACCAGCTTTTGGCGACCACCACGCCTGGACATACAAATGGATGCTTAACTTATATTTGTCATGATCAGGTATGATATTAACCGACATGAATTGAACCTTATGCCGGGTACAGACTGCTGTAACGTAGCATGTAACAGAATTCCCATAGTGTGGACGCCTTGCGCTCACGAACCGTACACACTACGCGCACGAACAGAGCATTCGTCTCGCGCTCGCCGATCGATGGAGGAAGACAACGCAAAGAAAACAGCGCTGCGTCCACACTATGAAATGCTACTTTCATGTTACATTACAGCAGTCTGTACCCAGCATAAGTGGCGGCCGGTGGGTCATGGCACTGGTGGTGCACTTTATCAGCTCACTGAGTACAATTCGGAATTGCAATAAAACAACATTTTGTCTTTACAAAGCCCAAAACAAAATAATGTATTGAGACGCTCACATCCACACAGCCATTTCTTTCTGTTATACATTTCACTTTTAAAACTTCGCGTAAATGATTTATTTTTCGATTTATACTCTTGTTTCAAGTTAAGAAATGGCCTGGGCGGTCCAGCTGATTTTAAATCGATCTTTTGTTGAAAAGTTTTATTATTATTGTTTTTAATAAAGTCAATGTTAAAGTTAATGCTCATTTTAACAGCTATTTAGTCACACAACTGTCCCACACACAAAACGATAAGTTAGTTTATTATAATTTATAATTCTATCACAAATCACAATGTAAACAATAACAAAAACAAACGCGCGACGCGGTCGTCCGTCCGCTCTTCGTCGGCTCTCGGTAAACTCCGGCTCGTGCGTGCGGCGCACGCGAGCTGTCTAATTTTGCCATACATTTTCTATTGCACTATCTCTGTCTCACGCGCCAGGTATGAGTATTCTCCGTGCGCGTGGCCTAGCGCACGGCCTAGCGCACGGCGAATTGTCTTTACAAGCGAAACTAAGACTTAATACTATAGCCAAGAGTTGAAATTGTTTTGTAACAATTTCGTTAATATTGAATAGATAGTCAATCGGATCATAAAGCATTTTTTTTTTCTGAACCTATTAAAATCTGGTAGTTCAGTGCACGAGCGCACTTAAGGTACAGCCGCCCCTGCCCAGCATTAAGATCCACAGATAAGAAAATCCTCCTATAAAAAAATAACTTAAATCTTTAAACATCATTACAGGGAATGGCGTTCACAGGCGATACACTTCTCATCCGAGGTTGTGGGAGGACAGATTTCCAAGAAGGCTCATCAGAATCCCTATATGATTCAGTTCACAAGAAAATATTCACATTGCCCGAATATTATACACTTTACCCGGCGCATGATTATAGAGGACAAACAGCGACATCTGTCGGCGAAGAGAAGAAATATAATCCTAGATTGACTAAAACACTTTCAGAGTTCATTGAGATTATGAATAATTTGAATTTACCATACCCTGCTATGATTGGTACGTTTTGACTTTAGATTTAAGAACAACGCTCATGTCGGTATATTAGACTAGTTCTATAACGCCAGAACCCAATATGGTGATCTCAATCCTTATTTTCCTACGTCAGATTGCAAAAGTCACATCACGCGACTTTAACCAATCAATGCATTGTATTTTTGACGCATCGAAGTAAATTACCAATCAATACTTAGGTCAATACAATCATCGATACATGATTGAGATGGCATATTGGATTCCAGCGTAAGACATAAGGCCTCTATTTCCTTAATTTATGCTCTATAATGTACGCCCCCCTTCCAAAATGATGACTATTTGGGGGAGGTATATGGTATAGAAAACACTTAGAGCCACCGACT
Source organism: Endotricha flammealis (assembly GCA_905163395.2). Classification (NCBI taxonomy): domain Eukaryota; kingdom Metazoa; phylum Arthropoda; class Insecta; order Lepidoptera; family Pyralidae; genus Endotricha; species Endotricha flammealis. The sequence continues at coordinate 4,614,460 of LR990866.1, forward strand.
TGTGATTTTTAATCAACCGATAGTTTGATCGTTCTGGGATTCAGTATGGAGCTATATTGCAGTGCGCCCATTTGACGATTAAAAATCGGCTCGTCAAACTATCGAAAATGACTGCGACCAAACTATCGGCCGATTAAAAATCACAAGTAGGCGGTGGCTCTTAGACTCGAGAATATAAAATATGCCATCACATAAAATGTTTGTATCGAACCTGCGCCCTCTGGTGGACTGGTGCCGAAGGTATGGTCACTTTTGTACATTACATCTTTTTTTTTTCAGATAAAGCGATACCTGCGAACAAAGTTTGCGGGTTATATTAAAAAGGAGTTTAAAGAACAAAAAACATAAGGAAAATGTAATTAATATAAAAAAAAAAACTTTATTATCCAATAATAGAAGCCTACTGTGATAAATGTAGATTTTTATATTATTGTTTTTATCAAAATTTGTTAATACTGATATCCAGTAAATTGTATTTTAAATTATGTAATTTTATTATTAATAAGTCTAACAATTTTTATTATTGTTAAATTATTTACAATTTTATTTTTATTTTTTTATAAATAAAGTATTATTACTGTTATTATTAGTTCTTTTCATTAAGGTTCGCTCAAAACGACTATTCATTCATCTGTATCACATCTATCTATACTTATATATTATAAACATGAAAGATTTGATTGTTTGCTTGTTTGTTTGCATTGAATAGGCTCCAAAATTACTGGATCTGTCCCTAATAACATAGGTCAAGGCTATATTATGTCATCCAGACCAGATGATCAGTTTGTATAAAAATTTCCTCTTAGACATAGTTCGAAATGGCGCTACTAGATGGCGCTGTTCAAAAATTTTGAAAAGATTCTTTGCATCTTGCATTTCTTATTAAAAAACTGACAGGAGTTGCATCGCCAGAAATTTTTTTTATTTCGTTTAAAAGTACATTATTTAGTTCTAAAACCATCTCGTCATTAATCTTTTTGTAAAAATGCTTAGCCTAAACTTTAGTTACGAAGTAACTATTAATGTAATCTGTGCTTTAGTCAACTATTCTTTATTTTGTGCTTTAGTACAAAATAGAATATATTTGGCGAACCATGCTTGAGGTTCAGGTTCGAGTAGTTGAGTTCACTGGTTTTCCGTTTTAACAATAGATGTCGCTATGAGTCATCAGTACATTAAAGAAGAGTCAATGCATTCCATTTCATTATTTACTACGTGTTACCCGCGGCTTCGCCCGCGTATCAAAGACGAAATAATGATACCTTTTTTCGAACAAACATAGTTGTTGCTTTAAGAGAGGTAGGTCACAGCGGATAATCCGTTCAAACCGGCTGTCAAAGCAGCCCGTCTGGGGAAGGACCTTACAGAAGAACGTAGCCAAATAGCATTGGTCTCGTCCATGTTGTGTTCCTACGGTGAGTAAGGTCTCCAGAGCTCCACGCGTGAGTGATACCCCCGGAATTGCAATCGTCTATAGGCTACGGTGTCGGCTTACCATCAGGCCGACCGTATGCTTGTTTGCCACCTTTGTGGTATTAAAAAAAGGGCAGAAAAAAATGTGTTGACCCCCCCCCCCCCCTATATTATGATTAAAGATTTCTAAATATTGCGTGAAGGGGTTACTAGAAAATTTATAATTACATCTATACTATAATATCATAAAGAGGAAAGAATTGTTTATTTGTTTGATTTGAATAGGCTCCGAAACTACTGGACCGATTTCAAAAATTCTTTCACCAGTAGAAAGCTACATTATCAGGGAGCGACATAGCTTTTCCAGAAACTCAATGTGGTTCCCACGGGAACGGGTCCGGAACGTCATGCGGACGAAGTTGCGGGCAAAAAACTAGTACTACAATATGAATGAATACTATTGATAAATAAATTTTCAAGTCAATCCTTTAAATACACAGTTAATTAAACACCATTACCACGACCACGCAATATTTCCAGATTTCTACGATTGTGTTTGAATTAGCTAATCATACCTTTTTGTGGTAATATAATGTGTGCTTTATCAGAATAAAGTGATTTTAATCGATTCATATTTATTACATGTCAATTTATATTTTAAATGAGATGATTAGCTTTTGTGCCAAGAATAGTAGAATGGAATATAGGTCCTATTTTGTTAAGATTTTATGTTGACCATAAAATATCCCTGAGTAATTAATATCAGAGTTGGTCGTCCTACTTATGTGCGCGCATTGCGCCAAAACGAACGCCCTTGTTCCACACTCCATGCCGTATGTCAGTCTATAAAATCTATACTTACTGGAATTAGTCGACTTAAGAAGCCAACTCTGTCCAATGGGACTGCATCTCACTGAAATGGGGCAACTATTACGCTAGCGGCTACGTCACCTAGTTTTCGACGTACTTATAATTCAAATGTTATTCCATTTTTAGAGTTCCGTAGTAAATTAACAAGGAACCCTTATACTTATAAAGTTTCGCCATGCCCATGTCCACGATTTTAGTATGGCTCTCTATTAGCAAAACTGTTGTGTGTAGAAATATAAAAAACAGGGTAAATACATAAGTACATTTTGATTTAATTGGAAAACTATAACAGCTAAGTAAGCTACTAATTACCGAGAAATAGTCGACGAAGTCATAAAATGTAATTTCCTTTATGAAAACGTAAAAATGTCATAGAATATGACATTGCACTCAGCAAGCAAGCTAATAAGTAAGTGAAGCAAATACGGTATCCTACGCTGTGCGTGGTCCGACACGTTGCAGTTTATCCAGTGTATATTTGCAGTCCTATTTTGACATTTTGATCCGCTAGTCATAAATTATGCGATATACGTCCTGTACTCCACAAGTACTCACATTCACTAGTCCCGTCAGTCTGTTTTCTCCCCAGCCAGAATACATTCTGACAGACAGACAGGTCGAGTGGCTAGCAATGGTCACTTTATCTCGAGGGCCGCGGATTCGAATTCTGCGCTAGACAAACATTAAATGTTAAACAATGTTTGTCAAACGCATTGTTTTAATTACACTAATTTTGTGTGCATGAACAATTGAAATGTTTGCCTTGGTCTGGGTGTTTTCTATGTATAATAAATAATAAAGTATTTATTTATACAAAAATGTATGTGTATTTATCAGCAATCTAGTACTCATAGTACAAGTTTAGCTTGGGCACAGATATTATAATACTATGGTTTGGGACTGGATGGAGCTGTGTGATTCGTTCAAGAATATATATTTATTATTCTATCGTTCGAGTATCATACGTCATTTATCAGGTACACGTCCCCTCCGTAATTCAATGCCAAGTTTGTGTTTGACATTTCATTACCGTCCGATTGGTGTAGTTTCCTCTGGGAGCGCAGTCGTCGAGGGCCCCTTCACGGCCTTACCAAATGTCGTGGAAACATCGCAGAGGTCCCAAGGGCCCTAGGGGGACTATCGTGCATTCCTGTATATGAGAGTTTGGTATGATATCAATAGGTGTTAAATTATCAAACAAACAAACATGGCTATTTTGTTAGTCTTAGTTGTTTTAAATTATCTTCATAACAAATTTGATCTGCATGGTTTCAGTAGTCTTTATTCGTTACAAACACACACGTTACATTTACAAATCTTTTCTCTTTGTAACATTAGTATAGACTAATCTAATCAGAAATTTTGGAAAATCGCGACCTTTAATGGATCTATAAGTAGGTACATAATTTCTATTTTATCGGCCCAATACTTTTCTCTTATACTTAAATAAACTATTTATTTACTTAATAAATATTTTACGACCTGCGTGGCATAATGGTTGCTACGCTAGACAGCCACCCAGGACGTCCCGGGTTCGAATCCCGGTCGGGTAATGATGTAAAGTGAACATTTTCTGATTGGCCTCGGGTCTTGGATGTTTATCTATATATGTATTTGTTATAAAAATATAGTTTCGTTGAGTTAGTATCCCATAACACAAGTTTCGGACTTATTTTGGGGCTAGCTCAATCTGTGTGAACAGTAAAAAAAAAACTAAGTAAATCACGAGTTTGTCATAAGGACTAATTTGCGCCATATGTTTCTCTGTCTTTTGGCGTCGCCTTACCGTCTACACGTAGGCGTGGAGCTGACGTCACATGCAAATACGCAATCCAGTCTAGACACCAACCATCCTAGTGCATTCCTTTTCCATTGGTACCCAGCATTTTAGCCCCGCTAACTATGCGGATGCCGCATCGTGGATTAATGGGACTGCGGAGACTACGTTTTAGCTCGCTAGAAATTTTTAAAAGGCCGATTTTAAACGAGACTTATTTACAAAGTTTAGTGTTTGTACAAAAATTATCATGTGAAATACTAACTAGATCTTTCAGAGGTACTTTTTTCTCGAGCTTGACCCATTTTTGTTTCTTTTGTTAAAATAAAAATGGATAAAGATTCCTAACGGAGAAAACCCCATATGTTAGCAGTGTTACATCTCTCTCAAGCTATCTCTTTCCTTGTAGTTTACTACGGAACCCTTATAGTTTCGCCATGTCCGTCCGTCTGTCTGTCTGTCTGTCTGTCCGCGGTCTACCTAGACATATTAACAATGTTGACTTTGCTGGGACAAAATGTTGAAAAATATTTTTTTGGGGTGCCTCCCCCTACATGTAATGTGAAAATGATTTTATTTTCGCGCCCACGCCATTTTGTGGGGTATCGTTAGATAGGTCTCTTCAAAACATCGAGGGTGTGGAAAGATATCATCATTTCATCATTTCTCGATCTCGAAAAGGATCACACACGACACTTTTTTGATTTTTAATTTTAATCGCCAGTGTCGCAACACTAACAATGTAAATGGTGCACTCTCTGCTTTTCAAAACGGGTTCACTTGCAACAATCTGTTATTAAACTTCACTTAGTAAAATTCACTTTGCCAAATGTTCGTCAGGTAAATACTGACATTATTCTCGATGGTACTAAATTAGATTTTGTAAATAAGACGATATTTCTTGGTATTACCTTGGATTCAGGCTTGAAATGGGCTCCCCATATAAAAAAACTTGCCAGCAGACTTACATAGTTCTGCAGCGTACGCGGTCAGGAGAATTAGGCGAATAACTGATGTAGCGACAGCGCGTCTAGTTTATTTTAGCTACTTTCTTAGCATCATGTCATGGCATATTGCTGTGGGGTAAGGCAGCCGATATTGAGGCAATATTTATTTTACAAAAAAGAGCTATCCGCTCTATTTATAATATGGGTTCCAGAGAATCATCACGGGAAGTTTTCAAAGAAATTAATGTTCTGACCGTTGCAACCATCTCAATATATTTATGAAAATATAATGTATGTACGTAAAAATATAAGCACATTTGTAAAGTTTAGTGACTACTCGGATTTAAATCTTAGAAATAAACATAAATTAGTTATACATAAGCACCGGCTCGCCAAGACCTCAAATAGTTTTGTTGTTAATAGTATTCGATTTTATAATAAACTGCCTGAAAACGTGCTGAATTTACCAGGAAAAAGGTTTAAATCCTACATTAAATATTCACTCAGCAGAAAGGCTTATTATAAAATTTAAGATTATCTAAATGATAAAAATAGCTGGAATGATAAACTCGGCACAGACACCAAACACAAGCCTACCTACTGCTAGGTACTTAATATATTGCGCATATATATATATGCATAATTTCTACCTTTATTTAATTTTTTACACCTTTAAATGTAGGTATATATCACCAGTATATTAATACGCTTTTTTTTTCTCTTCATTTATAGTGTTATTAATCTTTAATTATTTGCATTATTATTTTTTTCGTCATCAGAAATTACAGATATTTTGTGTTAATTTTATATTTTCTGTCATTGTAATTTGTATCTTATTAATACCATTTTAAAAGAGCAAGTGCTAAGTTTCTTGCCAGCTTCTTCTTAGTACAAATCTGCCGTACAGGTGGTAGGAAAAAATTGTGACGATTCGAAAGAGCTTATATTAGGCCTATTTGAATAAAAATATTTTGAATTTGATCATTTTTCGATACAATCATCCGTTTCGGAATTATTTACATTTATCGTGTTAATTTTCGTTTTACACGGTGGTCCCCCCCTCTATCTCCGAAAGTTTGAAAAAAATCATGGTAGTAGTCCATATGCTGAACCTTCAATGAAAACTATAACGGTTAAGTAGGCTTTACTAGTTACCGAGTAATAACCGACGAACTAAGAAAATAAAATTTCTTTGATGATAACTTACAAATGTGATAGAATTGTACTCAACTGAAGGCAAGCAAAACACAGCCAATACGGAACCCTACATTGTGCGTGGCCCGACACGTTCTTGCCCGGTTTTTTCTTCTCTATTTTATTAGCTATAATTTAATTTGTCATTATTTAATTTGTGCGTTTTAGAAACTGCCCATAAACTGCCACGCAATTTTGAAATATCTATGGAATGTGTACTATAGGATTGAGGGTAATTAGGTACTGCATTCAATTATACTGTGCATTAAAGTGACATATTATCGTGCCAAATAGCCGCAAAAACAGCTTTACTGTCTGGTAAATTTGTCATATTATTGATTTACTTAATAACAGCAACATAACTTTTGATGAGCTTCCATTAAATTATGCATTTAAATTGTAATATTATTTAAAGAGAATCACTTTAATTAGTTTTGGTTTATGGGTTAAATAAAATGCTGCGACGGTTTTATTTAAATAACACAGAAGAATATGTTTTATTCAAGTGTGAGGTAATAACATAATATCATTTAAGTTCTTTTCTGTTTATACTTAGTATTAAGTACTTATTTGTTATTTCAGAAAAGAATTCAAGGGTTTTTTTTTTACCAAAACTACGTTACAAACATTTTATGAGATCGTTTCACCTCAGTTAAAAGGTACCTATATAAAGTTAAAACATCATAAAATCATATTTTTTTAAAAAGTAATGCGATATTAAAAAATCGTTTCTATTAGTAGTAGGTACAGACTACAGACAGGAGCACGTTGAGCTTTACGCTTGCTGTACAATTTTGGCTCTTATGACATAGAACTTAAGAATGGTACAAAGTCCGATATGTAAAGGTCGACCTGCTCTTGACTGTACCTGCTAAGGAGAACTAGAATTTTACAAAAAACAAGCATTTTTCTCTTTAACTTCTTCAATAGCTATAAAAAGATGACAGATTTTTTTCACCTTACTAAATGTTGTCGTTTGTAAGTTTTATGCAAACTGTATATTCTTGGGCGACCGTACTTTTCTTTTTATTATTCTTATTATTGTTTCGGGGGAATTTTACCCTTATTGGACAAGACAAGACAGCTCCTTTAGACTCGACCTGAGCCTTTGTAAGCGTAGGTCGTAAAATCTTGTAGCTACAGATGCGGGCTTCGTTAATATTGATTACGATCAATCCCAACTCAATTTGATGAAATAATTAGGTAGGTCATTAGGAAAATTTAAAGTTTTAAGCAAATAATAATACTTAGTCAGACTTAGTCAAATTTAACAGGCGAAAAATAAAACGCCGATCACAAAATCAATCCTTTTACTTTATATTTCTTTCGTACCCAACGAACAATAAATTGACAATCAGATTTAATTTTCACTCTCTTTTTAATTTCAAATTTCGATCGGAAAAATCGAGATAACTTACAATACGTAAGAGAAAATAAGTTGAATATTACAGAACGTAAAATAAAAAAAAAAGATAAAAAGAGGTTGAATAAGTAACAGCCGTTGTGGGATGCCCTTTTGAACGTGCATTTACGGGGTGTCCCTATAAACAGATTTTTGGAAACACAACACCAAGGGGTGACTCAACCCCTGCAGGCAGAATGAGGGCTGACAAAGATAACGTGGCATTGTAACCGCGATTTTCCGTCAATGTCCTGTTTAGCCCCTCACCTTCCCTAACAAACAGTTTAAATGCAAATATTGCGAATTTCGAATCTTAATTGCTGTGGGTGCTTCTACAAATCAAATTTGTTATCTACGTTACTGTCGCCTAAGTTATAATTTACTGTGTTTACGTTGAATGCATTATGTTTTTTTTTAAAGAATATAAGTACACATTCTCTATGTATGTCATTGGTAAAAGTTGTAAAATTAACTAACGTAAGCACTTTGTTTATTCCGATATCCTCTGTAAAGTTAAATAATCCTGAATCCTATTCATAATCTGCATCATAAAGAACCTGCGGGTAAAATTTCAGCACTCTTAGTTTAAAGGGTGTTCGTTGATAGGTAGGTACTCGGTTACTGGATGAGGACTTTTCCTAGAAAAAATTGTGCAACTTCTTTTGAATGGATCCCGCTTTTGTTGAAATTGAAATGTGATGAAATCCTTTTTAGTGTTCTTTGACTACATTTCATATGGAATTTCTGTGCAAAATTTCAGCTCTCTATGTCCAAGGGTTTGGACTAGGCTTTCAGACAGAACTTTTATTTTTATGGGATACTAGCGAAAATCATGCAGCTTCTTTTTCTTATCGGATGCCTACGTCATATAAAGAACACAAGTTTCTGGACTCTACAAACAGTGATTTAGGCTGTGCGTTGATTCGTCTCAGTCATTCACGACAAAGCATTTTATATGTACTAAATAGATAAAATTCAAAGTCCTTACTGACTTAACTATATATCAACGCACAGCCCAAACCGCTGGGTCTAAGAGATTCCTAATTTGGAATGTAGATTCCTTACGACGTCTATGGGTGTACTAGGAAAGGATTTTTCAAAATTCCCACGGGAAAGCGAGATATACTCAAACGAAGTTGCGAGTATTTTACTAGTTACAAATAAGTGGCTTGAGATCCTGGGTAGGATAGTTTTTTATCACTGAAAAGAAATAAGACCATTTTATACTTTAAACAACACCTTAATATATTTTTCTTCAAGTGCCTATTCAAAGAATTTATGGTATTAATTTGCGACAAACTGTTAGTACAATCTTGTTGGCATAGTGCCCAAAACAAGGTATAAAATATTGAGGTACATTGGTAACCAGAAATTATTTTATGTTATTGCGATCAAGATTTGTGTTTTTGATATTAATACATTTTCCTAATTAATCTGAAAGATAAGACTAATGGAAAAAAAATTACACTACGGTGACAAGTTTTTTTTATTGGCAAACAAGCATGCGGCTTACCTGATGGTATCTAAGTGATCACCCACGCTCATAGAGCATATAGTCAATTAGCCTTCCTTGCCTAATAAATAAATCATAGTTGTGACTATTTATCTATGAATTATTTATTAACTATATTACTAGATGGCGTTGCTTTAAAAAGTGTAAGAATCTTTATATCAGTACTAATCAACATTATTAGTCGGTTTCTCAAAGTCGAAAATATACATTCATAAATTACCCTCTCCCGTCATATCCACTCAGCGACCCTCCGGCGTCCCTTGTGTCAATTGAGACCCTCCCTATGCTGAGTGCTTCCATCGCCACACCTTGGATTTGATCCGTAAATATTTAAACTAAATTGGATACTACTTTGAGCTCCACTAAGATAATTCTCAAGTAACATGACTGCTTAAGTTCATGTATTTTAGTTTATAGGTGTTAAACAATAGTATAAATATATGTAGTAGATCGACAAATATAACTAGAAATACCCTAAATATTAAGCTTATCATACAGTTTAAATATAGCACGATACATCTCAATAAATCAATATCTTTCTTCAGGGCGTCTTGACTCAGGGACTGTACACTGAGTCGAGACAAGAATACACTGCTTTGATTGATATAATATCATATTACATGACACTGACTAATTGCAACGAACAAGAATGCACAAGTAATAATAATAACGGAATATGTGAGGTACTGTAACTTGAATGACAGAAAAGAGAAAACCAAAAAGTAAATATTTGCGAACTAAAATATAATTTCAATCAGAAACATTAACCACAGTAATTGGAAAAAATCCATTTTAGTTAACGGAATGAAAGTAAAAAAATCTGAATAAAGGTATATTATGTAGTGCGAAAATGAATGAGTGCCGGAAAATATGTAATAAAGAAGCGTATTGTTTTTTGCGTGTGAATTCTGAAATGCTGGAGTTAATAGGATTTACATGACAGCTTTTCCGAATTAAAAGTGTTCGCTATTTTCAGTAGTGGAGTGCAAAATTTTCAGGAAGTTTTACACTGAAATTATTCTGGCGTATAAATGCCGGAGGAGGGAATGTGTTCAATTCAGTGTTGTCGGTTTATTTAAATACTGTGATACATTATTATTTTTGGTAACTTGGGTTAGTAACCCAAGCTTAGTAACTAGCTGTATCTCATAATAAAACATTAGCTGATTAGCTCGAAACTGGATAAGTTAAAAGCGTTTTATTTTAAGAACAACGGTTTCAAAAGGATTATATTAGTCCCATAACCTCATCTTATTCGATCATATTTTGTATTCGCGTTGGTATTCCATTTGGAAAAATAGTACAATTTCCAATTTCTACCATAGATGTTACTTTTTTTACTGTTATCATCAGCCTATACTTTTTTTTATACCACTAAGGTGGCAAACAAGCTTGCGGCCTGCGTGATGGTAAGCTGGCACTGCAGCCTATGGACGCTCGTAACACCGCGGGTATCACTCGGTTGTCGACCCTGTGAAAATCTTTTATTTCCCCTTTTGAAGAACCCCATATTATATTCTAAAGTAAAGACCTCGGCGGGGATCTCATTCCACAGCTTCAGCGTTCGCGGAAGGAAACTCCTCTGAAACCTCCTCTGATACTGCCGAAAGAGAGAGAGAAGTCTCTCCACGCATCTTTTTCTAGACATGCGTACCTAATTCAGACTTTATTGCCCAAGTCGAGAAGTAGAAAAGATAAGACTCAGAATCTCAGAGGAGTCCAGCAATGCAACAGCAGGGACAGACTTAATCAATAAAATTAAAACCATGCCTCTACAATAAATAAAAGACGGTTTTATTCGTCCATTACAATTTGCATGGGATAAAAAAGGGACAAAAACTCCATAAAACATATTAAGCGGCCCACATTTTGTTGGTCTGCCAGTGATCAATATTCGAACGATCATAATCCGGACATCCGTGTCCGGGGCCGAACGTGTCCGGACAAAAATGTATGTTTACTGAAGGGCTCTTTTATAGTCTGTATAATTATTGAAAGTACTTACAGGATGATCGACATTTCCAGGCGCCATTTTGTATTTCAATGATGGTATCATTGGGTGATTTGAAATAAGTTTTAAGAGCAATGCAAATTTTCTTTCAGCAATCGCCTTGTTGCGACTACAAGTAGTCTATAAATTGGTAACGTTTGTTGTACTAATTCATTTGTGTGTATTGCAAATAAAGCATATATCAATTCTCTTTATCTATCTTTTCTTCCAGATTCCTTCCTTCCAGAAGTAAAACAAAAATTATTTAACAACATAACAAAATATCTAGGTACAGATAATTAAATTCTATGTGCTAAAGTTCTGTATTTTTTTAAATGTTTAATTTGTTTTATGATCCTTTAAAGATGATATGCAACGTTTACTTTAGTTATCGAACAAAGTTTTTACGAGCGTACAAAATATCTGAGCGTTACTAGACCGTGATGCGACTTAGCCGTATAGAGTTTTGTATGAAGTCCAAAGACACGTGAAATCATAACATAAACTCACTTATCCATTTATGATATAAATACGGATAAGGTGAAATTAAGGGAAGCCGTTCGTGTGAAGTTTTACGAATTTTAATACTAATTAAAAACTGTTCAATGACCCGTTAAATTAACAGGCATATCACGCACAGATTAATGGCTCTTGGTAAGCCGCCATCAACGGATAATCCGCGTGCGGTTATACCGCGGTTATGGCAGGTACCATCGTTAACCGCACAACAATGATTTACCAGAAAATAGGATAAGCTTAAATATAAATCAATGCTAAAAGTAATTTTACAAGCTTCAGTTATAATCGTTAAACTTTAGGAGCAGGGGTGGCACCTAAAAGCGAAAGTATCATAGTTCCCGCTGTCCAGCCACAGCAATTGGGGACAAGCCCACCACATATTACAGCTCTGTCTCCTGGATAGCCAGGATCAACAACCGTGACCTTAGATTGACAATAAGCAATGATACTTATTGACATCACGGTGAGAAACTAAAGTATTGGAACTCACAACGAAATTAATCAGAAAGAAAATAAACAGAGTGTTAAGTACTGAAAAGACACAGTAAGGCGGTAAAATGGCAGACAGTGTGGTTACTCTACCTATAGACGAGGAGCATGCTGACATTATCGACTAAACGGAAAGACCCAGATCCCTGACGCTTACCCAAGCGGTGGGACATGCAATATTTTTTTACTCGAAACAAAACAAAGGGGTGCACATGACTCACTCAGGGTTTGAGTAATGAGTTTTTGCCCATCTGAAGCGGTAAACTTGGGGGAAACTCGTCATCCTGTGCCATATGCACACTATGACAGCAGTTGAGTTCGGGTGAGATGTGCTGTTAATGGTTTTTTCAGGGTTTCTGGTCAAATCTTTATGAGAACGCGAAAACTATATTTCTGCTCGCAATCCCGCTACAAAAAGTAAGGGTTAGTGAGGTACTCTGACTGTTTTTAGTAGGACCTAAGAGGTGCGATCCATCGGTAGACAAAAATGGTGATTTAAAAAAAAATCTTCGGACCAATCTCCCATACCATCATAATTTGGTGGACCAGTAATGCTACGTCATGTCAATTTTCATAACTCAGTTTATAAAGAGCTCTCGGCCGGATATCGATAGGACGTGTCCTACCTGGGGCGGGGAGGTGAAATTTTTCTTTCAATAATATTTTTTAAAATTACCTAAAAATAGAACAAATAACTATAGATCTTAAAGTATCCAAAAAATAATGTCCCTCTACATCCTTTCCTTCGCTATTATCTAGGGCGTGGGTCATGTTAAATTAATCGGCATATCACACTGAACAGAATCATGTAGGTAGAAATTAATGTCTAATGCTAAGCTGCTATCAAGAGATAATCGACTACATAACCCATCTATGCACATCTATGATATGACAGTGGATTTGTCATTACAGTCTTGTGACCTATTAGTGACATGTAGCTACTGATTAGGGACCGCAGACAAGCAGGCTCTCTAGAATAACTTAAGTTAAAATATTGTCATTATAAACAATAGTTGCGTGATTGATAGTTAACTGATTTGTATCTCATTCAAGATAATTTAGCGTGATTTAGCTGTGTGCATAAACATGACTAATTATTTGGTTTGAATATTTTCAACGTAATAATTTATTATTTGATTATGTGCACTACATGTCTCACGAAAATTAATATTGGCTGAATAAAGTGTAAAATCAATAAACTTACTGTCTTCGAGCCTGACTTCTTAATATTCCGCGAGCGAGAAGCGGTGTTCGCCAAAATGATAATTGTTTGATACAAGACCCGAGCTATTGTGATACTGATCGTTTAGAATTATCCGAACTATGCTATCAACGAAATTTACTTCCCTTCATTAGGCTAATGTATCGGAAGAGCTCTATCAAAGAACGCAGCAAATCGTACTCAATTAGGGTCGTATTAACATTGGTTCACGGCTGTTTAAAAATGATGTATCATCATTGGAAAATCCAGACAAAGCCAGACGACATTCGCGATTCGCTCCGATATACGTCCTTATTGTACGCTGCGTTAACTGCTGTGCGCGTGCGTTATCCTCCCACTTGCCTCCCGCTCTAACCCGTGTATCAACACCCACCGTCCCGCTCACTCCCGGGAGGGTCGATCTATACCACGCTAGGTACGACTACGGTACCGTACTGTCCGGCTAGTACGCAGGTTTCTGGCGTCTGACACAAACGTCAGTAGTCGCTGGTCAGGTTTCGGGACGCATCGCGGCCGCTAAAATGTCGCGCGCCGTGCTTTTTATTAGTGTTTTTACCATATTTTTGGACGTCCTGCATGCTGGGCAGGTGAGTGACAACATTTTAATGTTATTTTGTTACGTATATAGAGAATTACAGAGGCGTGTTGCCACGCCGGGGCCACTAAGTCGAAAATCGATTGACGCGTTTGGAAATGTTTTCACGGCGGGTGTAAAATAGTGGCTCGCTGAAAAGAGTCGATTTGTTGAGACGCGGATGCCATAAAAGTTTTTATTTTAAGCGTATAATGCGGGCTTTGTTTGCCCGATAAAAAGGTGGATTGCGTAACAGATGGCAACATCGGAAAAGATAATATTCCACGTTTTTTTGTTTTTTATTTATGTACCTATATTTTGACGTCAATTGATATGTTTATGAGAATCAATAAGCTTTTTATAGTGACATACGTTTTGTTCTGGATCCTTCTAGGGTTCTTCTTCTTCTGTTACACCTAACGCGGACAACTTTCGGATAAGTTGACAGTTTTTTGACAGATTCTGTCAGTCTTAATTGAAAAATTCGACTAATTTAAAAAATTATCAAGCTATTAAAAGAGACCCATAAAATCGTTTTAGAATTGGAATGAAAATGTAAATGACCTTTTTTGCGACCACTCATAAAATTATATATTCAACCTTTGAAATTGGAAAAGCTGGACCACAAACAAGGTAGCATTTGTACACATGCCCATTGCTTGGTGCAGGGTTAAAGGTTAAACATAGCACGCGAGACCTGCCACCCTACGCCATTAAACAGAGAACCCTTGTGCGAGACTGTTAAATTTATAGGTATAAACTAAAATAATTTTGCAAGTAGAAATTACTTTTGCACGACAATATTAGACTACTTGCTTTTTTTGCTTCCTACACCCTTTTTCATTTTCCATCTCTCGTCCTTCCTTTTTAATTCCATTATAGATAGGCAACGCATCCAAGATCTTCTAGTCGTCCATGGGCAGCGGTGACTGCTTACCATCAGGTGGGCACATGCCCGTTTTCTCTTCTGTCATAAAAAAGAGACTAGCACTTTAACATGAATGACCTGTTGAGAAGGCGATTTGCAAGAAACTCAACGATATTTTTAAATGGGTTTATCCAAATTTATGACTAGTGGTCACTAGTTCTGTCGAATATATTTACTAGCGAAAACCCCACAAGTTGCGGCATACATATAAAAATATACAAACGAACTTCCGTGGAATTCGCTTAATAAATTCGACAGAACCGATGACTACTTAATCATAAATGTAATGTAGACAAGTCTGCATCATAAAAGAAACCGATGTGCAAGAGCACTAGGACTAGGAGTTTGAGTTGAGCATGGCCTTGGTTATCTTATACATAAGTTGACTGTGGGTTGACTGTGTTCATAGGCGGCTGTAACCACTTTCCATCAAGTAGCTCTCTTGTTTGTTTGCCTGCGGTTTAGCATAAAAAGACAATATTAGAATTAACTTGCAAGGTTGTTGATGTCATTAGGGTTAGCTGTCCTATATACAAAAGAGGACTCGATAACAGCTTCTAGATTAGCATAATTAGAATACAATGCGGAGCCGTAGACCTAACTGGTTTTATTGATGATTATCTATGCTATGGGTATATTGAGTATTCAATTATTGTGCTTCGAGTTATGAGTTTTCTACATAATATTAAAGATCTTCATTCTCTTGTCCTTTCAATACTTCCTCCGTCTACTTTCTTTCTGACTAAATTCGTTGTGAGTTCCAAGACAGCTGTAGCTTCTCCTCCGGGACGTCAATAAGCTTCATCGCTTATTGTCAATTTGAGGTAGCCGTTGTTGATCCTGCTTATACAGGAGACACAGCGGTGGAAATGTATTGTGGGCTTGTTCCGATTTACATTCTCTTGTCCTTCTCTCATTGTTTTGTAAAGATCTATTTCGCTTACCATTCCTGTAGGCATTTCTACAAATTATATAAGTAATAGTCCAACACTACCAAATTATCCAGTCTTCCGTGCGCTCTTGATTTCCGCCCCTCATAAATGCAGCTTTCTCAATTTTTGTTAGATTATGTAATCAACATTTTCCAACTCTGTTCTTGACGTTTGATCTCCATTTTCATACCTTATCTGTATCAGCTCTCCATTTCACAGGAATAGTGTTCTCTCTTTTTTTACACACATAAAAAACTCTCATTTTTCATACTATTTTAAATTAAAATTCCATAAGTAAAGAAAAAGCATAGCCCATTCCTTTATCCCTATTCTATCTCTTTCCTTCAAATCAGTGCAATCCGTCTCTACTGTTCTGATCGTTTATCATCAGATGATCCGCCATTTACGGCTATTCTGTGTCACATAAAAAAATTGTAATTCATAAATCATTCACGCATGCAACGTCGATAAAACGAAAGACTTGATTATGCTTGAACTTGTTTTGAATGCAGCAAAATAAAAAAAACAGATGCGCAATACGCCGCCGCCGCGCACAAAAGCGACCACTTCCTTTCAGGTGGTTGCAAAAAACTTGCGTAAGGTCCTTGTACTGTCATAATGCTGGCCTGCAATTGGATATTTAAAAATATTTTTTTTATGATATTGTTTTTTTTACTTTTATTCTTTTTTATTTGAAAGGGCTGGCAGCGATTGCATATAAAAAAGAAAAAAATTCTGACTATCACGCTTAAATCTTTTTTTTTATTTTTTATTGGAAATGTGTTTGGTTAGAAGGAATTGCTGGCAGCAATTGGATTATTTAAAAATAAATTTTTTATTATCTTTTTTATTTTAAAGGAGTTTGGTCAGAAAAAATCTCGGCCAATGGCAATGCCTAGGCACGAGATATTTATTTGCATGGCATGTCGTAAAAATGGTAAAGCTACAAAATGGCTTGTAGGTGTTGGTAATAAGCTAACAACCAAACTTTTCGTAAAATCGTAATATTTAAAAAAAAATTAACATTCTGCAATGAAGCGCTTTTTAATTCTAGATTCTCTATCTCTTTTTTCTCAGTTTGACAGTGACACTTATAAAAAAGCTTTGAAAATGCGTATCAGATACCTACTGGCCGCTGAGACTGGCTGTGACTTTAGTTTTAGTCAATTATGTAGGCTTAGAATAATAACATAATTATGTGGGTATCAATCATAGTTTTGAATTGTTAATTTGTATGAGGCATTTTTCCGATGAGTTCGCTACTGCAGTATGTTTCTTTAATAATTAGTGAAATGAAGCATTTCCAGGCATTGTAAGGTTTGATGGCCACTAAGAATATTGAGATTACATCACAAATACGGCATTGCGTAATACGTTTTCCGCATTGGAGTCCTGTCTTACGTATTCAGCTTACGATGCGTCTTTAAATGTTACAAAAACAAATCATTATTTCTCATGTTACCTAAAACTTTTAGAAGATTCTAATATGATTTTGAATTATGCATTACTAAATAAATAAATGACATACGAATAGCTTTGAAATGTCTCAATCGTTCGTAGGTCTTTGTGGTCGTTCATGGTGGTCTTATTTATTTATACACTAAGGTAGAATTAGTAAACTGAGTAAAAAATAAAATGTTTTTTATTTGATAAAAGTCTGGTGTATCTATCTATCACATATATTATAATCTAACAGTATCTCTATTTTTGGCGTATCTTATGTCCACTGTATTGGATATGTTTTTAAATAAACTACTATGATTTCTAAGGACGTAGCGTAATGTTTACGAAAAAAAAAATAACTCAAGCCAAATTATCAACAAAAAACAAACATTTTTAGAACATTGTTCTTAAATATTATGATATCAAACAAAAACGCAATTTCTTCGACTTCGTAGACTTCATTGCAAGTATTTCAAATAGTTATTGTGGTAAACATCTTTATGATAATAGAATAGAAGTTACATTGGATATTTCTCGGAATATGTGGGTGTAACAAGTTATGAATTCCATTAATAAACGCCGAGCTGACATCGCCGACGACGGCAAGAAATATCTGCAGTTAAGAACTGTACACAAAATAGACTTACTTGCATAAAATATTACTTACATATTATGTATTTCTTTGAGGACTAAAAACCATTACATGTTATCTATTTCTTTGAGGCTAGGTTTATGTTAATAGATGGACAACAAATTCTTTCTAAAGTTATTGAATTTCATAATAAGTAAAACCTACTTTGTTTGCGTGTGTCACTCTATACTCTGAGAAGTTAAAAAACCCGAAATTTATTCCGTATCTACATTATAAAAGGAACCTCTGTGCAAAATTTCAGCTCTCTAGATCTATGGATTTCGGGTGGCCGTTGATCAGTCTGTCTAACGAAAAACCGTGGTATTATCCGCGCAGTCCTAATATTCCCGGTTCCTACGGGAACTGTGATCAACATCACTCTATATAAAATCCATTATGGGATTTAATATTTTTGCTTGTGTTACAGCCATAACTCCGGCTATGCTCTGCTCGTAAAGTTGTCCGAGGCCGTCTCTAAATAATCATATTCGCCTAACCTCAGTTGACTTCGCGACTAAAGTTAAAGCCAGAGTAATAACATCACTGATGAATTAAGACCTCTTATTTCAGTACTAAATAAACTTTAGTTAGATGTCTGGCTGTTTTAACAAGGGTTACGCAGGGCAATGGACAGATAATGCGCCCTGTGGGGCGTAGTGGTTAGTCGTGTACCTAGGAAGAATCCTCGAAGGGCAATAAAGTTAGTAATGTTTAACTTGATGTCAAGAGGAATTTTATTATGTTTTACGGGGTAACGCTCATTATTTTTAAAAGAAATTTTGTCTGACTTATTTTGAAATTATTATTATTTTGTTTGTAAAATCCTTTACTTTATTTCTTTTTCTTTGTTTTACGAATGTCAAAAATATGTTAAAAATGCGGTTCACAATCATAGCAAAAAAAAATAAGTAAAGTTTGTCTTTCTTGAAATGGAAATCTTTTAAATGAAATTACTGTTTTTCACTATACTACATGGGTTGGTGGTGATCACATACAATCAGGTTCCATTTACCAACTTCCTCCATAAAAGAAAACTTTATATTGTGCACAATGTACAATATTTATTATGGGCATTAATCAATTATTTGCATTCCCAATAAAAGAGCAAACAATCGTGCGCTTTCATACTAACAATGACTCAGCAGTTTTATGAATTGGGCCATATTTACTTCGCTTCATACTCGTATTTACTGCATTCAGCTCGTCCAATGCGTCGGCTAATAAAATAAAGAGCTCTTCGACAGTAGCTTTTATTTTCTGCTTAGTGAGTTTTATTAGTATCTTTTACTGCTGTTACTTATATTTAAAGTTTTGTTTATGATCTCTGACCGTTAGTCAATAAATTCGCACAGGTTCTATTCAACTACTACACACTTGCTTTCAGTAATAAGGCCGCCTTGTTGCATACACTAATCTGTTACTTTACTGTTTACTGTGTCACTTGTCACGTGTATTGCAAATAAAGCATAATGCTATTTATTTGGTACACTTATAACCTGGATTAATACGTGGCATAGTTTTATTCTAGAATGTATAATTACCGGGTTAAAAATACCTATCCAATGTAATCCAGGGAACGTGAAGTCAGCCACACGACTCTCCTTTATTCATTCACGATATGACCTATACATACTTAGATACATTTACACGTGTCGCGTCGCTTATATTGGAGTATGTAAATTGACACGTTTATTTGTTGGTTTTCTCTCTGACGGGCAATTTGTCTCGAGTGATAGACGCCCCGACATATGCAATATGTCAGCCATGATCGTTCTGCGTCCTATGTCGAATGAAGACATTGGTATTTTGCTGATTGGATTCGTATTATGTTATCTATATTACCATCAATTCTATGTAGCTGACGATTTTAACTATTGTTCCTGCACTGATGTCCGGGATAAAAACTATTCAGGTCCAGTCTATTAACTATGTGTACCAAATTGCAAGAAAATCTTATTAGAAACTTGTGAACTCGGCTCTCATTTTATTTATTTTTCTTTTTATGTAAGAGGTTGGCAATCGAATATGCGCCTTACCTGATGGTAAGCGATCATCGCCGCCGATAAATCATGGGGTCACACATTGCCCTGCCCCGCCGATATTCTGTGAGAGGATAGTGTTATTGTTACTTGGTGATGATCCTTCCCCGGTCGAACTAGTCTATTTCATAATATCCTCTTATTCTTATGTTCAACTCACTATTATTTGATTTATTAATAATAAGCAACTTTTTCGTTCTGTAAATTCAAAGTAATGTGTTTTGTCAGGAAGTTTATAAAATTCCCTTAGGAGAGTACCCGTATTTGTCGCAGTTTAATTTAAAATTCTCTCAGTTTGTAGAAAATCATTGTCTTTACTCGCTGCGTGATTTTTCATATTTATTTCATGCGAAAATAAAATTCTAGTCTGCGACAGTCCACTTCGTTTAAAATATACACCGAGGGGACAGGAGTAAATTGTATTTATTAATCTGAATCATGCATTAGTCGACTGTTTCTTGAACATTTATTTTAAGGAAGTGAATCACTTAGCTAGATTTTTATTTTTTTTAAATAGAGAAGAGAAAAAGGGGGGGAAGTACGACGGGCGCGCATTCATATCAATTTAGTACATATAGGTAATACTTATTTTATTTACCAATGGTGTTTTTAGTGTTATCAAATCAATAAATTTTCTAATTTCATAACACATTTGTCCCATAATATATTTTGAATTTAATTCCAATTGTAACCTAAAAATGTAACTTTATAAAATAAACGCAAAGATTTTTATCTATAATATAATTTAAAATAAATTAAAAAAATTGTGCTTTTATTATTGTTGTCAAAATTTTGTATGACCTGACAAAGTGCCCGCTAATCTATATATATAAAATGCTTTGTCCTGACTGACTGACTGACTGAGAATCAACGCACAGCCTTAACCGCTCATCGTAAAAATCTGAAATTTGGCAGGTAAAACTATTTAAGACGTAGGCGTCCGATAAGAAAGGATTTTTCGAAATTCGAACTCTAAGGGGGTAAAAAAGGGGGGTAAAGTTACTATGGGACAACTTGATTCCTTGGTCCAATCTAATTCAAATTTTGCATAAAAATTGTTTAAGAGAATTGATGGAAGATGTGATTCTTATTTTATTGAAATTCTTGAAAAAAATGTATTTTGTAGGTAATTTTCTTCGAGTTGATATCAATACTCATACTCCTTAGTGCTTTTGATTTCAATTACATTTCATTTTGACACATCCATGAAGTGAAGTATATCATCTGTCATGTAATTATAAATTGTGAATATTCAATCATAATGTCGTCTATTTATTCTGTTTGTGATATCGGAAAAACAGCTAAAATTCTAAGTAAGTATGTGTATAGCGCACTGAATCATATTCATCGATATTAAATAGTAAGTAATTAAATATTAAATTTTATAATATTTGACAGGGTTCAAGTTAAATTGGTCAATGGTTAAATGGCATACATTTTGATATTGTCTCTTTCTCACTTATAGGAAATCTCATTACGTCGACTCGCTCTATTATTTCGTAGTGGTGTTGTAGATATTGAATTACCGATATATTTATACATTTTTTTTACGGAAGTCGTTGTAAAACAAGCTCACGAATATGGATCATTTGATATTAGGTGATTACCGTCGACTATGGAGCATATAGATTCTAGGGTCCCTAACCCGTTGCCGACCTATAACAGGAAAAAACAGGATATAGCGAGAAATAGTATAAGGAATGAGTTAGATTTTTTTAATACAACAAAGGTGACAAACAAGAATTTCGGATATTTCACTCCCCGAACGAAACGCATTGCTGCTTCACGTCAATATTCTGTAAAAGGGTGGCTCTGCACTGGTCGGGCTAGCCTATTTCATAAACGCCCACTCCAAAGATTGTAATGAGAAGTATAAAAATAGAAAAAAAAATCTATACATATGACAATTTTTTGGGTGTGTTCTAAAAAGTGTGGTGTATGATGTAGGCAACCGATATGAAAGGATTTTTTGAAATTCCCACGGGAAAGGATAAACGCACACGAAGTTGCGCGGGTTTCTCTAGTCAATGTCATAAAAATGCTACAGAACACGTAGCATTTTTGCAAATAGAAATAAAATACTGACTTATTATATTTTCTTTTACATGTTTTTGAAACTTGATTAATATTTTAGCTTCACTTACAAACTAAAAGTGTTCAAGATTAAACGTCTAAACGAAATTCCAATTATACTTCACTTAAACACTGATTGAAAATCCAAGTATAGTCAGCTATACTTGGATTTTCAAAGACTTCAGAGTCTTTTAAACAGTACGAGAAAATTCCATTATTCTTTTCTAGAGCAAACACAAAAAGATCCTTTGTAGGGAAACAATCTAGCTACCTTTCTGATGAAAGTTTAGTTCAACCGGCATTGTTTAGTGAAAAATAAATAATCCTATAAAGAGCCGTTGAGAAGCTGGATTAACTATTTAAAAAGAGATTTATTTGGAGTTAGGATTTGGAAGCGGTTAATTAAGTTTTTAATTCACGCACTGTGATAAGTAAATAAGTAGGGATTAAAATGAATTCTGGTAACATTTTCTATTTTGCGTCATGGCAACACTGGCTCGCCTTTCTTTTAAAGGATTTTGGGGGTGGTTTAATGGGGTCGGTATTGTTTGGAACGTTTTAGCGCTGGCTTTTTGTGGGATGCCTGATTACTGATAAGATGCAGCTTGATTAATTGTGGACTCTAAGAGGGTTGATATCGGAAGACTATCTAATCACGACTATTCACGACATTGAATGCACGCGACTTAACTTGAAAGAGTTAACAACTCTTAGTAATATAGTTCTATTTATTTGCAGGTCAGTTAAACTAATTGGTCATAATTATGAATAAAATTGATTCATCGTTAGTTCACAACTTTAAAACAAATCTAGATAAACACGTTAAACGATTATTTTTAGCTGAGCAAACAGTTTCGTTTTGTATATCTGTACTTCAAAAATACAAAATTTCATAGAAATCGGTGAGAGAGATATGCAGCAATTGGTCGATATATTTTAGGAAACTGGTATAGAAAAAAGATGATTCAATGAGTAGTCTTACTCTGTCAATGTCGGGAATGTTCGAGAGCATCGAGTACGTAGTCCTTTTTCGAGAGACATACTCATATTGTTTAAAAAAACGGACTATAGACTATAAATATTTACATACTCGTATATTTTATACAAATTGTAACGATCAGTGGTTATTACAATACATAATAGTTTCTATTTGAATTAATAATTATCAGTATGTAGGGCGACGGAGGCAAAGTTATCATTGTTCTATTATTATGGTACGCTCTAGTAGTTCTATTGAAACTCGATCGTGGTTTATGCATGCTCCGAGCGGTGTTGGGCGTTATCCCTACGAATATTATACAAGCTATTGAGTGGATACTAAATGTTTTGTTGTGATATTAATACTGGGTACTCAATATCACTTAGGAAATAACTATCTTCTCCACTTTGTCTAGCCAGCTGTTGAAGATCTGAGACGACATTTTATTAACTACTAGCGCCCCGCCCTAGCTTTGCACAGGTCTTAGTAAAGATTCCTAAAAAAAATAGCCTTATGTCACTCGGCGGGGATAGTATAGTTTACTAACAATGAAATATTTTTTGAAATCGATCCAGAAGTTCTTGGGTTTATTCGTTTAGATAAGGATCAAAGAATCAAAACAAATATTTTATTTGGAGACTAGGCGTATGGGCGTTACTATCGTCATATAAATTAACTCTAATCAATCATTTTTTTTATTTTCACAAAAAAATATACAAGTATGAAAATCCGCGGAGTCTCATAAATAATAGTGTTGTGTTATACTTAAAATAATAATAAAATGTATAAAAATAAATAAAAACCAATATCGATAAAAAAGAGCAGACCAAAATCTCGACAGATAGTAATACAAATATCTTTCTAGTTAGATAAAATAAATCAATAAGATTGACATCAAAATTAATGAAATTGCAACCTTTTTAGTAGAAAGCAATTACTCAGTATACAGATGTTCTGTTAAAGAAATAGTTCAAGTAATAAATTGCAAAAATTGAATAGAATAAAGAACGAAAATCGGCGTATTACACTTATAGTGTAAGAAAATTGAAACGTTTCTTGAATAGAAACTAATTGCATATCGATTTATGCAGTTTAAAGAAATATATGTTTCTAAACCAGCGATTATAATTTTTTTTATATAAAATTTTGTTTAAAAAATTCTTCTATTTTTTAGAACGTTATGAAAATTGTTTACGATGGAATTTTTCTACTATTAATAAGAAATCTTCTGTCGATATGTACTTAGTTTTGCGTGTTAGTTCTATGATATTAATTTAAAAAAATATATTATTTCATAAATTGTTTATACAGTCTCTTTAAAATAAAATAACTTTTTTACATAAACCTTTCCTTCTATCAGCTGATAAAACGGATTTTCCTTTTCACAATTTTAATTTTCCACATAAGCTTTTCATTTAAGCTTACGTGGAAAATTATAAATGTTTTCCAAAATTTCGCAGAAACAAAAATATCATTATCGCTCCTTTTATGTAATAGTTTTTCAAAGTTTTTATTAAAATACCTAAGCTTGACCTCAACAATAGAACAAAGCACTGTAGTTCAATGTAGCTACCCGCAATTTTAAGAAAGAACCACCTCTTTGAAATTTAATCCTCCGTCTTCAAGATGGCGCCGCTACACTGACGCTAAGCCTAGCCTAGTGCGGCTATTAAATAAGCGATTTTACCTAGCCAGAAGTTTATGTATGTTCGCACCCACCACGTTAATGAAAATGACGACTATACAAGCTAACACTCATTTAAATTATGGATTCTGGAGTTTAGTTATTTAACTAGTAGGATTAAAAAGCAGTCATTCTCATTCAATAGGATAAAAAAAAACTGACGTGCAAAAGTGATAAATTTCATTTAAATATACTTGCAAAATAAATGATTATTATATTTTTATAAAGAAATAAGAGTTAAATCGAGACTTTAAATAATGAATTTAAAATTGCAACTAATTCTCAAAAGTTCAATGAAAATAATGATATCGTTTATTCAGAAAGCAGCCATTAAGGCCAGACCCAGAGACAATGACCACTGAAAAAAAGACGAATACAAAGAAAAAAAAGAAATAAACTGTGTTGTGAAAAAATTATCTTAAAACGATAATATCAATCCTTTTAACTTTAGCTGTATACTAAAGAGATTTGGTAAGGCTTTATGGTATATCCCTCCATATAAAAATAAAATTCGAGGTCAGTAGGGCGGCAACTTGATTTCGAATGGTAACGGTTTCGTTTTAGTGGGAATCAATAAAAGGATAGATTTTTCTCTTCTTGGAGATTGTTGTGTATCACATTAACCTTTTTCTTCTAGTAGTTGTATCATCTGCCCGATGGTTTCGTTTGTGTAGAATTTAGGGTGTGACTTAGAGTTAGTAATGTAGTGGAGCTGATGTCACATTCCTGGATTACATTGCTGTTCTACGTAATATTAATATGTTGGAAGTCTTTCAGTCAAATTCACAAAATCATTTTAAAGTTAACATGCTTCAAAAGATAGCTAGACTAAACTAGCACATTTTTCTTCCATAATTTTACAATACTGCTTTGGAGATAGTCTAATGAAAAAAGCGTACATTATTTACGCTTACGCCGTAATATATTTTTCATGAGAATGACAAAATCGTACGATGATTATTCCGCCCAGTCGTAATCATTATAAACATATTGCTAAATACACTTAAAAATCAATGCAAGAAAAACCGCTTAAAACCAAGTCGCGATTTTCGGTGCCACAAATTCAAAGCGTCTTCAGTAGAACTTTGTACTATGTAGTTTGTATGCAGTCTTTTGTTTGACAAGAATGGCTAAGCCTCACGTGTAGACGTGTCTACATGTAAACGTAGATACCAAGTTATTTAGGGAGCAGAGTATTTGTACCTGCTGGTAGGTCAGGGTCGTTTCTGTTTCCATTTTATTATATCTGCTATGGCAACATATTTATTTTTCCAATTCGTCATCAAATCATTTTTTTTTGTAAATGTTGACTAACTTTAGTGTAATCAGTAAGAAGCATTTTATGTATTTCTATAACTTCAGCCTAGTCTATTTACTACTCATAGCAAATTCTTCTTAATTAAATGTGGTAGGAAAAAATTGAGACGATTCATTGTGACGAGTAATTAGCCTATTTTAATAAAAATACTTGACATTAACTTTGAAAAGATTTTACAGTTGAGATAATGAATCTAGGGGGTAAAACCCAATAGTAAGAAGATGATGATTCTCCGAAAGATAATAAACTAAAGTCTGAAATAGAAGTGGTTCAAAGAGGAGAATGGAAGATGACATACTACAAAACCCAAATTATGGAAGTAGGGCAAGTGAATGACGTAGTTCAAATAAGTAAACTTTATACCTCAAGATTTTATATTTGGCTAGTAGGTCACCTTCAATACGTACACCTACAGCTCATATATGAATCCATGAGTTTGCACGTACCCTTTGTCAGATGACACAGCCATGTCTGGTTATCACTGTTCATGAGATGTCTTCATGATCCGCTTTTCAGAATTTTACCCAGTGACTTTCCCAAGCTTCCAATATTATTCGGTTTCATGAACATGAATATTTAAATAAGCCTATTCATAAACCTTAATAATCAGAATGTTCCCGATAGCCGTCTCTCTGAAACACGATCTATGCCTATCTTTTACTAATACCTTTTAATACCTAACTCCCGTTTTTCCGTGATTAATGAACGTTGTGTCGAGAATAAATATTAATGAGACCTAATGATATAAAAGACAGACCTTATGTCTTCGTTAGATTGATTGATTCTTTATTCATAACTTCTACGTAAATTCATAAGTCTGCGAGACTGTCTCCGCTCGAGGCAGTAAAAAATGTAATAAAGAAAAGGATGCTCCTTTAAAATTACGTAGGATAAGTGAACTTGTAAATTATTCAGCCCCAATTTACTCGACTGAAGAGGTAAGAACCTCGAAATTCATTTTTCACGGACTGTGCCTTGAAATAAAATGTGTAAGATTAGTTTATTCGCTCCGAGGGCCGAGCTATCGGTGTTTAGGTCCGTCGCCATGGCAACTGGAGCAGAAGGGCCTATTTGCCGCTCCATTGGGCATTTTGTGTGCCTCTAACGTAGTTAAGGTCGACCATACGTTGTAATGCTGTTATAATGAAGATTCAGTCCTTTGTCCGTATCGTGATCATGTTACAAGGTCTTTGTCGTTGCTTAAAGGATGAGGACTGTATGTAAACTGACCCTCGGCTGATGTCATTACTTCGTTGGTGGTCCTCCTATTGTGTTCAGCATCTGTTTTATCAATTTGGTGTTAGACTATTCAGTTAGGTACTATAGGTGTGTCGGTGTAGTTGATCACCTCTTTGCGAGTCTCGTGCCTGACAAGCTTCAGAAACGCATCTATTACTAACTAGGCCCTGTACAAAAGTGTACAAAAGTTATAAATTAATAAAATTCTAAATAAACTTTGTAGGTAAAATTTTGATGAAGGAAGACCTATACCAGCATCAAGTGATTGAAGTCCGACTAGAGAGTTAATTTTAGAATTTCTATAATATTAGGGTGCTGGCTGACCAATTATTAAGCGCTTTAAAGTTTTGGCCTCTGTTTAAGTTTCAAGGACTAGCCTAATGATGTTTTAATTATAACATAAATACATATAGGTTAGTTTTTACTAAACTGTGTTTGAATTTAGTTTTTTGTACATCAATCCTATAATAAAGTAGAATGACCGTAACTGATTTTACTTCTAGATATTTACGGATATGTAAATTTTGTACATCACACCTGATGATATAATTTAATTAAACGAATCTACAAATTCTTTTCATACTGCCTGAATCAGACTTTCTATCATTTGTAATTAGTTCAGTTCAATAGAAGCAGTTTTATAATATCCTGAAAAAATCCAGATATCTATTAGCTAAACTGCCAATTTTGGAATATGATGGATAGATAGATTTGAATTTATCAGGACATTGTGAAACTGGGTAATTAATTAATTTCACACATACATAGTCGGATTTCAGGAAATATATAATGTTAAAGTATATTATAGTTAGGAATACAGACAGCATATCTCATAGCAAAGTTTTGTAATCAGCTTAGATAGAGATCTAGTTGTGAATTTGGTGGAATCAAATGTTATTGACTCTATTCGGCGGCAAGCAAACTACGTAGTTTGCTGTAGACGTTGAATGCCAGCGGAGCGTATCACGTCCACCACAATGCTTCGTTTCCTGTTCCATTCAAAGATCCAATACCATATGTGTCCCGTAATCAAAGCTATTCGGGAATTCGATCCTAAATGGCTCTAGATAATGTTTGTGACTTGTTGTCTGTGTTCTAGATATTTCGACAAGCGTATGTTTTGAAACAGTGTCAGTAGGAAACTTAGCCATTTTGATCATGTTTCTTTAACTGCTTAGAGTTGGCTGTTTAGTCTCTTTAAATAACATAATGTAAAGCACACAGTCGTCACATTTCTTTTCATGGGCTACTCGCAATTGGTGTTAACTACTAGTTTTATCTGGTTTGTATTCTCGAGCCACGTCATCGGGCTCTTCCACTCATGCCTTTACCATTAAAGCAAAGGAATAACTACAAGCAACCTTTCCTTTCGTCTGTTTGTTCGCATCATCGCTTGAATACATTACAGTATAATACAGTATATTACAGTACTTATTGATAAAGTATCTTGATGATACATTGTTCTAATAACACAATACATCTGTTCGTTTGTTTGACTTGGTTCTTGATTGCACATTATAAACACGTCATAACATTATGTTTACATCGCTGATTGCAATTCGAATTAGTTGAATAGTGTAATCGGCTGTACGCATTCCGCAGAGATAGAACAGTTCATAGATGAAGTGGAGTATGTAATTGGGATTATTTGAGATTAACAATTAAATAAAAATAAGATTTGATAGATAGAGAAATCATTTATTTGTATCTTCAAGGCACACAAAATGACAGAAATAAACAGTTAATATTGACAATGGCTGGTATTACTTCTTCTTTTTCATACATCTGAGTTATGATCATGAGTGAAAATAGTTCAATTTTATGATCAAAAATCATCATCATCTGCCTGTATCTACCCACAACTGGATATAGGCCTTTCCCAATGCCTTCCACTAAATGCGATCCTCCGCCTTTCGCATCCATCCGCCTCCAGCCGCCTTCTTGAGGTCGTCTGTCCATCTGAAGGGAGGGCGCCCTACAATACAAATGATCGAAAATAATATTATTTTATATTTATTTGTATAATAACGACAATTTTCTGTGTTTAAATGGCGTTGCTTATAATAGGCTTCTAATGGACACTATTCTCATTTGTTGAGTGAAATCCAACTAGTAGGAATACAGGTTAGATTGTTTGCGTAAAATATATGTAATTGAACAGCTATGAGAGAGAGAGTTTAGAAGAGGTAGATATAATAAAATGTGAAATAATTATTATTGAAGTTATTGATTTGATAATCAAAATGTTGTAAAATCAAAAGGAATTGGACAGATATTTTTAGATATCTGTAAATATTTTAAAATAAACAGGAATAGTACTGGTTTTCTGGTCGTAAAATCAGTCGAGTCTACCTTTGGAAATATAAAAATGCGATGCAGCGTCCCGCGAACGTAAAGCGCTTGTTGAGAGGGGGATTTTCGGGAACAATGGAGCAACGGTATCATAATATATTTTCAGGCGCTTGTATATGAAATATATTTAATAATTATGTAGGTAGCAAATAATGAAATTCCCGTGAACCGCAGGCATGACAGTGATAACGAGCTTCGTATACATTTACATTCGTTATCCCTGCGCTGGTGCCTCATTAAATATGTCCAAGGAGGCTCACCCAGGACCAATTTGCGTTATAAAGGACATTTATATATAGGGACGGACTTGTGGTGAAAAGCACTACAGCCTACTAGGGTCTGATCCCTGTAATATTGGTCAAATCAGCATGTTGTAACCCTGGATGTATTTGATTGGACTTAAAAGCGACGAGGGAGTTTTTGCAAACATCGTTTTCATGTCAAACGGTAGTCCGGTCGCCGACGAATATGCGTGTTCGTGTACTAACGAGCAATAAACCTACATGATATCGTCTGTGCAAACTTTAAAGTAGAATCAAAGGAGAAACTGAATATGTAGTTGTTTTTATCCTTTTTATACGTTATTTAGATCACAATATTTAATACTTTTTCGTATCTTTGCGTATCACTTCACATCCAAGAGTGTGCTCTTTCTGGGTATGACTGTGTAGCTCACAAAGTTTCCGCATACATCATCCACCACAAACCCACCGCTTGCATTAGGAAAGATCTAAATAATACCACCACTACTTCTGTAGATCAATAAATAGGTATTATAAATAAATCCTACACAATTCTAACAACGCCAACTAGTCCCCAAGGTAAGCTGGGCTTAACCTGCTGTAGATGTTACAAATTTTTCAGCAAATATCACATAAGATGTCTATATGCATTAATAGGATAAAGTAATTCACCATTTGACTATGCACTTCATCAAAACTAGTTACTAACTTAAATTGAAGCATCATAATAAAATGATCCTTCTATTTCTGCAAACAATATTATGCGATCGTTTACAACAGACGAGAATCTTGAATATGTCAATATATTGAAACTGATGGCATGTAAATCGATGCATCGGTCTTTGGCCTCGTAATGTTGAAGCTATGTGAAGTTGATGCTATATGAAGATGGTAAGTGATACTGCTACATTTAAAACTGAAATACTGCTTTATGATACTATAGAAATAATTTATCTTCTTCTTTCTTTATATTTATCTGCTTCTGGAAAGGTTACAGTAAAGGTTTGGGTAGACTAGGTTTAGAAATTAAGAGACAATTTAAAATGGCAACTAAACTGAAATTCACTTAAGCAGCTATTCTCGTAATAAAAACTAGACTATTCTAGTTCTATCTACTCATTTTGTATTTCGTTTGAGCAAGATAGCGCTTGAGATTGACAATACAGATTTTGTCCACTTTTATACGAGAATAAGATCGGAAAATTAGGAAAAAAAAATCGCATTGTTCTTATGCCACCAATTTGGCAAACAAGCATACGACCCGCTTGATGGTAAGCGTCACCGTAGCTTATAGACGTTTGCAATACCGGAGGTGTTACTCACGCCTTGCCAACCCTCCCAACCTCCCCCCCCCCCCAAGTGGAGCTCTGGAGTAGGTATCCAGAGCTCCGAGACCAATGCTATTGGCCTACGATCTTCTGTAAGGAGGTGGTTCTTCCCCAGACGGACTGCTCCGATTTGAGCGGATTATCAGTTGTGCCCTACCTCTCTTGCATGGGTTGGAAATTGTTGGAATTTTATGACGATTCGATATCATGTTTTACATTGCCGCTTAGTGTATTTTACAACAAATGCGGAATTTAGCAAAATAATGGTTCGTATCACAACAATAAAGGCAAATGCATGCGGTCATTAAAGTTCATTCCATGTCATAAAACTTTACTCGTATTTTGGTTGCCAGTTAATATTTTTATGACGCACATAAAATGCAACATGCAACATTATCACATTCAGTTACACGGATCCCTGTGTTTGCAGACAAATATTACAATGGGCGATTAGCTTAAAAAAATGTTATGGATATTCATTTTTATTAATATCTTTATATTATTTGATCATATTCGGTATTCTTCACGTCATTTACATATTCTGTACTCTATTATACTGTTCTTTTAAAGTCTGTTCTGTCGATACGCGACCGATAAAACGCGACGCATTTTCGATAGATATGCACCGACCATAGTTGACGGTTTTAAAAGTAAAAGACCTTTAAAACCGTGAACTCTTGAGTCTCTTTGGTTTTCTTTTTGGATATAATAACACCGAACACTGCAAATGGACCATTTCCATTATTTATTATGAATACTTGGTCATTGACATCAACTTTCCACTTTGTAAAGTCCCTACCTAATCTTAATTGCTGCCACCCATTAAGCGCGTCCAGAACCTTTGGCGTTGCAAAATTTAAAAGTTAGTGCTGACGAGACGAGGAGTTTTGAAAATTGAATAAGATTAAATTTACATAGTTCCAACATTACAAATTGCAACGTGATGTTTATTAAATCACCACGAAACTGATTAAATTTAGATTGTATTTAAAGAGGTAATTCAATTTGGAAATAATTGCTTTTCACGCCATGACATAAATGCACACATAACAATGATCACATGTGTGTTTTATTAACCATAAATCTAATTTCCTAGTTTAAACGACTAAATATATTGGATGGATTACTTTAACTGTTAGATTCAGCAATATCAGTTTAGGAGTAATATTACGTTTGCATTCACGGCACCATTACTCGGCGATGTCGATTCGTCTATTCTGCTAGGGAGCGCTCCAAAACCGGTACGTTTAATGAATTTATCTTGTCGGGGGGAACATTAACCAAGTTTAGGAACAAATTACGAGCGTAAAGTTGTCTCGTACCTTGGAACTTGGAGTAATTACCGCGGCATCCTCCGGAATGCCCCCGTGAGCTCACCACTTTTTATTGCGAAATACAGAGCATATCACAACTCCGTTTTGGCGCAAACGAGCTTAGATAACCGCTTTATTACTTGACGATCTGCCAGCGGGCGCGGGACGCCCAAGAATCAATATCGCGATGCTCACGACTCACGAGTTCCTAAGTTCCTAAGTTCATAACACTGGCACGAAATGAGCTGTTGCAATCGATATCGGTATCGCCGTGTCCTCGTCTCGTGTTACGGGGCAGTAGCAGTGTGTCGGCGCGGCTCTCGTGACACTCTTTTGTAACCTCGTTTCATTAAATGCCGTTTTATTGCTGCTCCTGGTTGCCATAAAATGTCCCGCAAGTGCTTCTAGTTTTGTAAAATAAAACTGAATTTTCGGCGCGCGCCAGCTTCTCGGTTTTATCTAGGATATCTACAGCTGCCAAGCTACATTGTCTGTTGTTTTATGTATCGGTAGCAACACGGTTTTACGGCGAGTCGTTTATATTATGGGGGCCCTTTCACTTTATTGTTCTAGATCGGGTGAAGAATCTCGATAAGAATATTTTGGCAATTCATTGTGAATTATATTGTCACGGCGTCGAGTAGACAATAGTACAGCATAGTGTATTTATACAACAACTTTATCGCTCTTTTGGGTGATTTACGCTGAAGTAACTTGATATTTGCTTTAATATTTAGAATTGTGGAGCAGTTACTTGTTGCAGACGCATGTTCAGTCAGTCTGTTTAACAAGATTCATCTTAGAATTTTCATCGCTTGTTGCGCTCACATCACTTCTACTTCTAGAATTCTTGTAATCGTTATGATTACATGCTTCAGAATCTTGAAAAAAAAAGTTGGTACGTATTTCGCAAACTGTAGGTGACGGTTCCAGGTACCAGGCTCGCAGCGGTCGCAAGGAGTGTCAGCGGCGCTGTGAAACGGAGCATGTGGGTTAAGGGCCCTTTGCGCTTTGTTAGCGCGCTCTAATCACCGCCGGCCCTCGAGGCGACTTGAGGGCTCGCGGCGCACTAGCGTTTTGTCTTCATCTCCGCGCCGACAACTTCGCTTGCTAATTCACATTTGTCTATGGCTTTATATATTTTTTATTTATCAAGTATCAATAGTAATTCATGTTTTTAACTTCAATGTGAAATTGTATTATGTATAATTATTTGAATCATGGACGACTCTCCACGAAGAAATCAGAGTGTTTTGTTTATGGGTGATTGACTACGGTGATTAACAATTACAGACAACCGGTTGCTACCCTACGATTAAAATCTCCTTTTTAACGAAGTTTTATTTTAGAAGAAAAAAATATATTTTTTAAGTAAGTCGCAATCTACAAGCATCTTTATCTGGCCAGTGTTTGGCTGTTATCCAAGAAGGTTTTAATTTCAGAAAATTGGAATTCATGAAAAGAATATGTATTATTTTGCGGGAGCTTAGAAGAGTCTACGTTGTTTCAAGGTCCCAAATTAAGCAAATTACTATTAGGTCTATGAGTACTGAACAGCCGAATTCACTTACATGAATGCTCATATCCCAACCAACTAAAAGAAGACAAACAGGCATGTTTACGGATGTAAATATCTGTCTTGTTCCTCGATAGATAAAGTTAGTACTAGCGCTTTTCATTTCACCTCTCTTGTAGAAAACTGAATAAAAATAAAATGCTAATTTGACATTCAACTCAGATACATGTAAATTTGAATAGACCAACCAATATCAATCAGCGAGGTATCAAATAAAACATCAGATAAACAGAAATTGCCCGCTATGAAGATATATTACGGAATCCATTATTGTTTTGTTGAATTTATATAGGTTTTGTTGAGCGCGGGTTGAATTTGTAATTTGATTTTATGAAAGCTCGTATTTGAGTTCCCTAATCTTTTTATAGCATGGAAAGTTTTTTATTGATACTCATTTTGTTTTTTGAATTGACTTTTTTCCTTTTGTTTTTAAAAAGTATTTTTGGAAAAAGTTTAAATTACAATATTTACATGCACAGACCTTAGAGTATAGATTAGCAAGCTATAGAGCGCGCTTGAGCAAGTATGAACGGTAAGCACGAGTATGAACAAACAGACGAACTCAAAACAGCAACAACGAAGCTAGCAACGAACGAAGCTATTAGTCACGCACGCTGATTGTTTCTCTCGATGTTATTTATTCGGATTTTAAGGAATCATGGTGAAATGTGCAGTGCAGAGCTGTAAAAAACGACGAAATGGAAGCAAACTAAAAATTAGCACTATGGAACATCTGCTTACGCTTTGACCATTGTGGTCAAAGAGCGATGCGCGCGTTTTATGCTTGCTTATCTATACTCTAAGGCACAGATAGACATAATATGACAAGGGTTCTTGTAATGTCAAAATCTAGTCTCAAGCGCCATCTTGCCTTACAAAATACAAAACGAGCGATTGATACTGGACAAATAAATAAATATATTTATAAGGACAATTCACACAGATTGAGCTAGCCCCAAAGTAAGCTCGAAACTTGTGTTATGGGATATTAACTCAACGATATTGTAGGCGACACGAATTAATTGTATTTTATTTATATTTAATCATTTGTATTAATTTTAGTTAATTTTAACGTAGTTTGCTAGTTTGCCAGCTTCATGTAAAAAACAATACGGGCGGCCGCACTGTAGAAGGGATCTCACAGCTGATTGGCTATTTTTTAGTTCCTGCGGCGTCCGTCGAGGCAACTAGCGCCGTTTGTCTATACCAAAAGTGGTTACGTGTGCGCAGCGATTGAAATGGTCAAGTCATTTTCCTTTGTTACAACTATAATTTTCTAAAAGTGCAATTAAACGTTATTTAAAGCTCCTCATACTCGTTTTCCATTCTGCGGAAGCTCCCTATCAGTAACAAAAGTGGTCTTCGAGCCAGATCTACAAGTTATGTACCACACACCACCGAGAACAATGGTACACACGAGAAGCTCCGTCAGAAAGGAACGAGAGCAGAATGAGAAAGAGGAGCACCAAGGTCAGTCTTCAAATCTCCAATCTAAGCTGGATACAGAACCAAAAGTGCAGAAAAGCGACGAAAGCGCGAAATTAAGTCGTACTATTTTTAATGCGGGTAGCACCATAAAGTCGGAACCGCCGTTAAGAACGGTTTCTTTGTTACCAACGGCATCTAAACCGCTATCTGTAAGGACAATGT
Source organism: Endotricha flammealis (assembly GCA_905163395.2). Classification (NCBI taxonomy): domain Eukaryota; kingdom Metazoa; phylum Arthropoda; class Insecta; order Lepidoptera; family Pyralidae; genus Endotricha; species Endotricha flammealis. The sequence continues at coordinate 4,650,097 of LR990866.1, forward strand.
CAAGAAAATCGTCTAAGTCCTCATCTGTAGCAGCGCGAAAAGCGAAATTGGAATTAGAAGCCGCACAGGCGAAGGCAAAAATACAGATGGAATTAATAGATAGAAAGCTCGCCGCGGACTTAGCTGAAATGGAAGACGAAAGTAGCACTCCATCGGAAAATGATACACACAGTGAAGTAGAAAAGTGGTTAGAGCGCAGCCAGCAGGAGCTGAAGGCACCGCCCGCCCCCGATCATGGTCTTTCTTCGGGCGCGCAGTGTATACCGCCGTCAAAGAATGTCGGCACTGATGAAGGAACAGTTCATTTACTAGCTAGCGCTCTGAAGGACTTGGCATCCGCCAGCGCAAACAACGGACCCAACTCCAGTCTGCTGAGCCGCATCTGCGCTCCGCGCGACTTACCCTCGTTCGGCGGGGACCCGATGGAATGGCTGGAGTTCAAGCAGGCGTACGAAGAATCTTCACAAGTGTGCAAGTTCAGTGAGAAGGAAAACCTATGGCGTCTACGAAAAAGCCTTCGTGGAGCAGCACGAGATGCTGTATCAGCATTACTCATCAGCGGCACTACACCAGAGATGGTTATGTCTACCCTGGAACTGCAGTTTGGCAACCCGGACCTAATATTATCCAGAATCATGGTAGATATCCAGAAGTTACCACCAGTGTCGAATGAGTACCATAAGGATATTGTGACGTTTGCAGTAAAAGTGCGTAATTACGTAACCGCAGTCAGTGTGATCGGTCGAGATGAGTACTTGGTGGCCACAAATGTGATTACAAGTGTGTTAACAAAGTTACCTACAGTCCTGCTATCGAAATGGGCCGACTACAGTTACCCTCTCATCACACAAGGTAAGAGACCGACACTACACACACTAGCAGAATTCTTGCATGCTGAAGCTGTAAAAATTAATTCTATGGCCCTGATAAATACGCACAATTTTTACAATTCATATAAAAGAAAATATCAGGAACCTGCATCTACACGCTCACACTCTGTATTAGTGAATAACGATGTAAACATTAATAATAAATGCCAATATTGTCGCCAATCGATTCACAAATTAACTGAGTGCAAGAAATTTAAGAAATCGCTGCGCAAAGATAGATGGGCGTACGTGAAACGACACAGACTTTGTTATAAATGTTTATTGGCTACGCACGGGAGGGACACCTGCCCGGCGGAATCGTGCGATGTAGATAATTGCGGGCTGCAACATCACCGTTTGCTGCATTATAACTATAATAGAAACAATGCATCGGAAGTTGAAACTCTTACGACTCAGGCGCTAGAGGGCGGTCAAGCTCAACAACAACAACAGCAGTCACAACAACAAACTGAAAGCGTAACACACATAAGCTTGTCTTCAGACTGTAAAGTGTTATTAAAAGTAGTGCGTGTCAAATTGTATGGACCTAACGGTATTATTAATGCATACGCGTTGTTAGATGACGGGTCGACTGTGAGCCTTATTAGTTCCGAACTGACGTCACAGTTAGGTTTGCGCGGACAACGGCGAGACACCATGCGCATACGCGGCGCGTGGGACAGAGACGAACTTATATGTGATACCGATATCGTCCGTCTTCAGCTGTCGAACTGCGAGGGACAGCAATATGAACTTAATGCGCATAGTGTTAAAGAACTTAATTTGCCTAAACAAAATTTATGTACAATTAATTGTAATAAGTATGCTCATTTAAAAGATTTAAATTCAATATTTTGTAATGCGAATGTTAAACCTAGTCTATTAATAGGGCAGGATAATTATAATTTATTAATTCCATTAGAGTGTAGGATGGGTAAATTAAACGAGCCTTGCGCAACACTCACTCCTCTTGGTTGGTGCGTTCATGGAAGGGTACCGGTAACGGCTTCGCCTATACGTCACACTACTCTCGTAATCGGGAGTGACGATGACGACCCTGGATCTGAGGACCAGAACAGACTCATGCTGCAACAGCTGCATGATCAGGTACGTGAGTCATTTACTATTGAGTCTATGGGAATAACGTCTAAACCTCGTCAAAATGTTGATGACATTAGTGCTATTGAACAGCTGGAAAAAACAGCAGTTTTAATTAATGGTCGATGGCATGTAGGTTTCCCCTGGCGTGACCCCAACAGCAGAATGCCTGATTCCAAACCTGGTGCGTTGACTAGGTTCAGAGGTGTGGAGAAGAAGATGGCTTCGGATGAGGGATTCGCGCGACGGTACAAGGAGCGTGTTCAACATCTCTTCGACAACGACTTCGCCGAGGAGGTGAGTGATTGTAACACTTCTTTAAGAACTTGGTATTTGCCTCATTTTGCCGTCGATAATCCAAACAAAGGGAAGCTCCGACTTGTTTTTGACGCTGCCGCAAAATCTAAAGGATTGTCATTAAATGATTATTTGCTTAAAGGCCCCGATATGCTTACGTCATTATTTGGAATAATGTTGCGATTCCGTGAACATAAAGTTGCCATAACGGGAGATATTAAAGACATGTTTTTAAGAATTAAAATAATATCTGAGGATCAGGAGGCGCTTAGATTTTTATGGCGAGATGATGTAAATAGCCCTATAAAAGAGTGTAAAATGACATCTTTGATTTTTGGCGCGAATTGTTCACCTTTTATAGCGCAATTTATTAGAGATAAGAATGCGCAACGTTTCGCTTCGACTATGCCATCAGCTGTTGAGGCGATAAACAAACAGCACTATATGGATGACTATATAGATAGCCAACCGAACGAGTCCATTTGCATCGAGTTAGCAAAAAATATTAGTTGCATTCATAAGAATGGCGGCTTTGTGGTATGTAACTGGCTGAGTAACAGTAATATGGTTTTGAATAATTTACCCAGCGAATTAGTTGCAAGTAAATGCTTTAAATTAGGTCAACAAGATGGTGAACGAGCCCTAGGACTTTTATGGTACCAGTCTGATGACACCCTAGGCTTTGATGTTTCGTTCAAACGAATTCCGTCAGAAATATTGGACGGAAAGCGACCTACTAAAAGACAAATGTTACGAGTGATTATGTCGATATTTGATGTTTTTGGATTTTTGTCACCATTCACAATTAATGGAAAAATTATTTTGCAACAAACATGGAACTCGAATTATATTGATTGGGATGATACATTAAATGATGAATTATATAGCAAATGGTTAAAATGGTTAAATATGTTAAAATCGGTCGGTGACATAAGGTTACCAAGATGCTACCAGAGCGTGCCTTGTAATTATAACCGGTTTGACAAATCATCGCCTATGCCTATGCGCACCGATTTGAACGGTGGCGCCGCCGCCGACCCGGCGATGCTTTATTGCAATTTGGAATTGCACGTATTTAGTGATGCGTCGACACAAGCATTGTGTGCGGTCGCGTACCTACGTTGGACCGAAAATAATAAAATTAAAGTGGCATTCGTGTGTAGTAAGTGTCGAGTGTCACCTGTGAAGCCTACGACGGTGCCTAGGTTGGAACTCCAGGCAGCTTTGATGGCAGCTAGGCTCGCACATACAATAGAAACGGAGCACAGATTAAAATTCGTGCGTCGAACGTTTTGGTGCGACTCAACGACAGTATTGCAGTGGTTACGCAATAACAGGAGGAATTATAAGGTATTTGTCGCTCATCGCTTAGGAGAAATTGATGAATTAACCGACGTAAGTGAATGGAGATATATTCCTACGCATTTAAATGTTGCAGATATCGCAACCAGGGAGTCCTATGACCTCACTGTGTTGCAAGGTGAGTGGTTCGTCGGACCGCAGTTCCTATATGAAGATGAAGAATTGTGGCCGGAGGATACGACACCTGGACCTGGAATTCATGATATGAATAATATTGAGTGTGTATCTACTTTACAAACGGTGAGTAGTGACTTACCTGTACCTAATCCTAGAAGATTCTCTTCGTGGTTGCGTCTTGTGGGAAGTACGGCCGCCGTACTAAAGTTTATAAATAAATGTAGACGTAAACTTTTTAATGAATGCGAGTTAGTGGCTCATGCAGAGATTTTGTTAATAAAGTACTCACAAGTTGAATCTTTCGCTGAGGACATAAGTAGAATAAAAAATGGTAAATGTTTGAGTACATCCAGTAGATTACTTACCTTTTCACCCAGTCTCGATGTTCACGGAGTACTCCGTGCTTGCGGCCGCATTGACGTTGCTGCTAATGTTTCTTTAGAAGTGAAAAACCCTGTTATTTTAGATGGCAAAAATTATATTTCCAGGTTGATAGTGCGACATTACCATGTGAGGGCAGCCCACGCCAACCAGGAAACCGTGGTCAATGAGCTGAAACAGAAATATTGTATGTTAAAGTTGAGACCTACAGTTAAAAACATAACATCTCAATGTATGTTGTGTAGAATTATGAAGACAAAGCCTATGATACCTAGAATGGGTAACCTACCTGAAGGAAGAGTCGCTCACCACCACAGGCCGTTTACACACTGTGGCCTGGACCTGTTTGGCCCCATGGAGGTGACTGTGGCCAGACACCGGGAGAAGAGATACGGAGTTCTCTTCACATGTCTCACGGTAAGAGCTGTACATGTGGAAGTCGTGCCTTCTCTTACAACAGATTCCCTCTTGATGGCACTCCGCAGAATGGCCTCTCGGCGAGGTTGGCCAGCATATTTATATTCCGACAACGGGACCAACTTGCGCGGAGCCGATGTTGAAATAAAAAAATCATTACAGGAACTCGATGATGAAAAGCTCAAAGGTACCGCCTGTAATTACGGCACGCAATGGACTTTTATTCCTCCTGCTACTCCGAGTTGGGGAGGGGCGTGAGAACGGCTTATTAAAAGTGTCAAGACGACGTTGAGAGTTGTCTTAAAGGAACGCGCACCACGCGAAGAAACTCTCGTCACCTTGTTGGCCGAAGTTGAAAATATTGTCAACAGTAGACCGCTCAGTCACGTGTCCGTGGAAGCCGGAAGTAAGGAGTCCCTCACGCCTAATCATTTTTTAATAGGGAGCTCATCAAACTTACCTGTGTTAAGACGTTTCGACGACTCTGATTTGTTTTTGCGCAAACAGTGGCGCATATCGCAGGCTCTCGCTGACATGTTTTGGAGGAGGTGGGTGCACGAAATTTTACCTGACATGCTACCACGCAAGAAGTGGACTACAGATGTTCAGCGCTCCCTGGCAGTCGGTGATTTGGTGTTTCTCGCTGATCCCAATGCGCCTCGTGGAGTTTGGCCTCGTGGCGTCATAGAAGCCACATTCCCAGGTAAGGACGGTCGAGTGCGTGTGGTGGCTGTGCGGACCGCTACCGGTACCCATAAGAGATCAGCGGCACGTGTCGCCAGAATACCTATAGAGGTTGAGTGTTGCGAGGGCAACATAGGGGGGGGAATGTAGGCGACACGAATTAATTGTATTTTATTTATATTTAATCATTTGTATTAATTTTAGTTAATTTTAACGTAGTTTGCTAGTTTGCCAGCTTCATGTAAAAAACAATACGGGCGGCCGCACTGTAGAAGGGATCTCACAGCTGATTGGCTATTTTTTAGTTCCTGCGGCGTCCGTCGAGGCAACTAGCGCCGTTTGTCTATACCAAAAGTGGTTACGTGTGCGCAGCGATTGAAATGGTCAAGTCATTTTCCTTTGTTACAACTATAATTTTCTAAAAGTGCAATTAAACGTTATTTAAAGCTCCTCATACTCGTTTTCCATTCTGCGGAAGCTCCCTATCAGTAACAGATATTATATTTTATAACAAATATATATAGATAAACATCCAAGACCCGAGGTCAATCAGAAAAAGTTCGTTTTGCATCATGACCCGACCGGGATTTGAACCCGGGACCTCCTGGGTGGCGGTCTGGCATGGTAACCATTACGTCACGGACGTCGTCAATAACCCAAATAAATATTATAGACCCAAAGACATGTACGTGTACGTAAAAAATGGTCTTGAATCAATGCAATGTTATTCTCTATGTCATATAAAAAGCACTGCAGATGAAGATGAGCTTATCTCTTTAAGAGATCTCTTACAGGCTAACCCATAGAAACACAATGAAACGAAAAGACAGATGCAGTGATGATTCAAAAGTGTACATAGTTTGCAATGTGACATCGCCTCAAAGTAGTTCCGCGACACAGTGCTTACTCGAGTAATAAAATTTTAAGCAGGCACATAAACCCTTCTACTTTTGAAGTTTAGGCTTTAATTAACCAAATTAAATTCCTAACGCCTATCCAGTTTCCCTTAATACATTGTTCTGGAATAATAATGGCGTGGATTTGATGGGTGTCGGGAGCAGAATGCCTGCTGTAACATAGTGTTGAATGAGTTCAGTTGATTACCACTCACTCAATTTACTGATGATATTAAATGCTGGAGAATTAAAAAACTACTTAAAATTGGAATTGAAGTATTCATGATTATTGAAGTATCAGAATGCTTAAAACATCTAGGTATATACGTGTATAAAAAAAAGAAAAGTCCTGACAAAGTAGCTGATTAAACAAGCAGCTCGGGCTGAAATATTGCACAGTTTTTCACTATGATATATACAAGGAATAATGAAGTTTCAAAATTCCCACAGAATTAAAGATCCTATTATTCGCTATGTACAAATACATGGTGGGGGTATAGTAAAGCGATCGCAGCGCTTGTCGTGGCAGAAATACGCAACAATCCGGGAAAGTAAAGTCAATTTGCACGGAGTTCGTAATAAAAAATAAAAAAAATGCCTAATAATATATAGATTTGTTGTGTTGTGAACTGCAAAAATAACGGCACAAATAGTCGGTGTAAATTCTATATATTAATGGATAGATGCCATAAAAAGAAATTTGCGCTATATTTTATGTGATATTTACGATATTTATTATTGTTTTATGTGGGCTCGTATTAAATAACTATTGTCGTTCTTTCGTAGCTCTTCAACATTTCTTACATGTTGTGCTAAAACCATCGAAATAATATTACTACGTATAGAAATGACAGCGCCTTCAAATTTTGGCGCCGTGTTCGGCCGTGAGGGGCGCGCCCCTCCCTGGCCCCGCCCCCAACCGAGTCATAGAATATGACATTACTACGCAGGGGCGACACTTTGTTTATATTCTGCCTATTGGACATCCAACTGATTATTTTATTTTATTACAATATTTTATTTTACATAATAGATAAATTTAATAGAAAATAGGTATAATATTAGCTTTATAGGTGGGAAGGAAGCTACATTACATTTTAGTTCTTAACTTAATATTAGTCAAAAATAAACTGAGATTAAATCAAAACTAACTTTATAGTGAAGCTATTTATATATTGTAGTATTTTGTAATATATGCAATAACCAGGAGACGGTCGCCTGCCAGACAAGAGGAGTTGTGTTGAATTTCAAGAATGGTAACGTACCTTTACTCCGAAACTTGTTTGCCCGAATTTCATTTGTTCGAAAATGGTTGGTCGAAATTTAAAATGCTGTTTCGTTTTCCATCTTTTTGTTTTCTAGAAACTTATTTTTTTTACTTAGTTAGTAACTTTATCCACATTTACGTATTTTACCTAGTATATAAAAATATTTTGGAAATATAGTTTAAAAAATCAATATTTAAATTACATATTATTTTTAAAAAGAATGATTAAAATCGGTCCAAAATTGAAGGAGTAATCGGCGGACCTCCAAAAAAAAAACATAGAACCTCCTCCTTTTTGGAAGTCGGTTAAAAAAAAAGCTACAAAAAATTCAGAAATACCTAAATTATATTATAAAATTGACTGACGCTTAGTACCTACGTATCCCATCTGTACGATTAATTTTTGATAATCTATGATTTTCACATAGAAATGGCGGATGCAATCATGATGCATTAGAAAATAATGAAAAAAATTTGTTTTGGTTGGTTTTACTTATTTTTTTGTATACTTAGCGATGATAAGTTACGCCGCTATCTTTCTTCCTTACTGTTGAACGGTTTTTACAAGTTTTTATTGAACATGACGGCATTTTCCAATATTTTTTTTGACATAAATTCGAGGACCAATCACGATGAGCGTCGGCAAGTTTCTAAACGAGTTGATGTCTATTGGCCTCAACGTATGGGGACAAAAATTTTGTTCGCGGTGTCCGTTCTATACGTAGTAATATTATTTCGATGGCTAAAACTAATTTTTCTCCTACCAACACGGTTTGAGGTTGGAAACGAATATTGTGTTTTACACTTTCAAAATCAGTTTTTATAATGATATCCATTATTTTATGCACTGTTTTAACAAATTCCTTTAAAAATACCACTTGTCGTCTTTTTATTTATCTTTAATTTACTAGAAAGCAATAAAATACTGATGTCATTATTTGGCATAATCCCGGAAAGTTGCGCATTCTAGGTGGCGCTACTGTCGTGCACATAGCCAATACTCATTCTCAAGGGAGTTTCAAAAACAAAAGCCGTATGCTTTTTTGTAAATAAAGACATTTTACACAAATAGGTCCAGCAGTACATCATCTCAGCCACAAAATGTCGCAGTGGACTTCTCATTTCGACGTATAGGTACCACTATCTGTACTATGTAAATAATAGTTTACAAGTAAATTATCAAATAGATTACCCAAACACTTAAGATTGAAGTGTGTATTCTTTTGAGCAGAATGAGGTCAACTGTATTTCCGTCAGGGTAATAATGAGGTGGTTTTGTCCCCTGACAGGGGTGTCGGGTAGGGGGAGACGGCAAAACTCATTTCCTGTCCGTCGTCGGAAGCCCAGCCGGCCAATAAGTAAGGAAAAATTGTATTCACTACATTCCCGCCTTTTTAAATTGTAATTTTATAGTTCCTTTTGTGCTATTTGTTTGCTGTTCTATTCGGATTCAAAAGATTGTTCTAACCTTTATCGGATGCCAGCAATTTCATCCACATAATGTTCTATACATACTGTTCTTGTTATCACAGGATAATAACAACATATCGGGTTGAGGTTAACTTAAAATTGTTTTAAAGCTTCAGTAGCCAAACGTCACCCAAACATTCAAAATTCAATAAAAGCCTATAATCTGCGAATATCTCTAAGAAATAATAAACGATCTGATCATTTTGAAGATAAGCCGTAAGAACACAATAATTTAAAGACATCAGGCAGGGTGACTTTTGGCACATGAGTAAATAAAACCGCATTTACTCATGTGCTTTTGGTTTGATCATAATAAAAAATACATTAGTCTCATGAAATTGTTTAGTTTCCTTACCTTGGACAGGTTTAACTCCTAAACAAAATTTCCTGAATACCCCTTCATTTATTTCGGGTGAATAATAAGGTTTAGTATATTTGAATTTTATTTTCGTACTTATTCAAAAGTAATTTTATTCTTTTTATAACCTCTCTGTCAGGTTTATCATGCTAGATTTCTAATAACGCCAGTTCTGACGAGAGTTAATATCTACTCGTAAAATACTTCTATATGAGTTCCTATACAAAAGTTAAAGGGGTGTCATTTATGTGTTTTATGTCCAGTGTTTTTAAATATTATGGGTAAACTAGTTCTTGCTCCACACGTAAAGTCGTGCTTTAGAGAATCATTATTATCAAAATTTATTCTTCTCTTCCTTAGGTCTTTCCTATTATACTATGTGAAAATTTCGGGTCCCTAGGTTGTGTGTGACTTGGCCAACCTAAATATAGAACTTCGTCGTAACACCGCTTTATAATAATATGTCGAAATTTGCAAGTTATCTATCATCAACGACATCATCGAAAGAAAACCAAAGTCCTTTGATTTAGCTCTGAAATTCAGCAGAAAAAGAAATACTGATTGATAATAAAATTACTGAAAAATAAAGTATTTCTATTGGTTAAGTTACTGGTATCTGTTTGGGGCCTCATCCAAGTTGGCCATTGGCAGCCCTCCAGCGGTGTTGGCAGCAACATTTGTAGGACACCAAGTTTGGGGCGTTGTGTGCTAGATGCCAAGCTCATCTATATTTTAGCCTTGTCACGATGTGTTACAAACTTTTGTATGAAAATTGAGATTATGCAATGTTTAGAACTCCAGAATTTCATTTTTTTTTTCAAACATTTTTATGGTAGATGATTTATTACAAAAATGCTTATTGTGATTATCTCTCTCTATGGTCGGTCATTCATGTCTGAAGATCGTGGCCATGGTGGGATTGGGAATAGATGAATTTTCTCCATCGACCTCTGTCTTTGGCAACTTTGGCGATCTGATATATGGTTGATGGTTTTTGAGCATCTTTTAGTTGGTCAGTCCATCTAATTGGAGAGCGGCCCCTTGGTCTTTTGCCTTCTGTGTTGCCAACGATGATTAGCTTCTCGAGACTGTCCTCCCCGCGCCTCATCACTTGACAAAAGTAGCTCAGAACGCGTTGATAGCACACCGATGAAAGACGTTCCTTTATTTGTAGTTGTGACAGGATTGATGCATTTGTGCGTTTGGCCGTCCAAGGAATCCTCAGCAATAGCATCTCGAATGCATCAATTCTTTGCCGCTCTCTCGCTTTAATGGTGATTATATTTATATATAAAAAAAAGATAATAATAATTTTTGGGTACAGATGTCTTATGAGTGTATTCAATATCTTGCAAATATGTGGATTTTCCGGTATGGTCATTGCCACATTATTATCTGATTGTAAGGGATGGTCATTCCACATAATTATGTTGCCCAGTTTGCTAGCAGAATGCCACAAAGTTGCAATAGAAGCCAGAATAATTCACAGTTGGAGCTCCTCACTTTGTTGTAAATGAACATTTTACTGCTCTTTGCACATACAATGAAAAAGTACTCCTATTCGTCAGTACTAAATTTTTAGGAATTTCCCTTTTAGAGCATTTTTACCGGATAAGTTTGGTCCGTTGGAAGTTTTATTAGCCTCTTTAATTAAGTGGGCCGGCGCGTCGACGGTCTCAGGGCGTCCACGGACCGCCTCTTGGTCTGTTTACCTGACGACTATCATAATGCTTAATAGCTCTGGGACTTACCACTTGAGATGCTGAAAACTTCGACGATCTTACTATAAACGTTATTTATTAAAACCATTTCTTCGATAACTTTGTAAAATACGTTTCAGGAACGACGTTTATGGTAAAAGTCTTGCGTTTCATTTAATAATTTTATTGATTCTCTTAATGGTTTTACATAATTGCAATTTCATCACCCAAAAAGTTGTATAGACCGGTGATTCACTTCGACTCCATTTTCGCAGCTGAGATTCCCGCAGAGGATACGCTCAGGGTCATAAAAAAAATATATGCAGATAAAAATGGTGCTCTCATCAAAAGTAAAAGGAATATACAATAAATCGTCTGGTGATATTGTCTCTCTGTAGATTTTTCTTCGCCCATTTTGTCTTTCCGCAGTCGAAGGATCGCGTCGTGAGCAGCTTATGAAAAAGAAAAATAAATATTCTCTCGCTTTCCTTGTTTCAGACAGTGCACTATATATTGCAATACAGCGACGCCGCTGCAAAGTCACATCGTTCTATTTATTTGCCTAGCTTTTGCAGTACCGTTAGCGACGCTCGTACAAAGTTATCTCCGACACTTTGCATCGGTACAGCACGTTCCGTTCGACACACCTCTGAATTTAAAAGACTTGAGAGAATATTGTAGTGTAATCTGTTTAAAACAGTGGAATTTCCAGCAGGAATTTAATACTAAAACGTAGGCACTGCACGCTCATTGATTATTGGATTGTTCGGAATAAGCGGGATTTTAGGGATTTCCAGGTTGACAGCGGATCCGACGGATTTCAATAAATGTTATTCCAGTTTCCACGATCCTGACGGCTCGATATCCACTTTGTAAAGCTCATTCACTTTACGTCCGACACAGGAGTCGGTAATCAATGCGATGGGCCAACTCGATACGGTATTTATTTGTTAGAACAAAACGGAAATTGTTATACAAAATAATAAATTACGCTGCGTATTTTAAAGATAAATTATTTTGAGTTATTCAATTTTACTAATTAAATATTTTGCTTCTTTGCAGGTAAGTTTCTCTTTGAATACTAAATACGATTGTAATTACGGTAAGTTTAGTGAGTTAGTATCATATCGAGTATACATATATAAATAATTAAATATACATTATAGAGATAGTATAGGTACTTCAGAAGCAATGAGCAGTTTTCTTTTAGGTATTTTATAGCTTTCCTAAACACTCGATAGATGGCGCAGCCTGGCACTTTTGGTAATAAAAGAGTGGGTGGGTGGAGTGACCTTTTTGCTACAAAACAAAAAAACTTCAATCAATGCTTCGGAAATGACAAATGACAGAAACAGAAATTAATCAAATTGACATTCGGTCAGTTCTTTCTTGCCACAGACTAGATATTTGACCTCAACAATACCAAAAAATAATGCTAGTGCCATCTTTTGATGATTTTAAAAACCAACTATATATACCTAAAAGAAAACTGCTCATTGTGTACGTGTCTGAACAAAAGTTAATAGCACATTTTCTTTGCCCAAAGTACAAGATCAAGAAATTTTCTTCTATAAATCCATGTCAAAGAAGTATTAAAATAAAAATATTATATTCTTACAAATTGTACTAGATTTATTAATTAACCTATTTATCACACTCGTTGTTCACATCAACATAAAAATTTTGATTATGTATAAAAAAAAAAACTATAAACGAACCCATAGGCTTAGAACCCCCACCTCCCTTCACCAATCCTATTGATTCAGGGAACAGAATATCGCTAGGAGGGAGAAGCAGAATACATTGCGTGGTCATGGAAGAGTTACAAACTTTTGCCTAATTTAGGCACCAGTCACGCAGCTGCTATATTAATAATGTCATTATGTCTATCATACTATATTTTTTCAATTCTACACAGTCTATGAACTATTGTTTGTGTGTGGAAGAAAACAATTAGGTATTATTATTAACTGATTAAAGACAGAAGATGATTGTTTAGCTTAATACTTTTAGAGCTGCGCGAGCCAGCCGCGTTGACGACCAGATACTTACTAATTGATCCATTATGGTCCCTCTCGGTCATCCCGTGCATTCTGAGCAAAATTTATGGCGTGGTATTTTATTAATTCAATAGGATCGTGGTACGCTTTATAATTATTTTTAATTATCACCACGACGGCCCATGTCGGCAATCTCGTTGAATATTCATCCGATGAAGAGATCCTACCATTATTTTTCTAGAGACCCTCTAACCTAATTTCCCGTAATGAGCCTTGTGGGGAGGCGCCAACAATGCAGGTTTCTCGCAAACTTAATGTGGATTCTTTTTGTTCTTCTTGATTATTTGAGTCACGCGAGTTGGTTTGTTATTTTGTGTTATTACTCACAACACGGTAGCTTTGGTTTTTCTTGAAAAGGATCTACAACTTGTGTAATATCTTTTCAGAATGTTCCTTTTAGGTAGTTTATTATGGCAGTTCTTTTTATGGAAGTTTAATGACATAATCTGTGTATGATTCAATCATGTATTTAAAAAAATATGATATGAGTTGAGAAAGGTCCTGTGAAGTGTATTTGAATAATATATAATGTGTTCTTATTATGCCATTGATGATGATGAATGATTTTTTTCTTTATTTAACTTTTTTGGTCACAATACACAGTAATGTTGACAATAGGTGGTTAATGCTAAATTGCATTCTTTTCCTGTCAACCATTGGGATATTCTGAACAGTGATTTATGATATCAGGTGATTGATGCTAGAATACAAAGAAAGAAATATGCAGACACATAAGTCGCGAATTTTCACTCTCTATAAAATAATATAGATATGTATGAGTCTCATAAATACAACAGACGCTTTGTTACAAGATGCTCATTCCAGATCTCATCCGTCAGATGGACGGGTTGTTTTACTTTTTATTATGGATATAAAGGGGAGGCGTGACCTTGTTAATAAATTCACTAGACACGCCGGAGGCATGGCTTGAATAACAAATTAAGAATTTATAACCCTCTACGAGGCTGTAATAATCGGTTGTCTCGTGAAAAACTTGTGGCATAGCCTTTTTTTTAATTATACGTATTCCTCCAACGCGTAGTCGGGTTTCGATGACCTTTGATTAAACGCAGACTCGGGACGTCAATCAGCTTCATTGCTTATTGTCGATCTGAGGTTGCCGCTGTTGACCGTGGATGTTTAAGAGACATAGCGGTGGGAATGTGTCGTGGGCTTTGGCCACTGGGTCAGTGGTATAAGCAGTGCTTAGGTAACTATTAAAATAAACAATAGATAAAATAAAATTATAGGTTCCAGTTAGATCTGGGGGGCAACCATCAAAGTGTCCATCTGAAACAACGAAACACGTAGTCCTGTGAAAAAGACATTACTAGTTAGAATAAGGTTCAAAATTGGTTAGAACTGAATGAATCCGTCAGTCCGTATTTTCGGAATTTGGCATCGACATAAAAGTATAAACAAGCTTGCGGCATTGCGATGGTGCACATGCACACCACCACCCTTCAGTCAGTTGCGAGCAAGCGACAGAAGCAGTGGTGTCCAAAAAAAAAGAAATAACGATCTGTAAAATAAAAATTGTCAATTCAGGCGACCAAGGTAACAGACTGAAGTACGGCTGCTCGCAACAGACTGAAGTGGTGTGCTGTCACTGTCAAAATTTACGTACTGTTACCACATGAGTAAAAATAATCCGTGATTTTATTTACTCATGTGCTGTTACCAATTAATTGTATTTATTGCAGTCGAATTTTGTAGATAAACTGAACTGTCTAAAATTCTGAACATATTGGACTAATGGACGTACATCCTTAGTTGGATATTTCCACATATGGGTATAAATAAAGACAATATTTTAGTTTAATTTTAATTGAATAAAAGGTTAGTAAACTTTCTAAATGCCACACTTAATGCGCACACATGAGATTAATCGGCCGAGAAAATGAAAAATTATTTCATTTCCCGTACCTGCACGTTCCGCCCGGGTATCTCCGGATATTACTTGACTGATGCGATCCGGATATAAATCAGACTCAGTCTGTGCCACTTTCTCTTACCACTATTTTTCTTATTTTTTATCTTGAAATTGCTCACGATTTATTAGCTTATGGGCTGCGGGGAAATTCCGATGGTTTTATGTTCTCGGTGAAGAATGACCCGGATCGCGTGGGATGCCTCTTTTATATTATTTAATTTAGTTACCAGGGAAATTGTGCCTTCATTTTTTTACACAGATAATGGATAACGCAATCTCCACGAGTTCATTCTCACACCTTCTGACCAAAATGGCCGTAATGTGCGGTTTCCGAAAAGTTTTCTTTTGGGTTTGTTTTATGAAACATTGGTAAAGCTTTTAAAAAGGTTGCACAGGTTTCACATAAAGCTCCAAGGGTCCACAAAGATTTAATTTGGTAAAAAAAGGGAAACGGGTGGATTGAGTTGACTAATGGATTTATAGAACATTAAACGAATGTATACTTTTAGACCCTTTCCTTTATAATGTTCATATTATCCACCTCACTCATCTATGTGAAACAGTGTGTTTTAAGTAGCATTAACCGCGACTCACTGCTATCCAATGCCAAACGTAGGCTCTTAGACATAAAGAACACAACACAAGTTAGAGAATCCTACGCTTGAGCTGGTTAGTGAAAACCGGTATTAGTATCCTAATCTATTTCATTAGAACCAGCATTGTCAGAACTATATACTAGATTATAAAACATTGGCGTCACATGAGTGATTAATAAGCCAGGTCAACGCTCCGCTTCATCAGTATTCATCCGGCTCGCCTCATCAGCCCGCATTACTCTGCCCGGGTTATGCCCGGGTACACCCGGATATAAATCCAGAAAGGTGACTGTATTAACTAGTGCGCTGCTCTCAAACTAATGGAAATAATTTGATTTATCTCTGAAAACGTTAGTCCTTTTCACTGACATTGTTAGACTGAAATTAGATTCTTCTAGTCTAGAATATAATTAAATTCATTAGTGTTTAATCAAGTACCCATGTCTGTAATACTAGGGGGTTACAGGTTCAAAAGAAAATATTGTGTCTGACAGTAAAAATATTGATTCATCTGAAGGAATAGTTAGTATGGTTGGGATTACATGTTTTTTTTTGCAATCAAATATATTCAGGACTAAGCCTCTTTTATATTTCGAATTCACGTCTACTCTAAATTATTTTAACATTGAATATCTTTTTACTGGACTATAATTTACACTAGTGAAACCCGCGCAACTTCGTTTGCGTGTATTTATTTATGCACAGCAGCGGCGCCATCTATTTGACCAAATCCTACGGGAATCGCTTACATTTCGGGATAATAAGTACCCTATAGCCAAGATCCAAGGTATCAGCTACGTACATACCAAATATCATAAATATTGACCCAGCCATTTGAGTGTGAAGAAGTATCAATACACATAACTTTCGCCTTTATAATATTAGTAGGATAACCATTCAACTAAGACAGCTATAGTTGAGGACTTCAACAAGCTTCACTGCTTATTGTCAGTCTGTGGTCGCCGTTGTTAATCCTGACTTTACAGATAACACAGCGGTGGGAATGTATGGTGCGCTTATCCTGACCATTAAAGTGAAAATAACGCCAGAATTATATTTAAAATATTTCATAGTGCGGTTTCTACCAAATTCCCATTGTTACGAAAGCAAATGAAACTGTGTAATAAGAGAATCGTCGAGAATGTTCGAAAAACAAGCATGCAGCACTGCCATTAGTGTCTGCTACGTATTTGCACGTAACAATGAATGCACTGGACAAAATGCGAGATTCAACAGTGCCAATTATTCAACGAAACAAGACTGGCTATGTGAAAGAAAACAAATCGGTACCAACACGGTCCATATTTCTAGTTCAGTGGAGTATTCGCTTTGTAGTGATTCTCGCGTGAAACAGCTATACTTATTGTACTCGAAATAGACAACGATTTGTTCGGATTCCGATGCATTGTTTCAGCACTGGGTCATTGGAGCCGAAACCAGAAATTGTTTCATAGTTTCACACAGATGTCCAATTCTAAATACACATAGTTCTAAAACTTTAGGATTAAATATTTTTATTTATTTTATTTCATAACGTGAACATGAATTTATGACGTAGAAACTAAACCAAGAGACAATCTAATAGGATATTAATTTCTATGTACATTATACCAATGCTGGATTGACTTAGGTATTGAATTATCTGGTGGATTGGCGCCATGTAAATAGTTCATAAACTGTGTTAATATCAAGTATTAATAGTTACCATTTATGTAGGTATCCATAATATTATTTCTTTGTGATTCATTTGTTTAATTTCATCACTCGTTTTATTACCGTTTGTTACTAAAGATATATCTCCTACCTTAGTTCTCCCAACATTATGCTGTGTAATGATTACAATTCATATTTACAACAGTCAGCGATCTTAAAATCAAGATCAACAACAAATAAAGTCGGATCGGAGTGAATAGCAAAACACAATGTTCCCGTTTACAAAACGACTTTGCTGCGTCTTGGCGTTTCTTATTTTCCATTCTGCAAATTTCGCAAAGCGATGAGTAGGCTCGAGCGCGTTTCTTAAACGACTCACTGACTTCCGACTGAGTGTTCTCACTTTAAGGCCCTTCAAAGAGATGGGTAAATGTATTCTATATTTTTTTGTGCTTATGGCACTCAGATGTGGTCGTAAGACTTAAAAAAATTGCAGCACTCAAGATTTCTATTTATCAAAATTGAATGTTGGAAGATGTGTAGACAGAAGTCAGATGATTGTTTTTTTAAATTATAGATTATCTATTCTACTGCGAAATCAACTCCATTTATTAATAACAAAATACTCATTTTATTAAGTAGAAATAATAGCAAAATAATTTTACTAGTTCACAAACAATTACCTTGAAATCGGTGGTAACGGCCTGAGTGACCTTGTGTCCTCAAGAGCCTGAGTTGGCGTTTCTCGAATCAATTAGGCAGGGATTACGCTGCCTCCCTTATCAGTCCCCATGATGATGCCTCCCGGTTCTTCTCATTAAAACTTTGAGTCCGCCGCCCTTTATAATGACCTACGTAATGGACGGACCCAGAAACTTAGACAGTGTCTTCGAGAGCCTAATTCAAATCTACCGTACCTAGTGCAATATTAGTGAAATCTAGATTGTCTAAACTAAGTTATACGTACTTGTATTCTGTTCCAACATTTGTTTCAATACTCAAATTACAAAATTTGTGTGTATGGAAATTTTTGATGCAAACAAAAATTTCCAACTCGGGTTGTCTTCCTAAGTTTCATATTATTTCTCGACATAAGCAATATTGTCTGACATTAACTAACAGGATAACATGCATAACCTTTGTTATGCATATACTAATGTCTATTTCTATCTGGAGTCTGCGCATAAAGTGGGCCATTAGCTTAATCTTCTCGCAAGCCGTCAGGCTGATCTGTTTTGTTTCATTTACAGTCCACGTCACTTCGCTTACTTGGTTGATATCAGGTACAGCCGCGTTCGAGGTTTTCAAGGTAATCTCTTCGCGGCGAGAGTCCAATTTGTCGCTCTGCTTACTCCGAAACTTTGTTCCGCTCTGTACATTGTCAGTGACGGCATCCCGGCACTCGCCGTGCGTTGATTTAAACTGTGTTTACTTGGGTTTATGGCTAAAGTTTAGTGATAAATTCTATCTCTGAGCAATGTTTCATTCAAATATTCATTTCAACTTTTCATCGTAGGCGCAGATTTTAGAAGTACGTACCATTTAAGAAAGTTTAATTATTTCAGCGAAATTTGTTTAGTAACCACTCCGGGTAAATGTTTTTTGTTTACCTAAAGTATATAGATAAACATAAGTTATAATAAAGTACAGTAATGAAGTACATCATTAAAAAGCTCTCAGAGCAAACGATATAGTTCTGTTTAAAATATTCATAATAAAACGATACCAGACGTCCTCGTCGTGAAACAAAGGAATTTGGAATGTAATATGAGAGCAAAGAAATAATTGGAAACAATAAAGTTCTTGTAAGGAGTCGCGAAATGAATCACGTAAAAGTTTGAAGAATACAAAGCTACCTTCGGAATACGTTTATAAAAGTTATCCCATTTTCATAATGATTTATTTTATTCACACAAACGCTTTTGCAATACATCATTTTTTTCTCGCAC
This sequence comes from Endotricha flammealis, assembly GCA_905163395.2. NCBI lineage: Eukaryota > Metazoa > Arthropoda > Insecta > Lepidoptera > Pyralidae > Endotricha > Endotricha flammealis. Next base: position 4,669,204 of record LR990866.1, read on the forward strand.
ATTTTCTTTTGGTGCTATTTATTTTTCAATAAAAACGATGGAATTTATTTCAGCCAGATGTGGCGCAAATCGTCTTTTCTTTTATATTGATTACTTATAATATTTTAGATTTCAATTTTATGCTTTTATAATAATGCTATTAATTGTGAAGTTGTGATCTTTAAAGTATCGAAGTAATCATAACAACCATAGTCATGTCATTGCCTTCCTACCCTTATTCCACTTTTACGTATGGTCGGTACATTACTTCCAGTGTACCCTATCATTCGTCTTCTCGACTATATTTTTTACAACACACATCATCCTTAAAACATTAACTCCATCTACATAAATGCTGTATCCATATAGTAATCTCAATTCATACTAAATAACATCCGAATTTCCAGAAATAGTTCAGAGCTCGAGTTAATCTAGGTTAGGCAAACAACACGCATAATAAGGTCTGAAATCTACTCTAACTAGTTGCCTACCGTTTCAATTTTCCCTCTGAATTCGAATTTTCAGTTTGTTAGGTATAAGAACTCCGGTCGCAGTTCTCATTAAGCAGCTCTTGGAGGCGCCACTCGCAGTTTATCTTAAGGGGCTTTTCAGCCTGCCCGTGACACACTGACTTGCATGTCTTTTATATAACAGATTATGTTAGCCCCTGGGTATCTCGATACCGTGAGGATTACGTAAAAAAATATCGTATTATGTCATCTATGGTAAAACCACTTTTAATCCGTTCAGCCATTTGGAAGCCGTATGAAGGATAAATAGACGTTCAAACTTTTACATTGATGTAGGGTTTTGTAACTTTACTGTTTGTAAAGTAATTAATAATGCCGTGTCACGTTTTGATGACGACGTCACTTAACAATCAATGTCTGCTTTAAAGGCCGGAAACGGCTCGACTCCCTTAGTATTATTAATTTTTTTATAAAACAATCTAATTAGAGATCAGTCTAATTGAGTAAATTTCAAATAATTACCAGATTTAGAATTACGAAAATAACAAAAGAACTTTAACTTGGAAGCTCTCAAAGTACATGTAACAGATTTTAATGAGCATCAAGTCAAACAAGACGTAAAAAGATGAATTTTAGACGTTAATAACCTTATAAATAATATCCTAATTCGCAACAGTCGTTGGAGTGTAATACACAAACAATAAATGAAAATGAGAAACTCGATATAGATAACAATATTTGGCGAAGGAAAATCGCCATGGAAACAGAATATTAGAGGGTCGCACCGACTAATAAAGCTAAGTTACTTGCGAGAGGATTTTCTTGTCCTCGCCAAGATGGACGAACAATGTCATAAGAATTGGGAGTATTAACTCGATGTAATTTGTTGGCGAATGTTTTATTAATAGGAAACATTTAATGTACAGAGTCTGAGGAAAACTAAAATATTCATTATGTAAGTCCTAGTTTCCGTTATATTTTTCTTCTTACTAAAATAATTTTGTGCTGGGCTTTGAGTTGAAATTCATGGTCAGATATTTCTGTCATTTCCTTTTTCGTTTTACTTTGTTTTCGAAATGGTAGTAGTTTATAGAGACAATTAAAAAAAATATGCCATTAATAAATATTATGACTTAAGTCAGACTCATCAGAAAGTCTTGAGTAGGCGAAAACCTAGTCTCAGACTAAATGATTGATTGTATTAACTAAATAGCCAGATAGATAAGCATTACTTAAAGCTTAAAACAAATATTATTAATCATTTTCTTACGAATGAAGTGTCCTCTGCAGTCAGTTTAATCAGGGACTGTGAGTAAGAACCTCAAAATGGCATATTTCAGCAATTAAGTCATTAAAGCAGAGCACCAGCGCCTAATTAAATATTTACCTAGCAAAAGGCCAGCGATTAAGATTGTATTCATTAAGGGGCTGCTGGAGAGATTGGATGTAAGGGAGAGGCATGAACGAAATAATTATAACCACACTGTATACATACGTAGTTAGTTTTATTGTACTTAATGACGTGTAACTTGTTTGCATGTTTTCTGAGTTTGTACCTTGTATGTTTTATTATGTTGGAAAGTTCCTTTTAGCCTTGGTTAGGTCTTTATTATGTTTAGTGTAGCTTTCATCTCAGTCCATTATTAATTTCAGTCAGAGAACTTTCAAAAACATAAGACTTGAAATTATTATCATTAGTACTTTGACTGAACATGTGTGTTCCAAACTTGGTCAATAACTATTTCTCAGAAGTCGCGTAGAAGTAAACTTTAAGTTACCAAACTAGGGTCTAGAACGAAGATAAGCTATAAAACTGAATACCTGCATGGAATACCTCCTTATATATACTACAGTAGGTCACGTTAAGTCAGATAGAAGTTATCAGGGAAGACTGAAAAGATAATGGAGATGAGATAGATGATTTTCGATAAACTTAACAAAAGACAATAAGAGAAGTAGAAAGAAATAGAAATTAAGCACAATAAGAGTTAGATACAGAAGTTGAGGGGCAATAGGACTGGAAATACTGTTCCAAAAACGGATTTGTAGACATTTATTTATTTTACTTTGGGTATTCTCCCGTACATTGTGCCAGCTTTGCACGTTTCTCAGATAATCTCAAGGATGTTGACCGTCTTTCTGTCTCAACCTAACTTATCTATCGCTAGTAGCATCCTTAGCCTTTAGTAATTAATTTTCTTTCTTGGAACAGTGGAAGGAAATGTCTGGTTTAATAAAGAATACCTTTACTGTAATTAGTTCTGGCAAACACACGTTACAAAAATTAGAAGATATGTTTTCTATTCCTTTTGATCTTGTCGTGTACAAGATTACAACATCTTTTTGAAGATTAATAAATATTACAATGCTGTTTAGAATCTACGCAATGAAATTTTCGATACGCAATGAGAATACCAAGATCTTAATAAACATATGACCATTATAATAGGAATTATAATACTTCATCTACTACATCACGATTGCGAATTTACTTTGATATTGCCTACACATATAATTGCGTTAATTGGCGGGTCATTATTAATTTCTAATAATGTAACTCTTTCTATTAAGCTTTCAATAGAAAGATGTTTATAATCAGAGTTGTTAAGAATTTAGCAAAGTTAATTAAATTTGTTGGATGTTCGTTATGTTATAACTCGCAATTTACATCGAATTGAATGACAGAAATATTTAACTTCGATGAATGTACATATTGATTGTGTTGTTGACCTGAATCATTGGGCATTGGAACTGTAACCTACCTTTTTTTGCCATGTAATATATTCAATTTTATTTTATAAATACTAGTACGCTAGTACATACAAAATAAAATAAGAGCAAGTTATTTTATACTATATACTACTCTAGTTAAAAAAGAAATTAAACGCTTGCTGACCAGTCCTGCTCCTGCGGGATTAAAAAAAAAATTAAGAAATTTTGTGTAAAATTTCAAACCTCTGTCGAAAAATTTGCGGTGGCAATGATCACTCAGACTTAAGCGTTTTATATATTATATATTGATATACAATTAACAGCTGCCGTTTCAAAATCAAGGGCAACTTTCAGATAATACCTACCAAGAAACGCATTCTTATAAATAAGAAGATATTAAAAATTCCGAGAATATTCTGGCATAACGTGACTTGAATTTAAGCACAGATAGAAGATATTTAATTGGAAATGCTTATGCTGGTTCTTTCACAAGAAAGATTTATATTTATACCTCAATAGAAAATTCACAGCATTATTTTATTAGCTCTAAAAATTTCTGAAAAAAAAAAATCTTGAGGAATTACAATTCAACTTAAATTATGTTAGTATCAACGTCTACCAAGTTTTAAATAAGATATATTGCTACGTTGTCATTAGAATGATTACTCTCATCATCATCAACCCCTGCCACACCCTTATAGCCTGCTCTTAGCTCAGTTACTAATTACCCAGGGCTTACGTTCTGTTAACACATATAGGCTTATCATTATAGTGCTGACGTATATGTGTTTCAGTGCGGAATACAATCGCTTAAGAAATTGTTCTATCTTGATTATCTTTGTGTACTGATTAAAGGTTTTTCTTTCTTACTTTTCTTTCTAGAGTGTTCTTTGAAGACTAACTTAATAAAATTCCAAAAATTCGAATGTTTGGTACAAATTGGGACTGTCTTAATAATATCTACATGCAATAATTTATTCAGCTCTCATCATTTGGAATCGACAGTATTATTACGTTTCTTTTTCCATTTTCACCTATCAGCCGTCACTTCCACGTTCGCACTCTTCACAGGCATATCCTCTATCATGCGATCCTTCAATCTATTTCTTATATGTGTTATGATTCTCAAAATATTTTTTTGTATGTATTACTTAAGATTTCGTTTAGTTTGCGTCTATTCGTCTAAAGATAAAGCTGTATTTATACACGTATTATTCCTTTCATTGTAGTTGGCAACGTATTGGTAGCACTCCATAGGCGGCGGTAACCACTTTTTATTAGGTGGATCGCTTCCTCCATGCCATAAAAAACGTCAGAATTTTTGGAAGTAACAGAATAAAACCGTAATTTCATCTCATTACTCTCATTAAGTCAATATAGAAACCTCAATCACCCAAAAGCATGTCGGCTCAAATTAGATGCCGAATGAGGTCGCATCAAAAGCCAATATGTAATATTGGAGAACTGTTATCCCTTTAATACGAATATTGTTATTGGCTGGCCATATTTCAAAGGGCGAAAGCCTCATTACCAGACGCTAAGGGCATAAATCACTAGATCTACGATCCAACGTAATAGGGCCTGGTGAAAGGGATAAGCAGTTTGCGGTCAGCTCGGATTAAGTAAATGGACTTAACTAAAATGGGTTACGTACTTTCTAATTTTGTCTCTTTGTTCGATTTCAGTTATATAATTACGTTTTTAATATCAATATATTGTGATGTGATCAATCAATGAAATCGGAGAGATAAAAATAGCGTCTCTCTCCTAGCATTACCGTTTATAAAAATTAGGAGAAAACTAAGCTAAGGTTTGGAAAATCTTAATTCAAATAATGTTTTTTTTTAAATGTTTAGTAAGTACTTGTTGCTGCATATTACTTCTGTAATAGACCATATGGGTAGAAATAAAGTCAATTGTATACCCAAAAAGAGAAATGAGACCTTTAAAACTTATTGCCATAATGTCAACATTGGTGTTCTAAATAGTGAATCGTAGAAAAACATTACCATTATATTTTCGTGGAATATAAAAAAGGATCTAGATTGAATCATCCGCTGTAGCTCATTCATTAAACCATGTCTCAACAAGGTACAATAAAACGGGGCTGTTAGACTCGTTAACACGAGAGATGCTTATCTCCGGCGCGTTAACGATAACGTAACGTTAACGTGACGCGACATCCAACAGTCAAGTGTGAAACACCCAATAATATAACATTTACATGTACGGCTCCGCTTTTAACACCTAACGGATTGTAACTAATTTATGATGTTGTAATGAATGTTACGGTTATTTCAAAGCGTTGTAATTGGTTAAAAATTATAGTACAGTGCATTATCGCTGATACTACATTCTTTTGTAAGTAAGATACTTAGATTGTTAGTGCTGCTGATAGTGTAAAATTATCATAAGTCAGTTGAATCCACGGTAGGTACAATATTTTCTTTAGCTTTTTCACAGATTTCAAATGCGACTATATTTCTAAATCTTTCTTTTACGTCATTATTTCAAATCTTCCTACTTCGTATAAAGTATTTCTTCGACTTTCTGCGACTTCTCTGACTGCAGTCTTCCTTCAAATAGATTATACTCTTCTTCTTCTAGAAACCATCATTGTTCAAAAATAACGTATATTTTTGTTTGAAATGATGGTAATGTTGGATCCATATATTGTTCAAGGTAAAAAAGAATATCGACAATAAAAAAGCGCCATGTGCCATGCGCCACAGCAGTTTATATCTTGTGACAACACTTCACTTATGTTTACAAATATTTACAATAAAATAGGAACGCAATAAATGTCTTTGACGTTGTTCAGATTCAGTTTCTTTATTGCCTAGATGTCTAGACCGCAGATTTAATGCTTGGAAGGCTACGAGTACATTTTATACTTATCTTTTATAGCTAAAAGGTTCAAGATTGGTTTTAATGTACCCATAAAATCACTGACTATTCACAACAGTTATTTCATAAAACTTAGATCAATACAGTATCGTTTATTACAACACATATTAAATATTTACAGAAGACTTTATAAACTAAAAAGATTATTAAACGAAACCTAAAACTATTATTAAAAACAAAGTGGCCGCTGTACCTAAAATGGAGATAAGGATGTGTTGAATAGATAACTGTCAGCTTTTAGATCACCCATAGTTTCGTGCAATCGTCTATAAAAATCTAACGACAATGCACTTCTCACGGGATCCCATAGAACTATACAACCTTACGAGTCTAAAGTTTCTATACAAAAAGCCACGAAATCATGCGAGCCGCTATGTTGTCGATATTTCATGGTTGTTAATACTATATGTATTGTATTAACAACCATGAAATATCGGCAAAAGAATATCCTGACTTAATGTTGCCAGATCAACATTCAGCCAAAAAAAGTAAAATGAGAGAGCTGGAAATTTAACAAACAGGTTTCATTGATTATTTATATAGATAATGAGTAAGGTAGGAATTTTTAATTATTATTATAGTATTCAATGGTAAACATGAAAACAAAAAAACGTTTCGATAGGTATAATGTATTAAAAAATAAAAGTGCTGACTCTCACTCATCCATACTAATACCCTAAAGCCTCGAATTTAGAAAGGTTTCTTTTGAGACAAGGGATAAGGCCGGATGTTTCAAATTCCCTAGTCGTGTATAATTTTGGTCTATGCATACGTCTGTTTAAACTTTCTGATGACAAATTCCTACAGGGGAATTTCTCTCCACTCTACATAGTCATGTTTGTATAATGTTCATCTTGTTTATCTTTTGCAGTAATAGCTCATAGATATTTGTTTCCTTATTTTCTGAACAATGATTAGTCTTTACTACTAAACCCCTATCACTGTCATTGTTGATAAGAATTAAATGAATTGTAAAAATGATAAAGCTGTCAAGCGATCATGTCGGCACATGTCCCGAATCTGGGAAACCTCTGCTGATGAGGGTGGTGTCAACGAGGACCAACTTCAAGTCCTATAAAATTGGAGCAAGTGGTGGTTGTAGTTGTTCCTTGTCGATTCGGTCGGTTCGTCGTTCGTCCAGAGAAATGTAAGTAGATATTTTTTCTTCTAGATTTCTGGCCAGAGGGAATTGTTTTCAGACGGTAGAGGGAGCCGTGAACGATATAATCACTAAAGTGTAAATTCTGAGCATATAATTAACTTTAAAAAAAAAATAAAACCGACTTCAAATATTATTAAATGGGACCACCCTTGAGGTATTACCTATAAGCCGAAAAAAGATTTGTTCAAATCGGTTCATAATTGGCGGAGTTATCGCGTAACAAACATAGAAAAAAAAAAAAAAAAAACATACGGGTCGAATTGAGAACCTCCTCCTTTTTTTGAAGTCGGTTGAAAATATTATTTATTTGTCTAAGTATTTTGTAATTTTAGCCAATGTGTTTACCCTAAGTACTGAGCTGTTAAACGTATTATTATTAAAACAGTGAATACCTGATTTTGTAAAATCGAATGTATTAATTGTATTACCTATTACTTTAGTAGTATAATATTCTTAGGGATTTAGAGGTGGAAAAGATTAACATGCTGTACCGACTCCACGTAAAGTGGGACACTTAAGGGTAGGAAGAAAAAGACTCTAGTATTGATTGGAAATGAAATACTAAAATTTAAATCAACCAAAATATCCTTTCACTACCGAAAGTAGTTCGTGGAACCATTACATTACTACTCGTAGTCGTAACTAGTCACCGCGGCGAGTGGTGCAATGACGTATCTGCGTCAACATGGCGCATTGTCTCGTAAATCTATGGGCAGACAGGACAGTGAGTGGCGGTTTTAATTCGCGGTTGGGCGCCAAATGGCTTTGGTCTAATGTATGGGATAATTGTGTGGATATTAAATAAATACGGATCGTAGTTAACTAACCATCATATTCATAAATATTGTAGCTATTGCCGCTTACCCACAAAATGTTGTAACATTCTGTTATATTGAATTGGAAAAGGTTTATGTTGCAATGCCTCATCAAAGCATTACAGGATCTACATCTGTTTGTTAAGATGTGCTATAAAGGTGCAACATTGATGTAGTTTGGAAAAACTACATCACTGTTGGTACTTGTGATGTCCACTGTTTGGTTCGTAATAAAACACAATAATGTTTGCTATATTCCAATGCCCCGTTCCGCACGCGTCCGTCCCGTAGCAGCCGCTGGGCAAAAGTGTTTGCCCGACGGCGCCACCCAGCGGTGGCGCGTGCGTAACTTTGCATTGCATTTATTTATTCGTCACAACTATAATCGTAGTATGGCACATCTACCTTTTACAAAATTAAATATAAAATAAATAAGCTACTTTATAAACTACCACCATTTCGGAAGCAAAGCAAATTGACCACTGGGGAAAAGAAATGGCGAAAGAAACCCAGTTACGGCCTTTTTTCCATTATTATTGTTATTATTTTTTATTCATTTTTTCATTAATTTATTTTCATATTGTTACAGTGTTTAGAATACATACAACTGGTAATAGCAAATTGAACAACAATGAACCTTTTATATAGCGAGAATAATCGCATGATGACGTCTACCTTTCCTTTAATTATAAAAATGACACTAATTAAGGTAACAATTAACCTTTCGCAAGACACGTCCAAATGATAGCCACTGATAATAATCATACATACATAATTAATTTGGTCTTATTTTAGTATGACAGTTAAACAAAACATTCTCGCGTCTCCTTTTAAGTAGACTATATTATATCATTAAGTAAAGTTAAGAAGTTAATCTAAACAATGTTAGCAAAATATAAAACAGTAATGATTGCAGTTTCACAGTTCAAAAGTATCTAATTATGTAGAATTATAATAACTTGAACCAAGCAACTTGTTAGTTAAAATAAAGAGATATAGTTTAATACTACAAGTAGTTAGTTATAGCTGAATATAAGATACATTTAATTTGTTACCTTATAGTGAGTTATTACATAAGACTGAATGAAACTATTCCACTGCTAACAATGATTTAATTTAATGAAATTATATTTTCATTTTGGACTATTCCACTAGTACTCTATCAATTGAAAACTTTAATGTAAGATCATTGTAAAACAAATAAAATTAATTAAAATTTGCTTCAAATTATCCTAGCTTTATACCGTGCTTATGAATTACAAACAACAACAGTCTGTCTATTCAAATTCTAGGTTTCAAACTAGATAAACCAGGTTCACATCATAAGTCATATAAATAACAAATGATATGTATAACCATAACATTTCCTCCAAACTTTATAATAATTTGACTTCATAATATGTCACACAACAACAACCATATATGTATTTAAATTCCAAACGTTTTAATCGCTTGTTTGTAATTTCATAAAACGTTTACATCGTTTGTTTTGTACACATTGTATCACAAATAACAAATACCTATGTACATAATTCTCAAAATTACATTAAACTGAAATCCAAACATTGCAATGCAAGTTTCGGCTAAGTATACTGTTTACTCAGTTCTCTTGACCTTAACATACTACAATACAATGTATTGCATTACTCCTCATTCCAATACACCAACTCAAGCCTATCATCCATAGGCATCGAGTCATACTCTATGATAATGGGGAATGTAAACAGACACATTTTAATTAGATCACCCTAAATATGACAAAACACATTAAATTCACTATACTTTTTGATTGAAAACTGCAACTCTCGTTTCTATTTGTTCCCATACCTTATCATTTTTATAATATTAGAACCACTGCCAGAATCCCTGGACATTTACCCAGAAAAGGGCTTATAGGCAAATAATTATGTATCTATTATATGCATATGACATTCTCCGGCCAATTACATTTGCCACTTTATATTGTGTGGGTAACGATTCAGATGAGACACTGATCAGTGTTTATAGGTCACTGTGCTTGATCTAGGATCAGCCATGTTGGGCCTAGCCACCATAAAGTGTATGACTGCAAGGATTGAGGCATGACACCTAGATTCATCAAGTCTGCTGGATTCTGCTTTGTATTAATATAATACCAGTCAGTACCTGAGATGGAGTTCGCGACTAGCATGAGTCGATGTGAGACACGAGAACGATATATATCGTGTTCGTGTTTGTATTAGTGATGCACCGATTCCTGTTTTGGGGATTCGGATTAAGATTAGGATTATTGAGGAGAGGAAATGCTAACTGACTTGAAGTACCTCATAATATGACTCTATTTATTGGTTATAATATAATTATTAATATTCAAAATTAATAACAGGTAAGTTTTTGTTTAAAAACACAGCGTTTGCAAATTATTAGGGTTCTCTTTTGCGAGTTTGAATTTTTGTTCGATGGCAAAGACAAAGGGATTAGAACCCTAAGATTAATCGTAAAATGCTGATAATCGGCGATTAGGATTGATCCGAATCCTAATCGTTGCATCACTAGTTTGTATGGGGTTTTGATCTATTTTGGGAAAAGAAGAGAAAAGAAGATTTTGTTAATTCATAAATTATAAATTGTGGCCATAAACCTATTAGCTAATTTGGATAAGTAGAACGTTCCACACAATTCTAAAATGGCTCACCAACTGGCTAGTGAGAGATTATTTGGAAGGTATCATAATCCCTATAGTACCCTGACTGAGGAGTACATCCTCCTTACAGTCCAAAGGCTAGAGACTATTTTGGTACTGTTCTTAACGAACTACCGCTGGTTTTTTTTTTTTTTTTTTTTTTTTTTTTTATTAACTACCACTGGTATTTGTTTTTTATTTTCTAATTTTTTATAATTTTTTTTTTTTATTTTTTTTATTTTTTTTCGGTTTTCACCGAACCATCTCTTGATCTTGTCAATACAAGATCATTTTTTGATATCATTTTCATGATATAGACAATTTCGGTACCATTCGATTTTCATCGACTTTCATCATTGCTCCAATTTAATGGTGCTCCATAATTTAGTGCGTTCCAAATTGAATTGACGGGTTTCCCGTTGATATAGATTGGATCATTGATATCATTTTCATGATATAGGCAAAACTTGGGTACCATTCGATTTTCATCGACACATCGTTGCTCCAATTTAATGGTGCTTCAACTCCAATTTCATGGTGCTCCACAATTTAATGTGTTCCAAATTGCAATTGACGGGTTTCCCGTTGAAACATTTGGTTATTTGATCCAATTATATTTATGAGTGACTTGGGTGGGTAGGTAATAAATGTATTTGCAACGTGTTATGGTCACAATGTAAAATATGTTCGCAATCGTATGTGAAATGTGAGGGTAGGTACTGTAGGTAGGTATCTACTATAATAAGAAATAATAATTATTCAGAGTAAGTATAATAATCATCATCTAATTATTATGTTAATGTGAGTAATTAGGTACCCACTTGATTTTTTAAACATTATCACATAGTGTAACGGGAAAATAGTTTTGATTTCATTAAAGATAGAAAGCAAGACTAATGTACTTAATTTAGTATTTCATTCCCTTATTATTTTTTATTTAACATTGATATTGAGATAGTGTATTAATTTAGGTAGACCCTAATGCACTACTATAGATTTAGGTCCTAAATATACCCTGCATGAACCTTTGAAATGAGTAACTTTTAAAATATATTAAAAATTTAATAACTTAGGATACCCATTATTAAAATGTGCGATTAGTATTTCGTGATCTGCTTTTAGATTACCTACCCCATTTACTCATAGAATTTCGTACATACTTGTATTGATCGCTTACAATTTGACCAGTATATAGAACTTGATTGATATTCAATTTCATTGTGCATGTACAATTTTGGCTCTTATGATATGGAACTTAAGAACGGTACCAAGGTGTATCGATCGACCAAGGATCGGCCATAGAAATAATTTATTTATCCATGGTCAGTGTGATCTTAATTTGGTATTCATGTAGGTACCACATTCCACCTCACTCACACATTACACCATATTTATACAGCGCTGCCACTTTAACATGAATTCGCGCAGAAAACTGCATCTTGCTTGCTTATTATTTGACCTTCTAAAATTTAAACGGCCACAATACCTATATTCTAAGCTTAAATTTCCTCTTTCACATTCTTTTTATAGTACGCGACCGAATCGATTTTTATTGGCGGTACACTCGCACAAAACAACAGCTTTCAGAGGTAGTTTTCGTTATCAAGCCACAAAATGTTGGAACAACATACCGTCCTTTGCGATTACTTCATAGCAAAATTACTTTTAGAACAAAATTCAAAAATACCTACTTGATAAACAACAACTTGATATACCCTTGCGGTACGTTGATGAACTTTTTGTGTGCTAATTTTTTGTCACTATTATATTCCGACTGTATTCTGTTCCAATATACTTGGCACAGGATTTCCAGTCAATTTCAATGATTGTGTTTGAATCAGATTGGCTTGCCTTTAGGTGCTTTATTGCATTGCAATGTAGTGATTTGAAATCGTTTCAAATTGATTAATATTCTTTTTTTTTCTTTTTTTTTTTTATTATTATTATTATTATTATTTTTTTTGTACGTTCGTATGGAGTTTCTATCTATCTACCATACTGGTTAGTCTATTCGTTATACTAACCATTCGTCAGTTATTGATACGTCTATCAACGACACACGTCGATCGACTATTATTGTTAAGACTACTTTGTGTACATAAATTGTTTTCTCGTATAAGTAATTAACATTGCAATTTTTATGAGAAATAAATATCTTAAACCTCTTAGAGAACGTAAAATTTGAAATTTTACCGATATTTCAACAAAGTGTAAATAAGTAGGTAGAAGTAAAATGCACTGCGTTCGACCACCCGGCGCATATCATAATTATTATGCAAAGGAGGTGCATGGCCATTACTCGTTACTAACTAGATTTAAATTTAGCGTTGATAAATTTTGATTGAAAGAAATTTATGATTTAATTAATGACGAATACACAAATATCCAGTATTATTTATATATTCATACACTTTGTAGGTTCTTTTACTGCAAAATGTCTACTATTGCATAAGAACGTTAAGGTCAAATAGATAACTATTTTCTCCTATATTTTTTATTAATGTGTGGACAATATTCTCTTACCTATCCCATCCTCGTCGCCACTGTGATGTCCACTGTTTGGTTCGTAATAAAACACAATAATGTTTGCTATATTCCAATGCCCCGTTCCGCACGCGTCCGTCCCGTAGCAGCCGCTGGGCAAAAGTGTTTGCCCGACGGCGCCACCCAGCGGTGGCGCGTGCGTAACTTTGCATTGCATTTATTTATTCGTCACAACTATAATCGTAGTATGGCACAGTACTCACAACGAATAACGTAATAAAAATGATATTAGTCTTAACTGACTTGACTTTTTCGTAAAGATTAAAATGGCTTCACTTTTTAGCAACGTGAGAGACAAGACTATAAAAAACATATGATATAAAATGTCTTAAGTCTAGTGAGATAGCAATTTGATTACTTGCGTAGATTTGGAGAATAATTTTGGTTCGATGCTGTACGACCCGCTATTATCAATCTTTTATTTTTTGCCTCAAAACGATGTGCATAGTATCCATACTATAAACACTTACCGCTATACCAATTTTTATATAGAATAGTTTTAAAGAATGACCAATTAGTTTTTCACTTTGCTGTCACCTCACCACCCAAACCTGACAAGCAAATGCGGCAAACAACCGCACAAACGTGACCTCTCATGGTGTTGCCAACACTATAATGTTAATCCTTCTAAATGCGTTTAAAATCACTGAACATTATAATTCCGTACAAAACAAACATTCTAACTTGGCATGTCTATCCGACTTTGAATTTAACGATGATTCAAATCGACTTGGGAACTTCAACAACTTCAGTTAATCGAGATTATCGAACTTCGAACTAGAGATTCCAATTTCAGTACTAAGGCGGATGGAATATCTTGGTAGATTCTCACCTCATTCCGAGAATCACGTTCCTCACAAAACTATTTATCGAGTAATGAATCGGACTATGCTGTTACTGTGCTTTGGACAAGACTGGCGTACGCCCTCGGCTACTCTCAATTCCGAAGTTAACTCACAAGAAATAATAAGGAATACATAATGAAGAGTTCTATGGCGTCGCATTCTAAACGTACACGCAACTCAAGCAACATCGATCCTAGCCAGTGTTAAGATGGGTTTCGTTATCTCTAGCGTCTCCGTGCTTCAGTCGGTGTAGTTCGGAGAGCATGTTAAGCCATTGGTCCAGGCTGTTGTCTATGAATGACAGTTAAGCCAATTCGGTGGCCTTCAGGCAGCCTGAGAATACTGACATCCGCCAACCCGGTTCAGAGATCAGAGCGCAACTGTTCTATCTCTTCCTAGTATAGTCTATCGACGCTTGACCAAAGCGCTCGAGTATTACCGAAAAACGATGTCTTTTAACATAAAAAATCTGTGCTATCTAAGTTCTAAATTAAACAAAGTTTGTGTAACACACTACTGATATACATCCAATACAGGCAGCCATGTTTACATTGTGCAGGGATCGATCACGTCACCACTGGAGCGGAAGGTTGTGTACCAACTGCGTCAAACTGGTCGCCCGTAAAGTTGCAAACAAGCGGATACCCAATAAGTGACGTATATTAGACCCTGATAAAAACTGTTCGTATATAAGAGATCTTATAAAGAACAGTATGGAACTTTTAAAACGAATATTGTGTTGATGTCAGTTTGTTGAGAAAAACTTTTTAAATGGAATTTCAGATCTCCTTCACTATGTTTCTGGATAATTTACTACCTATTTTCTTTTACCGTCTACATAACGTACTTACATTAATGTCTTTGTTAGCGACTGGCTGGCTGGCTCTAACCTTTTAATGTTTCATAAAATTTATTATATTATTTGTCAATTATGAAAACATTCCATCTCCTTCTTTTGGCTTTCTGTTTTAGTTTTCGGTCTTTGTTGGTCGATGTGTGATTTATGGAGTGTGAATGATATGGTGACTATTGGAGACGAATATACTTTTGTCTCCACATCATTTATTTACAGTCAACATCCTCACCTTAATTTATCAGTCTTTTTTTTAAATAAGATTATATTCTTTGTAATACTTTTATTCTGTCTGTTGTTGTCTGTGTGTTGAGTCTCATCTGTTTGTTTCGTAAAGGCCACCGCAGCATTTTTCCTGTTAGTCTAATTTTATGTCTTACCAATTTATGAATCAAAACAAAGAAATTGTGCTAACTTGTGTGAGATAATGAGCGTGACTGAGAGTAATAAGTATTTTAATTTTAATTAACTTTTCCTGCCTGTCCACCTTAGTGACTACGAGCGTGATACTATGTTTGTAATTTTGAATACTTTCATCTAAAATACCACATTTCCCAATACTTCCCGTTCTGAGAGTCATAAGGTGCATAGAGTCTCTCCTCTTAATGAGAAATTCCACAAGTACGTGTTGGCAGGACTAGGGATGGGCCATAGTCGACCACGAGTATCGAGGTCACGGGACGAGACGGTCATCGTAAAAGTGGATTGAATGAACCCGTGAATATTTTATACACAAGTGCGGTCGAGCACAATTGAAAATAAATGATAAATTGGATTAGTGTGATGGTATTTATTTACAGATTTAAATGAAAATGTTTTATGCCAAACAGGATTTAATTAATTCTCAGTTCAAGTGCGCCATATCGCGCCATGTTTATGACACAATGTCAATTTAATAAGTGACAGTTGGATTTCGTTGCCGATAATTTTTGTTTTCGATTTTTTGTATAAAACGACGTAAGAAAACAATAAAGTTTCCATACATCTTTTTGATCTCTAAATGAATTCCGCTGCAGTTTTACTAAAGTTCCCTGAGTTCAGTCAATAGTTCGGAAGTTCCCGACATGCGATGAAATCTTTCGATATCGAATTTTTGATTAAAAGTTGTCCCACGACCCTACGTTCGTACGAAGCACGAAGAAACTGGAGCGAGTATTAATTTTGGCTTTCGGTGATAAGGCTTTCGACTTTATTAAGGGTCTCCGAATTTTTCACGAATTTCAACCTATGTTGAAGGAGGAAGTTAATTTGTTTTGCGATTATACTTTGAGGAAATTCCACCCAGAGTCTGTTTTCTTTGATAAAAAAATATTTATTATGTTTTCATTTAATAGCTAAATATCGTTAACAGTTTATTACTGTGAAGCCAGGTAATGAGATGACCCGTAATTTGATATTATTTAACGATAAGTGATTATGTTTATTTTCCATAATATATTTGATCTTCCGTTCATAAATTAAGATTTTGAACGGCATCTAATTTATAGGCGGCATACCTCCGTGGCGTAATGGCTACCCAGGAGGTCCCGGGTTCGAATCCCGGTCGGGTCATGATGAAAAACGAACTTTTTCTGACTGACCAGGGTCTTGGATATTTATCTATATAGGTACGTATTTGTTATAAAATATAGTATCGTTGAGTTAGTATCCCATAACACAAGTTTCGAACTTACTTTGGGGCTGCTCAATCTGTATGATTTGTCCCTATACATTTATTTATTTTATTTATTTATATAATTAATATAACATTTTAATGGGTAGGTACTTAAGATTTTTAGCAACAAAAGTTGACGTACATTGACGTTGGGCTAGAAGCCAGGTTAACGTCAACAACATCAGTATATATCAGAAGATAGTAGCTGCTTTCTTCTTCTAAAAAATAGAGCTCTTCGTTAACGCGCGTATATTAGCATAACTTAGTTGACGAGCATCTCATATTTTCACATGAATTTCGAAATATGCCGTCTATCTCTTCTCTACACGGAAATGGAAAACTTCAGTTCTCAGTCAGTTAGGACTTTTATTGTTTTAAATTGAAATAATAAAAAAAAAAAAGATTATTTCTGTCCACAATTTGGGGTTATAGACAAAATAAGTCTACATACAAAGTAAGAAAACCTATGGCTTATACTTTGTGAGAGACTGGTGCCTGAAATAGGCATCCGAAAAACCTGAAATACAGGTCGCCATCTTCTCGTAACAGCACAGTGCAGAACATTTATAAACAGATTTAAGAAATAGTCTCAGTAGTCGTGTTTCACTTAATTTATCTGTTCTTGGCTGGTTATACATTTTATGTCTTTTATGATTAGATCTGTTGCAACGCTACCCGTCCGGTTGCGTGCGACGTCCCATAAGTTACGTCCCACGCCCCGAGGTGCTATCTTGTGTTATGAGTTGCTGCATTAAGGCTAAGTGTACAGACAACATTAAAACTGGATTAACACACTTCCATGTTAGATATTTTGTTATGTAGGGTTATATATAAAACTAGCGAAATCCGCGTGACTTCGTTTCCGTGCACCCCGTATGTTTTGGAATGTTAAGGCGCTGTCCCACTGCTGCGCACGAAGAGGCTACGCACGTGTGTTAAGCTTTGCTTTGCAAGAGGATGTACGTGATTGTTTCCACTGCAACCCACGGACACGTTAACCATCAAGTGACGTCATTGATACACGCGTGGCTTGCTCAACATAGCTCAACGCTGTCAACGCCATGCACGCAGTGAATGCGGTACACAGCTTCTTCCACAAAGCGTGCACATCGCTGCGCACGCTGTGGAAACGTTGACCCACGTAGTCATCCACGCAGCTGTAATGTGCCACGTGGCCCACGTGTGCGTGTGCAGCGTGCGCAGCAGTGGGACAGCGCCTTTATACTTAGACACCATCTGTTCGTGCATATAGATTCTTTTTTGTTACGTAAATTCTATTTTTAAATTCATCTTTTTTCTTCATTACTTTCTATTGTCATTTGTTTTTTTTTTTATATACGTCAATAATTATTATAGTTCAAAGTTCAGTTTATTCATTTTATTTTAGTTCATTCTAGCCAGTCCCAGTTCATACATAGTTCAACTTTATACACCATCCCCTTGAATCACTTTATCTATTTAAAAAAACCGCATCAAAATCCGACCTTAGTTTTAAAGATTTAAGCATACATAGGTACACACAAACGCACAGACAGACAGCAAAAGCGACGTTATTTTATACTATGATTGTAATGTGATAATCCTTCGTGCATCCTGTTGTTTTTTTATGGAAATTTCGAAAAACCCATGTGTTTGTACTTTGTACTGTATATATAGACTATTCGACAACTGTTCGACATTATAAAGTTTACATCAGCATATTCAACCTAGTTTTTGGAGGCTAGGTTAATTTAGGAGGTAGATGACAAACAGACAGAGAGACAGAGGCAAAAAAGAAAACTAAGGCATATTAATTATGCAATATTTAGGCAATATGATAATATGACAATGTTTTTGTGGCAATTTAAAGAAATAAGATTATTTTACTCATATGTGTTAGTCATAGAAATTGCTATTCAGGTCACATGTTATGAGTTCAAGAATATTTGAGTATTACATGAATTGTGGTTCTGAGATATTTCAAATTGCGCTTCCTTCGAATTTGCTTGAAATATTCTTTTAGACTCCTACAAGAGAAAATCATATTATGTTATTACAAGTAGAACATCTTTTCTGACTTTTTTTTATTGAGAATAATCCTATCCTACTATAATATTATAAAGGCGAAACTTTGTGAGGATGGATGTATAGATGTTTGTTGCTCTTTCACGCAAAAACTACTGAACGGATTTTAATGAATGGGTAGGTAGACTATAACCTGGAATAACACATAGGGTACTTTTATCCCAAAATTCCCACGGGAACGGGAATAATAAGACTGCTGTGTAAAATAAATCCACGCAAACGAAGTTGCGCGGGTTTCATTAGTGTTATTATAATATAGAAATTTGTATGCCTGCAAAACTTACTAAATTCAATCTTAAAAATAAAATTATTTCAAACTTGTCTTTGAAACCAGACAATAAAAACACACTATATATTATGATAAAAATGGTCATCTTAGAAATGATTATCTTCGAACTGTCTTCATCACAGAAATATAACATTGAGATACAATGGAAGCTGAACGCTTATGACTCCAGGGCCAAACTACAACCTCTTCTAGCAGTCATTAAGCGATTGTGGGAACGAGATGTCGCCTTACATGATGTATTGCGGCGTCTCCTTTGCTCATTAGTTGTAATATCGCTGTGCACGCTGTACATACTGTAAGTCGCTCATGGTAGGGTAACTATTTAGTAATATGTGGTAGGGGGCTGTACCAAAATTCACTTAGGGTCGTCAGTTTCACAGATTTCAGATATATCCAAATTGACAGATTTTGTATGATTTTTCGACAATTTATCCAACAGTTTAATTTAACTGGGAGCTTATTTATTATTTATATGTTATTGTATTTTAGCAAAGTAGTCGTTATATGATTTCACAATAACATTGCCCTGTCATAAATTGCAGTTATAAATTATCTTCAAGTATTCAAATGCAGGTTATGCTGCGTAGAATGTCGTCAACTTTATAAGTGGGTGAGCCTACGCTACGCGCTCCCACGCACGAACACCTAGGCCTCTTTCATATCAGTCATCTGGATATCGAATACTATTTTTATGTGAATTGTTTTCTTTTAAAATGGAAATAACCTGTTCTTGTGATCATCATCATCATTTGAGCCATATCTCTGACGTGATAAACCAGTGTAGAACTAAAAACAAAGATACATATAAAAAAAAACATAAAATAAAAAAAAAACATATTATTTACGTACTTGGTGAGCTCTTTAATTGGTTGACAAGAATTTTATTTTTTATTGCTTTTGCATGGAGGTCTGACATCCATACTTTATGATATAAGCGTACAAAAATATAAGGTTTATATAAACGGTACCTAAGACCAAGACCGGTCTAGCCTTGGTGCGTCCCAAGAAATCCTCACAAGATAGATATTCCCACATAGCTAAGTTACGTGTTTTTACTAGACCATTTATAGAATCTAGAATGGAATTTAACAGCTTGAGCTTCAAAGACTTTGTTAGCTTTTTAAAATGAGGTTTTAAATATTAATGAATACAAAAAAAAGAAGAAACGAGACTATAAATCTTGTAAAAGTGAAGCAATTTGAATAAAAAGATTTAATTTTTACTAGCACACTCTCGCAATTCCGTGGTTCTCATGGGAATTTTGAAAACAATAATAAGATACTCTTTGTAACGTAAGCTATCTGTCAGTGAAAGTCCAATCATATCGGCATCCATAGCCGTTTTGAAGACTGACATATATTTTGAAGGTGTTAATCAAGTTTGTATTTCTGTTTATAAATATCTAACGAGTAAAGTCGCAAGTGCGAATCTTTAAAAAAATGTTTACACGTAACAGACATACATACATACATCGGTGTAACAAAAGTAAATCGAATACAATATCGTTTAGGTGTAAGGTGTTGGTTACGAAGCCCATGGGATATTCTCGGTCTACCCTCCGTTTCGGTCGAGAAAACATTGAGAATAAATCATAGAGATACGTATTCATCCCGGAAAAGGGATTTGGTCGTATTACTAGCAATATATTTAACCCGTTGTGTTAAGTCCGATTCACTTTGACAAGGCTTTGTGTATGTTCGATACCTTATTTCGATCAGTATGGTGAAGGATGGCTTTATATATTTTTTTATACCACACAGTTGGCAAACAAGCATACGGTCGGCCTGATGGTAAGCCGTCACCGTAGCCTATAGACGCTTGCAATACCAGGGGTATCACTCACACGTTCCCAACCCTCCCAACCCCCCAAGTGGAGCTCTGGAGACCTTACTCACCGTAGGAACACAACATTGTCGAGACCAATGATATTTGGCTGCGATTTTCTGTAAGGTGGAGGTCCTTTCCCAGACGGACTGCTCCGATTTGAGCGGATTATCCGCTGTGCCCTACCGCTCCTATGTTTATATGTGTAGTGTTTGTACTAATAATGTAAAATATAGTTATAAACATAGAATCGTGCTTACGGTATGGCGGGACGTACGAGACGCTGCAAGAGCCGCTGGC
This sequence comes from Endotricha flammealis, assembly GCA_905163395.2. Taxonomy (NCBI): domain Eukaryota; kingdom Metazoa; phylum Arthropoda; class Insecta; order Lepidoptera; family Pyralidae; genus Endotricha; species Endotricha flammealis. The sequence goes on from LR990866.1 coordinate 4,690,284, forward strand.
GATGCAGGTCATGTCGTCTATGTATATGGTGGGTTGTGATACACATCAGATCACTGTCTTACTGTCTCGGCTGATCACTAATTAGCGAGTACGTAACAATTTGGAATGGTCTAAATTAGTCTAAACCTTGCATCTCATATGGTCAACGATGACTAATCGATTTATTTACAAATTACACAACCCCTAGCGATTGTGCTGCCGGGGAAAAGGTTATTGCTCGTTCGTGGAGAATACATGACGAAATTTGAGCAGACTGGCGTCGCGTAAGACTCGTTCGTGGTAGTAGTGCTGGCAGGTAAATATCTAGCATTGCATCTTGTTTGACGTCTTAAGAAAGTAAATATCTCTCATAGTCTGTGTGCTTGACAGATGTGAATCAGACCTTACGGGTCACATTTCTCGAAGCTCAAACGGGTGATGTTAACCGACTTGGCTAAATAAACAATGAGGTAGAAGTGCTTTCTATACTGAGACTATACATTTTTCAGCTTCGTCGAAAGTAATGAATGGATTCCGTGAGAAAGTTTTCTTTTTTTTTTCGATTTTCTGTGTATAGCATAAAGGAAAAGTTTTACTATTTTTCATTTTGATGTAACGTTATTATAATAAACATTAAATATACTTGATATAACTACAGTCGAACTAATGAAAGCGGTGACCAGGGCCTTATATATGATTTAAGTTTTTTAAATATTGCCTCTACTCGAATGTTTATTTATCAAAAATTTTTGCGAGGATTTTAAAGAAATGAGATCCAATACAGGACAATATTATAAGTTAAACTGTTCAACTTATATGGTAAACTAGGTTTAAATAAAGATTTTACATGTAGCGGTACTATAAATCATTTGACAGGCGTTTATTATTATAATTACTTCCTCCTTGTGGCACAAAGGTAGTGGCTGCCCGTCCACGTCATATTTCGTGGCATTATTAAATATTAGATTTTTTCTAACCAAGTCTGTCACGCAAACATAATTCACTCATGCAATGAATTACTTTTAGTATACAACTAGCGAAACCCGCGCAACTGCGTTTGCGTATATCCCGATTTCCCGTGGAAATTTCGGAAAATCCTATCGCAAGTCAAATCAAATCAAACCAAAAATACCTACTTTATTCTGTAGGCCCTCCCGCGGGCACTGAGACACTTCATTTATAACATATTGTCCTTATGTAAAACAAATACATAGCCTCGCAAGTTTCAGGTCTCTACGATCAGCGATTTAGGCTGTGTGTTGCCGCCAGTCTGGTTCTGAATGTCATTTTTTACTTTCAAACTAGTAATTTACGGGGATTACTATACTAATACTAATATTGTATACTGGCTTACTAGGGATTACGGTCGCATCAGGAGTCGGGTCGCTGTGTTCCCTCCAATATTGTTCATAATATTGTTGATGGTGAGCTCAGTGATGGAGGCTGGCGGGCCGACTCTCAGTTGTGGTTGTCATCTTGGGGGACTGGTCTGCTCGCTTTATTAACATCTACATATTCGACATATTTAGGATTTGACCATAGCGCTATTTGGATCGACATCCCGCGTTTTGAGCTTGATTTCTGTATGTACCTGGATCTGTATTTTATTTATTCTTATAAATGTACTTACACATTGTAAAAAAAAAATTAAAGGAAAAAAAAAATGGTAAATGACAAAAAAGGCCGTAACCGGGTTTCTTTCGCCATTTCTTTTACCGGTGGCCATTTTGCTTGTGTCCGAAATGGTAGTAGTATATAACGTAGTTTATTCTCTATATACATATATAAGGAGTAAAAAATGTTATGTCATTCCTTGAACTGGGACATAGTATCCTTTATATACATCACGATGACATAGAAATTTTATGTATAGGATAATAAATAACCGAGAAATAAAATAATTTAAAAAAAATTAAGATTTGTGAGTTATGCCTCAAGCCCCGGAGCCGTTTTACGCCTCTTTACTACGATTTGGTAAGGCGCATTCACATATCACCGGCGGCACTTGACGTGGCTTGGGCACGTTTTAAAACCGCGCGGACTTCATTTGTATCGTATGATGAATGAGATTCATGCGGCTTTTGAATGCGGTGCGGTGATTCGCTCGACTTTAAGTTAACTATGAGTCGAAACAAAAATGGTGACAAGAAGAAAAGACGGCGTTAAAACAGACTGAAAATTCGGCGATTTCCGTCGGCAAAGAGAGGCCATATGTGACTGTATCTTTACGCCATACCTACCTTGGGTGAAAGAGAGAGGAGTGTTTAATCAATGAAAATGTAATCTAAAATCTCTATCTTTCTCTGTCACTCGGGCCACGCCCATTCTACGAAGAATGAGACGATACAACTCCTGCGTTCCTAGTTCCTCGGGTCGCCAAATTGTACCAGGCGCATGATGGCTTGGTTTTTTTAACTTACCGCGATGTCAAATAAAAAGTCACTTACCGAAAACAGCTGACGCGATGCACTGGTAAACAACGTGATGTACCTTCTATCACACTTATTTACAGGCTTTAGACTGTCGAGTTAGTGTAATAAACACGTAATAATTAACACCGTATTTTGTACATAAAATTAAAAAAACAAAATAAGGCAAGTTAACTTGTAGATATTACAGTAACTTGGCGTGTTTAAAAGTTCATCACGTTATTTACAAAGTTATTTACAAGTTATTTACACTATGTACACAAACACTGCACGCACTAAAATTAAAAATTAAAAAAACCCCCGACTTAAAAACTTTCAAATCGATCTAACCAGTGGAAGTTGCTCATTTCCCTTCATCAAATAGAAAAAAGCTGGTGATCTTCAAACGGCTGAACAGATTTTAATGAATCATAGCTAAGAACACTCCCGCACAGGTCACCTTTCAAACAAAAAAAACTGCATCGAAATCGGATCATCCGTTTGGTTGCTACGATGCCACAGACAGATCCACAAATACACACGTCAAACTTATAACACCCCTCTTTTTGCGTCGGGGGTTAATTATTGCTGCACATAACCTCCTTGGTTTTCTATACATAAATAGGCGCGCTTCCTAATGTGTCTCTGCACTCGACGTAAAGTGTCCCTATCACCTTTCACCACATCGAATGCATGCACTACGCGTCTTTTATGTTCCTCAACATCATTAATGTCATGACCTGTTTGGCCATAAACAATGTCTTTAACACGACCCCACGGACTAGCCCGTACGCGCACGACAAAAACAAACAGATTGTGCTGCTGCGGGATTGCGCGGGCGGCGGGCGCAAAACGTCGGTTGCCACCGCGCGCATGCGCAGTGCGGCCGGCCGGGCCTTTGATACCGCCGACTGCGCCGACCGTATTACGCATAGGGTATACCCACCTAGTATCGGCCACTTCTTGGTATCGGTCATATTTCCAAAGATCAGAAATTAATAAATATTCCACCCGCTTGCACAAATTCTCTAGAGTGAAGCTTATTATGTTGTCTTTAAATGTATAATACCTACAAAGAGGCGATCAAAGTTCATTTAACGTTCATCAGTGACGGATCTCTCGACCACAGAATTGACGAAATTCGGGCCATTTTGAACTCGAAATTGATCAGCTCGAGGATACGGGGATAAGTGTTTGACAACTGATCTAGGAGGTTTATACTTACTTGTTTTGAAATGAAATTTTATGAATTTTTGTGTTTTTCAGTTTCATAAAAAAATACCCCCTAGAAAACCAGGCTAAAAAATGTGTGAATGTGCTTTCTACATTTTATGTGAAATTTGGTTGACATGGCCGATACCAGATGGGTTTACCCTACGCAGAATTACGATACGCATGCGCGGTCTCCGAGTCGGTGGCCGTGGTCGTACGATGCGCGGCCGCGGCGGCGCGGCGGCGGTGGTGGCACCACTGGTAGCGGCGCGGGCGCGGGCGCGGGTCTGTTGTGAGCGCGGCCGCGGGCGGCGGCATCAAAGCACGTCCAAAGAAGCGCCGCCGCCACGTGTAATGTAATAGATGCCCTTGTGAAGTTGGCGCCACTTTTTTTAAAAATCAATTTTTTTTTAGAGTTCCCGATAGCTTATGATTAGTTCTGGAGTTCTCTCTAGAAAATTCTCATAGTTAAGCGCAATTTTTCGAAAAATCGTCAAAAAACAAAATCGAGCGCCAACTTCACGCAGCGCCGCTTTTTTGTTTAAATGAAGTTCTGAGCGGCAAAATGTAATCAGAAGGAAGAGTTCTGGAGTTCTTGACTACGACTAATTTTGCCGTAGTTATAAAAAAATAATGTTTAAAGTCCGCCATTTTGTTTTCAAAAATTTCGCCGTTTAGAACCCCAAGCAGAACTCCGAAAAAACCGATTTTCGAAAACAAAATGGCGGACTTTAAACATTATTTTTTTATAACTACGGCAAAATTAGTCGTACGAGAGTTCTGATTGCGGCATTCGCTAGAACTCTCCTAGCGCCGTTTAGAACCCCAAGCAGAACTCCGAAAAAACCAATTTTCGAAAACAAAATGGCGGACTTTAAACATTATTTTTTTATAACTACGGCAAAATTAGTCGTACGAGAGTTCTGATTGCGGCATTCGCTAGAACTCTCCTAGCGCCGTTTAGAACCCCAAGCAGAACTCCGAAAAAACCAATTTTCGAAAACAAAATGGCGGACTTTAAACATTATTTTTTTATAACTACGGCAAAATTAGTCGTACGAGAGTTCTGATTGCGGCATTCGCTAGAACTCTCGTAGCGCCGTTTAGAACTCCAAGCAGAACTCAGAAAAAACCAATTTCGTAAACAAAATGGTGGACTTTGAACATTATGTTTTTTATGTCAAAATTAGTCGTACGAGAGTTCTGATTGCGGCATTCGCTAGAACTCTCGTAGCGCCGTTTAGAACCCCAAGCAGAACTCCGAAAAAACCAATTTCGAAAACAAAATGGTGGACTTTAAACATTATGTTATTTATAACTATGTCAAAATTAGTCGTACATGAGTTCTGATTTCGGCATTCGCTAGAACTCTCCTAGCGCCGTTTAGAACCCCAAGCAGAACTCCGAAAAAACCAATTTTCGAAAACAAAATGGCGGACTTTAAACATTATTGTTTTATAACTACGGCAAAATTAGTCGTACGAGAGTTCTGATTGCGGCATTCGCTAGAACTCTCGTAGCGCCGTTTAGAGCCCCAAGCAGAACTCCGAAAAAACCAATTTTCGAAAACAAAATGGCGGACTTTAAACATTATTTTTTTATAACTACGGCAAAATTAGTCGTACGAGAGTTCTGATTGCGGTATTCGCTAGAACTCTCCTAGCGCCGTTTAGAACCCCAAGCAGAACTCCGAAAAAACCAGCTTTCGAAAACAAAATGGCGGACTTTAAACATTATTTTTTTATAACTACGGCAAAATTAGTCGTACGAGAGTTCTGATTGCGGCATTTGCTAGAACTCTCCTAGCGCCGTTTAGAACCCTATGCAGAACTCCGACGAAATCAATTTTTGTAATTTTTCAACAAAAAAAATTTTTTTTAAATCAGCAGAACTATTAAAAAAAACTATCTAGAACTCCAGAACTCTTCCTTCTGATTGCATTTTGCCGCTCAGAACTCCATTTAAACAAAAAGGGGCCTTGCGTGAAGTTGGCGCTCGATTTTGTTTTTTGACGATTTTTCGAAAATTTGCGCGGAACTATGAGAATTTTCTAGAGAGAACTCCAGAACTATTCATAAGCTATCGGGAACTCTAAAAAAAATAGTTTTTTTTTTAAAAGTGGCGCCAACTTCACCAGGGTGTAATAGATTAGTTAGTTAGTTATAAGTTTCAGTTAATTCATTCGGATTAGTTCAATAATAAACAAGGTTAATTTAATTAGTTTCCGTTACCTAATTGAATCGCCCGCTACGATTTTTGATTGTTATTAATTATTAAGTAGGTACCTATTTTTGTTGTGAAAAGTATTTTTACCGGTGAAATTGTTTGATAGTGCCAGAATACCTATCTGGTAAACTCATAGAGCGGAATCTCAACATTATTTTGTTGCGAAAGAAACATTTAAATTTTGGTGCGAAGTTGAATTGAACATAGCAACAACGACTTCTTAATTGGTCTGAGGCAACAACATGAAAAATTAGCGGCCGGCGGCAGCGGCGCAGCGGACCGACCAAGCCCGAGTTGAACCGAACGTATCGCCTGACTGTTCGCTAGCGATGCGCTACGCGACTTCAAATAATTCGACTCCACGAATCATTTACGTGTTCGCGCGTTGCGCGCGTGTCGCCGAGTCGCGCCGCCGCCGGCGCCGGCGCCGCCGCGGCCGCCCCGCCCCGCTTGCTCTGTCCGGCCGGGCGAGATACCGTATCGACTCCAGTCGAATATCGCGCCGCGCAGTCAAATGATTCGTGGAGTCGAATGATTAAGTATTAGTATTATAATAACTGTGGTATTACCTAGTATTATTCGAAGTCGCGCATCGCTAACTCAGTCTCACTTCAGACTTTCAGAGTAGGTAGTTAGCAGATGGTTTCATGGTTTTGTAATTGTCATCTTGCCGTGCGTGCGTTGTTTTCAAAAACGATAACGATTAACGAGTTTGTCAACATGGTAGTCGTAGGTACCACGGTGAAAAATAATTTGTGTAAGGTCCATGTCACAGAACACGTAAGAATACCTATTCTTACATGTTCTGTGGTCATGTATCTCTTCATGGACTGGTGGATGAGTGTTCGTGTTCTCGTTTCGTGTTACGCATGTGTGGGGTAAAATAATTAATGCATTTGAGGTGATGTGCAGTGATACAGGATAGCGAATGAGTGTAAGTTCGAGTGCGTAATGAGTGTAAGTTCGAGTGCGTAATGAGTGTAAGTTCGAAATGCGTTCCGGCCAGGTTATTGGCATGTATCTCTCATCTCATGTGGTCGCTGCTGGAATACCTACTTGTACTTTTTGGTATGTAACCTTGAGTGCATTTTATCTACCAATTATTGTAAAACGTTTAAACACGCCAAATTAGTTACCGCAAGATAAGTAGTTATTTGATCCCTACTAAGTAGGTACTTACGATAGTACGTAAGCGACGTTAGTATGTAGGTACTAACTAAACAGCTGAGAAAAACAGCTGATCAGCTGTGATTTTTTTGCAAACTTAAGTCACTGTGTTTAAGAGTATCAGGTACCTAACTAATTGTCTGTCCAAAGCCAGAAAAAGTGTGATGGAAAGTTTATTACTTTTTTATTCAAATAAACCACAAAAATAATGTTTTATGGGCGTGGCCAGGGCGTGGCCCGAGCGACAGAGAAAGAGAGATTTTTCATTGATGATCGCATTGACAAATTGTATAGGTACCGTCTCGGGCGCAAAAGGCTTAACTCACAAAACTTCATATTTTGAAATAATTTTTGTCTCAATTATGTACTATCATGTATACATAAAATTTCTATGTCATCGTGATGTATATAACGTACATTATGTCCCAGTTCAAGGAATGACATGACATTTTTTACTCCTTATATACAAATTGTAAATGACAAGAAAAAGTGCCTGTGAAGGTCTAATTTCTGAAATAAACGATTTCATTTCATTTCATTTCATTTCAGTAAAACCCATTAATACCTATCGTTTGCGTGTATCCTGCAGAGCTACTACGAAACGTAAATCCGATACTTCGGTCGAAGTATCGGAACAATTTTAACCGTAAAATACAGTTATTTCATGATTATAATTCAATGAACTACTAAAATAACCATAAAGTACAAGGTATTTCATTAATAGAATTCAAGGAATTACTAAAATAACCATGAAATACCTGTATTTCACGGTTAAAATTCTTCCGATACTTCGGCCGAAATATCGGATTAACGTTTCGTAGTAGTCCTTCTGCTTTCCCGATGAAATTTCGAAAAATCGTTTCTTATCAGTCTCGATGAGACTACACTAATTAATTACAGTAGATAGTGTGTTTATTTTTAGGCTGTAAAAGTAGTTTACCTGAAAATCCTTTTACGCAGCAGAGAAAGATCTGAAATGTAAAATGATACATCTCAATAACATTAAATATTATCTGGTTTCCCATTTCCTGCATGCATTTAATAGAATGATACGTTGTCATCAATCAATATCGGTAGGTCGCGGCCGCGGTTGTTCCGACCTTAATGAAATTAATCAATACCCCGACGGTCGTCTGATGGATGAGGTGGCATTCACTGCTCATTATCTCCGTGGAAATAGAAGAGTGTTTAGCTTTACTGAAATATTGTATACTGGCTGTCCGCCCTGGCTTCGCACGGGTTTCGTGATGTTGCATCCGTTTCTTGTTCGCGAAATATTGTGTAGTGTGGATAATTAATAAATAACAGAGGAAAGTGAAAGCTTTGAAAAAGGATAGTTGTAAAAAACTGGGCAAGTACGTGTCGGACCACGTACAATGTAGGGTTCCGTATTTGCTGTGCTTTGCTTGCATTCAGTTGAGTCAAATATCAAATTGGGGCACCCAAAAAACCTTTTTTTTTTTAATTTTGTTCCAGCACTTTGTTAACATTGTTAATATTTGTATAAATACAGCTTTCTAGCATCAAGCGTCTAAGCGCTAAATCGCGGACAGAAAGACAGACGAACATTTACGGAACCCTAAAAAGGCTCGGCTTTTGCTCAGCAGAATAGATTAGATAGCTTTTTAATAAAATAGAGCAGTTTGTCTGATAGAGAAAGAAATCTAAATATGTAACATAGCTGGCCTCCACCATAAACTAAGGTTTGCTCACGTTACGAACTTTTATACCTCGATTCTCAGATAAATGATCTAAAAAAGTACTTCAAGGTTTTGTGTAGGTTGTAGTACGTCACGAAAACAACCCCGAGGTCGTATTTACAAATGTTTATGAAACATAAAAATGATTTCTTTATTAAAATAATCTAGTTTTGTTATAAATAAATATAGAAGGTGGTGCTTTGCTTCGGGTTAAAAGTCCTTAAGGTACAATTTTGTTCTGATATTCATTCTATCTAGATTGGAGGTCATTCGGATATGCTGGACATTTGTTATGATTGACTACACAATTATTCACCAACAACATCAATGATTAGAATGTGGGTAGTTGCAAAGGGCGCGCCATTTAGACGCTCTCGCTCGACTGAGCGCTCATTCGGGCGTTGCGTCTCATAGAGGACGGACGTCGCGGTCGATATCATTAAATTATGGGTGATCAAAGCAAGCGCTAATTATAGACCTGTTTTGCGGGTATTGACGTGGAGTTCACTTATTTAGTGTTACGAGGTTTTAATTATATTTATTAACTGGTTAATTTGAGTTACGATTTTATTTTAAAAATCTACCCTAATAACAATACTCCGAAACATGAAACCCCGATTTTGAAAACTCCGATGTTCAAAATTCCGAATTTCATATCCCTTTAAAATAAAATTCCGAATATCAAAAATACGATGTTTTTTCCTTCCGATTTCCATAATAACGAAAAAATGAATATCCGATGTCTTTTTGATCCGAAAAACTGCACTACGATTTTTAAATTTTCTGATTTTCAGGGTGATAAATGAAAATCTTTCAAACGATTTTTTTTATTATTATTTCAAGTCGCATTAATATCAAGACGGTGCATAAGAGATGAAAAAAACTACAGTATGCTTAAAGGCTTTACAACAACAACTTTGATTTTTTTTCTTCTAAATTTCAGAGAAGTGCTCTTGTCGGTGTAGCCATCTCCATTTGCCTCTGTTTGGTGTCAGTTATTTTACCTACTTCTCTGTAAGAAATCATTTTATGAATGAAAAATATATTTACATTCAGGTCCGTTAGATGTGTAAACATTAATAATTCATGAAAGAAATCAGTTTCGCTCACACCTCTACAAAGTTCGGTGGCGATTTCTTTAGACGGCATTAAAAAGCCCTCTTTTTCTATCAAACGAGACCATTTCCTCGGCTGTCTCGGTGAATTGACATCCATCGACGTCAAGCACAATGAAAAAGTATATTACATTTACCAAAGAAGAAACATCAGGCAATTTTAAACCTTACGTCCCTTTTGATAAGACTAATCGTATTTGTAAGGTTGCAATTACGCTTTGTTCAATCACCGATATATTCTTATAGCAGTATAGATGTCATGTTATCTCTGAAGCGTGTATGTGTATCACGTATCAGTATTGAAAGAGAAATGTTTTATTTGTTACAAATTGATGTTTTCATAGTATGGATAAGTTTTCGCATCTCTCTGTATTCGTTTCGTTCATTTGTCTACAATATGAGTTGTCTTTTTTAAACAGTGAAATAGAAAATAACCTGTAACTTCAGTTCTAGATCGGGGAAGCAATAAATTGGCTTTTTTAACTAGGTTAATTGCGTCCTTATTTGAACTAACCGTTTTGAAATCATCCCCTACCGCTTTTCCATTTGGGCTCTTTGCAGGTTCGGTCGGTGACACACTTTCCGATCCCGTAACATGAATTTTGAATTATGTCTCAATTTTGTTGTTTGTTTATAAACCTGTTTATAACACAATCACAGGACCCTTGAATATTGTACACAGTAACTGAAATAGCTCTTATCTCGAGCCAATAAAATGGTACTAGCAGTTTCCCTCCTGAGGGTAAAGGTAAAGTTTGCATTTGACCTTACGGGCGCCGCAGGGTGTCGCAGACACCCCCCACGGGGCGCCTCGATCCGTTGTTCTACCAGCGCCCTAATGACAAAGCAATAAGGGCCAATTTAAATCGATATCCGTCCGTCGCAACGTAAAAGCTACCTTCAGCTACCGTAATTAGGTACATAATGAAACAATTTGTAATCGATCACCTCTTTAATACTCTATCCCCGTTGAGTTACGTACTGTAAGTCAGGGAATTAGGATTTAACTTATATCGCCTTTTCAGACTTATTCTTTGGATGATAAAGTCGATTTTGCAAGTCTATCGTGTTTCTGTGTTCACGCGAATCGTTCCCTGTTTTATTTACTTCTAAAATACGAGTAGTCAGAGTATGGTAATGTTTTTTATCGCATGTGTTCGAAATAGGCGGATCTGATCGAATTTATATATGACAGTAGGACGTTTTTCACTGAACTAAAGGTTGTGGAGGCGATATTGGCTCCAGAATCGAATATAATGGGAAAATACAGACGTTGGAACTGGCATTTCGTATTGGAAGGTTTCAAAGGAATAGAGATGGCCACTCGAGATTATTCGGAATTCATGACTTAGCATTATATTCTAGTCTAGACAAGATCTGTTTACAGAATAATTTTATATCTGGTTTTATTTGAGCAGATGTTTGATTTAAATAGGACTGCATTTTCTATTTGGTATTTGGCTTATTGAATGTAATGATTTCTTCCTAATGATAAGGAAAGGACTAAGCAGAAAAGATTGAAATTACTCCGCTACGAGAAAACAGTAGGGGGTGCGATCTAATCCAGTTTCATATAATATTGACTGAAACATCGAGAATCAAACAAGTCTTGTGAATCTGATCTAAATTGACACAACACAACTGTTTACTATTCGAAATTGTACTCAGTTTTTTAAATCACAAATGTGGCAAACAGGCATACGGTCGGCCTGGGGCCCGATTCTACTAAACAAATGCAACAATAAGTTAAACATTATGTTATTGTTTAAGTCCATAACAAATGTCAAAATCTATTCCACTGATACACTATCGGCATTCTATTGAGACACGATTGAGAGTCCATGGGTGCATTTGTTAAGTAGAATCGGGCCCCTGATGGTAAGCCGTCACCGTACCGTCACTCATGCGTTGCCAACCCTCCCAACCCCCGCAAGTGGAGTTTTGGAGACCTTACTCACCGTATGAACACAACACAACATGACCGAGACCAATGCTATTTGGCAACGATCTTCTGTAAGGTGGAGGTCCTTACCCAGACGGGCTGCTCCGATTTGAGCGGATTATTCGCTGTGTCCTTCCTCTCTCTTAAACTCAGTGATTCACATCAACCCATAATCATCTCACTTCAGGGATACGAGTCTCCCTTCAATCGAAGGGGATTAGAGCGTACTCTGCTACGCTGCTCCAGTGCGGATAAGCAAGGCCAGTTTTCAAGCCGCCTGAAGGTCACCAACTTGGCTAACGACTGTCATCCATCGACAAGATGACCGAGGCGACGGACTCAACAACCCATCCAAACACTGGTTATGGTCGACGTTGCTTAACTTGCGTCGCCATTGAGTTCCTCCTGAAATGAAATGAAATGAAATGAAATCGTTTATTTCAGAAATTAGACCTTCACAGGCACTTTTTCTTGTCATTTACAACTTGTTTAAATAAAGAAAATAAACTACGTTATTATACTACCACCATTTCGGACACAAGCAAAATGGCAACCGGTAAAAAGAAATGGCGAAAGAAAACCGGTTACGGCCTTTTTTGTCATTTTGTACTTTTTTTTTCTCCTTTTTTTTCTACTCATTAGTTACAATGTAGGTATAAGTACATTAAAATTTATAACAAGAATACGCGGAATGTTATACACATGGTGTGGAATGAACAAGTCTTAAATCTACAATAAAAAAAAAAGTCAGTACTGACAAGAGTGAGCAGACCAGTCCCCCCAGGCAGCACCCGTTCACGAGTTGACGCGAGAGTCAGCCATCGCTGTGCTCAACCATATTAGAGGGAACTCAGCGACCCGACTCCCGACGCCACCACCAGTTTGGACATTTAAGCGAGCATGACATACTCAACCCTATCAGTATGTGATTATTTGAAAAATTCAAGTATGTGATTATTTAGTGGAATAGGTAACTTGATATTTGATTCCCTTTAGTTGAAGTTTCTTGTTGTATCTACTATCACACAAAGTGAATATAATACCAGAAACTGTGTGAACTGCGAATTCGACCTGTTTGACTAAGGTCTCAAGTTCTCTAACCAATGTCTGAGTTTGTCGTCTATGTATATTCTGGAATTTGATTGAGAGCTATTCAGCACCTAACTCAGAGGATTTCTGTGGTTTTGGTGCTAGTATAATTGAATTGAGGTGTAATCATACAAATAGTATGGAAGATGGCGATATATAACTAGACAATAATGATATGATTATACTCACATAAAATTGAATGGGTTTGTAACTTATGGTATGGGGATAAAATGATAAAAAATAATGCGTGGCTTATTCTGTTTGGTCGGGAAAAAAGTTTATTTGACAGGAAAATTAAAGTTAATTTTGAGAAAGATCGCAATAGATCTCTACGAAGAAAAAATATTGGACCTGCGGTTTTGCCGGCAAGTAATTTAACCGATCGTCGGACGTCGACGACGTCTTCAATAATTAATTTATCGAACGAGTTTTTAGTCGAGTAAAATATCTTTTGACACGAATTCGAAACTAATTTTTTAGGTTAAAAGACAATTTATGTGCTACTTAACATTAACGTTATAAATAATGATATAACCTTTACCTTAAAAAATATCAGGCGTTTAGTAGTGTTTTTTAATTTAAATTTCAGTACACGTCAGACTTTTTAAAACTCGTGCATTTATTACACGTTAAAAATATTCGTATTACAATGTAAATTTTCCTAGGATATTCAGAGTTATTTACACAACAACTTTTGTGACGTTGAACGTGTTATGTTAAATCTTTGTCATGGTTCACTTAGTAACATCATCTAAGCCATAAGAAGTCCACTGCTGGTCATAGGGCTCCCCATTTTTTTTTAACATGACCGACCAATGAGCTTCGTCTCTTTGAATCTATAGTACTTAGTTACTATTCATCCTGGTTATACAGTGGTAGATACGTGGTGGGTTAGCTCTGATTCAATCGAAGTGGTGTTACTGTGTTCTCCGCCTCGCTGTAGGTGGCTTGTAGGACCTTAAAATATACCAGAATTTTAACCATGAAATACAAGTTATTTCATGATTATAATTCAATGAACTACTAAAATAACCATAAAGTACAAGGTATTTCATGGATAGAATTCAAGGAATTACTAAAATAACCATGAAATACCTTGTTACGGTTAAAATTCTTCCGATACTTCGGCCGAAATATCGGATTTACGTTTCGTAGTAGCCCTCCTGTAAGTCGAGAGTTATGCGTTTAATAAATGCCTTAAATTACAACAGTGCACCATTTATATAATTAAAATGAAGAGAGGAGGCATTACTCACTACAAAGCTATTTTTCTGTAATGTGATACGTTTCTGTACAATATCTAATTGATACTTCTCATTGGGAGTAATGTGTATGTCCGATTGGCGCATCCAATTTTATACTATCTTCAATCTTTGCTGTCTCTGATAGCTTCCAACTTATTTAGAGTAACCTCGGCTTCTTTGAAAGCGAGTTTCTCTTTGAGATTGTTTACTCGACGTAGATACTAAGGCATTTCAAGAAAGTATTTATTCTTTCTCTCTTGAGAACTAAGGTTTCTTATCCATGTTTAACGTTTTTATGTGCACCTTTACTGTGTTGAGAATTTATCAATAAACACTGTAAACTTTAATTAAATAGAATACTTTTATTTGCAATACACAAACAAAGAAACAATGTACTTGGCTGTATGGCTTTATCTTATGTATCTCATAACTTATAGACAACCTATTTGCAACAAAAAGAGAATCATAAAAGGTTTTAATTTGTGAACATACGTCTGTTTGGCGCCTTAGAAGATATAAAAAACTTTTTCCTATCAGAAATATATTCTAGGCAAACTTCAGGTAACTAATATGGAGTGGGGTATCTAACAAGACATGAACCAATAGAGAGCATTTCATAAAATAGTTTAGTTTTTGCAAAAACAATAAAAAAATTAAAGCATTTTTTAGAAAAATTTAATTCAGTCATTTTATAAATCGTGATCCAATCTCCGTTATACTACTTCGTTTTATATTTTTTCAGCTAAACTAATATTTATTTAAGCTAGAATCAAAATATAAAATCGTACTTTAAGCGACGGTATTTTCTTTAAAAAAATGAAAAATACATTATCATTTTCCAGTGTTATATGCTAATATTTTTGCTTAACGTGAAAAAGGAGAGGTCGTCCTGAGGTGCCTCTACAATTTTGCCGTGTTATAAACTCATTTGCGCGCCAACAAAGCCTCTCGTTGGAGTTTCCAGAAAGTAAAATGTTTTGTACGGCACTCTGTGTTGAATAGAAATAAGGCAAAGACGTTTTAAGAATATGCTATTGGTTGTTAAAACAATGAAGTACCAGAAATTAAAGTTAGTAATTTATGACCTATTATTGAATTACGGGTTCACTCGCGCAATTCTGTTGTTCCCGAGGTGATTTTTGATGTAAAAACTATCGTATTTGTTCGATAGTGTTGTATCCAGGTTATAAATAACTCGTATTTCACATTTCAAGTATATAAGTCGAGGTATTTTTACGTAAAAGAGTCACAAAGGTGGTGTGTGTGAATTGTGTCAAAAAACATCTATGGAAAAGAAAGAAAAACATTTATTCAGTACCTACAGCAAATGAGACACAACGATTACGTTCAATGTAGGCACACAAACGAACAATAACAAATGACATTTAAAAAATATTAATATTTATTTAAACTTTATTGACCACAATATATGACAAAAGACGGACTTAACGCTAAAAGCATTATCTACCAGTCAACTTTTGGGTAGTGCAGATATACATGAATGCGGTTTTAAAATAAATTAACACATACCTACAGTAAATAATAGATATAACAAGGGTTTTTCATAATAACATACTAATAATTACATATACTAAACATATACATATCATGTAAGAATACAATACATACTTATATTTACATATTTAATATTAACACCAAGAAACAAAAATAAAAAACGATAAACTCGATTCAACACGATGCAGAACGGTGTCTACCTTTAGAGCCCCAGCATTGGTATCTCAGATTTTTTATCGGCCGACAGTTTGATTGGTCTCTTCATCAGTTGTTATATGCGCACTTGCATATGTCTTAATACTGATAAAGAGACCGAAAAAACTATCGGCCAATAAAAGTCTGTGGTCTGCAAAGGCTCTTAATGTTTAGTAGCCAGGCTAGTTCGAAATCTTCTTACAGTGCATTATTTTTTTAACATTATAATTCTTGTTTTTTGCAGGTAAGTCGACATACAAGTTGAGGAAGTATTCACATGGATGATTCTTAATTAAAACGGTAAAACTTAAAACAATTCCGGCGTTTGATCTAGAGAAATACTTTCTGTTAAACTTCAAAGGCCCTTCACATCAAATGTTTAGCTGAACATTACTCAAAAAATGTTTTTCGCTAACTTTTTCACTATATAACGTTTTTATTTTTACGTTTTACTACTATTTAACATTTTATTTTTACGTTGTCGTTTGGTTTGTTTTTACATTTACAAAGTTTCAAGTATCATTTAATAATTTAAGCGATTCTCTCTGGTAAGGGATGTGCAGGAAGGAAGTAGGCTTATGTCCACGTGGGATAATACGGCTGATAAAAAAATCCTAGGGGATAAAAACCAGAAATAGTGGAGTTACTATGATGAGAACGGACAGCATTGTTTACAATGAATTGCTCAAAATTGTATATATCGTTGAGTTAGTATTGTCAATAGCACAAGTCTTGAACTTACTTTGGGGCTACCTCAATCTGTGTGATTTGTCCCTATTGGTCCCTGTATATTAAAATCAAAATTAAAATATAATATTTAAAGATAAAGACACTTTAACTTAAAATATGATTACATCCCACCTAGGGCGGAGAGGTGAATTTTTTTTTGTCTTGTTTAATGGCGTTTCTGACATGTCGTGTCTTAGCGACACAGACAATTTCGCCAATGTTGAATATTTTAAATGAACACTTTTTTTAAGCAAAAAAGTACACTTTAAAAAGGCAACGTGTTACGGATCCGAGGTCGCCATCTTGACCCCTCATTCCAATTGGAACCATTATTTGATCCCTGAATGGATCCTAGGCGACTTTTTTTTCTTGACGACCTTCGTTGACAAGGCGGCGATCTCGAATCGAAAATTTATCTTCAATAATAATATTTTCATAATGACACATTATTTTAAGGCTGTCACTGTCAAATTAAAGAAGAAAGAAAAGGAAAAAGCTTTAGACTTAAAGTTGAAATAAAACATTCTTTCAGAAACTGGCTGTTAATGTTGAATTAATGTACAAAAATTCGAAAACATGTACATGCTACAAAAATAATGTAGGTATTTCCCGAAACCCACATCACAATACTGAAAGCTCATCTCGGACGTGACGTAAGTTCGCACTTCCGGTTTATTGCAGCACATAAAAGGGGGCTTTATAAATTTTGTATGACCAGTACGGCAGTCAGGCCGATATCCCATGTCCAAGATGTCATAAATGTATGGAAGTATTCAGTTTTTTTATGGTTTTTATGGATATGGGCTCAGGGGTCTTTGAAGATTATGTGCTTATGGTACTACAGTGATAATATTATAGGGTTAAAGAACAAAACGTTAATGATTATATCAGAGTATTCTTGTTTTAATAAAAACTATGACATACATTTTATATTTATTGTAATACTAGTGAAACCCGCGCAACTTCGTTTGCGTGTATTTATTTATGCACAGTAGCGCCATCTATATCAGACTTTTGATGAAATCCTACGGGAATCGCGTACTTTTCGGGATAAAAAGTACCCTATGTGTTATTCCAAGGTATTAGCTACCTACATACCAAAAATCATAAATATTGGCTCAGCCATTTGAGGATTTGAGCGTGAAGAAGTAACAACGTACACATAGCTTTCGCCTTTATAATATTAGTAGGAAGTAGTATAGGATGAAATGCAATAGTTTTTATTCAGAGCTCGCGAGGCAGTGGTAATGTATTCCGTTTCACTTCACTATACTTGGCGCATAAGCTCCAAACAATCATCTAATTTAAAATAAAAGTAGATATGAAATAAGAATCTCTTTATTGCGATAAAGCACACAACATTGTTACCACAATATGGTATGACAAAATAATTCAAAAACAATCGTTGAATTTCACTGGGAATCTTGAAATGTAGACTGGTTTGTCTCTTCATCTTCAGTATTTACATACTGAAGATGTCTTTATCTTTTTGAGTATAATTCATTTTTTATTTCTTTATATTTTTGAGGGGAATAGGACACCCTTATTGTTTTCATTTAAGGGTGATAAGGACAGGGAGAGAATAATCTGCGGTATTGCACATCAGTGTAATGTTTATCGCTCATGGACTAATGGGCAATCAGGATAATATGAATGAAATAGGGGATCCTTATCGCTGTTCATAAATAAAATACGGCGTTATTTATTTATCTAGTAATATATATATATAGAGCAAGGTTGACTGACTGGCTCACTCGTTAAATAGAAAATAGTTTTAATACTTCCTACTACGTTTAATACCTTTCTTAATGTGATATGGACAAACAGACGAGCCTGCCTGAATGAAAGTGTTACCGCCATCTAAATAGTCCCTATGACGTAGTTCTAACTAGTCCGGAATTATTTAATGAGTTAATACGTTCAGTGCCACTCACTCGCTGGGTGAGACGACATAATTTTCATTCCAAAGCCGACGAGCAGAAAGTCTACTGTGAAAATGTATGAGTGGTATTGGGGAAACAAGAAAATCGTAGTCGCATTGAATATGTTAAGAGTGGAAACCGAATAACCGAACAAATTACATAAGAAAAATAAACATATTGATTGATTAACCGATTCAGTCCATGTGCCTCATTTGCGTAAGCCACCATTGATTCCTGCCTTTTATTCCTTGCTTATATTTCTTTGTCCGCTGTATTTGCTGACGCTACCGATTTCTGATCTCCAGTACATTTTATGTCTATTTTATGACGATCGTAAACGTTTTACTGTCCTGCCTTAAATTTGTCGCCAGATTCAATATAGTCCATTGACTTATTAGATGAACTCTGTTGATTTCTGATCAATTTCTAAAAGGGTTTATTTTGTATCGTTCAATTTAATTTATTATTGTATTATTTTTTATCGTCTCTTGCTCAAATTCAGGGTCCATATTTAATAAACGTGACAAGTTGACAACCCAATATTGCTAATTTTAGACAAATAAAGGCCTACTTCTCTACTTGCAGTTCATAAAAACTGTCAAAGAACTGTCAATATCATTCAATAACTCTTGACCATAATACGCTCTGAATGCCGAGTCGCTTATTTACTCGCAGCACTACATTTTATTGAAATTGAAACATAGACATCTCCTCTCCTCTTAATCAATTTCCACCGACGAAGCTAAGAAGAGAGATGTAGAAATAACGAAATCTGACTTTAGTAGAAACCGGGCCTAAGAAAGTCAATTCAATACATTTGCTTACCACATGGTTACAATAAGATCTTACATACAACTAGTTAAAGTACAGCCAGCATATGGGACCCAGCAAGGACACTGTAAATTTTGGAGTGGTACTTCCAAAGTAACAAAATTAATCGAATATGGTTTCGCGTTTGGGTTGTGGAGGTTTGACAACCGTCGCTCTATTTTTCCAAGATTTTTCCCCTCTTTTGTTTTTATGTATACGTATCTAATAAATTCTGATAATGTTATTTCGTGTATAATTTAACCGCGTACGATTCATTGCTTCATCTGTACAATAAAAACCTGTACATTATTGCAAATTGGACGCACTCTGCCTTCTTAAATCTCAAAGAGTACGGGTTTCGGTTTACGTAACATCGTAAAATTTGGGGACCTTGCAAAAAAGCGTGACGCATAAAGATGAAGCTATATAATATTACTTACAGCCATTATTAAGATGAATATTACTTACTCTTAAACCGCTGACATTGTTTAGATAAATATTGTCGTGGATATAGTTTGAGACTCAGAAAGGGATGTAAGATTATCACTGTACTGATCATTGTATTGTAATAACGGAATTGCGGGTAAAATTACGGTTTTTTATTTGTATTTATATCATAAAAGTAAAGCGTGTTTAGCCGTCTAGGTCCCACTGCTTGTCAGAAGCATAAATTTTCACAAAAAATACTTTAATAGGAAAAAATAATTAGTCATCATTCGGTCACTAGAATCTCAATGATTTAAGGTATAATTACTGAATAGATAACACAATCTAATACCTTCATTGTGTGTAAAGTTACTTACTGAACCCATACGTCATTTTCTTAACAAAAATATATCAAGATTTTCCGGCAGCTCTCCCATAACGTCCTAAAGTAATATTTTACTCTATCCTCGCCGTACATTACGCACCTAACCGAGAGATTCCCGTCTTATTAGGCGCCTGGTGCGACGCTGAGAGGTTATTATAAAGAGATTTATGGTGCGACACTAAACAGATTAGTGCTCGAGACAATTAGTTAAGAGACGACAGTCTGTGAGCACCAACAACAAAGTGTACGGATTACAATGCTATGAAAATATTTTTAGTAACGAATTGTCGGTAAAACGAGTTAAAATTTATTTTCACATCTCTTTTTTCTGTTTTAATTAGACAGTGACAGCAATAGATTTATTGAGGCATTAACTTTAGAATGTTTATGAATTTATGTAGAGTTTACACGAGCTTAACTAATGTTTAGTACATGTCATTAACCCTGACACTGCGTGTGAACATGCGATGTTAGTGCTTAGTTGTGTACTGTTTTATGAGATTTTTTAGCTGCCAGTTATGTCATATTTCAAACACTAACAACCTCTCCTATCTCTGTTTCATTTGCACCTGTGCGTCACTCTCACAAATAATCGACCTAGTTTTTACCGATATGACGTGGCATTGTGATTTACAAGCTCGTACAACGTATCACAAGAAATAGTGAATTAATTTTCTTTCAGCTTCTCTCACCCGAACCATAGAAGAGAAGGTGCCGCACGAAATCATATTGCAATTCGCGTCACCGTTTTCTGATATGTGAATTCGCATCGTACTTTTCTGCGTCGTAAATTAGCGTCGCAGTTTTAAGCGATTTGTTAAACCACAGCTAACAAATTCAGTAGGGCCGACGATAATCCAAACACTTATTTTACTTCTTTAAATTGTTTATTTCAATAATTATATCAATCATCCATTAATAATAACCATCCGATAACATTATATCCATCCATTAACATAAACTATTCAAAATTAACAAAAATAACGACGTTTCACTTGCTAGCTTATGAACGAGTGCCGCTCTGTTTTTTATTCGTCACCCTCATTCTTTTTATTTTTCCCGCCAACATTATCGCGAATCGGTGACGAGTATTAAACCGAGTCAATATCAATACTTCATTTCAACAAATTAACATAAATACTAAATAGAATGCCATTAAATTAAATTAACCTATTACAAAAAGGAATTAAATAGAAAGACAACATTTCATTCATAATCTGTAGAATATAAACAGGAACAAGTTCTGATTATGACCTCAATACTCATACAGCCTTTACTAATATCAAAAATAGTCAGAATCAGTACTTATTTTTATATAAACCAACTATTTATTTGCATAACTCTTACAGATTCGTCCATCCTGACATACGGTCACGTCCTCGTGATAAGGAAGAAAAAGAAATAAAAATAATAAAAAAATATGTAGTAACATTTCCAATAAATTCTAATATTCAATTTCTCAGTAACCATTATTATTATTATTTTATACTTGTTATAAACAACATTTAACCAAAATTTACATAATATCCATCATACTATTTCCAAATGACAAGTATCATAGTTCATCTAATACCCTTTTGGTAAATAAAATAGAGTAACATTTTCACTCATTTAGTACATTATATACATGAACAAATCCAAAATTTTTTTTGTTGTTAATTAATGATGAAATCTCATACAGTATTACATGATATCCCGCTTACCATCTCTAAGTAAGCACATTAAAATATATCCATATATCTATTTTATTATACCATAAATTACACATCCATGTCATAACCATAAATCCGGGCTATAACTAAATATCCATATCCATGTCATAACCATAAATCCGGGCTATAACTACATATCCATATCCATGTCATAACCATATATCCGGGTTATAACCAATCATCCATATCCATGTCATAACCATATATCCGGGTTATAACCAATCATCCATATATCCATGTCATAACCATATATCCGGGTTATAACCAATCATCCATATATTAATCTCACCACATTTTGGTAAATAATGATATTATTATGTAATATCCATTTGTCTCATTTACGTGCCGTTCGTTACCAATCATAATTAGAAACATTGTAATAAATGACCTTAAAATTGGGCCCTTCTAATTAATTGATCGGCAATATCAGTGTCATCCTTATATATACCTTTATCAGCACATTCATCAGTCATACCTTTACTCAGATCATCATTAACATTCAAACAATTTTCATCTGTTCTGAAATCATTTTCGTCATCATCGCTAATATTCATGCTTTCACTCTCCCTCTCATCAGAACTACTATCACTCTCAATGGGTCTACTAAAATTCAACCACGGGTGAATTTTATCAACAGGGTATACACCTTTGTACAGTGCTTTGCCTTTACGTTTCGTAATTTGAGTATCCTCTACAGTATACCTATCATTACTCATTACTTGCACTATCCTATATGGGCCAAAACATTTTGGTACTAGTTTCTTACTCTTACCGGGACATAAAATAGACCGTTCTACCCTAACCAAATCACCTACCTTAAATTGTCGTGGTTTATACCTAGATTTATGAAATCGGTCTTTTCGTTCCGATTGAGTTTTTACGACATGTTTATCTACCTCCATTCTGATTTTATCTATATTTTCTGATACATCAAAAGAATTCATATTTTCGTTATCTACTGCTGAACGTATCCTACCCTCCGACATACTCGTCAGATTTAAGCCAAATAATACTTCTGCGGGTGAACGTCCTATGCCTTTATTCATTGTATTATTTAATCCCCATTGTATATCTAATATCTTATTATCCCAATCAGCCTCGTCATGTCCATGGTTCATAGCTGTCAAAGAGTCTAAAATAGTGCGATTGTATCGCTCTACTTGCCCATTGGCTCGAGGGGTAGCTACTGCATTCATAATATGCTTTATTCCTACTCCTGTTAAAAAGTCTTTAAATTTATTTCCTGTGAATGAAGAGTATCTGTCTGTAATTAATCTCACTGGACATCCAAAAGTGGCAAAGTATTCCTTAAAAATCTTAATAGTGGTGAACGCTTTAGTATTTTTAACTGGTTTAATTATTATAAATTTGCTATAAGAATCTATTATAACTAATAAATATTTATTTTTACGTTTGCTTGAATTAAACGGGCCTAGATGATCAGCATGGAGTGTATGAAATGGCTTAGAAATTTTTGGTATGGGGTGCAAAAACCCAGACTTTTTACCAGCTGGAGCTTTACTGTGTGCACATTCCAAACAAGATTGTACATATTTTGTAACGAATTTCTTTAGCTTAGGGAACCAATACGTTTCTTTTATTTTATTTATAGTTTTTTTCCACTGAAAAATGACCAATATCGTCATGACACGCCTTAAGGATATGCCACCGAACACCCTTCGGTACAACCCATCTGGGGCCGGCCTCAGTATTCCTATATACATTGTTGTTTTTAACACAATAATTTTGTTTTATGTCTACTACGCTTTTAGTGTTATCATCTAATAATATCTGCTTAATTCTTTCTACTTCGGTGTCCGCGGATTGAACAGTTTTAAGCCAATCAGTTGAGACATCGATACTAAATACCGTAGGTAGCTCTATCTCTTCCGAGGGTTGCGAAACAATAGGATTTCGACTTAAAGCGTCTACATGACGCATTCCTTGACCCGACCTATATTTAATATCACAATCGAACTCCTGTATTAAACTCCACCAACGAGCAACTCGCGGAATCATGTCCCTTTTCATAAAAGTAGCCCTTAATGAGTTGCAGTCGGTAACTATAACAAATGGCATTCCAAGCAAATAAGGTCGAAATTTTATTAAGGAAGATACTACAGCTAACGTCTCCAACTCGTACGATGAAAAATGCTGTTCGATTGGAGAGGTTTGCCGACTAAAGTATGCTACCGGTTTTAAATCGCCATTATCCTGCCTCTGTAAAAGGATGCCACCTACACCTAGCTTGCTTGCATCCGTGTGCAATTCTGTTGCTAAGGAAGGGTTATAGAGAGCTAATATTGGTCGAGTGATAAGATGCCGTTTCAGTTCCTTAAAAGCCTCTTGTTGTTCAGTTCCCCATTCCATTTGGAATCATTTTTAAGTAAGCTTGTTAGGGGTTTCGCAATAGCAGCAAACCCCCTAACAAACTTTCTGAAGAAACTTGCCAAGCCAAGGAACTGACGGACATTATGAACGGTCTTAGGTACGGGAAAAGATTCTACTGTTTCAATTTTTTTGTAGCCTGGTTTTATTCCTTCAGCAGTTACCTCAAAACCAAGAAAATCATGCATTTGCTGGGCTTTAACGTAAGATTGTACTTTCTTAATCTTTGAAAGATTAACTCTAATTTCTCCAACCCGTCCCCAATGGTTTTTGAAGGAACCAGGACGTCATCCATATAAGCTATAGCGGTATTACAACGAAGCGATCCTAAAGCTTTGTTAACGGTTCTTTGAAAAACCGCAGGCGCGTTGGCCAAACCGAAAGGCATTCGATTGAATTCCCACTGGCCATCGGGAGTGACAAACGCGGTTTTAGGTTTTGCTTCTTCTGTTAATTCTAGCTGATAATATCCATTAGCTAAATCTAAAGAACTATAATACAAATTGCCTGACAATCTATTCATCTGATCTTCCATACAAGGAAGCGGATAATGTTGCTTAATAGTTTTTCGATTTAGGGCCCTATAATCGACACAGAGCCGCTTGTCACCGGTTTTCTTTCTAACTAAAATGATTGGGCTCGCGTACGGAGAGTTCGATTCCCTAATCATCCCATTTGCATTCAGTTCATCTACCATACCCTGTACTTCCTGCCTCTCTTTCTGTGAGAGCCTATACGGTCTATACACGACAGGCTGATCATCATTTAATTCAATGTTCATTTTTTCTAAATCCGTACATCCAAGTTCTTTAAGTGAAGTAGCAAAACAATCGCGATACTTGTTAATTAGGTTTAATAATTGCTCTTTATCATTATCTGGTATGCTACCAATATTTAATTCTGTTAACGTAAATGGTTGCATTGGTTCTTTTATTTCAATTCTATTAATTTCACAAACACCAAATGATTCTAGAACAATTTCAACGCGTGCTAATAATTCACCATTTTTAAATGTAATTGTATTAGAATTTAAAGGAGTAACTAAAATCGCACTTAACCCTTCTTTTACTGTATATATCCCTTCTTCAATTTGATACTCCCTGCCAGGCTGACCCGTATACCTACTACGTACGTATATGTCACCATCAAATTTATAATCACAACTTACATTTACCCAATCTGTACAATTAATTTCCGAATCACTTAAAATTTTTAATAACAATAGTTTCTTTGGACTGCTATCCACATCATAATTAGTTTTAAATATTAAATCTTTTTCTGTCTTTATAATTTGAATATGTGGCTGTTCAGTTAATGTCTGACCTATAAGTACAGGATACTTAAGAAAATGATCGGGCACTATTACACATTCTACTTTGGCACTGACACTCTGTATTTGAACGTTTGCTACGCCAGACCCTATAGAATTAACTACTGCTCCTCCAAATCCTACCATCGGATGAATAACGCCATAATTAATGTCTTTTAGGATATTTATTGCATCACTTTTTCGAATTAGGGTTAGTTCACTGCCAAGGTCAACTAAACATACAGAGCTTTTACCGTTTACTACAATTTTCTGAACATATTTACTCGAGTCGATAGTTTTGTAAGATTCTTTAATGATTAATATGGATTTTTCCTTTACTTCATCATTTTTCATACCCTCATTTTTATTACGATAACAATCAGTTTCCGTATGCCCGAGCAAGAAACATATTGAACACTTTTTTATCGGTTTCGTACATTTAGTCGACGGATGACCAGTTGCTTTGCAATTATAGCATCTTATATTTGGTTGACCTTTATTATGATTATTTGTAAAAGTATTAGGCCTGATTTCGCGAGATTTTCTATTAATATTATTAAAATTTCTATTAACATTGCCAAATTTTATATTACGTAGATATGCTAACAATTTATCAGCATCGTTAAATTGAGCTGCTTCAGCTCCTAAACGCACTGACCTATCATCAATTCCGTGTAGTATACATTCTACAGCCCTTTTGCCTATAATATCACAACGATTTAAAAGTGTGACTTTCTCATAAAAATATTCTTCGAGTGACTCGCCAAACCTAGCTCGCTTTGCTAACATGTCTGTTAACATTTGACCATAATTTTCATTCGCAGGAAATGCAGATCTAAGTTTAATCTGCCACTCGTCCCAAGAGAATAAAAGTGTGGGTAGTCCTTCATACCACTTCTTAGCAACACCCGTGAGCTTTGGTAACGCATAATACACAATCTGTCGCTCAGTCCATCCATACATCAAAGCTATTTCGTTTACCTTAGTAAGCCAATTGTTAATACTTTGATTCTTTAAAGAAGGGTCAAATTCAGGTACAATGTTTGTATTGGAAAAATTTTCTTTACTATTAGTGGTTGTAAAATTATTTAAGAACGACGTAAATTGAGACAAAAACTCACCAGTTGATGGTGGCTCCGCTGTGCGTTTCTCATCACGACCGTAGCGTGTCGACGGCTCCCTGGACCTGCTACGACGAGAAGACCTCGGCCTGGATCTGCTACGGTGCGGCGATATTTTCCTGGATCTTCCATGATGCCGCGACATTCCACCGGACTGGCGATGACGCCGTGATGGCCCACTCGACCCGCTGCGATGCCGTGTTCCTTCCTTGGAACGCGTCGGTGTGCGAAGCACTCGTTGTCGGGGAGTCCGTATTCGGCTGCGTCCACGATTACCACCTAAGATTAGCGAAGCCCGTAACTCTTCGTCATCTCCGTCCTCAGACGACTGCCCTCTATGTGTATCCATCTTTGCCGCTGTAAAATATTACAATAAAACGGACATCAACAGTTCAGAACTTAAATAGCCGGTGTACAAAAGAAATAATATTTTATTAATATTATACCAATATAATATTTTATTATTCCAGAAGTAGGCCATAAGTCAAAAGTATAACGATTTGCCTAAACTACTTCACACCACAAACTACCATCATTAAAATTTCGAAAACAGAAGGAAAATGACCACTGGCACAGAACAATAACACACAGTTTATCATTTCAAAGTAAACTACTATTATAATTATATATATTGACACCTTTGTTAGGTAATTGCATTTTTTTTTTAATAAAATAAATCCAAGGTGGTAATAAAATAGTACATTCACTGTATTGTTTTCTTTTTAAATTTACACTAATTTTGCATCAAGATTTTAACCATTAAACTGATATAAATAGTGTTAGCTGTTCACATTAAGCTTATTTACGTACCTTTGTTTTTGTGCATCCCACTTCTGAATTTGTTAAACCACAGCTAACAAATTCAGTAGGGCCGACGATAATCCAAACACTTATTTTACTTCTTTAAATTGTTTATTTCAATAATTATATCAATCATCCATTAATAATAACCATCCGATAACATTATATCCATCCATTAACATAAACTATTCAAAATTAACAAAAATAACGACGTTTCACTTGCTAGCTTATGAACGAGTGCCGCTCTGTTTTTTATTCGTCACCCTCATTCTTTTTATTTTTCCCGCCAACATTATCGCGAATCGGTGACGAGTATTAAACCGAGTCAATATCAATACTTCATTTCAACAAATTAACATAAATACTAAATAGAATGCCATTAAATTAAATTAACCTATTACAAAAAGGAATTAAATAGAAAGACAACATTTCATTCATAATCTGTAGAATATAAACAGGAACAAGTTCTGATTATGACCTCAATACTCATACAGCCTTTACTAATATCAAAAATAGTCAGAATCAGTACTTATTTTTATATAAACCAACTATTTATTTGCATAACTCTTACAGTTGTAAATTTGCGTCACAGTCTTTTACGTTGTAAATTCGTATTACATTTGTTGCGTATAAAATTCGCGTCACAATTTTCTGATTCAAGAAAATTAAATGGCGTCGCAGTTTTTCACCACCCACCGCAGTTTCTTGCGTTGTGATTTCAAACGACAAATTGCAATTTTTTATACATACACTAAACCACAGATTAGGTAATAGTTACTTCGTAAACTAAACTACAAAAACAAAAGCAATAGAAATAACAAAATCGATGGCCGTCAGTGTAAAATTGAACGAAGTTATATATTTAAGATTTGTTCCATTTCATGAACCCATTGTTAAGAGTTGCTTTGTCTGGCCACCCCAAGTCGGTAAGCGGATAGGTTGCCACAATGAGACGAGGAAAACGACTACTGATGTTAATGACACTATTTTACTGCCAGTTCGCCACGTTTTTGCGATGTTCCATTTGTTAGTGTAACAGCTAGCTTGGTAAAAGTACTCTGCCTTTTTTTGGAAGAAAAGAAAAGTAGGTGTTAGGGATCTAAAGAGTAGCGTAACCACACCATAACTTAGAATTATGAAGTATCTTATTTATTTATTAAGTTTCTACTTTTCTAGTCACAGACTTAAAATTTAACTAACATAAATTGTGTTATTTAATACACTTATAAATTTTGTAGTTCTTTATTGTAACAAAAAACCGTTACAAATGGGGGGGTTGAGAAAACTTACCAGAAAACTACAGAATGCTTTGTAGAAATAAGATCAACAGCCGTATTCTCTAAGCATCATTTGTTAACTCGAGTTAACAAATGATGCTTAGAGAATACGGCTGAAGGGTAATGGGTGGGAAGTGGGAAATGGGCATAATAATAAAAAAAATCAACAACATTAAAAATCTAAATGCACGGAATTTAGTTTCGTTTACACCTGTATCTCGCTGTCCCATGTGAATTAAGAATCTTTTTGTGTTATTATTCGTATTATTGTCAAATTTTAATTCTCCTTTCTGTTTATTTTATTACATTAAATGTTAACCCTTTGCCTACTTATATTTCAGCCCACATAATTAATGACAAGAATAAAGGGAAGCCGGTACACGACCCATATATTTACGTATAAATTGACCTTCATGCTCCAAAGAGCATGTACACTCAGCTGCAGTGAAACATGACCCCCCCACCCCAAACGAAGTAAGATTTAAATTTTCTCGTGTAATTTTTAAGGTCCAATTTCAAGACGGACCGCATGCCGCAGACTGCAAGCGACAATACTAGTTTCTATGTTCATAGTTCATACTAGATGAAAGTGTCGCCGACCGCAGTGTAGCCGCGGAATTGTACCTTTATGTATTTAAACAAAAATTAATAAAAACGTTTATTTTGATTACGTCTAGTATTCGATAAAACGTTAAAATCTGGTAAGAGTTATAAAAAAAACTCAATTTTGACTTAATTTGAGGTTAGGTCCAGCTGACTGTACCATTCCCCTGAGTGACGTCACTCTTCGGCAAATGGACCCTTTTTCATGTACATACACGCCAGTACCCTATAGGGTATGACGGGAAATCTCTTTTATGTAATGTTTTATGGGGAAAATTGCTCCATTTGGATACGATTTTTCGCATCCACCACTAACGGGGCTTATATGCGAATATAATAATATTTTATGTTTATTTGATCGTAATAATTAGTAAGAAGTCTGTATCTTTACATAGTATGAAATGAAGTCGTTTCCCCTGTCTATCTGTCCTTATGTATGCTTCGATCTTTTAATCTACGCAACGGATTTTGATGCGTTTTTTTAAATAAATAGAGTGCTTCATGTGGATGGTTTATATGTATATACATTCCGAAATTCCCACGGGAAAGCGGGATACACGCTAACGAAGTTGCGCGGGATTCGCTAGTTACTATATATTACTATTCATATAACTCTATAGTTGCCATGTAGTGCTACAATAATATGTTTACATATTAAACATATATAAATAAAAAAAAGAATGTTGACATCATTCATTCGTGAAAAAAAAATATCTCGGAAGTTAATGTGTTATTTATAATGTTTTTAATTATGCAACTCATTGTATTAAAACAATTTTCAACGTTAGTATACGAAAAAGCAAAGCATTTTCACGAATGAACTCTTCTAAAGCTTGTTTTCATTATCGAATTGTCGGTTGCATAAAGGTTTCATTAGCAAAAGAGCCAATGCGACTTCCTTTGTGATTTCAGAATGCATGCTCCACTTTTCATTTTCTTATAACCGACAATGGGTAGGAAAGGGTTGAAATAATGAACAGGCGGAGAGTGGTGCAGTTGTCTTGTTTCTTTATGACAATGTTTTGTGAGGAGTACATTGAAAAAGTTCAATGTTTTCTTTTAAATCAGTACATTAGTAGGTGTCTATTATTATTTATTGAAAGTTATGAGACAGTCCGATGGGTCTGTTGATAGCGATCCTTTCTGTAACACAGATTCATCTGCACGTCAATGATGACGATCAGAGACCCTAAAAATAGATTTTGCTAAATCTTAGGTTTTAGTTTTAGTGTTTGGATGAGTTTTTGTTATCTTGAACTTCTCGAACCAACAGATGAACATGCGATGATTATAGATATATGAATATCATCAAAATAAATGTTAAAAAGAGATGCGAGATGTAAATATTCTGTGCATATTTCGCGAGTACTGACCTAAGATTACTGTTTCATGTAATACCACAATAATGTGGCGTGGGCCTGGCAAACTATCATACATAGTCAATGCGATGTGGGGCCTTTTAGCTGATGAGGAAGGCATTATTCCTTGGCGAAATGGAAACACTTCACTTCCATATTTAACTAGAAGATACAAGCAGTTTCATCTGTATACAAATATTTTTTTTATTTTTATTTATTTTTATGTCATATATGTCATACAGTAGACAAACAAGTAAGCGGGCCACCTGATGGAAAGTGGTCACCGCCGTCTATGGACATTAGTAACACCAGGGGCGCTACCAATGCATTGTCCACCAAGAAGGTTGGAGGAAAGGAAGGAGGAAGGGAAGGAAAAGAAGGAGGGGGAAAAAGGGGATAGGGAAGGAGTTGGGCTTCCGGATCTGTCACTCACCGAACGAAACGCATTGCTGCTTCACGTCGATATTCTGTGGTGGTACTTCCCCAGTCGAGCTAGCCCATTTCATAATAGTTGCTCTACCACACAAAAAAATAATTTTGCAGGCGTACACCCTACCAACATTATTGCCCCTCCTCTCATGGCCCTGGTGTACTGAATCAATATTTGACGACCTCAGAGGCGTAATGGTTACCATACCAGACCACCACCCAAGATTTCCCGGCTTCGGATCCCTTTTGTTTTTTTTTAAATAGTATTTTAATTTTAATAGGTACTCTGTAATATTTATTTAAATACTCTCACTCTGGTGTTACAAGCTACAATGACCACTTACCAGCAGGCGAGTCGTGGGCTTGTTTCCTACCATCGTGGCATAAAAAAGTCAATGTGTGTGGCCAGTGCGTTTGTGTGATGAACTTGCGACTTTGGATCATGAGTTTAACTGTAATATGTTATTGAAAAAGTTTTATTTATTGTTACTTAATTAATTCTTTACTGATAAAGAAAGTATAGACATCGCTCATTCATAAATATAATAAATAAGTTTTAATTAATAAATATATTCTGTTATAAAAGTTAAAACAGCATTGAAATGTTTTATTTAAATGTCTTTTTTGATAAGTTTATTAACATTTGAATAATTTATATAAAAGATGCTTTATTTGCAATATACAATTTGAATTAATACAATACACGGAAAACATACAGACTTGTAGTAGTGTATATGTAACAAGGCGGCCTTCAATCTTTTCCAAGGCAATGCTAGGGAAAGGTAGTTATCTACAAAATTAAAAGATAACTCTGTATTCTATTTGATATTATTACACAATTTTACTTTTTAATCTAATCTGCAACATTATGCAACTTCGTAGAGCATCTACAAAAGCTACATAATTTCGTAGCCGTAGCACCGCGCAGGTTTTTAAGCTCGTAGCATATTATGTTATTGCAAGTATCCAATATACTTTTAAGGCAACCTCTTTGAGAAACCATCCTTTTTATTCTCTAGTTTTAGATTAGCATAAACACTGCAACATTGCATGTTTAAAAACACTTTATGTTATTTTATGAGTATGTATGTTATGAGTATGCTGCATTGTTGTGTAGAATATCTAAAATCTTTTGTTATGACTGATTGTTAACACACAAAGGAACTTTGTCTAAAAAAGCTGAATTTTGAAATTATATAAGCTTGGTTAAGGAAGGCCATTTTTTCAAATTTGCATACATGAGAAATAAGTGAAAATAATTACTTTTTTGGTTCAGGGTAAAAATTTACTACTTACTTTATTACTTACTACGTACTTGTGATATAACAAGCTCCTTGCCATAGACAGACCGGTGGCGTGTTGGAAGTGATTACCTTCGACACCAGAGCAGAGGGCCCGGAATCACGCACGGAGCAAACATTGTGATGGCATCATCGTCATAAAAGTCAAGTCAAGCTGTCCGGTACTGAGATTTTGTCCGGTACTGTGCATATGCACACCACCACCCTTCAGTCAGTTGCGAGCGAGCGACAGAAGCAGTGGTGTCCAATTGACAAAAAACGATCTGATAAAAAAAGACAAAAAACGATCTGTTAAATAAAAATTGTCAATTGGACACCACTGCTTCTGTCGCTCGCTGGCAACTGACTGAAAACCCTTTCAGCGTGGTGCGTGGTGTTAATTTGCACCATCGCAATGCCGCAGAATCTTAGTACCGGACAGCTTGTCTTTAGTTTTATGTGGATGGATGGCATTCGTATTTGTCTCGAGTCAGGGTGTTTTCTATACTTTGGGGCCATTGACCAGGTAGTGCTGCATGAATTGCGTAGAATTACGCTTACGCTTCAATTGATTTGATACTAGATTTTTTCTAGTAACTCTGACTTCTACCATAGAGTTAATACTTCTACTACACCGGGCTTAGGATATGGGTGTGCGATAAAATATATTGTTTCTTTTAATAATGCTAAAATGTTATTTAAATATTTTTTTAAAAGACATTGTAAGCGTATTGCGGGGACCCAATTAGACGCGCCTCTCTCAATGCAAGTGAATTTGCCATTTTGAATTGAGTAATATTGGTTATTGGTTACTTTGTATTCGCCTCTTTTGAAGCTTACTTATCGGAGAAATATGAAATCACGTATTTCGTACATATTTGCTTTTACAGTACCATAAAAATAGAACTTAACATATAACTTTTATGTATACGAATAAAATATTCTGAAACGTTTTCGCAAAAATAAATATCCTGAAAATGTATACTGAAACGAAAATTTAATATTAAAACCACCACACCCTTTTTTAACACAGTATTTTATAATTTATTATAACTGTAAAACGTGCAATGTGTTTTCTAATAAATGTCATGTCATCCTAGTGCAGTTCTAAGATAGAGGGGGGGGGGGTCTTATCTTAGAAAGTCCACCATAAGTTAGTCCACCATAAGGTGGTAAATAAAATTTCTTTGAAGAAAACAATGTTATAGAATGTGACGTTAAATGCACTCTCATCAACAAGTAAGCAAAGCGTAGCAAATACGGAACCCTATAACGTGAGTTACCCGTTTTTTTTTTAGTAGAGAATCACGTGAATTTCATATACATATTTCTACAGCTTTAGATAATAGATAGCAATTTGTACAGGTTCTGTAATACAGTTCGAAAATTTTCAAACGACCATTTTCATCCAGGTGAAACGATCACATAAAAATAAAAGCAAGTGAGTTTGAACCTTATTAGAAAGTTTTACGTCGCCATTTTCTAGATATAGCCACATAAAATCTTGATCCAGCTAGATATCAACGTGTCTAAACTCCAGATGTGACATAAATCGAAGGACTCGTCTCGAGTTTTGTCAAACAAACAAAAAGTTTAAAGTTGGCAGCAATAGTTCACTTGAACCAATATGGCGGAAGTACAGTCAAGAGCATGTCAACCTTTACATATTGGACTTTAAAATAAATAAAAGAATGGACTTTAAAATAAATAAAATAATGGACTTTAAAATAAATAAAATAAAATATTCTTGGACGAATCACACAACGCCATCTAGTCCCAAACTAAGCAACTAAGCTTGTACTATGGGTACTAGATTGCTGATAAATATACTTAAATACTTTTTTTTTTGTAAATAGATACATAGAAAAATATACATAGATAACACCCAGACCAAGGCAAACAGACACTGGCACACAAATGTTTACCTTGAGCAGGAATCGAACCCGTGGCCCTCGAGATAAAGTGACCATTGCTAGCCACTCGACCACCAGGCCTGTCAACTTTGTACCATTCTTGAGTTCTATGTCCTATGAGCCCAAAATTGTACTACAAGTGTAAAACTCAACTTGCACCTGACTGTACACAATGCAATTTAAATTAAAAGAGTATGTAATTTCTCTGGAAAGTAACATATTTATTTATTACTAACTTTTTTGCCTACGACTTCGTCCGCGTGAAGATCCGGACCCGTTCCCGTGGGAAACACATTGAGTTTCGGGAAAAGCTATAGCCTATGTCACTCCCTGATAATGTAGGTTTCTACTGGTGAAAGAATTTTTGAAATCGGTCCAGTAGTTTCGGAGCCTATTCAATGCAAACAAACAATCAATCAAATCTTTCCACTTTATAATATTAGTATAGACCATCACACTAGGACTGATGTGTAATGAATGACACATAATAAACCTTCTTCTTTAATCACTCAATCTGTTGCTGAAAACTGCATTAATATCCAATGAGTAGTTTAAAAGATCAAAGCAAACAGACAGCCGAAACGACGTCATTTTATACTATGTAAAAGGTAGGAAATACTTTCCGAAGGCAGGAATGCAGCGAAAATATGGGTATTAGTAGTACAGGGGCAGCCACTGCTGCGTGCAGCGGAGTTCGGAATCACGAAGAGCGGACACTGCCACGCTGCTCCAATGCGGATTGGCAGAGGCCGGTGTATTCAAGCCGCCCGAACTTGACTTAACGATGTCATCTATCGATAACAGCCGGGATCGACGGCTTTGTGCCCTCTGAATCACGGAGAAGCTCGATGTAACGGAACCCATCCAAACCCTGGCTAGGGTCGATGTTGCTTAACTTGCGCGCTCATATTAGGTGCGACACGCAGCCACGTCATCGAGCTTCGATATTTTAAAAAATATACCACAATTGAAAATTACGGTAAAAAGACAAAATAAATACTCAAAAGGCATAAAGTTTGATGTCATTGTGTTGGTCTGTCTCCCCGATAGGGGTCTGGGTTGCCACGGCAACCCGTCTCGTACCTGGTTTGTTTAATTGGTTTCGCTAATTGCTGGCTGGAGGCGAGACGTGGCCGCATGGAATAATGAACGAGTTGACGCACTTTTTATGTAGACATAGGATCTACGTTGAAATTATTTAAGGTTGTATTAATACTAATATGATTTATTTAAAAGCATATAAAATCAAAATGCCTGTTAGGTATGAAAAGACTATATTATATAAATGAAAAAAAAAAATCATCTCGTGTGTGAATGGAAATCGTGGTGGAATAAAAAAACACTTCCGGGTTCCGTAGTAAACTACAAGGACTTATAGTTTCGCCATGTCCGTGTGTAATTTGGTATGTATACGCAACGCATACAATGCTAACAAAGTGGTAGAACAAAATTTTGAAAAATATTTATCATAGAGTCATGTAATGTGAGAATGAATTTTTTTTTCGCGCCGACTCCATGTTTTGGTGTCGTTAGATAGATCTCTTAAAACACCGTGAGTATGGGGAGACTATTTTTCGATACAATGATCCGTTTCGGAATTACTTATAATACATTTATCGTGTCAATTTTCGTTTTGGATGGTGCCCCCCCCTCTATCTCCGAAAGTCTTTTGTTAGAAATTTGAAAAAGAAATCATGGTAGTAGTCCATATGCAGCTGAACCTTGAATGAAAACGATTACGGTTAAGTAGGCTCTACTAATTACCGAGTAATAGCCGACGACCTTGTAAAATGTGATAGAATTTGATAATGGACTCGCCTACAGGCAAACAGCGTAGCAAATACGGTGCCCTACATTGTGCGTGGCTCGACACGTACTTGACGTACTTGCCCGGTTTTTTTAAATATTTCCGAAATGAGAATGTTTAGTTGATCAATATTTACTATAAAGGGTTGTCAAGTCCTTGTGGACCCCATATCCCTTCAAAAAATACAATAATAAAAATGAAGCAATATTAATAATGACAATAATGTCCTAGTAGTTGACCGTTGCCAAAAACGAAACCATAGTGCGATGTAACTTGACGACAGCGCCATCTGTTGTGGAGTATCGGCACTATTAGTATATTTATTTAAATAGTTTAACATGTAGTTTATTTTAAGTTGAATGACAATAACAGTGAACAATAAGAATAAAAAAAATGTAATTAAATTTGTTTTTAATTGCTCTGCCTGAAACGTCATGGACAATAAATGGCGGTCAATTTGATTGTGTCATGTTGGGCATTTTCATAATGACCGGGCAGTATGTATACCTAGTGCCTAATTTATCACTTGGTCCATAACATAATATATATATTTTTAATGCATTCTTGAACGTCAAATAATAAAATTTTGAAGAGATTATTAATTGGTAGGGCACAGCCCGCACAGCGGATAATCCGCTCAAATCGGAGCAGCCCGTCTGGGGAAGGACATCCACCTTAAAGAAGATCGTAGCCAAATAGCATTGGTCTCGGCCATATTGTGTTCCTACGGTGAGTGAGGTCTCCAGAGCTCCACTTGGGGGGGTTGGGAGGGTTGGCAACGCATGAATGATACCCCCGGTATTGCAAACGTCTATAGGCTACGGTGACGGCTTACCATCAGGTCGACCGTATGATTGTTTGTCACCTGTGTTGTATAAAAAAAACATTTTGTATTTATTATAAAAAATCGAGACTTATGTTAATAGTTATGAAATTATATTTTATTTCGTAAAAGTACATTTAGTTCAATATAGGTACCTACATAATACATAGAAGCTTTATATGCAATACACAGACAAAAATACAGTGGATATGAACGGATACCTTACAGACTAGTGTTTGTAACAAGGCGGCCTTATTATAATTATAATACATAATTAGGTACATATAATTAGTCTATAATTTATTACATTTATTAAATTTTTTACTTACTTATTAATTTCCTTCGGAGGCCAAAACCCACTTTGGGTTCTCGCGCCATAGTAATGTACTTATTTATTTTACCTACCGTGAAATAAAATTCAGTTTACAAATAGAAATTACAGACAGACACATAAATTAGCATACCTGTTTAATCTTATTAACATTTTTTGCTTATAATAAATTACAGTAATCTATACATCTATCTATTCTTTATATATCTACTTATATCAATCTATATATAAGTATATATC
Source organism: Endotricha flammealis (assembly GCA_905163395.2). Lineage (NCBI taxonomy): Eukaryota > Metazoa > Arthropoda > Insecta > Lepidoptera > Pyralidae > Endotricha > Endotricha flammealis. The sequence continues at coordinate 4,727,740 of LR990866.1, forward strand.
TATACATCCTAATCCTAACTAATATTATAAATGAGAAAGTGAGTTTGTTTGTTTGTTTGTTTGTTATTCCTTCACGGCTTAACTAATCAGCCGATCATTATGAAAATTTGTTTATAAATTGTCAGGGGTACAGAGCCCAACATAGGCTACTTTTTATCCCGTGAAAGTAAGTCATTCCAATGGAAAAATATTTTTTCTACTTTAGAAGGCGCTTTATCGGCCAACAGATGGCGCCACAAGTCACGCTATGGGTTGTTTTGTTGTCAAACGAGATCTATGTCATAAAATTAACGCGAGCGAAGCCGCGGGGAAAAGCTAGTAATATTATAAAAAGAAAAAAATGTATTTTGTTTGTAACGAATAAACTCTGAAACTACTGGACCGAATTGAAAAATTCTTTCACCTTCGGGAAGGTACATTAACATAGGCTATATATATATATATATTTTAAATTAGAGGTCCATATACAAAAACCCGTGCGAAGAACTGTGACTGGGCGCTAGTATTTTATTTAAGTACAACTTTACACAGGAGATAAGCTTATCTTGGGATTCTCATATTAGTAATGAATTCCAGAGTTTATTGCCCAGATTTCCCTGTTATTGCGAGGCGCCTGGATAATTTTGTATGCTCCCCTGCGTACCAAACTGAATACTTATTTAGAACGGGAATTTCGCTCGAACCTAGATTAACAAGGATATATTATGGTAATTTGATTAACATAAGTGTACTGATGGGAGCCTGCATAAAGTAGTCACATGATTGGAGTGAAACCCAAACCAAACTATACGTAGAAATTGAACTATAATACGTCTAAACTGAAATAAACATGACTAGTTCCTTGGCGTATGGTGGCGTAATGGTTACCATGCCGGACCGCGCCGCCAAACAGGAAGGCCCGGGTTCGAATCCCGGACGGATCGTGATGAAAAACGAACTTTTTCTAATCATAAAAAGTTCGTTTTTCAATGGGTTCTTGTATGTTTATCTACTTTTATATGTATTTGTTATAGTATCGTTGAGTTAGTAACACAAGTTTCGAACTTACTTTATTAGAATGATAACTAGAATTGCTTTGATTACAGACAATAAATTTTAATTAAAATTATTCGCAAGGATAATTTCAACTTAATTATAACACTTCAAAAGACTTTAACTTTATGAACTTGTCATAAACAATAATTTTACCAATTGGCAATTTGGATAACAAAAATTAATAAAGTTACAAAGGTTTATTTCGTAAAAGAGTTTTATAAACAGATCGCGTCTGATGAAGTTGTGAAAAAATTTGCCTTTTGTGTTTTCGTCCCATTGTTTCGTAATGACGCTGAAATTTTCTCGAAATATCGACAAAATGGTGTTTGAGCGAGTGTAAAACAGTGAAATAAAGGCATGAAATGAACATTATGCTTGTTTAATGTTTTGATTTGCGTTGTTTTTTTATGGCAGCGAAGTGCAAACGTATTTACTGGGTCACCTGATGGTAAGCAATCCTGGCTGCCTATGACCATCCACTACAAGGATTGTTGTGTTGCCCACGCATTAAGGGATTGAAGAAGGAAGGAAGGAGAGAAGAAAACAACGTAGGTAGGACAGCGATTCATCAACCGAACCACTGAATTAGTACAAGCTCTGGCTTATGTACATACAACCGAACCACTGAATTAGTACAAGATACATGATAGATAGCTAACATGAAAGAAAATTCAAACTCATAATATATTGATAAACAGAACCTTATATGGGTTCCGTTTTTCTTTTAAGGTTAACAAGTAAATAAGTAAGTAGAAAAACATATCTATTATTTCTTAGGCACAGTACAGACCCTAGTCTTATATCTAAAGAAAAATTAACGATTAGAGAGCCGCTATCTTAAATAAAAACACATAAAAATTCGAGAGGTGCGAAGTTTTTTTGTGGTGAAACATAATACTAAATACATAAATAACGATCTTGCGACAGCTTTTAGTATTAACCTTTACATTTAGAGGTTAGTCGCACTGAATGTCAAGATGTCTAGACTAGGTATAGCTCATATTTAGCTATGCAATAATGTTAATACGAAACAAATAATGTTCAAAAGGCTTTAAATGTTAAATTATGCAAAAGTTAGATACCTACAATTAAAAAAAAAAGTAACAGCCAGTTTCTGAAACGCATTTTAATGTTAATTCCACATTAAGTCTCAAGTTATCTTTTTTTCTTTAGTTTGACAGTCACAGCTAAAATTTTATGTGTTATTAACTTAAAATAAAATATTGAATAATATTTCTTCTTCATCTACTTGGTGCCTCTCCGACTAGCGAAGGTTGGCAGTCAGCGCTGTGTACTCGGTCTTGTTATAACAATAATTTTTACAAAATGAATGGCAATGAAATACTTAGGCAATTACGAAAAAATTTTCGAGAGTGAAGAAACAAAAGAAGATCGTATTATTTTTTGTACTCTTGGCTTTTAAAAAAAAAAACTTTTCTACTCTATACTTACTTTTTTTTAAAAATCTTTTTTCTACTCTTTACTTTTGACTTGTAAATTTTCACATGAAAAAACCAGCCAGTAATTTACGGTTTCTGCAACTGAAAATACTAATAAAAACAACGAAAAAACAAACCAATTTACCAGCGTACACAGCAAACCGCTGAATCTGTGTAGTTCAGTTCAAACTTGTATAGTACACCGTCAAAGTTCGCTCACGAGCTACTTTCTGTCTGTGAAATATGTACGAACGCTAGTGTTCAAGATAAAAACTTTGGACGCTTTACGTTCACTGCTCTGAGCTATATTTAGGTTGTACACGGAACTGTGTTTTATTTTTATTTATGTGATAAACAGATGGGTGTCTGTCAAGAGAATCTGTAGTACTATCAGATCTGAGATCTGAGAGACTAGTGCATTTTAATCACACTTCATACTAATATTATAAATGAGAAAGTGAGTTTGTTTGTTTATTTGTTTGTTTATTATTCCTTCACGGCTTGACTAAGCAGCCGATCATTATGAAAATTTGTAAAAACATATTGTCAGGGGTACAGAGCCCAACATAGGCTTTTTTTTATTCCGTGAAAGTATGTCATTCCAATTGGAAAATATTTTTTCTACTACGGAGGGCGCTGTCTGTAATGGGTTATCGACCAACAGATAGCGCCACAAGTCACGCTATGGGTTGTTTTGTTGTCAAACGAGATCTATGTCATAAAATTAATTGCGAGCGAAGCCGCGGGGAAAAGCTAGTTAGCTATAAGGCGCCCTTATTGCGAAAAGCAATCTTGTCATAGGGTTACAAATTTAGCACACAAAGCAATCTAGCTTTCATGAATTCTGAAAATTATAATCATACCATTTCTTTGTGCAGTGGACTCAGATATTCCGTGTTTTCGAGTTTTAGTAGGTCTGGTGTAACCAGGTGTGCTATTTCGAAACCTTTGGCGTCTGTGCAGAGCAAAAAGCATAATTTAATACAAGGACATAGTACAATATTACTGCACACTCCATATTATCAAACAATACCGCTTTAGTAGACACCATCGTAAAGTGCTTCGCGTTGCTTTGCGAGAATATCGTGTATATTTGCCAAATGTCGTTTGTGAAATAAAATGTAATTTTGGCGAGAAATTTCTCTATATTAAAGAGTGGAGGTTTTGGAGTGTATTTGTAGACTGTGAGATAATAACGTATTTTTTTGTCATATAATACAATAACACTCTTTATTGCATCATAATATAACACAAAAATAACAGAGAAATAATTTAAAAATATGTTTAATAGGCGACCTTATCGCATTGCAATTTCTTTCAGGCAACCTGCGAGATTCTAAAAAATATCTAGAAAATAAACAAAGATTTAAATTAAATATGAAATTGAAATCACAATACAAGCAAAAAGATTCTAAAAAAAGTCTTAAAAGCCATATCCACTCCATAACTTTAATTGATCGCCCGAAGGCGGTAAAAGCCTCTTCATTATAAAAAAGTTATTTGAAATTTCTCAATGCTGGAACTTTTTCCAGTTTCTATCATTCCAGTTTCCTGTAATTATAGATTTAAAATGGCGCAAGAATTTAATTAACAGGCCATTTCAGTACTGATCTTTGCCGTAAAAGAATGAAACTAAAAACCTATCTTTTTAGCAATAAGTCTTAATATTTATTTTTATTTGCAACATTATTCAAAATCGTTCATTCAGAGAGTAAGTTTTCAAAGGTATTTTGTCCTGTGACAAAGTGTATAATACAATAATCCTTATCCTTACTCCTTACTAATATAATATCATAAATGAGAAAGTGAGTTTGTTTCTTTGTTTGTTTGTTATTCCTTCACGGCTTGACTAAGCAGCCGATCATTATGAAAATTTGCATACATATTGTTAGGGGTACAGAGCCCAACATAGGCTACTTTTTATCCCGTGAAAGTATATCGTTCCAATGGGAAATTATTTTTTCTACTATAGAGAGCGCTGTGTGGCGCCACAGGTCGCGCGCGCTATGGATTGTTTTGTTGTCAAACGAGATCTATGTCACAAAATTAACGCAAAGCGAAGCCGCGGGGAAAAGCTAGTAATGTATAATTGATCTAATCTACAAGGTGACACCATTTCGGAAACAAACGCAAAATTACCACTGTAAAAAATATTTAAATATTGTTTTTATTTTATAAAGATTGAGCTTGGATTTATTAACTACGTTGAAGTTTCGGATGCCACTTCGGATGTCTTAACGATTGTTATTCATTGTTCCTCACGTGTCCTCTGAAACATGAAGAAGCTCGAGATAACGAAACCCATCCAAACACTGGCGGGTCGACGTTGCTTAACTTGCGTGTTCGTTTTAGAGAACGACACACAACGAAGCTGTCGAGATCTCTGCCAATACCACACCAATATTAATGGTTAAAGGAATAAAATCTAGTATGACAAACTTCTTAAACGTTCTTCTTTGAAATTATACAGAGTAAAAGGTTATTATAGTCCCTAAGGGCATTTTCCTCGTCAATTTAAATATTTCTGTGATATGTTAATGTGGCTATAAACGGCAGTATGTTGAGTGTCCTGAAATTTCTTTTTGTTCGCCGCAAAAATAATTTAATCTCAAAGTTTTGAGGCCACTTGTTAGAAGTAGCTTCTTGGAGAAGTTTTGAAGCGTTTTTTAAAAGATTTGTAGTCAAGTGACATACGCGTTGATGATATAGTATTATAACTACGTATATTTGGTCGTTTGTCACGATTAAAATTGTTGAACCGAATTATTTTGGTAGGGAGATATCGGTCTCATCGGAAAATAGTTGTAAGACTTATTCCATGCAGGTGAAACTACAGGATATAATTAGTAATATTAAAATAATATTAATTCATCAAGAACACTGTCAGTCTATAGTTGTAATATAAAATGTGGTCTAAAATATGCTAAAGTTAAAAAAACGTTTTTTTTATTATATAGAGACAAATCACACAGATTGAGCTAGCCCCAAAGTAAGTTCGAAACTTGTGTTATGGGATACTATTTCAACGATATTATATTTAATAACAAATACATAAAATAGATAAACATTCAAGACCCGACGCCAATCAGAAAAAGTTAGTTTTTCATCATGACCCGACCGGGATTCGAACCCTGGTGGCGGTCCGGCGTGGTAACCATTAGGTACGCCACGGAGGTCGTCACGTGTTTCTTGTCCTGCGATTGGAGATTATCAAATTATCCGTTCATCTTCAAATGAGGAAACATCTAACTTCCATCTAACTCATTACTTAGGTATCCAGTTATCAATTAGATAGACGTCTTGTAAAGTTGTTGTGTAAAGCCCCTTTGATGTTACGCAATATTCACGGACGTCGAGACAATTAACAAATTATAATTAATAAACATTTTACAGAATCATCATCATCATCTCGGCCCGTTTTTGCCCACTGCTGAGCAAGCACAGACCTCTCTTTTTGTAACCTTCTCGATCCTGTTGCTGAATATAACAAAATAATTCAAGAACCTTCACAAGTTTATAAAATGATTTTTTTCTCCATAATATGCTCAGGCATATTGTCAAAAATGAGGCAACGCTATCTCAATAGCATAGGGGTAAATGTGCTGAGAAGAGTTCACAGCTTCCCTTATCTCAGTAGATTTTACGTATCTTGAGGCACTTTTGAAAAAGGTTCATGTGAAGGTAAGGCTTTATGCTCCGCTTTCGTTGTTATGAATAAAGAAATAATGTTTTGTTAATAACTGAAAAAAAAAAGATTATTTTTAGATAATTTAGATCTTTAGCTGTCGGTCTCGGATGTTGTCGGTAGATTAAACCAAGTCAGTGACCATTAGGTGGCCTGAAAACTGAAAACCCTCAGTTGACATTGACGCTAATTGCGGGAATCACACGAAAAGAAGAAGAAGAATATAATTTTGATTGAAATTCTATCATTATAATTAATATAAAATTATTTCTGTTTATCGTGTAAAAAAATCTCAATTACAGGCATAATTTAAACGTACTTGCCTAAATTTATAATTAGGATAACATACATACCGATATTCTTGGAAATATGAAGATTTCTAATATAAATTACAATGAAAACGATATCGAAAAAAAAAACATTTTTTTTTTGGAAATTGAATTCAAATAACTATACCGATCCTAAATATTTTTAAAGTTAATCAAAAACCTAATTATATGCTAAAGCTCTCTGACGTTGTACGGCGAAATCTAAACATAGATTTATGTCTCGCAAAAGGAGATTTCTGTGACAAAATAGTTTCAAAACAAGCAAGCATTTAGAATGAAATGTACACATCCATTAGTAGAATTAGCTAGAATCTAACTTGAGTAATAGCTGGGGTCATTTCAAAAGACTAATTACAGTTTAAGCTTGTAGACAGTCTCCATAGTAAATGGTTCATTTCAAACGTCCATTACTCCGAGTTTCCCGGTTTTGCCGCGAGGGTCGCTAGTGAACTGTGAAGCTGGTTCAAATCCGGATAGAAGGACCATAAATGTTGTGAATTAACAAATTAATTACATAAACAGTTATAGTCCATTTCTAATTGTTAAACTACAGCCTAGAATGTTTGATTAATGTAGTTGTTTACAAAGAAATGTTTTTATTATATCTACAAAAAAAATATCTACACATATTAATTTAAAAGTATAAATGTTGCACTGTTACCATATCTAATAATGTTTTTTTATCCCTGAAATCACTCCGGGAACAGGTCGTCAGCTAATCTATACTTTCTTACAATTTATAAAGAATAAAATCTATAAATCATTTTTTTTGTTTACATATCTGTCTATTTTTTTGTACGCGCACATTTTCAAATTTGCTTAATGGAATTTAATGATGTTTTCACTACCTGATGACCAGAATCCATTCTGTCTGGATCGTAAAATATGCTTCATTTCAATCAGTCAGAAAAATCGTCATTTAAAGATTTCAGACAGACAAGATCCCGGCATAAAATAAAATGGTTAATATTTAAAATGTACACCGTAATACCACAATCCGTGCTGTGACCTATTTCAGTATTTATCTTACAGTCACTTTTACTGAGCTGTGTTTGAGCTTAGTTCCGAGCATTTTCACCCGACAGTTCATTATGTCAAGTACTGAAGTCACATTAAATGCAACATTGCTTTATTTTATGAGATAAAAAGTATATTGTTAGAGTGTTAAATCCTACTAATACAAAGGTGAAAGTTAATGTGAATGTTTGTTACCTCTTAACGCTCAAATGGCTGGGCCAATTTTTATATTTGGAATTTAGGTAGGCTGATATATTGGATAATAAATATAAATAAATATAATACTAGAAAATACAAAACACAAACTTTATGATAATTGTATATACATAGTTACAAAACAAAATCTTATATCTATATCCCATTTGAAAATAAATAACAGTTAAGTATGTTTACCCAAATGCTTTAAGTAAAGCCCTTCCTCTAGTACGTGCTTGAATTTCGTCCGTCGTTGAGAAACGCGTTTATATTGGACATTATGAAGCCAGCAAGGGCATAGTGTCAATACTATGCAAAGTCGCCCTAAGTGGTTTACTCACTGGCGTTATCAAGGCTACTAGAACTTCCAAGGTGCTTGTTTGCTATAAATGCGATAAGTAAATAATTTATTAGTGTTTTGCTTATTTTGCCATGCTTCCGGTTCAGGCGTTCATATATGACAGTCATAGCCAAGTCGACTTCAAAACACCTGCCAATCCGCATTGGAGCTGCGTGGCAGAGTACGCTCTAATCCCGTACGATTAAATGGAGACCCGTATCCCTGCAGTGGGATGATTAATAAGGGTTGATATGACACAGCAACGCCATAAACTCCTCATTATTTTTATTGAAGTTTCATAACGATGATTTTATAGTTAGCGTTAAAAACTTTCTTAGTTGTCTACCCTGGTTACCTCTTTCATATGTTGACTATACTATTAAATTAAATTGTTTTTACTACTAAGGTGGTAAATGGCAAACAAGCTTACGGCCCGCCTGATGGAAAGCGGTCACACCGTAGCCTATGGAGGCATCAACACCGGGAATATCACTCGCACATTGCCGACCCTAATCTTTATTCAGATGACCTGACCATGATCCATTTTGTTAGTAAAACGGAACTATTAAGAAATCTGTGGTAAACTATCACACGACTAATTTTCTTATCGAAAAAAAAAACAAAGGAGGAAGTAGCGCGTTGCCGGCTGGTTTAAAACTAACTTAATACTTTGGGATATATAAATGCATGCCCATGACAAGCGTAATTAGCATGAAACTTCTTGCCTACAATCAACATTTTAAATCAACTTTTTAAATCATTTAGCGCAGGTTTCAAAGTGCTGATGCTGTATATAAAAAAATAAGTAAGAACGGTCATTTGTCATCGTGCGACAGTATAATTTGACAAATGTGAAAGATATGGGTATCCTGTTATTTATTGTGGGCCCACAGTTTGTCGGAAAATAGTATGGTTCCCTTACCAATTTCATAAAGAGGTCTACATAGAGCCCTCTTCGGCCGTATCTATCTAAAGAAAATTTGTAGTATATCATTCTTATTTTATTGAAGAATAATTTTGTCGATAAAATCTATGTATCGATGGGGAAAGTTAAGGAAAATGCAAGTACCTACTGCTTTGAAGATTCGAGTAAGCTTAATGCTATTATACAAAGTGAGATGTCTATCATTTATAGAAAACTAGCTGTTACCCGCGGCTACGCCCGCGTGGTCAAGCAAGAATGCCAATAAGTTCGTTCCGGTGGGAATTTTAAAAAAACGACTTTATCATTGTCAACATCATAAAAGGAACCTCTATACAAATTTCCATTTTCTATGTTGAGCGCCTGCGATAATACACTTACAGTCCTATTTCTCCCTTTCCCGTGGGAATTTAAAAAAAACTTTTCTTAGTGCTCCCCTACGTTATAAAAGGAACCCCTGTGCAAAATTTCAAGTTTCTAACCCTTATAGTTTAGGCCCTGCGTTGATATGTCAGTCAGTCAGTCAGACAGCTTCTCCTTTTATATATATAGATATTAGTATGATAGATCACGTTTGACAAAAAACAACCTATAGCGCGACTTGTGGCGCCATCTGTTGCCCAGTAGCCAGAAGCGCGTAAATTTTTTGCTATAACTTCCAAAGTATCTATTTAAATTATATGGCTTATTTAGGTCTCCAAAAAAGTTCGCGATAGCATAACATATTTACGCGCTTGCCAAAATTAATGCAAGTTCTTTCTATTCTACGCTAGATGGCGCTATTTCCGCATTATTACTCGGAAATCGCTTTTTATTTTATAGTAAGTTATCCGTAAACGATAAATATATGCTATTGCGGACTTTTTTGGAGACCTAAATAAGAGGAATATCCTATAATTTTTGTTTTGTTATATCTCAAAGGGTTTAGCCAGCGTTTTCGTCGACAGCTCCCAAGTGGGTTGATTTTTTCCGACACTCCCAACAATAATCTTTATATTTCAGCCAATTTACACAAAATCCGGACAAATTTTATACATAAACCTTTCTCATGAACCAGGCTATCCGTTGGTGAAAACCGCAAGAAAATCCGTTGGGTAGTTTTTGAGTTTATCGCGAACAGACAGACAGACAGACAGACGCGCGGGAGGACTTTGTTTTATAATATGTAAGGATAATTGACCGATAGCCCATCATACAGCGCCCTCTATAGCGCCCTCTATAGTAGAAAAAATACTTTTTACCCCGATAAAAACTATCCTATGTACTTCCTCGGGTCTGAAACTGTCTCCATACCAAATTTTATTAAAATCGGTTCAGCGGTTTTAACGTGAAAAGGTAACAGACAGCTGTCTGTCTGTCTGTTACCTTTTCACGTTAAACACAGAGTTACTTGCGCATTTATAATATTAGTATGGATAAATTGCAATAAACATTTATGATAAACTAACGAAACCCGCGCAACTTCGTTTGCGTGTATCCTGCTTTCCTGTGGGATTTTTCAAAGTTTTCTCTCCGTAAGAACCATCCTCGTACCTCTTGAAGTAGTTCAAGAAATATTCTAAAAAAAGAATTAGCAAAATCGGTTCAGCTGTTCTCGAGATTTGCTCTTAGCAACACATTTAGTGATTAATTTTTATATAGACGAAGATATTAAGTTTTTCAACATAAAGTTTTTTTGAGATCATCACAGCAACTCATAAGCATCCCACTGTATGGAGACGGGTCTCCCTTCAATCGAAGTGGATTAGAGCATCTAGTCATGCTGCAGAAATGCGGATTGGCATAGGCCAGTGTTTCTAAGCCTGGTGATGGCCACCGACTTGGCTTAAATTATAACACTCCTCTGTTTTCGTTGGTGGTTAAAAACAGAAAAACTGAAACTCAGGTTGACTAATTAGCAAAGGTTTAACATGGTCATTATCTACTACACTCTTTTTAATAGGTATAATCATAAAAGCTTACACAAAAGCTTACGTATAATTTCCGCTCTATGATTTAAAATTGCCATTTCATGAAACTTAATTTCAACCATTCAATTTGTAGCGATTAAACAGTTATGTAGAAGTTATAATAAAGTGTAATTACAACAACAATATTATTTAATTAAGTGCCAACCATTGTCACGAATTCAATTACAGCTAGAGATGGGCGCTTTCCCGGTAAAAACCCAACCTCTGGAAATATTTCCATTTATACCCATTTCTTCCCACCCAATTTGAATTACTTCCCGGAAGAAATTGAATTCGTTAAATTTGAAAAAATTTCATTGCTAACAAGCGCATTTTTTATATTTAATTTAATATTTGACTAAAGTAATCTATAAAATATAATAAAATATATAATATATATAAAATTCAAAGTCCTGACTATTGGGGTCGAGAGTTTATATGCGATAAAGCAGACCAGGCCGACCGGACCGGACCGGAACGGATCGGACCGGACATACCGTACTGGGCCGTACCGAACTGGACCGAACCGCACCGGAATCTATTATATATAATTTTTGTTTCTGAAGAAAAATATGCTAATTGTAGGCCACGAGGGGGAAGCCGCGGGCAGAAGCTAGTAGTTTTAAATAAACGCGATAAAATAGAATGACATTAGCGTGCTGTGTACTACCTACGAGTGGCGGCGGCGGCGGCGGGCGGGGAGGGGGATTCACTCGTCAGTCCCAGTGCGCCATTTTGCGCAGTTGGTTTATTTACTCATAGATTAGTATTAAATCCATCGTGTTAACGTGTATCTATCTACCGCCTACTCAGAAACAGTATGTACAACTGAAATAAATTAAAGAGCCTATCCCCGAAGTGTCACTATGAGAGCTGTCAAGCTCTGTTCCTCCGTCCATCCGTTAGCGTTGGCGTTGGCAACCGTCTGGAACTGCTGCCGGCAGGATTTAATTCCGTCGCACAATGGTACTTCCACTCGAGGCGCCCGGCTGCACGGAGCAAAGCCACTGGACGTGGCGGGTCCTGCAGTCTCAATTCGCAGCATCTTTTTCTGCAGCCCATCAAAACCTTTTTTTATGGTGTGCACGTTGTCGTCCAGATTAGTAACCCTTTCTTCTACTTGGTCCACATTCTTCAGTAAGGTCTCTCGCTCTTATTGTCTTGACGCGCTTCCTCCTGCCCTTGTCGCCTTTCCTCCTGTTTATAGTCCTCATTTCCTGTCGCATTTCGTCTTGTTTCAAGCGCATTTCCTCCTTTCCTTGGCGCATTTCTTCCTGTTTCTCGCATATTTCCTAGCGCATGCAATCCATTATCTGCATTAATCTATTGAAGTCAAATGCAGATGCTCTAGCCTCTTGAGCTGGAGCCAAGGTCCGATGGGTGGAGCTAGTGGACGGGGCCTGCATGGTTGATGTCGCCTGGTCCTGGTGGATAGGTGTGGCTTAGTCGATGGATGTGGCTTGGTCGATGGAGCCGGTAGGCGTGTCCGCTGATCGGGCAATAGCCATGGCTTCCGCTTCTTCTTGTGCCGTCGTTCTGACGCCGGCAGTTTCTTCCCTCGGAGTCGCTGCAAATCCCACTTCTGACACCAAATGTTAGCAACGTGGGAATCGGAATTTGGATTAAACACCGTTGACTCGTTAGAAGAATTTATTGAGCGATGTACATGTCACAGATACAATCAATGTAGCCAAATCACACGAAGAATCGAAGTCCGTAGATCGTCGAAGTTGTTGGTCCAATCACAGTATTCGTCCAATCGCAGAGTCGTCCGAAGTGCGTTGGTATCGCAAAGGTGGCAGGTTAAGTCACTCTTGATTAGTCTTCGCATTTATCGCACCGAATGTTCAGAATGAACTGACTGTGTCGGCTACCGGCCGACGGCTATGGCCTTTTTTGTGACTTGTTTACAAATAACTTCGATCAAAACAACTTCAAGGTCAACAAATAACTTCCAATGTGTAAGTCATTTTGCACCTTATTGTACAAGCACTAAATTCAATGTCGCTTGCACTTCTCACTTGTTTGTCACACTTGTTTTGATTACTTATTTTTCTCGATGTATAAATAGATGTAAACAACGCTTCTACCCGCGGCTTCGCCCGTGTGGCCTAACTAACAATTAGCATATTTTTCTTCAAAAACAAATTCCGGTCCGGTCCACTTCGGTCCGGTCCGGCACGTCCCGGTACGGTACGGTCCCATCCGGTCCGATCAGGTCCAATCCGTTCCGGTCCGGTCGGTTCGGTCCGGTCGGTCCGGTCCTTATAAGGAAACCACATACCAAATTTTGAATCTCTAGACCCAGCGGTTTGGGCTGTGCGTTGATATATAGTTAAGACAGTCAGTCAGTCAGTCAGTCAGTCAGTCAGTCTGGACTTTGAATTTTATATTTATAGATAATTTTTATTAAACATCGTTTTATTTTATATCCAAACGATATTTTACTATTATTATTGTAGTAAATTTAACCATACTTATTTCTTCCTGGGAGTATATAAAATATGCCGTAATAAATGGGAATTTATTAATTTTTTCCCTTCCTTCCCTTTCCTTCCCATTTTAACCTTCCCGAATTTCTTCCCGCGGCACATCTCTAATTACAGCAATAAAATTTAATATATTAATTAAGATTTGTGTATTACTACCAAACATAAAGCAAATAAAACGACCATTTATTTCGAAGCACTATTCAATCAAAAAATAAATATTTCTCTTATAAACTTTTTTTACACGCTTTTTTATTATTATTTTTTATGCCACAAAGAAGGAAAACAAGCATACGACCTGCCTGACGGTAAGCATCACCGTAGCCTATAGACGCTTGCAATATCGGGGGTATTACTCACGTGTTGTCAACCGTCCCAACCCCCCTAAGTGAAGCTCTGGGAGTGTACCTTAAAAAGATTCAAATTGAATTCAAACACTAAACACCATCACATATGTCTTGGGGCTTGGGGCTAGAAGCGATCTATTAAAGGCCGTCAACGGCTCAGTGACTACCCGGTGTCTCTGTGCTCCATGGGCAGCAGTGATCACTTAACATAAAAAAAAACCTCATGCCCGTTTGCCAACCTCTTACATCTATATATATAAAATGCTTTGTCCTGACTGACTGACTGACTGACTGACTGACTGACTGAGAATCAACGCACAGCCTAAACCGCTCATCGTAAAAATCTGAAATTTGGCAGGTAGAACTATTATAAGACGTAGGCGACCGATAAGAAAGGATTTTTCGAAATTCAAACTCTAAGGGGGTAAAAAAGGGGGGTAAAGTTACTATGGGACAACTTGATTCCTTGGTCCAATCTACTTCAAATTTTGCTTAAAAATTGTTTAGGAGAATTGATGGAAGATGTGATTCTTATTTTATTGAAATTCTTGAAAAAAATGTATTTTGTGGGTAATTTTCTTCGAGTTGATATCAATACTCATACTCCTTAGTGCTTTTGATTTCAATTACATTTCATTTTGACACATCCGTGAAGTGAAGTGTATCATCTGTCATGTAATTATAAATTGTGAATATTCAATCATAATGTCGTCTATTTATTCTGTTTGTGATATCGGAAAAACAGCTAAAATTCTAACTATGTATAAAGCGGACTGAATCATATTCATCGATAATAAATAGTAAGTAATTAAATATTATAATATTTGTCAGGGTTCAAGTTAAATTGGTTAAATGGCATACATTTTGATAGGTATTGTCTCTTTCTCACTTATAGGAAATCTCATTACGTCGACTCGCTCTATTATTGCGTAGTGTTGTTTTGTAGGTATTGAATTACCGATATACTTATACTTTTTTTTACGGAAGTGGTTGGAAAACAAGCTCAGGAATATGGATCATTTGATATTAGGTGATTACCGTCGACTATGGAGCACATAGATTCTAGGGTCCCTAACCCGTTGCCGACCTATAACAGGAAAAAACAGGATATAGCGAGAGATAGTATAAGGAATGAGTTAGATTTTTTCTATACCACAAAGGTGACAAACAAGAATTTTTGATATTTCACTCCCCGAACGAAACGCATTGCTGCTTCACGTCAATATTCTGAAAAAGGCTCTGGCTCTTCACTGGTCGGGCTAGCCTATTTCATAAACGCCCACTCCAAAGATTGTAATGAGAAGTATAAAAATAGACAAAAAAAATCTATACATATGACAATTTTTTGGGTGTGGTGTGACCAACCGATGTGAAAGGATTTTTTGAAATTCCCACGGGAAAGGATAAACGCACACGAAGTTGCGCGGGTTTCTCTAGTAATATATATAAATCTTTGCCCAATGTGTAGATCCAACCCGCCGCGCCCTCTGTTGATTTTTAGGGTCACAAAAAAAAAAAACCTTGTGTAAAGATCGAACTACTGTAGCAGTATCTAACTACTCTGCTTTTCCAACTGCACCTAACTGGTAACTAGTTATATCAGCAGAAATGAGCTGTACGTATGCGTCTCCCAAGATGCCTTAAAACAACGCTTAAGACGATTTATGGTGCTCGTAAAACCATTTCTGCTCGAATTAGTTTTCAAGTTATGAATAACGGGTTCAACCCGAATCGTCTGTAGCAGATGTAATGCGGTTTTGTCAAAGAGCTTGTTTATTTTGCTGAATATCGTGTTTCAACTTGAAGTGATTTGTTTTGTAACTTGTTTGAAAGTAGATTAATAGTACGCGCCAAAATTTGGGCTTACAGTTTATAAAACAATTGAAAATCGATTGTCGTTATCCTCTGAGTAATAAGTATGAGTTTCGAACTTCGTTTTATGACTGCGCGAGCCAGCCACGTTGGCGACCAGTATATTATTTTTTAACCGATTTCAAAACAGGAGGAGGTTCTATGTTTCATTGTATATATTTTTTTGTATGTCCGCCGATTACTCCGTCAATTGTGGCCCGATTTTCAAAATTCTTCTTTTATTCGTATGTGCATACTCCCAGTTGGTCCCATTGTCACCAAGTCAGGATCTGATGATGGGATCCCAGGTAAATCAAGGGCAACCCTCAGATTTTATAGGCACGTACAAAGCGTTACTTATGTTTTCGTAAGCTATTCACGTATTTACACGCCTGGAAGTCATCATCCCAAGTTGGTGAGGTGATGATGGAAGGTACAACTCCTAAACGGATAGGAGTTAGAGGATGATTATTTAAGTATTGTAGGTATACAGGGTCAACATATTACCGGTCACCCTGTATAATAGACCATTGATTATCATGATGGAAACACGTGTAAACAAGTGACTTTTGAGTGACTATATTAGGAGGCTTACTATACCATAAAGTTGACACTCAAGCAGCCCTTGCTGTTAGCACCGAAGAGGAAGAGGTTGCTTTACATCATGAATTGCAGTATAGTGTATTACGAAAGTGAAATCGCTTATTCAGAGAGTAGGCCTTCTCAAGTTATAATGTTACAGATAGTCACAATTCGTATCAATGTTAATACGAATAGTGTCTCGTAGGCAGATCGGTGCCAACCAAACCAAAATTAAATATTACCTCGGCCACATGAGTGGCATGCTGTGTACGTCCGGGTGGTCACGTCCACGTGGCACCGACTTCAATTAGAACAGTAGGTACCTAGGGGTAATTCAGCGACTGACACCACGAGGGATTGGAACCATGGTGTCAGTCGCGGAAGGACTCTTTTTGAATTGACTGATTGACACCATGGTGTCAGTCGAGTAACATATAATTGGAACGTCGTTGATTGACACCATGGTGTCAATCACGGCAGGCGTTTATTGACTTCCTTGATAGGAACCACGATTTTTTTTATTTTAAATAATGGGTTTTTTGTACAGTCGGATAGAAAATACTTATTGAAATGAAACAAAATTACTGGTACTCAATATTAGTATAATTAAATTATGTACAATTGAATGAGATTTATATTTACTAAAATGAATAAATATTATTCAAACAAATTAAGTCATATACAGTCAATCAGGGGAAATAATTCGTGTAGTTTTTACACAGTTATACCTACGTGAGCTGTATGCCTGTTTTCCAACCTTTTCCATTTAAAAAAAAAATTATATCGGAATTTCAGTACGAAAAAATAGATTGAGACGAAAGATGTAATGAGGTTGCCCTTAAGTGAATAAGAAACAATATCAATATTGCCATTTACACCAATTTAACTTGACAAATAACAATATTTAATCACTAATTATTATTATCGATGAAATAGCGTAGTCCAGTCCGTTTTGTAGTTCAAATTTTAGCTGTTTTTCCGATATCACGAACAGAATAGTACGATATTATGAAACCATTTGTTTGAATATTCTCAAAAAATATACACAGGGTGTTTGGTAGAGGATTGAACATGGGATGATGGCAGAAAGGTGAGATGGTCTGCTACATGCTGAGCGAAAAAAAATTGACCTAGGGCCCATAGTTTTTTTTTAATTTTCACCAAACTTTCTTTCTTCGTGAATTTGAAGTACTATAACTTTTTTTTTATTGGATCAATCGTCCGCTTATTTTTTTATTCTTATCTTAACTGAATGTAGCTTACTTTTAAATTGATATTTGTTGGTTAGAGTTACCAGGAAAAAAAATAGTAGCCCTCAGACATCAAAAAGGCGAGAAGTCCATGCCGAGCGTTCAACTTTGGACTGCTGTAAAAAAAAAACTAAAAGTGGTACTGCAGTTCTAATTCTAGAAAAACAGCTCTAGTTCATGCCCTTTGGAATGGTATTCAATTTACATAGTTATTTTTTTTCTAAGTAGTCTTTTTCGTACATTTTACATGAAATTGACCATTTCTGACAAATGGCCTTTAAAGAAAATAAATCAAAATAATGTTACTTATTATATTGCCATAGCAAAGAACACACCTTTCAAGTATCCATTTTTACGATCAGCGATTTGGGCTGTGCGTTGATTCTTAGTCAGTCAGTCGTTCAGGACAAAAAAAAATATTCATAGGTTTAAAAACGTAAGTAGGAAAAACATAATTTGTTTAGAAGTTAAAACTATTAAAAAAAGCGTGCACTTTGACACTAACCGATTATTCAAAGTATGTCGCTACGGTATTGATGGGTTTATTTAAAAAAAAATGTATATTTTTTGGAGTTAACACCATTAGAAATAAATTCTTTTTAAATTGCGATACTTATAGGTAATTTAAAAAGGCATGTTAGCACTTTTTTACATAACTGTTTAGTTTCAATAAAATGTACTTGGTTCCAATCGAGCAAGTCAAAAAACGCCTGCCGTGATTGACACCATGGTGTCAATCAACGACGTCCCAATTATATGTTACTCGACTGACACCATGGTGTCAATCAGTCAATTCAAAAAGAGTCCTTCCGCGACTGACACCATGGTTCCAATCTCTCGTGGTGTCAGTCGCTGAATTACCCGTTTTCGGGTAATTCAGCGACTGACACCACGAGGGATTGGAACCATGGTGTCAGTCGCGGAAGGACTCTTTTTGAATTGACTGATTGACACCATGGTGTCAGTCGAGTAACATATAATTGGAACGTCGTTGATTGACACCATGGTGTCAATCACGGCAGGCGTTTATTGACTTCCTTGATAGGAACCACGATTTTTTTTATTTTAAATAATGGGTTTTTTGTACAGTCGGATAGAAAATACTTATTGAAATGAAACAAAATTACTGGTACTCAATATTAGTATAATTAAATTATGTACAATTGAATGAGATTTATATTTACTAAAATGAATAAATATTATTCAAACAAATTAAGTCATATACAGTCAATCAGGGGAAATAATTCGTGTAGTTTTTACACAGTTATACCTACGTGAGCTGTATGCCTGTTTTCCAACCTTTTCCATTTAAAAAAAAAATTATATCGGAATTTCAGTACGAAAAAATAGATTGAGACGAAAGATGTAATGAGGTTGCCCTTAAGTGAATAAGAAACAATATCAATATTGCCATTTACACCAATTTAACTTGACAAATAACAATATTTAATCACTAATTATTATTATCGATGAAATAGCGTAGTCCAGTCCGTTTTGTAGTTCAAATTTTAGCTGTTTTTCCGATATCACGAACAGAATAGTACGATATTATGAAACCATTTGTTTGAATATTCTCAAAAAATATACACAGGGTGTTTGGTAGAGGATTGAACATGGGATGATGGCAGAAAGGTGAGATGGTCTGCTACATGCTGAGCGAAAAAAAATTGACCTAGGGCCCATAGTTTTTTTTTAATTTTCACCAAACTTTCTTTCTTCGTGAATTTGAAGTACTATAACTTTTTTTTTATTGGATCAATCGTCCGCTTATTTTTTTATTCTTATCTTAACTGAATGTAGCTTACTTTTAAATTGATATTTGTTGGTTAGAGTTACCAGGAAAAAAAATAGTAGCCCTCAGACATCAAAAAGGCGAGAAGTCCATGCCGAGCGTTCAACTTTGGACTGCTGTAAAAAAAAAACTAAAAGTGGTACTGCAGTTCTAATTCTAGAAAAACAGCTCTAGTTCATGCCCTTTGGAATGGTATTCAATTTACATAGTTATTTTTTTTCTAAGTAGTCTTTTTCGTACATTTTACATGAAATTGACCATTTCTGACAAATGGCCTTTAAAGAAAATAAATCAAAATAATGTTACTTATTATATTGCCATAGCAAAGAACACACCTTTCAAGTATCCATTTTTACGATCAGCGATTTGGGCTGTGCGTTGATTCTTAGTCAGTCAGTCGTTCAGGACAAAAAAAAATATTCATAGGTTTAAAAACGTAAGTAGGAAAAACATAATTTGTTTAGAAGTTAAAACTATTAAAAAAAGCGTGCACTTTGACACTAACCGATTATTCAAAGTATGTCGCTACGGTATTGATGGGTTTATTTAAAAAAAAATGTATATTTTTTGGAGTTAACACCATTAGAAATAAATTCTTTTTAAATTGCGATACTTATAGGTAATTTAAAAAGGCATGTTAGCACTTTTTTACATAACTGTTTAGTTTCAATAAAATGTACTTGGTTCCAATCGAGCAAGTCAAAAAACGCCTGCCGTGATTGACACCATGGTGTCAATCAACGACGTCCCAATTATATGTTACTCGACTGACACCATGGTGTCAATCAGTCAATTCAAAAAGAGTCCTTCCGCGACTGACACCATGGTTCCAATCTCTCGTGGTGTCAGTCGCTGAATTACCCGTTTTCGGGTAATTCAGCGACTGACACCACGAGGGATTGGAACCATGGTGTCAGTCGCGGAAGGACTCTTTTTGAATTGACTGATTGACACCATGGTGTCAGTCGAGTAACATATAATTGGAACGTCGTTGATTGACACCATGGTGTCAATCACGGCAGGCGTTTATTGACTTCCTTGATAGGAACCACGATTTTTTTTATTTTAAATAATGGGTTTTTTGTACAGTCGGATAGAAAATACTTATTGAAATGAAACAAAATTACTGGTACTCAATATTAGTATAATTAAATTATGTACAATTGAATGAGATTTATATTTACTAAAATGAATAAATATTATTCAAACAAATTAAGTCATATACAGTCAATCAGGGGAAATAATTCGTGTAGTTTTTACACAGTTATACCTACGTGAGCTGTATGCCTGTTTTCCAACCTTTTCCATTTAAAAAAAAAATTATATCGGAATTTCAGTACGAAAAAATAGATTGAGACGAAAGATGTAATGAGGTTGCCCTTAAGTGAATAAGAAACAATATCAATATTGCCATTTACACCAATTTAACTTGACAAATAACAATATTTAATCACTAATTATTATTATCGATGAAATAGCGTAGTCCAGTCCGTTTTGTAGTTCAAATTTTAGCTGTTTTTCCGATATCACGAACAGAATAGTACGATATTATGAAACCATTTGTTTGAATATTCTCAAAAAATATACACAGGGTGTTTGGTAGAGGATTGAACATGGGATGATGGCAGAAAGGTGAGATGGTCTGCTACATGCTGAGCGAAAAAAAATTGACCTAGGGCCCATAGTTTTTTTTTAATTTTCACCAAACTTTCTTTCTTCGTGAATTTGAAGTACTATAACTTTTTTTTTATTGGATCAATCGTCCGCTTATTTTTTTATTCTTATCTTAACTGAATGTAGCTTACTTTTAAATTGATATTTGTTGGTTAGAGTTACCAGGAAAAAAAATAGTAGCCCTCAGACATCAAAAAGGCGAGAAGTCCATGCCGAGCGTTCAACTTTGGACTGCTGTAAAAAAAAAACTAAAAGTGGTACTGCAGTTCTAATTCTAGAAAAACAGCTCTAGTTCATGCCCTTTGGAATGGTATTCAATTTACATAGTTATTTTTTTTCTAAGTAGTCTTTTTCGTACATTTTACATGAAATTGACCATTTCTGACAAATGGCCTTTAAAGAAAATAAATCAAAATAATGTTACTTATTATATTGCCATAGCAAAGAACACACCTTTCAAGTATCCATTTTTACGATCAGCGATTTGGGCTGTGCGTTGATTCTTAGTCAGTCAGTCGTTCAGGACAAAAAAAAATATTCATAGGTTTAAAAACGTAAGTAGGAAAAACATAATTTGTTTAGAAGTTAAAACTATTAAAAAAAGCGTGCACTTTGACACTAACCGATTATTCAAAGTATGTCGCTACGGTATTGATGGGTTTATTTAAAAAAAAATGTATATTTTTTGGAGTTAACACCATTAGAAATAAATTCTTTTTAAATTGCGATACTTATAGGTAATTTAAAAAGGCATGTTAGCACTTTTTTACATAACTGTTTAGTTTCAATAAAATGTACTTGGTTCCAATCGAGCAAGTCAAAAAACGCCTGCCGTGATTGACACCATGGTGTCAATCAACGACGTCCCAATTATATGTTACTCGACTGACACCATGGTGTCAATCAGTCAATTCAAAAAGAGTCCTTCAGCGACTGACACCACGAGGGATTGGAACCATGGTGTCAGTCGCGGAAGGACTCTTTTTGAATTGACTGATTGACACCATGGTGTCAGTCGAGTAACATATAATTGGAACGTCGTTGATTGACACCATGGTGTCAATCACGGCAGGCGTTTATTGACTTCCTTGATAGGAACCACGATTTTTTTTATTTTAAATAATGGGTTTTTTGTACAGTCGGATAGAAAATACTTATTGAAATGAAACAAAATTACTGGTACTCAATATTAGTATAATTAAATTATGTACAATTGAATGAGATTTATATTTACTAAAATGAATAAATATTATTCAAACAAATTAAGTCATATACAGTCAATCAGGGGAAATAATTCGTGTAGTTTTTACACAGTTATACCTACGTGAGCTGTATGCCTGTTTTCCAACCTTTTCCATTTAAAAAAAAAATTATATCGGAATTTCAGTACGAAAAAATAGATTGAGACGAAAGATGTAATGAGGTTGCCCTTAAGTGAATAAGAAACAATATCAATATTGCCATTTACACCAATTTAACTTGACAAATAACAATATTTAATCACTAATTATTATTATCGATGAAATAGCGTAGTCCAGTCCGTTTTGTAGTTCAAATTTTAGCTGTTTTTCCGATATCACGAACAGAATAGTACGATATTATGAAACCATTTGTTTGAATATTCTCAAAAAATATACACAGGGTGTTTGGTAGAGGATTGAACATGGGATGATGGCAGAAAGGTGAGATGGTCTGCTACATGCTGAGCGAAAAAAAATTGACCTAGGGCCCATAGTTTTTTTTTAATTTTCACCAAACTTTCTTTCTTCGTGAATTTGAAGTACTATAACTTTTTTTTTATTGGATCAATCGTCCGCTTATTTTTTTATTCTTATCTTAACTGAATGTAGCTTACTTTTAAATTGATATTTGTTGGTTAGAGTTACCAGGAAAAAAAATAGTAGCCCTCAGACATCAAAAAGGCGAGAAGTCCATGCCGAGCGTTCAACTTTGGACTGCTGTAAAAAAAAAACTAAAAGTGGTACTGCAGTTCTAATTCTAGAAAAACAGCTCTAGTTCATGCCCTTTGGAATGGTATTCAATTTACATAGTTATTTTTTTTCTAAGTAGTCTTTTTCGTACATTTTACATGAAATTGACCATTTCTGACAAATGGCCTTTAAAGAAAATAAATCAAAATAATGTTACTTATTATATTGCCATAGCAAAGAACACACCTTTCAAGTATCCATTTTTACGATCAGCGATTTGGGCTGTGCGTTGATTCTTAGTCAGTCAGTCGTTCAGGACAAAAAAAAATATTCATAGGTTTAAAAACGTAAGTAGGAAAAACATAATTTGTTTAGAAGTTAAAACTATTAAAAAAAGCGTGCACTTTGACACTAACCGATTATTCAAAGTATGTCGCTACGGTATTGATGGGTTTATTTAAAAAAAAATGTATATTTTTTGGAGTTAACACCATTAGAAATAAATTCTTTTTAAATTGCGATACTTATAGGTAATTTAAAAAGGCATGTTAGCACTTTTTTACATAACTGTTTAGTTTCAATAAAATGTACTTGGTTCCAATCGAGCAAGTCAAAAAACGCCTGCCGTGATTGACACCATGGTGTCAATCAACGACGTCCCAATTATATGTTACTCGACTGACACCATGGTGTCAATCAGTCAATTCAAAAAGAGTCCTTCCGCGACTGACACCATGGTTCCAATCTCTCGTGGTGTCAGTCGCTGAATTACCCGTACCTAGCACATGAAATAATATATTATTTAAATTCATTTTTGAAGTCGGTTCGTTTTTTTTAAATAAATTATTTTTGAATTCATATTGTATAACGAACTAAGACTAAGTGTATCCACACTTTCGTATATTTGCCTAACCTCGTGCAACTTCAGAAGTAGTGTAGAGACCGGTTTTTTTGCTCATAAATGTATTACGTTCTAGTAAGGTAACCGAGTTATTACTGGCCATCTAAGGCCAAACAAAAGAATAATGTTTTCTTACACGCGACAAAGCAATTCATAAGAACTATACGAAATTATTATGTATTTGTGGAACCGTCCGCCTTGCAATCTGATAAAATGTATTTTGTTAAGAAAACAGTTTATGGGGACCGTAGACCATAGCTCAGTGGGTCAGTTGATAGGGGATAGGTTAGGTTAGGTTAGGTATGAATAGAAGATCTACTTCTGAATAGAAGATCCGTTTGAATACTTACACAAGAATAAACATTTTGATATCGTGTGTTAAATAGGCACGTAAAAAAGTTTCAGGATTTTTAGCCTCGGATCAACGCATAGCCTAAACCGCTGATCGTAGAAACCTGGAATTTGGGGGGTGCTTTCTTTGTAAGATTTAGACACCTAAGAAGGGGATTTTTCAAATTCCCACGGGAACTCGGAATACACACGAAACAAAATTTTGCTAGTTTTGCTAGTCTTTAATATTCCTGAACGAAGTCGAAATGCAACAGTAGTTAACAATTAGTAAACAATTATTAGGCACTTAAAATGAGTCATTGGAACACTAATATAGACATGGGTTCACAAAGTGTTCGAAATAGCAGCAATAATTTATGTGAGTAAACATACAGGGTGTCCATGAGACATGGGGTATTTGCATGTCGTGTTTTGCGTGACGCGGGAAGGGTTTACGGTTAGGGCAGTTCACGGCCACGCGGCAAGCCACACCCTCTCTAAAACATTAGCATGTCATAACTACACATAAAGTTCGAGGACCTTAATTTTATTTTTATGAGCCGATTCTTCCTACTTGTAATAAAATTACATAACTTAATTACAAAAATATTTAATTTTGTAGATATTACAAATAAGTTCGTAAATTGTGAAATTGTATTTCGATTTGTTAATTTAATGTTGTTTAATTAGTATTCTCATAGATTTTTTTTTAAAAAAAGGCGAGTATTTTAGAAAATTCTTTTTATTTTAAGTTAAATTATGACCTATTATGATTAAAAACACTCATCTAGCTAGAGGTGTTATTTTTTCTCTCAATTTATGAAGTGTAGCTCGTTATACTCCGTACGTAATTTTATAAAAAGGTTAAATAAAATAATGCGATAGAACACGCGTGTTTGACATTTAATACGCCCACTACTCTTATTTTATAAAGGCCTGCTGTTTTTGTATCATCCTGTGATGTTTTAAGACAGGTATATTTTTACTTTTGCCGTGACGTTATTTTCTCGATATCTGAGTAGACAAAGAAATGTTGTTTGCTTATTTAGGTATAATATTTTGAAACATGTGTTTCTCTAGTAATATTTTATTAAACAAAAACCATAAGAAATATTGTCAATTCAATTTTCAAGTTATATTGACATCATTCAGAAGAACGTGTGTCAGGACTTGGTACGGCAAGCGGATAAAACGCGCTTCTGTGACGCTGCAAGTCAAAATTTATGGCAAGCGGATTGTGCTTGTAGTCTTGGATGCCGTAGAGCGCAATACAATCTCATATAGATATAACAGACGCACCTCTTGACCGCTTGTTGGATCCTTAGAATGTCTTACATGCAATTTACAGACCTTTCACCGTAAGATGTCCAACAAGCAATAATATTGCCAACATAACGGCTGACATTTTCAGTGAATGGTCTGTAGATCACAACTTTGACATAATAGACACGTAAAAAATACTGGCATGAAACATGAACATGTTGACGGAAAAAAAACATTGTACACATTTCCCGTATGAGTCAACATAAAAATGCAAACCCAATAAATTGAGGACAGGCATATGACGCATACCCCCTTGTTTCAGGTGAGTGACTCAATCGGCCCGGAGCTGTCCGCGGCTGGGGCGCCTACCCTATTCCCGCCTATTGTGAAGGTAACGTTGTTTAGCATGCAAGGTCTTGCTACCCGATTTGACAAATAGGTCACAACATCTTTTAATGTTAAAGCTGTGGAAATCATATCCTCACAACTGTATTTACAAGGAGAGAGAGTCTTGAGAGGTGACATGTAGGTATGAATGTGGGTTTAGATATTTTACATAGCTACATGGTTAAAAATCACAAATTAGATTTTTTGATGATAAGAAAGTCTCTGATAATATTTTAACATTTTTCCTTTAAGTAATAAAATTAAATACGTGGCTACTCTACATAGCTGGTGTAACTACATAAGTACATAGCCTTGGCCTCGTATATCGTTCTGTAAAAACATTTACATCAGACGGTAAAAGTTAAAAAGTAATTGAGATTTTTCGGATAAACATAGAAAATAACTAAGTTTTGCACTCATCATCAACCCCTATCATCACTCTGCTGGATGCCACTTTTTCATTGGAAAGTCTTAGGCCGCTACCACGTCACCGGTCTCGTCGTGTCGTCGTGGTTAGTCCCATAGAGATTTATACATTGCGGCGCTTAGAACAACCTACGCTCTCCTGCACTGACATTGCTCTACTGTTTTTAAAATAAGATATTTCGTAGGTACCTACTCACTCTCTATAGATATGAAAATTTTAATAAAATCCCGCATCTCCCCTCCCTGGTTCAAAGTATAAAAAAGTTATTAAAAATTAGACGGTATTAATTTCCGTTCCCGGGGGCTTGCTCCCAGTGGAGGAACATATGTACCGAAAAGCATGGAAAACTAATTAAAGCCGATGTCAAACGGATATACAGTTTGGCGCGCTGCCGGCGACACGGGCTACTTCCGCCTGAAAATTGCACTCCAGATTACTGAAAATAGTTTCAAAGCTTGTCAAGCTTGTATAGCAAAACAATTTAGCCTATACCCATATAATCGTTCGATTGTAGGCTAATTATGACTGAGGATTGGAGTTTTTGGATTGTTTTGTTTCGTAAGTATTCCTGGTGTTCATGCGGAGATAACCACTTTTCATCATGTCGCCCGCTTGCTTATTTGTCTATCATATCATATTATTACATTA
This sequence comes from Endotricha flammealis, assembly GCA_905163395.2. NCBI lineage: Eukaryota > Metazoa > Arthropoda > Insecta > Lepidoptera > Pyralidae > Endotricha > Endotricha flammealis. The sequence goes on from LR990866.1 coordinate 4,754,523, forward strand.
AAAAAATCGTAAAAACAAAATACGTTTTTTTTTTATTGAATTGACATGAGGTGAAAATAAATGGATAAATTTTATCAAGACACACGGACATGTTCATGCACACAAAATGATTGTCTTGTGAATTCGAAGCCACGGCCCCTGACATTAAGTAGCCATTTTACTTTAATCAAAATTATACTCATACAATTCAATTGTAGAATATCTGAAGTCATTTTTCCGTCTAGTCGACATGTCGAGAGCTATCCAATCAGGCCGAGGGTAGTATTCAATTGGTACTTTCAATCACCGCCCGGGACGTGTCCGCGACAGCTCAGTCGTTCGCGAAATCGTTCCTAGTGCATGCAATATTCATACTGTCAGCATTTTATTTATTAGACAGTGGTTACTGTAGGCAGATATTGCTAAATAAAATAAACTTGGTGATATTTATGCTAGCTGTAAACTCTTTCAAAGTTGACCGAAGTGAAGTGAAAGCATGCAGACCGAGTAAAAGTGAAGTCGAAGAACCCATCTACACACTTTTTTAACACGCTCAGCGCCATGTTGGTGTCTAACGTTACACATGGCGTTGAGCGGGTTAAGCTCAACTTCCCGAGAGTGTAGACCTAGCATAACAAACAAAAATTGAGTGGCGGTGAGAACCCTACGCGCGCAACTGTCCGGTGTTTCAGAAGAGGGTGTTAGTACATACAACCGAAACTGATTAGTCCATTAAAAAAAATAGGCAAGTGTGTGCAAGGTACGGGTCATCATATTTGATTTTTCTTTGCAGTCATTCATTCTGTTAAACAACATTCAACATTCGTCAGATATACTGAGTCAGCTGTCAGCTGTATATCAGTAATATGTATACTTAGTTATGACACTGTAGAGACAAATATACAGGGTAGAGTCTAGAAAATTGATTGAATACAATCAATCCCTAGAGTTTCAAATCTAATTGTCATTTTCAATCACCGACGTCGACGCGGGATAGGCTCGGGACACTTTAACGATACGGGGATATGACGTCCCATTCCCACACGATATCAAAGTCAACTGTTGATGTCGACGGATAGCTTTGCAAATATTTCAATCTTTAAGGACTGTTGATGTGGAGTTTATTTTTTTGGTAACTCAAAGCCCTTGGGAGGGAATAGCCCGACTGACCCGCCGCTTCCTCAAGTGGCGGGACATGCAGTAATGCATTTTCCTGACTATAAACAAAAAAGGCAATGAATATTATTAAAATTAAGATTTTAAAAATGTAGTTCAATTTTTTCGATCTGTAACAAATTGTTAAACTGTCTTTATTATCTGTCATTCATTATGCTAAGAATTTATCAGTGAAAGTATTTTTGATTCAATAAAAAAAATGCAAAAAGAATGGGCCATGTGAAGTTCAGTCTAGCATAATGCCAAGCCAAGAAACAAATGAAACAAAAGAAGAACGAAAAAAAGGCGCCAATTAAATGTCATAGATAAACTTAAAATGTTGGCAACACTGAGCCGCGCGTTAGTATCGGCCGTTCGGAAATTGCGCGAAAGCATTTTGCTCGATTTACACGGAGCTCGTTCCGAAACTGGAGCCGCGCTAATTGCTCGCAATCTATTGCGTTTTAATATGTTTGCACCAATCGAGTGGGTTGTTTGCTTTATTTTTGCAGTGTGTGAATGGGAAATTGGGCGACGTGAATTTTAACTAGTGCATCAAATTCAGTTTATTTTATAAATTCGATATTACATAATAAATATCTACCCTTTATCTACCGTAGTTTTTAAGCTTTATGTTTTAATCATGATAGAAAATCGTTAGCGCGTATTAATTACATTTTATTTTGTATTATACAAATAGTAATATTATACCACCATCGAAATAATATTACTACGTATAGAAATGACAGCGCCTTCAAATTTTGGCGCCGTGTTCGGCCGTGAGGGGCGCGCCCCTCCCTGGCCCCGCCCCCAACCGAGTCATAGAATATGACATTACTACGCAGGGGCGACACTTTGTTTATATTCTGCCTATTGGACATCCAACTGATTATTTTATTTTATTACAATATTTTATTTTACTTAATAGATAAGTTTAATAGAAAATAGGTATAATATTAGCTTTATAGGTAGGAAGCTACATTACATTTTTGTTCTTAACTTAATATTAGTCAAAAATAAACTGAGATTAAATCAAAACTAACTTTATAGTGAAGCTATTTATATATTGTAGTATTTTGTAATATATGCAATAACCAGGAGACGGTCGCATGCCAGACAAGAGGAGTTGTGTTGAATTTCAAGAATGGTAACGTACCTTTACTCCGAAACTTGTTTGCCCGAATTTCATTTGTTCGAAAATGGTTGGTCGAAATTTAAAATGCTGTTTCGTTTTCCATCTTTTTGTTTTCTAGAAACTTATTTTTTTTACTTAGTTAGTAACTTTATCCACATTTACGTATTTTACCTAGTATATAAAAATATTTTGGAAATATAGTTTAAAAAATCAATATTTCAATTACATATTATTTTTTAAAAAGAATGATTAAAATCGGTCCAAAATTGAAGGAGTAATCGGCGGACCTCCAAAAAAAACATAGAACCTCCTCCTTTTTTGAAGTCGGTTAAAAAAAAAGCTACAAAAAATTCAGAAATACCTAAATTATGTTATAAAATTGACTGACGCTTAGTACCTACGTATCCCATCTGTACGATTAATTTTTGATAATCTATGATTGTCACATAGAAATGGCGGATGCAATCATGATGCATTAGAAAATAATGAAAAAAAATTGTTTTGGTTGGTTTTACTTAATTTTTTGTATACTTAGCGATGATAAGTTACGCCGCTATCTTTCTTCCTTACTGTTGAACGGTTTTTACAAGTTTTTATTGAACATGACGGCATTTTCCAATATTTTTTTTGACATAAATCCGAGGACCAATCACGATGAGCGTCGGCAAGTTTCTAAACGAGTTGATGTCTATTGGCCTCAACGTATGGGGACAAAAATTTTGTTCGCGGTGTCCGTTCTATACGTAGTAATATTATTTCGATGTATACCACAGATTAGTTACCTAATAGTTATTTCGTACTAAACTTAAAAAAGTGACGTTCTTTTCTTATAGCATAATAGCACCATACCTACCGATTTTATAAGGTCATAGAGACCATTGAATATGTTTTGGCTTTTAATGTTTTGTAGTTATTGGGATTTCCTTAAAGAAATAAAATATTAATCCGCTAAACAAGTTTACCTCATTTTTTTCATTCATTCACAAATCTTTCGTGCTTCAGTTGAAACACCTGACGATCGGCAGACGTTCGAAACGATCAAAATGCAAGTTCATTGTTATGCACAAGTAAACGCGATATGAAAGTGTGTCTAGACATAGGTATTGATCACGGTATTCCCGGGGGCGAGTGTGACTGGCTCATTAAATAGGCAGTGACTCAGTGTTGACTTTGATTTGAAGAACTGTAATTTTCTGTATATTAACAAACAGCCAATCGCTTTCAAAAGTGTCAGTTCATTTATGCTTAAATTCAAACTATGTGGCCTTAGGGCGCGTTTAGACGACGCAAAATTTTCTCATCATCGACTACACTCTAGCAGTGACTTAATACTAAAATAAATGAAATCGGATCGTAAACTATAAAATTTCAAGGTCACAAATTAGCTATAGATAGTAAATCATTTAATTATTTGGAATTGAAATAAAAATTGCGATTCGATTCAAGAGTAAGATAGCAGATTGATCATCATGGTTTGATTCAGCTGAGCACTTTTAACTCTGCCTATAACTTGTAAGAAATACAGGCATGATACTAAGATGTATGCTTTTAATAATTTAACTTAGCAGAACATTCACCTATATTAATATAATATAAGGGGTGCAGCCTCGCTAATGAGGCGTAAGTGCCCTGCCTGACGCGCCCATTAGATACTCAGAGTGAAGCACAATGCACTATCTACATATATGACATTTACACCCGAAATTGCTGGCTAGAAATTTTGAACACAACGGGATAATTTTAAATTGTGGCCGGATTTGTTGTTTCTTAATTATTTCTGTCATGCATGCCAGTATTAAAAGAAATGTTTCGAATAAGTACCAGGGATATTTTTCTCCATAATTATTTTTTTAAATTGATTCAATGTATCTCCCAACCCAATTAGCAATTTGTCATATGACGTCATTTTATTAATGCCTGGAACTGTTTTTTTTGCTTCATTTGTTTTATTTCTATTTAATGCCGCATTTCCACGCTCGCGTTCAAAGTGACATTCAACGCACGGGCACGAACATGTAAACAGTTTGAATGTGCATGCGCTCGTGTTTGTGCCCGTGCTTGCCGCCGATCCGGACTACTGTCGGTTTTTTGGCACAGTTCAAAGGATGAATGTGCTTGCGCCCGTGCGCCTGTTCACACGCGCGCGTTCGATTTAGTATTCCGTGAAGTTTCGCAGCGACCGGAAGGTCCGGAAGTATTCTGTGCGGTGCAGGCAAAAACAAGGTAAAGATGTCGGACTGGTCAAACGACCAAATACTTTTGTTCCTAGAATACTATCAGACAGAACCTATAATATGGGATGCTTGCAGTGCTTGGAGATACTGGCGTGTCGCCATGCGTGTAAACATCTTGCTTGGCCCGCCGCCCGTCGACGGGCTACGTGCCGGGCTGATTGCCGGATCGCCTGCCGGGCTACGTGGCAGGGGTGTAAACTCAGCATAATAGATAAAAAGCAACATTTATAATTACTTTTTCTATTACATTGTTAAGCAACATTCATAATTTCTTATATTGTTGCAAAGAAAGCACAATTCCACAGGGAATCACATAAGTAAGATGCTAGCATGCTGAAATAAAACTGATGCTGATTCTAAAATTCACATGTTCATAAACTGGACACGTCTGCGGTCCCTTTGTCTGTGTTTGTGTGGACACAGCACAAATAAAACTTCATAGTAGTAAATTGTCATGATATAGTACCTATGTTGGCGCCACTGGCTATTAGAGACTGTTCTGCTGCTATATCTGGGGACTGTAATAGCTTTAAGTTTCAATTTGAAGGAAACGTAGGAAAAATGGAATGTATTCAATACAGCTTCGCACGGGTTCTCGTAATGACCCTTATTTAAAAAACTTATCGTATTCCTCCTAGTTTATGTCAGCCGCGAATAGAGTAGCTTTCCAACAGTGTTTTTTTTAAAATCGGTCCAGTAGTTTGAGTTTATTCGTTACAAACAAACATACAAATCTTTTCTCTTTATAAATATTACTAGCAGTTACCCGCGACTTCGCCCGCGTAATAATTTCGCCTATGTTGGGCTCTGTACCCCTGACAATATGTATGATCGGCTGCAGGCTTAGTCAATCAATGTAACTACAATGTAACTAGGTGCAATAAAGGGGTTAGTCAAGCCGTGAAGGAATAACAAACAAACAAACTCACTTTCTCATTTACAATATTGATATGATAGTATCAGACAACTAAAACGGGCCTATTCTCGTAATACAAACAATTAAAATCTAGTCTCAATATCAAGCACTATCTCGCTCGCTTATTTTGTATGAGCAAGATGGCGCTTGACATGAGACTAGATTTTATTACGAGGAAACCCGTTGATCCCTCTCATATGCAAGTTTGTTTATTATAAAAAAACGTAATAATTAAGTTAAATGTATTATCATTTATAAAAAAAAATGATAGTATACATTCTTGTCAGTTCCTCTTATTACAGATCTGGCGTCTAAACTGGTGGTAGGAAAAAAAATATAAAAATTCGAAAGCGCTTGTAATATGCCTATTTGATTAAAATTATTTGACTTTGACTATAACCAAAGATTTCACCTATAAGAAAAAAAAATAAGACATTTAATTCTTAAATTTCATTTTCGAAGTACCAAAGAATGAAGTTTTGCTTTGTGAAACCGCTAACTTTACTAACGAGGGTTTTGTTTTAATAACAAATGAAGATATCGTAATAGCAATCTTGTTCTGAAGTGGGAAAGTTTGCTTCTCCAATATATGTTGGAAGGAGTTTTGATATTAGTTATCATATTAAAATAAATACAAGTTCATTATAGCTTTATCGAATGTAACCACTATCATCCTAGTATATGGTTCTATCTACAATTTGGAGTTATCATTCCACTATTGGGATTGGTATACGTGTCTCCATTCTTTTAAAAGGGTTTTAAATATTTTCCTTAAGGGTAAGCAATATGAAAGAACAAGGACACGCCTTTTTAAGGCTTATTGTGTCACCATGTCCTTCCGTCTGTCCGTATTCGAGACGCTTAATACTAGAAATAATTTTGCACGCGTGTACGTATTAACTATGATAACAAAGTGGTAGAATAAAATCTTTCTTGTCCATAAACACGTACATTTATTTTCAGTTGTAACAGTATTAGTGAAAAAGGCAAAAGAAATAGTGGTTTCAGCCAAAAAGTGAAGAAGAAATTATTAGAGAAAATTCTGGAAGGCAGCCTATAGGATTAGTCACAAATTAATATTGATAGCTGAAATAAATAAGGATATCAAAATGACATACGATTTGTAGGACTCATGAACCCCTATAACCCTCCCCTCCCTAAAGCCAGCAATGCGTACATTTTCCCCTAGTTCATATCATAAATCATAGAATCGTACAATCTACTAGTCACTCTAAATAGGGCCATTATTATGTGGTCGGCAGATCACCGGCTGAGGTTACGTGTTTGGAAACTCAAAGGATTTACGAACGTGGTGAACTCCCAACCACTCTACTACACTGTCGGCACGATTTTTGCCGATTCAACGCCAAATAAATTATTCTTAAAGCACTAAACCATGCCATCTTTCAGCTGGATTTCTTGAATTTTTATAGTAACCAAGTATCTTTATTCCCTCTATTATATACAAAAATTACCCTAAGTTTGACTTGAAAAGATTGCTATCTATACATATAATAAAACAGTAGAGCCCGATATGTACATTGGACATATTTGACAAAAATGGAACAGTTAGAGTAAGGTAATAAAAGTTAAAAAAGTTTTATTAAAATTTTTGTCTGTCTTTTTGTCTGTTTGAACTCGCACATCTTCTAAGTTACGGAACGGATTTTAATGCAGTTTTCACAGGAAGATAGAGCTCGGAATGGAGCAGAATATAGGCTTTGTTTAATTTAAATCGCATATCAGGAAAAGGAGTTATCCTTATTTTAACATTTCACGCGGACGAAGTCGCGGGTAACAGCTCGTCAGAAATAAGGTAGCCTTGTTGCGTATACACTAGCCTATAAGTTTATGTCTACTGTTTACCTATTTTTTTGTGTTTTGCAAAAAAGCATATCCTATCTATCTATATGGTCGCTTTGTGTGGTGTGATGGTAAGCAAACAGAACCCTGATTGTAGAGATAATTGAAAATGGTCTTACCATTTATTCTACCAGTTGCCACTACAAAACTGAAGTCGAGTTAGCTCGTTTTCCTAATTACCTTGTACACCAATTGAAAGTAGTTGAACCATCTTCCTTTCTGTAAAATTAGAAGAAGCGTAAAGGAGCACTAGGTATACTGAAATTTGAAATAAAAGGTTTTTTATTGAATTATTTCTTAATTTCTTTAATAAAATTACTGCCTTATTAAATTGCCTTAGTAAAATAAAATTCGAAAATATGTCGATTTACACGGACGGACGTATGCAGAGATACCTGCTAGGTTACTCTGCATAGCAATCGCGATTTTAATTCCATTTCTGTATAATTTCAAATGCAAAATTAACAGCAAATCCTAATTCGTACCATTGAAATTTTAAACTTTACTAACTATTTGGGTAGCATACAATCCGATTTCATTTAGTTTAGTATTTAGTTAGCGCTAGTTTAGCTGTAAAGAGTACCTAAAATTAACAATCCAATGGCGAACGTGCGGGATTATCTTGCGACCACCCAAACGAAGTTCGTTTACGAATTAAGTTTATTTAGGTAACTCTAATCACCGTTTCATCGAATCCTAGATGAAATCAAAATGTAGATTTTCATTAATTTTCGTTTCATTACATTGAAAATTACATGAGTTAACTTAATTCTTACTTCGTTCGGGGAGTCAGGTTTTACTGCAGTTGACTGTACTTTCGCTAATGTTTTATACATCCATACTTCCATACTAATATTATAATGGGAAAGTGTGTGTGTCTGTTTGTTTGCCGTCTTTCACGGCAAAACGGAGCGACGAATAGACGTGATTTTTTAAGTGGAGATAGTTGAAGGGATGGTTAGTGACATAGGCTACTTTTTGTCTCGTTCTAACCCCCTTTCTTTCTTTCTAAGGAACCGTGTTACCCCGAATTTAACGCGAACGCAGCCGCGGGTTAAAGCTAGTATTATGCATAAACTCAATAAACATCATAAAATATTACCTGAAGCTTATATACAAGAGCTATAAAGTGAATTAAGGGAATTAAGCCGCTCAACACGTTAAGTCGAAGCCTTGACCTTTACTTAACAATTTGCATTGAAAATTACTATAAAGAAAGGTCAACAAAGAAATCAATCATAAACTTGGCACCGGTCGGTAGCCTTGATTTCACTGTGTCCACACATCTACAGTCTCTTTCTATTCTATAATCGAATAATCCTAGGCTATATATTATTATTTTAGCCAAAAAAGGTGGCCTTCATCACGCCAAATATTATACAGTAGTAAATAAAAAATGAAATGAGCAGCACGATTTGATTCCACACTCTCCGTCTCACTCTCTTCCTATCGCAGAACAACCAGAAGATCCGATGGAAGACATCAATATACGGTGGAGGTTCCAACCACCCACACAAAGTCGTCCACGCGCACAAAGTGCTTTTCTTCATCCTTCATTGTAAGGACTGCGGTTCTTTGGAATTCTCTATCGGAATCGATGTTTCCTGAAAAATACAATCCAGGGGTCTTCAAATCCCGAGTAAATAGGTTTTTCTTAGGTGAGCGTGTTACATCGTAGACCACAGCGATGCTCCCTTATCAGGCACGCTGTAGTCAAAAGCAAACCTATTACAGATAAAAAAAAAAAACAAAGGCACGTCTTCACGATGATGTTAAAAAAAATAGATCAGAGTTACTCTTTATTTTTTAGAATAGAATAGAATAGAATCTTTATTTGCATAAAACATGGCATCCGGCAGCAAGAAACAAATAAGTGGTCCACCTGATGGAAAGTGGTTACCGCCGCCTATGAACATCAGTAAAAGAAGTGGTGCTACCAATGTGTTACCTGATAAGGAAGGGATTAGGGAGAAAATGGATAGGAAAACAGTTGGCCTTCCGGATATCTCATACACCGAACGAAACGTATTGCTGCTTTACGCCGATATTCTGTGACAGGGTGGTACTTCTTCGGTTTAGCTAGCCCATAATACTCGAGTTAAACCCATCCAAATACTGGCTGTGGTTGTTGTCACAGTTACAGAATACCAGAGTCGCAGTATAAGTGCGGCATATGCTGAGTGAGGGCTTTTGGGATTTTTACGTAATTAAGCATGTCATTACGTAAATATGTAAATACCTAGAAGTTAAACATATTTTATTTCTTTCTACTTTCTTGTTACTTGTGCGTGTTCTTTTTTTCTGAGATGATCCTAAATCTCAATAAAATAGGTCAAGTATTCGTATGTAGCCAAGGAGTACCTTGTTGATATAGTCGCGTGCCAATATTTCCCTGCAATGCAGACACCGTGGCCTCCGAAAATAATTTACTTAATGCGACCCACATAGTGGTAATAGCTGCGATGATCCGCGGATTTTCGGATGCGTCTCACGTGCCAATTCTACGGACTCGGATGAGTGCGGATACGGCCAGCATAGATATCCGCACTGCAGTACCTAAGCTTAGTTTAGTTAGTGCGTATATTTCATTTTCTTTTATTTTTTGTAAATGACAATAACTGTTTTATTCTAAATACACTGGGCGTCAAAAATAAGTAGTACAGTTTTAAAATTGCAATTACTCTTAAACTATAGAAGTTAGAGTTTTGAAATAAAAGTAATTTTTTAGAAAATTTAACAAAGTTTTCTAAAAATAATACTTTATTTAGCATTAGTAAAGTTTTACACTGAAAATTAGGAAAAAACTAAAAAGCTAACCATTTTGAAGGAACTATCAAGAACTTCATTTTTACGTTTTGGGCCTTGTTCCCACTTTAGTAACTTGTGTTGCCGCCTCGGGCTCTGATGACAGCTTGGAGCCGGTTTGGCATGCTGAACACTACGTTTCGGAGGCGGTGTTGGGGAATATTCACCCATTCTTCTATCAGGGCCTGTTTTAGCGCCCTGAGGGTGGCTGGGGGTGGTCTGCGTCTTCTGACTAGCCTCCCAAGCTCATCCCAAGTGTGTTCAATCGGGTTAAGATCTGGGCTTCTTGATGGCCAAGCCATCAAGCTGATGCCAACCTCCTGAATGTACTCTTGTACGAGGTGAGCGGTGTGTGGCCGGGCGTTATCATGCATTAGTATCGCTCCATCACCCATATTTACTAAATATGGCCCTGCATACTCGATAAGGATCTCTAATGCATATCTTTCACCAGTCAGACTGCCATTTTCTGTGACCACTAGCTCTGTGCGACCCTCTGAAGAGATGCCAGGCCATACGTGTACAGAGCCCCCGCCGTATTGAACTCTTTCCGAGATGCAACCTTGAATGTATCGCTCACCAGGTCGCCTGTATACTCTCCGCGTTCCATCGGAAGTGAATAAAGAAAACCGAGACTCATCTGTGAACAAAACTCTTGTCCATTCTTCTTCGTCCCATTGTACGTGTTGACGGGCGTAGCGTAGTCTTGCTACTCGATGCCCTGTCTCAAGTTTGGGGCCATTTGCTGGCCTGTACGACTTCAGGTTGGCTTCAGCAAGGTCTTCTCCTCACTGTACTCTCACTAACGTAGTCTCTTCGGGTCTGAAGAAGCTGTTGCTGGACCTTAACTGCATTAAGGTGACGATTTCTTAACACAGTAGAGACAATTAAGCGGTCTCTCCGGTACTAGTGCACCTGGGTCTGCCATTACTTGGTCTCCTTAGATGGTTTCCAGTCTCTTAGTACCTTCGCTTTACTTGCTGGATCGTTCTTAGAGTTACACCCACCGTTCTTGCAGTATGACGCATACTGATGCCTACTTCGAGAAAAGTTATGATTCTTGCACATTCTTCTGGTGAAAGAGGCATGATTAGTGACGTTTACTCGCTGAAGACACATTTGCTTTTGAATTGCAATTGATTTATCAGAAATAAAGAAAACAATAAAAAACAAAAGTACAAACCAACAGTTTAAAAAAGAGTGTTTTTGTTTATTAAGTTTTTTTTTCAGTCAATCTTTAAAAAATGATATTATGCATGACGTTTTTATTAAATGAAATGAAATTGTCTTTTAACTTTTTTTTGTTTGAAAGGTCTAGCTTCTGTAGTTTAGGAGATATTGCAATTTTAAAACTGTACTACTTACTTTTGACGCCCAGTGTATTTATGTTGACATTTTTATTTACCTGCACAAATTCGTATAAATCTCATTTCAAATTCACTCACTATCTCGTTCATTTCATATTTCGTGTGATCAAGATGACGCTTAGATCATTTACGAAAATAGGCACGCAAGGTTTTTGACCTTTTTTTTATATACCACAAAGGTGGCAAACAAGCCGGCCTGATAGTAAGCCGTCACCGCAGCCTATAGACGCTTGCAATACCTGGGGTACTCACACGTACTCACGCGTTGCCAACAACCCTTCCAACCCCCCAAGCGGAGCTCTGGAGACCTTACTCACCGTAGGAACACAACATGACTTTGTCGAAATGTATGAAACTTCAAGGAAAGTACGTTAATATTTTCGAATTTTATTTGAAAATCATAAAAATAATCACAACAAAAAACACTCGAAAAGAAAAGAGAGTACTATTTTATTACCGTTAGATTACGTTCATTCAGTCAAATCAGTGAAAAATGTGAAAATACTGACACTAGTAAATGTAGATACGAAACTGCAAGATCTACTCGAATGATCGAACAACCTCATTTTGCTGTTTCAAGCAGTTTCGAACGAAATAAGACGTATCCTCTAACATGACTGGAATATATTTGATTGAAGACGAAGAGCGTACTGATTAATGTCAACGAACAATCTCCAATCATGGATATTGATAGAAGGCAATCAAACAAGAGGGAGGGAGATCACGTGTTTTGGAAATTGAGGAAGAGCACCATATCGTTCAACATACATAATTGTTGTTTCGAAAATATTTTTGAACTAAAAAAAACCTAATATATTTACCTCTTGCATTAGGTGAAGTCTAGAACTGTTGAGCTGGTACATGTACCAACTTAGGTGGTGATGGTAGAGTATTTTCTTAGAGTTCTAGATTGAATCGTTGCTGGTGTAAGGGTAATACGATTACTGGACTTGCACCAACAACGCAATGGTTCAAGTCTCTAGTGACTAGTGTATAGTTTATTGAGCCCTGAATTGACCACCTCTTCGAACAGAGAGTGTGCGACAGTCTAATCTCATACCGAGTACAAACAAATCTAACGCCGAAAATCATATCTATTATATTTTTTAAACCAAGCATAAAGTAGTTTAAAAATGATAAAACACAGCATTCCCACCGCGCTGTCTGCCGAAAATCCAGGATTAACATGTTTTAAGTAGGATGTAAGCACAGTTAACTAGGTTATCATCGCTTTATTATGTTTCTGCCATTCTGTATGCTTTCCATTCTGTATGTCTGTCTTAGTTCAAAGTCTCTTGGGACTAAGCTGTAATATGGCATGAATATGCAAATCACGACAGATTGGTGGAATTAAAGCTTGAAAAAAACATTATGTAAGGAAGTGAGATGGGAATTGTTTTTCCTCGAATTTGTGTTAAAAACACACTGCCAGCGGCAGCGGGTCGGGAGCGGTGCCGGAGTATTATGTATTTCATAATATTTGTGTGAACGACATCACACTAAACACGGCGCGAGTCGGTAGCGGCTAAGACTATAAAATTATATAGGTAACAAAATAAATTAATATAACATTTTACAACAAGGCATGATGCAGGCCCCTGCCCGCAGGTCGCACTAGAGGCGTTTGGGGGAGGCCTATGTCCAGGAGTGAACTTCTTGTGGCTGAGATGATGATGATTATACAACAATACAATTTTCTATTATAATAGATATATGATTGAGTACAATAAATTGATATTTATAATCATAACCAAGACAAGATGTCCACTGTTGGACATAATAGAATATATTATAGGAATAAAAATGTGTTAAGGAGATTGGAAATAAATGACTTGTATGCGTGTCTAGTGTAGATACGGTAAACAGTTCCGGGCAATGCAGTGAGAGGAAATTGGCAATTTCTCCAGCGTAGCAATGGCGGGCGGAGCGGGAAATTTGTAAATATGACCAGTGGACATTGGCAGTCCAGTTGATTGCCAAATGCAATTACGTATTATATTTCTTTTTATATTTATTTGTGTGTACCACACGTATAACTAAATAATTTAATGTATTATGTGCGACGAATATAAATTAGTACATTCGATTGAAAAGAAATACAAAACTCATATTCTAGCTATGGATTGATGGAGATTAATAATGAGATGTTTGGCCAATACACTGCCAAACCAGATCGAGATTGATCCAGATTGACTGCATAACCCTCCCAACCAAGTGGAGCTCTGAAGACCTTACTCACCGTAGGAACATAACATGGCCGAGACCAAAGCTATTTGGCTACGATCTTTTGTTAGGTGGAGGTCTTTCTCCAGACGGGCTGCTCCGATTTGAGCGGATTATCCGCTGTGCCCTACCTCTCTTAAAAAGATTGACCGTGTACACTTCGACAAGAGAAAGTAGATTGAAGTGCCTGTGTCTGTGGTCTTTGAATAAAGGTTTTTATCTTTATCGTGTCTTTACAAAAAAAAAAATAGGAAAGAAAGAATCGTTTTAAATTAGAAACGAAACCTTTAAGTATACCTTTGATCAATATTGTAATGAACATGAATTTTTTAAATAGCTAATTATTCTTTTGAACCGTTTATAATTATTTTCAAATGGCATTATTTCTGTAAATTGTCAGAATTTAAATTTCTCTTGTGAAGGCATTATACAGTTATGCCAGGTACGAAATAGTACGAATACGCAAACTAAGACTAAATTTGTTGTTAATAGTTATTAAACACAATAATCACTATTATTCACAATATTTTATAAACATTACTAGTATATAGTATCCCGCTTTCCCGTGGGAATTTTGGAATGTAATATATATATAAACATTCGTCTTGAATCACTCTTATCTATTAAAAAAACCGCATTAAAATCTGTTACGTAGTTTCGGAGATCTAAGTCATCTAAGCATACATAGGAACCAGTGGCGTGCCTAGGGTTCAATAGCAAGGCAAGCCAGATAGGTAGGTACAGGTATTTACTTATATTTTTTGAGAGAATTGATGCTACCTATTCAAAGTTTCATAGAATACAATTATGTAATCGATTTTTTTTATATCTTAGAAATCGTATCGAGATTTAAATTAGGTAAATATAAGGGAACAATTCATACAGATTGAGCTAGCCCCAAAGTAAGTTCGAAACTTGTGTTATGGGATACTAACTCAACGATATTATATTTTATAACAAATACATATATAGATAAACATCCAGGACCCGAGGCCAATCAGAAAAAGTTCGTTTTTCATCATGACCCGACCGGGGATCGAACCAGGGACCTCCTGGGTGGCGGTCTGGCGTGGTAACCATTACGCCACGGAGGTCGTCGTCATAATAACAATTCGAATCGAATTTATTTCTAAAATTATGCGTTATTTAATCCAAGCGAGGGATTAGATTTATAAAATTTTTGAAAAGGCAAATTCTTATTGTGCATAATGCACAGCACAAAATAGTCAATAACTACCTATCTAATAATCTTTAGAAAACACTGCGATTGTGGTCATTACGTAAATACATGATTGAAATATCGAGTGAAATAAGATTGAGATAGGTAGGTACCTATTTTACGAGTTTACGTTAAAAATATGCAAAACTTAAATAAATAACAATATAAGATCGAGAGCAGCCAACTATTGTATTTCTCTTTCCGTTCTAATAAAGAGTTAATAATACTTACTTAAAGTCCGGAGAGTAGGTTTTAGAGTTGTTAACTAACCTGTTAAAATAAATTCTAACAGCAAATCTATCCGATTTCACATTTACTACCTAAGTTTACAAATCGTAAAAACACACAAACTTATCACTTCACACGAAACAATATTCACTGAGATTCACTGATTATAAACACGTTATTTAATGCAAAGTCAATTTTTTCACAAAACAACAACAAATTAGCCGCATGAACACTAATAATATGAATGAAGTTCGATCGAATCAAATCCAGCGCTGAGCCGCTGAGGATCCGCGGCTACATTCATTAGCAATCAAGGCTTATTTTTCCATAGAAATTTGTTCAATTTTGACAGATACGTCAGATACGTTTGTGTGCGTTTTTTCATACGTTAGAGCGAGAAGTCTGAAGCCGTTGTGTAGCACGGTACAAATCGCATATAAAGCCCATTTTTAGCGGTCTCTGTCTCGCTCGCTCGAGACTGTGTCATCATTATGTCGACGGGGATGTGTGCGTGTGCCGCGTGCGGTGCGGATGGGGAACACAGTTCGTATTAAAAATTAACCTTCATGTTTAGTTCATCCACCGGCCGCGGCGCGCTAATGAATTATTTATTTTTGAATATTATTTCGATCGATTTTGATTTTAAAAAATAAGTATGAAAATGTAGTTAAGCTATAATGAGTTTTTTATATTATATTGCCTATTTTAGTAGGGCAAGCCCGGCTTTTCGGCTTTATTGGAAGTACCGCCACTGATAGGAACAGACAGACAGACAGACCGATTTCATTTTATGCTATGTAAATATTACTAGTTAAACCCGCGCAACTGAGGAACTCGATGGCGCCGCTGTTTGTCGCACTCTAATATGAACACGCAAGTTAAGCGACGTCGACCCTAGCCAGCGTTTGGATGGGTTTTGTTATCTTCAGCTTCTCCGTGCTTCGGAGGGCACGTTAAGCCGTCGGTCCCGGCTGTTGTCGATGGATGACAGTCGTTAAGCCAAGACGGTGGCCTTAGGGCGATTTGAAAACACCGGCCTCTGCCAATCCGCATTGGAGCAGCGTGGCAGAGTACGCTCTAATCACCTTCGATTGAAGGGAGACCCGTATCCCAGTAGTGGGATGATTATGGGTTGATATGATGAAACCCGCGCAACTTCGTTTGCGCATATCCGGCTTTCCGTGGGAATTTCGTCCCGTCGTCGTGGGAGACGACCTCCGTGGCGTAATGGTTACCACGCCAGACCGCCACCCAGGAGGTCCCGGGTTCGATCCCCGGTCGGGTCATGATGAAAAACGAACTTTTTCTGATTGGCCTCGGGTCTTGGATGTTTATCTATATTATGTATTTGTTATAAAATATAATATCGTTGAGTTAGTATCCCATAACATAAGTTTCGAACTTACTTTGGGGCTATCTCAATCTGTGTGAATTGTCCCTATATATTTATTTATTTATTTCATAAAATCTCCTCTTATCGGATTCCTACGTCATACAAAGAATACATTCGTCAAGTTTCAGGTCGCTACATGCATTGAGCCATTAGTCAATGCATTTTCAGGACAAGGCATTTTATAAAATTACCTGGACCTCGACTCGCACATAAACTTGTTTTTACAGCCGGCTCGAAATATTAATGGTATTAACAGCCATAATATAATTAAGGATTTTTCTACTGAAAGGAATTTACGCTACAAGCGACAGACCGGGGTAATAATATCTCTTTATTTATATCTATATCTTTACTAATATATACGCGAAAGTTTGGAAGTGTGAATGTATGGACGTTTGTTATTATTTCACACAAAAACGGGTTAGAAGATTTACTTAAAACTTGATACACGAGTAGATTATAAACCTGGATTAGCACATAGATAGTTTTTACGCCGGATGTCTGTTCGAGAACAGAAATTGCGTCCCACGGGAAAGTGGGAAAACGCTAACAAAGTTGCGCGGGTTTCACGAGTTTGTTAAAATAATTTCCTTGAAAAGATTGCTTTGAGCAATAAGCCCGCCTTGTTGCATATACACTAGTTTGTAACTTTTACTGTTTACTGTATTAATTTATGTGTGTTGCAAATAAAGCTTATTCTATCTATCTATCTAATTTCATAAGTCTAATCTAAATGCACAATTTACCCGACAAAATTGTATTTTCACAGTAATTCGTTACAATAAATCCTAAGAAAGGCGAATCACGAAGTACCTATAAACAACCCCGCATTATTTGTGAAATATTACCGAACGCTAACTGAATCCTTAAATAAATTTTAAATCTGTATACAAGTACAATGAAGAAATTTATGTAAATTATTCAAATGTTATATTTAGATTTTATGACCTTTACAATAAGTATGCTATAATAGATTTGTGACTGACTGATTGACTGATCGACGCACAGCCTCGCTGATCGTAGAGACCTGAATACTTAGAGTGCGGGTTCTTGTATGGCGACGTAGGCATCCATTAAGTAAGAATTTCACTAAAGTCCCACGGGAAAGCGGGATAAACGCAAAATTTGCGCAGGTTTCACTATGTTTATTAAAACAAAATTCATCAGATTTTTCCATTGATTGATTATTATAAAAATGAAATTGATGACAAAAAAGATTGCCAGCTTTGTATTAAAATTTCAGATGTTATTATATAAAAATAAGGAACATGAAACCCTTCAAAAACATATTAATTGTATATATTTAAAATTACAATAAACGTTTGAAGACTTTATCGTAAATAACCAATTAATAAAGGTGACCCTAAGGCTGGACTCAACGTCTTTTTATCGCCATTCAGCGCTTGGGAACACTCACACTGCTACATACTACATACCTATCTTTTTAATTTTTAATATTAGCTTTAGTGTGGTTTTAATTTATAATGTTAATAAATAATTTATCGCATAAATAAAATTTGTATTTTTGTACGAACTACCAAATTCTAATATAACAAATATATTTACATTAAATATCAAAACATGCCTTGTGAAAGGTCGCCGTGCTCATCAAATAGGATTCCTTTGACGCGATATTGTCGCTCTTTGATCCAACCTATCTCGAGTAATAAGCCTTCGCGTACACACAAAATATCTAAGTAACTATCAGATAACATTTTCATAATTTCCATTGCAGGTAGAGAGGAAAATTACAAGATAATCTTCATAGAAATTTATTTTGTGTAAAGTATTCCTACCTTATTACATGGAGTTTATTAACTGAAAATAAGGTATCATTATATTAAAATGAAAGATAATTTAGTAATTTCTGAAAGAAGAAATACGAAATTTGAGATATTTATAATATTATGCACAATTTGCACGCCGTAAGGTGAAATGTAGCGGAACCTGAAATATTGTTTGTAACACCTACTTGTACCTATATTTGCAAAATAAAGAATTTGATTTGATTTGATTTGATTTGAAAAGGTTTTATTTTGATATATATACTTGTTTTAGTTAATAAGGTAGTGGAGCGTGAATCGGGACAAGCCCACCACATATTCCTACCGTTGTATCTCTTGTAGACCTTGATCGATGTCATTTTACTCATAATAATATAACTTACTAGCTTTTTTGCCCGCGACTTCGTCCACGTGAAGTCCCGGACCAATTCCCGTAGGAACCACATTGAATTTCGGGAAAAGCTATAGCCTATGTCACTCCCTGATATTGTAGCTTTCTACTGGTGAAGGAATTTTTGAAATCGGTCCAGTAGTTTTGGAGCCTATTCAATTCAAACAAATATACAATCAAATCTTTCCTCTTTATAATTTTAGTATAGATGATTTATTGTTTGTTAGTCAATATCTTTTTTGATTGTTAAAGCCTAGCTACTATTATGAACTGGTAGTGGCTTGTGAATGTGCTGGCTCGACTGGGGCAGTACCTCCCTCTCACAGAATATCGCTGGATTCCACTCACGTGGTCGAGCGTAAACGAGAGTGTGAATGGGCTCTTCGTCCTACTTCGGCTTTGTTTTCTGTTGTCTTCTAACTTCGTGTGAAATTATCTTCATTTCTCTTCTGTCAACTTCACGAGAGTGTAGAGCCGGCATTTGACTAGGCATAAATATATTATCAAGAAACGGGATAATTCTTGTTTGAACAAGTAAATTGTTTATAGCAAACTTGTTGAGCCATTTAACATGATTAAGTAATAAATATTCACCCATAAACTTCCTTTAATAAGGGTTAAGAATATTGGAATTAATCAACCGACATTTTATTCACTGATGGGTTATTATTGCTTTTCTTGCACGTCACTCTACGTTGAACTTATTTAATGAGTAAAACATACTGCCCTCGGCAGCGACAGCTAATAAGTTCTATGTGTCAAATTTGTCACAAAATCTGTGCCGATGGCGGAGGCGCTAGGATAGAAGCTATTGAAGGTGATTGTGAAGTTTTATTTTTGGCCACTGGCACAGATATGTTTGTGGCACTGTAGTAAACGACAAAATCAAACGTCAAAACCATCTAAGAACTGTCAAAAACTGACGGTTTATTTAACGAATATTCGGTGTGGTAGAAGTGAAGCCGGCCCCTTATATTGTAAAATTTTCCTTTCACGTTTGCGTACTTAAAATAATTATTTTAATCCCCGCTTTAAATATTAACACCAAAAATTTAAGCTTCTACTTATTTAATATTTTGAGATAAATTTAAATGTACCTACTCATCACAGATGTAATTAAAAAACACAAGGTTTAATACACTCTACTCATAAAAGACACACTGATATACTTGAGCATTCACTATGTAATGAGCATTCTTGCGAATGTTACATCACAGAAAAACTACGAGAAAATTTTAGCCAGCATTCTATCGAGCGTTCTGGCGAGCATTCTAGATTCAGATTAGTTTGCCACCATCTTCTGTTCGCTAGAATGCTCATAATGTTCGTAGCAATATTTGGCTCTATGCTCGGCTCGGCTCGTGGCTCGGCTCGGCTCGTGGCTCGGCTCGTTGTTCGGTTCGAAAAATATAAAAACGGCGAATGCTCGATGTTCTGTTACAAGTGAATGCTCAAGTATATCAGTTACCTCTATGAAATCAGTCAGTACCTTTATGAGATTTAATACACACTTAGTCATAAAAGATTATGTTAAGTGAAAAAATTAAATATCGCTATTAATAATTAAGTGAATAAAACAAAAAAAAGATAACAAAAAATTAAAGTAAACTCTAGTTATGTCTGACACATCGCAGCATTAACCTTAGGGATTCAAGCCCCTATAAAAAGGTTCGATTCGAATCGTCGCTTCACCCTTATTCCTTTTTTGCCCCATCGCCCCCCAAGGTGGAGGCGAGATGCGCGCGCATACAAAATCAATACGCTTCGTGTTACGCACAAATGTACGGAGCGAATGAGTTAGAGATGTCATGGTCAGCTATCGATATTAATCATCGAAGTTCGCGTCGATGGGACGTGTCCACTCGATATTATAACTATAACTCGATATTTGTTTTTATCTTTCTACTGATGTCTAAATGAATTTGGACACTTTTTGAGTAATAACTTTTAAACTATCGCATTGCATTGTTAAAAATTAATAATAAATCGGGAATTAACGCGATCATGCCTTGCCATTGCTTGACGTTTCGACCAGGTTTTTGTTATAACTTTTTGAGTAAATAAAATAGAATGTATTTAGACAATAATATGTTAAATGATTCTTTTAACATAGTAAAGACGAGAGACTAGAGTTCGTGAAAATACTTTGTTTACTGTAGCTGATTAGGCATTGTTATTTTTAGTCAATTTTAGTCCCTCATGAGCCCAGGCTCTAAGGTAAATTAATTTCATAAATTGTTTCCTTAGTTACCTATAAACATTAAACTTGTATCACTTGTATATGTCTTGATAACTTGAATACGTCTGAACATATTTTATGTATTTTATCGCCCGACTTAATAAAAAAAATCCTTCAATTAAATTGGAATGTTGTAAAAAAAACTTATCTCCAAACATAATGCTCAACAATTACATTGTTCCGTCCTCACTTATTTACTCTCGATAAATAAAACAATAAGCCGCCCATGATCTCAATCACCGCACAAAAGAGCACAGGCCTTATGAATAAAGTGGGCCTGTCATCTGAACAGTGCCCGCCAGAGGCAGGGAGAAATTAACTAATAGCCCCGCGATAGCCCGATCAAATTATCGTTTTCGATGTTTTGTTATCGACATCACCCCCTCCCTATTGACAGTGTCTATTGAACATGATTAATTACTACATTTGCAAATTTTAATAGCAATTTCCAATTCTCGATTTCTTAAGTCAATAATTTTAATTGCATTTCTGTCTGCTTTTAGTTAAAATACAATTTCAAAATGAATGAATGAAATGTTTGTTTGGTTTCATTGTATTCACAAATATTAGTACTTAATCATATTGAAATATTAATATGTATTCATTACTATTAATATTGAAAAAAATATGTTAGATGAATACTTTTAGCTGGTTCTGGAAATGACAACAGTTATTTTTAAGTGATCTCACACCCACTCACAACTGGAAAAGGAACAGGTACGTAAAATATTTGTCTTTAAGTAAAGTTAAAGTTATGAGCGGTGGGATTTTTTTAGATATCGTGATTTATCCCAATTTCCAAAACGTATAATTTGAAAAAAAAAAAAGCATTTTTATAAACATTCTATTGAACTTTTTAGATATTAGAACACTGAATTGCACAAAAGGCATTTTCATTTTATATAAATTTCGAATATGTTTTGTTCTTCTGTAATTAAAACGATAACAGAATAATATTTAATATTTTCAATAAAAATATTTCTGAAAAATACTTTCTTTAAAAAAGATTGTAAAGTTTTATATGATACTAGCGAAACCCGCGCAACTTCGTTTGCGTGTATCCCGCTTTCCCGTGGGAATTTTGGAATGTATGATACTTTAAAACCTTCCCCTTGAATCACTCTATCAATTAAAAAAAAACCGCATCAAAATCCGTTGCGTAGTTTTAAAGATTTAAGCATACAAAGGGACATAGGGACAGAAAAAGCGACTTTGTTTTATACTATGTAGTGATACTACTAACTACCTATAACACAGAGAAATATTTCAAACAAACAATATTCTGACCAAAATACAAATTATTTTCAGTTGTTAAAGGAATTTTATTAATTGTCGAAAACGAAGTGCTTCCATTAATTTTCATAACGAATATTTGTTTGGCTCGCATTTTTTTTTTTTTGTCGTCAGTCTTAAAATAATATTAAAAATGGCGGCCAAGTGCGACACGAGATTCGTGCATCGAGGATACCGTACAAAATTGGAGGCATCTAAATCGGCATCGCACGAAAAGAACTCGAATTAGCGGAATTAGCGTGCAACTTGGCACCATTCGTTTTTTTATAAAGAACTCGTCGCTCGTAGTATAACTGCAAACTAGAGTGGATCATAACTTGTCCTTCTTGTCTTTCATGAGTCTACTTATTTATTTATTTATAACATCGGAAAGACTCGGTTTTTGTGCATTTGTATGAAAAACGAATCACCAACAACAGTTACTTTTGATTGCTTTGATTTAAGGTTGACCTTTATATTTGATTTTTTCACAAGTAAAAAAAATATATTTAGTATTATTATTATTCGGTCTGGACAGGGAAATTTAATTGAAGGGCACTATTAAAGATCAGAAATGGTCGAAGCAGTACATTTTGAAGCCCAAACAAACAAATAATGATAATGGCTAGTAAGTAGTCTTGATTATTAGAAATTTTCGGATTGATGATGAGAGTCGAATAACAAGGTGATCTAATAATGATTCTGTGTTTTCCTTTGAAATACGGAACCCTAAAAATGTACAAAGACTGAAATTATAAACGATATCATGAAATCTAATTAATTAAAAGCAGTTTGTTTCGAGCGAGAGACGTGATCAAAATAACAAAAAAGTATATATCGACTTCCCTTGTTTAGCTCGTACAATTTTGAATGAACTGAAATACCTATATCGAGTAAATATGATATCGTGTTTTTAATACTTGATTATGTATACAACGAGTTGCACAACAAATTTTTTAAAGTTAATGACATGAATAGATTTATTCTACAATTAACAAAAAACAATACATTTATAACTGGCTCAATGGATTTTTTCATAATGCTAGCTTTACGTGAGTTGATTGGAGTGAAGTGAAGTTAGGCACGGAGTTAGAAGACAAAGAAGTAGAACGAAGAGCCCGTCTAATCGGTCACTCAACTTCGCGAGAGTGTAGAGCTAGCATTAATAATGTAAAAAAAATACCTTTTTGGTAAATTTGCATACAGTTTTATGAGTTAGTGAAGTGTTAATAGGGGTTAATAACATGATATAACAATTTAGACTCACATATCGTATATTTAATATTCGCGTTACCCGATTGGAACATAAACCGTGACCCGGGGAAGTCTCACAGTGAGTTTGGCGAGCTGATTAAATCCGAGGCGGGCGTAATATGACTTCCTAGGCGCCAACTGTATGCCCGACTATACATACGTAAGTCATGAGCCAAAATAAGATGTATAATGTGTGTGGCTTAGAAAAATCGTAGTGCCTGTCAAGCATTTTGTAACATGAATCATTAAATGATATATCACTGTCAAACTAAAGAAGAAAAAAACAGAGATAGCTCGAGACTTAATGTGGAATTCAAATGCGTTTAAAAGAAAAACAACTTTCAAGACTCAATTACACCCACAAAGACCATTATAATATATGATTGTCAAACGAATCCTTCTCTTCAATTTGTGAGCATTGACATTACGTAGTACTATTATTTATTCTATGGTATTGATAATATTGAAAACATTAAAATAGATTTTTTATGAACGCCATGGGCTGCTTCAAGCAACTGTTTCTACTCAAATTGCAAAAAAAATCACCCGTTTAATTTCATTATGCTGCTAAATATTTTAATTATACCTACCCTAAATAATAAGCATTCCTTAACACCTTTTAAATAATGGTAAAATATTTTTCCCTAAAATAATTAGGTGTTCTTTGGACTTAATTTAGAAATAAAGTCGGTTTATTCAAATCTTCTTTACATAGTATTTACTTAGCGTTAAATTCCATGTTAATACTCCAACATTAAACTTAAATGCGAATATTTTAAATTAGACAATTTTATTGTTGATATAATATAATAATATATAGAATATACTTATATAAAATAGTAGTGTACTACAATATTATTTAAAAAATATTGTAACTATGTGTTAGTTACAATATTTTATATAATATGGTGCAAGTTGAGTTTTAAACTTGCAGCACAATTTTGGCTCTTATGACATTGAACTTAAAAATGCTACAAAGTCCGATATGTAAAGGTTGACATGCTATTGACTGTACTTAAATATTATGTAACAGAAAATTGTCCACATGGTATAGGGATATAGGATACTATAAGTAGTTACATAATCTCCCAAGTTGGCACCAACTTAGTTCTTAGTTTCGAAGTGCGTGACAAAGACACACATACACTATTGAAGATAAATCGATATTCGATTTTTTATATAGACACGATGAGAAGCTCGATTGCATGTGTATCGCACTCTTAACGAACAAGTTAAGCAATTTTACATTATCGGCAAAAGAACCTAAACAAAAAATCTTTTAAAAATATGTACCGTTAGTCTGCTTTTACTGGATCAGAATGGTATGTACTCCTCCGATTTGAATGAAATAAAAAAAACATTTATTTTGCAAGTAGATTTACAAGAAAGACTTTTGCACGTTAATATTTTTTATCCTACTAGAACCTTAGACGTGAATGGCCAGTGGGGCAATTCACGTAACAAGAACCGATTCTAGTTCGATTCAACGACACTCGCTGTCCCGTTCAACTCCTATTTTGTATGAGTGAGACAGCGAGTGTCGTTGAATTGAAGTAGAATCGGTTCTTGTTACTTGAATTGCCACACTGGTTGAGAAGAAGTGCCGCAAGAAACGCAACAGTTAACCTTTTTTTTAAAGACATTTTTAATATAAAAGTGTTTAAATGGTAAAATATACCAAATGGTAGCTTACTATGTGCTACAAAGGAATTTCTGAGTATTTATGTGAATAAAATATAGCAGAAAATATTACACCCGCCATCCTGTAGAAATACTCGAATAGTATTAATAAATAAATTACAATATAGAGAAGAAAGATAAACAAAAATATTAAAATGATAAATATTAAATTATAAATAATTAAGCTCCCATAAATACTCTGTTCTATTTTGACTAAAAGTTATTTATTTATTACCCCCTTAACCTCCTCCTTTTTTTAAGTCGGTTAAAAACCATCGCAACTTCGTTTGCGTATATCTCGCTTTCCCGTGGGAACTTTGAAAAATCCTTTCTTAGCACAACCCTAGACGTCGTAAGGAACTTACATTCCAAATTTGGAATCTCTAGACCCAGCGGTTTGGGCTGTGCGTTGATTATAGTTAAGTCAGTCAATCAGGACAGTTGAATTTTATATATTTAGATTTTTTTTATAAAATTATATATTAAAAATGTTTTGTAAAAATAACAATTTCTGTTTAAACAAAGTTTACTTGCTTCGCAGTGGTTATAGAATATCTATAAACAATTACCATAAAAATAATAATGGAACTAAGTAGGGCCCAACAAATTTATGGGGGCGATCAAATTAATTTATCGTCAGTCGTACCTGTGAAATATCGACAAGTTAGCGTAAATTATGTGAGTGTTGAACCCACAAAATGATTCCTGAAACTGCCTTTATTTTTTAATAGAATTCCTGGTATAATGACCTACTAAAGTACGTATATATTTTCTAATACTTTACAGCGAGTTCCACAAACGCATTTTGATTTAAAGACTTTTCTCATTCAGACGCATTATGTCTTTTACAATTATAAAAGATAAAAAAAAACATTTTGAATTTAAACGTGTTATCTATTGAGTTTTGAGTTCAGAAAATGTTGTCATTCATTAACGTTGTAAATGTTTTTGTGCAACTCACCTAGTACGTACGAAAGCTAATCAGAATTTTAGCTAATTAATGATGTAAAATTTACTATTATTTATTTTCTCCAAATCTTCTTAGCTAATACTAGTTGACCCGTGCCCACTTCGTTGGGCATAATGTTAATAATCCTTTTTAAGTACAGGCGTTCGTAAGAAACGCTTTCATTCGACCGTTTTTTCTCCGATTTACTTTGCAAAACCGACTACCACATAAAAGCCTTTTTATTTTTTGGTTTTTTATATAACCTATGACACTCAGCAATAATGTGGCTTTCTATTGGTGAAAGAATTTTTAAAATCGGTTCAGTAGATCCCGAGATTACCCCTTACAATTTAACAAATACACAAACTTTACCTCTTTATAATATTAGTATAGATAGATAAATAACTTTTAATATCTTTTTAAGGTAGAAAAATTATTTTGCAACCTGCTACAACACAAACATTTTGTAAAATTTGATTTTATATTACAATTAAAATTTACTGTCAAAGGGAGCGATTTGTGATAAAAAATTTAACGTTAATATTACGAGTTTTGAAGCCATAAAGAGAATTATTAAATTTCCAAGAACGTTTAAAGTCATATTGTCATTTTCCGTATTAATTTAATCAAATTGAATTGCAAAGTATTTGACGGTAAAACAGGTGCTGTTGGCTTACAGTTACTGGGGTGGATTAACACTCTAATAGCCAAGGATATTGTAAAAAACCGGGCAAGTACGTGTCGGGCCACCCATATTGTAGGGTTCCGTATCGGCTACGTATTTCTTGCATGCAAATGAGTACAATGCCATATTCTATATTCTTGATGACATTTGTACGTTTTCGTCAAAGAAATTTTACTTCATAAGTTCGTCGGCTATTACTCGGTAACAAGTAGTGCCTAAATAACCGTTATGTTATAGTTTTCCTTGTAGGTTCACTATATGGACTAATACCATGATTTTTTTAAAATTTCTAAACACGACTTTCGGAGATAGAGTGCAAAACGAAAATTGACACGTTAAATGTAAATAATTCGCAAACGGATCATTATATCGGAAAATGGTCTTCCCACACCCTCGATGTTTTTAGGAGACCTATCTAACGATAACACCCACAACATGGGGTCGGTGCGAAAAAAAATTTCACTGTCTCATTACCTGTAAGGGAGGCCCATAAAAAATATTTTTCAAAATTTTGTTCTACCACTTCGTTAACATTGTTAATATGCGTATATATACCAAATTACAGCTTTCTAGCATCAAGCGTCTAGTCGCTAGACAGCGGACGGACAGACGGACATGGCGAAACTATAAGGGTTCCTTGTAGTTTACTACGGAACCCTAAAAAGAGGTAGATTGAATGTTTAAAAAAAAAAGAGTTTGAAAAAATGTACTAGATTGAATGATTTGATAACACGATACCCAATTTATAATATGAACTAGCGGCACTCCCCAACTTCGCACGTGTTTATGTGTCTATTAAGTTTACCTAGTTTAAGAAACATGTAGAGTAGGTCGACACTTAGATATAGCTCTTAAATACATGGAGTTAGGAAAGGTACAGTCAAAAGCACGTCAACCTTTACACATCGGACTTTGTACCATTCTTAAGTTCTATATCATAACAGCCAAAATGTCTACTGCAAGGGTAAAGCTCAACGTGCACTTGACTGTACGAATCACAAGACCCACAGAAAGTTACCAAAAGTTAAAAAATAATTGTAAATTCTAATGTAGAAGAAAAATAAAAGGAAAATCGCTTACAATTAGCCTTAGATAAGTAGTAATTTGATGTTATGTTTTGTTTTATGTTTCGAAACTTAGTTTTTTTAAAGTGAAAACTTCTTTAACGGCGCTTAGCACTTTTTTTTAGATGGGTAAAAAAAGATCCGTAGCCTGATCGAAAAAGCGTATAAGATTCCCTAACCATTCCAAAATATTCAAAAATGCACAACATTGATGTTTAAGTTTTCACTTCTGCCGACCACAGTGCAACCCTCCGTTTTTTTACTAATCCTAAAGTGGTGTGGGTGTTCCAAAGGTTTTGAACAAAAACTAAAAATCACGTATCTCTTGCGAGACACTACAGTACGTCGATATTCTTATATATCAGCGTTATGTAAACGCAGGGTTCATAAAGTATATACTATCTACGACATCGCAATATGGCGGAATATTTAAACTAAACGTGTAATATGGAAATACGTTTTTTTCTGCCTTTACGAAGGAGACAAATGGTCTATGTGTCAACTCAGTCAAGTCATTTATCATGTCTATACGAAATCTATAGCAGTAATCCGAAGTCCGGACTCACAAAGAACTTTCCTTAGAAGCCATGTAGGGCTAAGGGTTGGCGTACGTGTCGAAAAGTTACCTACTTCAGGAATATACCTTAATCTATATAGATATGTGAACCTTTTGTGCTATAGAGTTAATAACGGGTGACTGAACAGACGCTTAGAATGTCTATATGAAATGTATTACCTATATGAAAATTGGGAATCGGTACGTGTCATACTCATACCTGTATTCATATTTTTTCGCTTTTGTGTCCTAAACGAACTCTTTAGTTTTGGTACACACAAGCTGTTCCCTTTTCGGGTTAATTATTATAGCCTTTGACTAGACACTCACATTATAATTATAACGTGGCTTTTGTATCCATTTGTAAATCCCATAGGCCTCATGATTTTCATTGGCTGATTACGTTATTATAGATACACTAGCTTCTGTCCCCGGCCTACTAACAATTAGCATATTTTTCTTCTGAGACAAATTCCGGTCCGGTCCGGTTCGGTCCGGTCCTTTATAATATTAGTACCTATAATAAGTAAGGAGAAATAATAAGTGAGTATATTATAAATAACAAAATAATTTATATAAAATAAAAAAAATGTGTTTATTTGAGTCTGCCCAATCAATTAACATCAGACACGTATATTCAACCACCTACAATAAACAAAATGTAAAAAATATACGCAAATATGAGTTAACATTTACACAAATCCTAATAACGAATTTCCAACAATCCCCGTATGTGAATTATTCAATTTGTTTATTCAATTTTGTTTATTTAAATTTGTTTATTTGTTAATTTAAACAGGAGAACCCTGTAGGAAATGAAGAGGTTTATAAACAAACACTTCACTTCAGTCGGATTGCGTGAAGCGCTATGTAATTACAGTATGATGTTTGAGGGTGTTGACATTCCTAAACATTGTACAGGGGCATTCAAATAATTGGAATTATTTGTACAATTTGTTTACGAATGAGCTTTTTGTATAAGTTATGTATATTTTAACAATACGTCAGAGATTTAAATAAGTGGAGAAATAAATATAAAATGCCGTATATTTCTTGCAATTAAGTACATTATTATTATAAATAATCTAGTTATTCATACTTTTCTAATTATAAATATTTTTTTTTTAAATGTTTCTAGTTGCAATAACCTCCTCCTCATAAGGCATTCTCCCAAGAGTTCTATTTGGTTCTGTCATGTACCTTTTTCATCCAAATTCGTTCAGATTAGTTCCATTCCTTAAAAGGACTAAAATATGATTAAAAATACTCAGTATATTACAGTCTCAGCGAACTATTCTAAGTGCATTTATCTCTATGGATATTCCTCTGAATTTTGCTGGCAAGTTTTTAACTGGAGAGCTTTGTAAGTAAAAAGTGTGAAGTATACAAGGAGTGCCGAGAGCATTTAAGTGCGGTACACCGCACTACCGACATAGGGTTGCCAGCGGGAGGATATTCAATATAAATAAACGTTTACATGAAAAATAACTTAAAGAAAATGTATGTTATTTAATATAGTGTTAACACTGCGGAAGTACTTACATGGATGGTGTATATGTTAACACTTTCGAAAATAAACAACGATTATATCGTATATTAGAATAGTACAGTCAAGAGCACGTCAACCTTTACACCTCGGACTTTGTACCATTCTTATGTTCTATGTCATAAGAGCCAAATTGTACAGCAAGTGTAAAGCTCGACCTGCACCTGGCTGTACATTAGATTGTTGAACGGACAGCATCAACGTCAATCCTAGCTTGTGTTTGGATGGATTTCATTATCTCTAGCTTCTCCGTGCTTCGGAGGGCAGGCGCGCCGTTAAGCCGTGACATTTTACCAATAATTTTATATTTATCATAATATATTAATTAATATTATGTGCCAGCCCTAATAACTTGCGATGTTCGAACAAGTGTCCGTTCCAGAGGGAATTCTGCATGCATTTGCATAAAAAGGAAAGTTAAGAAGGAGCTTTTTATCATTCCGTCTGTCATGTTTTATTTTACAATAACTTTGAATTTTTCCTAAACGACTTTTTTATGTCATATAGCACTTGATTGAAAGTAGTTACCGCCTTCATGAACATCAGTAGCACTAGGAGCGCTGCCAATGTGTTGCTTTTATTAGGCTTCAGGATATCTCGCCAAACGAAACGCATTGCTGCTTCATGTCGATATTCTATGAGATTTGATAATTCCGTAAATGCTTTACCACTCTAAATAATAACCATGTATTGTGCAACTCGCTGTAAATAAAATTAATCATTACATAGAATATAAAAAAAGCTAGTATTCAAATAAAAAAAGTTTAATTTAGATCGAAAAAAGTATTCCGCGCAACATGTGTTCTGGTTTTCTGTGGATACCTTTTTTTGTCTTTATGATGGTTTCACATAATTTATGCAATAGGTACATCAAATACAGACGTTATTAACAAAGTTGGCATAAAAATTAAGTTGTAAGTGCTTTGGGTTTTTCTGTATTCAACTATTTACCGCTCCGGTTTTTATTCGTCGTTTTACTTTTTAAACATTTCGTCTGAAGAGAACTGCTTCGGCATTTTCCGATTTTTGCTTGGAATAATTTCTTTTAAGATAAACACAGCACGTCTACCTGCAGGGCAATAAAAAGCTGCTTTCAAATATACATTACGAGTGACAACAATGTTGTACTTGAGATTACTACAACTGAAAAAAATTGTCGTGCCTACGTGTTTTTTTCAAATTCGAAAAAATATTTTTAAATCCTAATTTATAAAAAAAATAATTAAAAAATACACCAGTATTTTAGTGTCGTTTGCAATGGTCGATGACCATAATTAAGCCACCGGACTGTGTGGATCGATCATTCGACAACAAAAATCACAGCTTATGAGCCTGTCATATGAAAAATTCCAGAAAAACCGTTGACAAGTTACTGCTGTGTGGATCCACCATAGGACCAAATTTTGTGAAGTAATGTTAATAATTATTGATAACTAAAGGAAAGAAAAGAAAAAATAATAAAACTTCTATGATTAAAAAATATATATATAGATGTTTTCGTGTCAGCAGGTTTCTCTATTGACATTTTGCTAACAAAATTTGTTCCTTTCAAAATCGATACATTGAACTGAACGATGACGTATCCCATCTCTTGACAGTTGGCACGTGTGCTTCTGCCCACGACTGTCGAGAATTTTAAGCGTTGTATAAGTTAGTTGGTTTTGGCGTGGGCGTGTATTGAGGAAATTGAATTTTATGTAAGTGATATTAGAAAGAAAAAACAATTTAGGTTAAAATTAGATAAACCGAAAAGAAAACGATATGTAGCGTAAAGTGTACATATTATTTCGTTTACCTAAATCCGTCTTATCCCTAATCTATATTATTAAAGGTTTATAATCCTGTACAAAATTTTAGTTCTCTAGATTCGGGTTCGTGCTGGATATTAATCAGGCCATCAGGCAGTAAAACAGGCTTAAATATCCTTAGGTATATATAATTGAGAATTTATTAGAGAAGCTTAAAAAATAATGGAAAGATTATTTTTCGATATAATAATGGTCCTTTTATGAATTATTTATGTTTATTGATAAACACGTATAGCCTGTTTTTCTTAACTTGACCCATAAAGTAAACAATCTTAGCGTGTCTTTTTATTCAATTATCCATGTGTAAAATCGACAAATCGCCAGGATACTAAGAGTGTTGTGTTAAATGCCATTTCTAACTATATTATTATTATTTGGGTGTGAATGATAATTTTAATTGCCATTTTCGTTAAAAAGACGTGCTAAGATTGTTTACTATATGGGTCAAGTTAAGAAAAACAGGGTTTAGAAATATCATGGAATATGACATTGCACTATCTGCAAGCGAGCAAAGCGTGGAAAATTGCAAAGAGGTAGTATCATATCGGTGCCTTGCCTACACAATAGTTCGACATGCACTTGTCCGTTATAGTTCGACATGCACTTGTCCGTTATAGTTCGACATGCACTTGTCCGTTATAGTTCGACATGCACTTGTCCGTTATAGTTCGACATGCACTTGTCCGTTATAGTTCGACATGCACTTGTCCGTTATAGTTCGACATGCACTTGTCCGTTATAGTTCGACATGCACTTGTCCGTTATAGTTCGACATGCACTTGTCCGTTATAGTTCGACATGCACTTGTCCGTTATAGTTCGACATGCACTTGTCCGTTTTTTTTTTAATACTTTTAAGTTTTCAATAAGTACCAACTCGAGATAAGGGTACTGTTTCTACATAGTATCGTAAAGGCGACAACTTTAGCAATATAGTAGATGGCAGGTCCACTGCACCTTCTGGTGCCATAAAGAGTGCATCCCATACAATATTAAAGAGAGAGCCGATTTCAACTTCTGCTAAGTTACATTGCAGTTTATTGCCGCTAGTAATTTTTTATAAGACGACAACGGAGCGTGCTATCTGCAGGGAAAATATTACCTGCCTTCTTCTCGATTCCCCAATGCTGGGGGTCGTGACCCCTCAGGGTATCAGCTTGTGGCGTACGTGGTTCCGCCATTCTGTTCCTGTCTTCTGCAGTGTGTACCGTTTCAGTATTCCAGGGGAACAGAAAACCTATTAGTACTTAGTGGGTTCACATTAGTCCTTATTATTTATTATCGAAAGTTTGGATGTATGGATTTTTTTCTCTTTCACTCAAAAACGGCTGGACAGAAATTTGGTGCTCAGGTAGTTTTTAACACGAATTAACATAAGATAATTTTTATTTCGTAATCATTTCGGGAACAACGGGATTTCGGCATCAGCGAGTTCAGAACCAGACATTCCTGAGGAGAATAGAAAAAAAATATATTTATTTGTCGTAAACTTCAGTACACAAGTGTTAATTCAAGATACCTTCATAATACAAATATTAAAGCAAAAGATTAGCGCATTAAACGAAACATCTCTTCACCTTTCTAATAGCAACGGAGGTTTAAAGTTTTTATCAGAAATCTGAAAAAGAAACTAATTAGGTAGATACAGTGAATTATACGTAATATTATAAGTATGTTAAGTTACATAGTTTAGTTGCACACACCATATAGTAAATATATCAGTGATCCATACCTTAAACAACTATATTTACCCATATTAGAAACCTTGCTTAGTTTGGGACTAGATGGCATAATGTGATTCGTCGAAGAATATTTCATATTATTTATTTAAAACGACTAATATTAGTCAGTTTCAAAGACTTTAAACAGTACATAAAACGAAAATCGCATTTTCCAGAATCGGTTAAAAATACACGTTTCAGCACTG
This sequence comes from Endotricha flammealis, assembly GCA_905163395.2. NCBI lineage: Eukaryota > Metazoa > Arthropoda > Insecta > Lepidoptera > Pyralidae > Endotricha > Endotricha flammealis. The sequence continues at coordinate 4,788,194 of LR990866.1, forward strand.
ACCTGCAATTGGTTTACTTAACAACCCAGCATCCGCACTCCACAACACAGTAACTTCCCTATTCCTACTACGGTTTGCACTTAAGGAACCCCACTCTTGCAAGTCGCGACACCGACTTTAATGTCTACGAATACTATTTTGCACTTTTACAGTCAGTTTCTGAAACGGCTGAATTGTTTTAGGATACATAAATAGAATATACTTTACTTGGAATACACAAACGAAACAATGCGGCCTTATTGGCGAAAGTAATCTTTTTTATTTAATACAAAAATTAAAACTAAAAATTCATTGAACACCATTAGCGAAGTATGCTACCCGACCACAGATAATTATATTTTACACTAACATGGTGAAGTCAGTTCAAACAGTTCACTAGCTCGCTACCTAATGAGGACCCAGCATAACCATAACACGATCATACCGATCCATGAAATTGTATTGCACTGGGTAAAAACTGGCCAATATGCTTGCTACGGATTAAAGAATTTGCATCAGCCAACACAAGCAAAAAAATATAAAAAATAATTTATGCGTTACGAAAAGAGCGTGCATTTTAAAAAAGGAATTTCGATTTCTATTTTTGAATTTCATTTGCGACCAGGACGACCTTTCTTTTTGTTTTTTTAATTGAACAACCTTTGAGCATTTGGTTGGAAGGAAATTTGGCATTCGATGATTCATTCCCTTTCACAGATTATAAAATACAAAGAAGAGAAGGATTTATCGGATTTATATAAGCACCATAGATGAAATAAAACCTACCTACCAAGTTTTTATTAAAATATCAGTTTTCATCTTGAATTTCATGTAAGTAAATTCAAGTTTAACAAAGCAGCTTTCCTATCCATTAGTAAGACCAAACAGCTTTTCTGCTCTGGAGCAAGGCTGTCAGTCACCGAGTAACGAGCCAACTTTTACCTACGATTCGAAACTAACAAATAATGCCTAACTTGCAAATAATAGCTATAACGACATTAGAAGATTTTGTATAAAAATTTAACGATTTAGTTAATAAAGCTGACTTCTAAGTCTTCGATTTGTCATAACAATACAGTCATAGAACTAATTATACTTATGTATGAGCCGCTTGGTCACTGTTTACGACAGTTGATGCACTGTCATAGAGGTAGACAAGCCTCGATCGATCCTACAATACCATTAGCACTACTACATAGTCATCTTTTAGGTTCGTAAATGTCTTATATAGGTATGCTTCATTTTCAAAGAAAAGGGCAAACAGCGATACGTTTTGCTACTATAATAGACAAGGTTGGCCTTGTCTATTTTAGTAGCAATTTTGTACGAATTGTTTAAAGAATTCACAAAATGGTTAATTGTCGATTAGAACTATCTAATCTCAGATTAGTTTGAAGTATTTCTACGATTATTTCTCGTCAACAAGAACCCGTCACTCAGTCACTTAATGAGCAAAGTTGTACAATTCTGAACGCCCTGTAACTAAGGGCAACTATGTATACCACAATGCTTGTTTGGTACCTACTAGCAATTAGTTGCGGTAATCCGCATAAACTTAGATTAATTTAACGGCTGCCCTGTATTTTGTTTGATTAATTGATTAAATTGATACCTACGTAATAGGAATTAATTTTAATTAATGTGATGATTTCATAGACTATCATTATTCACTGGTTAATATATATAGCACTTGATAATGGTAGAAAGAGTCTTTAGAATAATGAGTGGTTTCTGCAAAACAAGAGAAGGAGAATTTTTTTTTCATGTTACTGTCAACTTACAGATAAAAATCAATACGCCAATACAAAATTAAAAAGAAATGAATTGACATAGACAATGGTTAGTATATTTTTATCTGTGAAGAAAAGGCGGGAACATTGTCCGTGTATTTTAACGATTGAAGTGCAGTTAATTAGCGTAAAAGAAACAACGTAGAGATGAAACGGTGAAGTGAAAAGTCAGTAATTAACTGAGACGGGAGGAGGGCGATATCTGGGCGGATTTGTTTAATGGCGGTACTTCAGTGTAGCAAATCGCCTTTGAAAATTTATTTTGCGCTGTCTATATTTAATGCTACCTTTATCTCTTTTTTAAGTAAGATTTAAGACTTTAATAGCTTGAAAAGTTTTCCGTGTATTTAAGGAAGTTGTTTACAGGTCGTATTTAGGAACCTGGTAATTATTGATGCTCTTTACGAATTTTGTTGAAAATTGTGTTGGTTCATATTTTCACTTCAATTTTACATCTAGATTGCGTTACCTTATCTAGATTATGTCGGTAGGACTCTCTAATTAACTAGACCGCACCAGGGCTACTGTTTTCATCAAGCCACAGCTTTGGTCAGTAACTAACTTCGCTTACGCTATGATAAACTAAACAAACAAATTGATTAATTTTTTTTCGAATCAAGCGTGAACTGAATCGTGATTATATTCGAGTTATTCGTCGTAAATATTATTATTTACCTTTAAATAAATAATCATCAAAGTAATTACGCACTACTTATTCTAAAAGTAACAAGAATACAGCAATGAAATATTTTTACGGAGCCATTACAACTTCATTGCTTGAAACTGTAAATAAAAAAAAGTGGACTACATGGATCAATTTTGTTTCATGTTTCATCAGCAATCGTTTGTAATGCAATGGGGGTAGGAATTTTATTCACAATGGAAAATCAGGCGAGGTTTACAAGGCTATTGCCCCTTCCGTGCGGTAGACGATGCTTTGAATTTTTAAAGTTACTCAGGTTTCGTTAGTACAAGTTTATACAAAATTTATTTTATTATGCTTTCTTATTTTCATAGTAATGGTTGGGTTACAGGCTAAAAATGTACAAGTTAATGTTTACATTGGCTTTTCGCATTTTTCTTATCAAACATTGTTAATTTTGCACTCTACGATAGTATTGTGATACTATTCCTTTATTAATCTGGGACTTTTCTTCTAATAATTTGTTGAGAATGTAGCATCCACTCCTAAATGATTTCAGTGGCATACCGACTCAAAACCAGACTCATTACTTAACTATGGTGGAGGTTACTACAGGAATTACATTATGATATTTTCACCAAATTGTTTCACTTGACTACCCTTTTCTAAATATTAGACTTTTGTAAGCTATTTTTTATCTAAACCCACATTCATTACACGATAGACGTGATCATATTTTCTACTTTGAAGGAAAAATCCATTTTACTGTGAGAATAAACTTTATATGAAGTTTATTTGGGGAGAGGCCTATGTCTTGCACTTCATGTGACTGAGATGATGATGAAGTCTCTTTTTCTTTTCCAGGCGAGTACAGGCGCGGAGCCCCAGGTAGCCGTGCTATGTGAAGCTGGATCGACGTACCATCCGCAGTACATGTCAGCAGCGGGACGATGGACGCCCGACCTCACCACGAAGCCACACAACTGCCTCAAGGATAAAATGGAGATCCTGGATTATTGCAAGAAGGTATGATCTTCTTTTACCTCTGTATTGTAGAATATATCGTCATAAAGAGAGGTGAAGGAGCTGGCACAAGAAAGAGGGAAATAAAGGCTGCTACACCGTTAAGAACGCGGCTTTTAAATTTAGGTAGAGTGTAGAATAACTTAAATAAATAAATAAAAATATAAGTATAGAATTGTTATCTATAACTAAATTAATCTTACAAGATATAAACGTGAAAGATTTATAATTTTTTTATGGGAAAAAACATTTTTAGACTTTAGTTACATAAAACGAAAAATATTGGACGACCAAAAGAAAATGTGGATTGAATTGTAAATGAAATACAGCTGAAAAATATTTTTAGCTTTTAGTTACATAAAAAGAAAATATTGGACGACCAAAAGAAAATCTGTATTGAATTATAAATGAATTACAGCTAAATGATGAATGATAAAGTAAAGTTAAGGACCCGATCACCCCACGCAATTCTAGAATTAGAATATGAATTATTATACATATTAAGTGAGTGAAAATGGAGTATTTTAAAATCTCCATGAGACTTCGAAAACCTATTTCAGTTTCGGACAGAAACCTATACATGATATGATAGTCGTAGTTCTGTCGAAACCAATAACGGCGTACAAAAAATAAATTGCTATTCGAAGCTCGTAGGCATGGACAAAGTGTTACCAATGCATCCAGTATTCAGACGGTCTACTGCGTAATAAAATCTCAAAATTGCGGTGTTGCGGTCGTTTGGAGCAGTGCAATATTTTAGCTTTCTGCTGTAGCCTGTTCAAACGAGCTCACCCACTCATTCCAAATCATTTTGATCTACATTCAGTTCAATTTCAAGAATATATTTCAAAGCTTTGAGATAAGAGTCTACTTGATATTCTGTTAACAGATTTACCTTTATATTTTTAGATCGTAAGACCTTTACCTACTTATAGGTTCCGTAATCGAGAGCTAATACAATGAAGGTCTTTCTTTTGAAGATAGACAAGTATTATTTTAACCAAAATCTTTGATGCAAAACTTTCATCTTTTTGTCAGAATCAGAATTGGTTATAATTTGCTTGCATTTATCCTATTGCAAAATTTTGTAATTCCGAATCGATTTCTGTTAAAATTTATCAAATAGTCTTACCATTTCACAAAATGCACTTTCTGCTTTTATGCAATTAAAATTTAAACATGTAGGTTTTAACATTAGCACGTATTAGTTTCGATTTCATATCCATTGCTATATTTGCCTAATGGATTTATAATCTCCTATATTTTAGTTTGGCAGTTGGCAAATTTTAATGAATAAACTGCGCATTCACGTGTCTGAATAATCCAAGTTACAATTCATTTCTATCAGTATTTATTACATAGTTTAGTTTTATTAAACAGTTGTATGTCTATTTTATGAATTTTGTTCTCTGTTCAACTTTACAGTTTGCATTTTAATCAGCTCAGGTTACTTTGAAAGTAAACAGACAATTCCTTGTTCACTTTGAAAGTGATTTAATTTCGTAGTTGCTCCTTGTTTAGCTTAAAGTGTTTACTTTGTAAAATTTAAATAGTTTACATCGGTTATGCTTCAGCAAACTTAAAGATTTATTTATTATTTTGTCTTAGAATAAGATGGGAGTTGAGAAGTTTTTTTTTTTAATATTGTTGATTTATTGTCAATAATAAAATATTAGAGAGGTAGGGTAGGCGGATAATCCTCTCAAATCGGAGTAGCCCGTCTGGGAAAGGACCTCCACCTTACAGAAGATCGTAGCCAAATAGCATTGGTCTCGGCCATGTTGTGTTCCTACGGTGAGGAAGGTCTCCGGGCGGAGCTCCACTCTCTACAGGGTCGGCAACGCGCGAGTGATACCCCCGATATTGCAAGCGTCCATAAGCTACGGTGACTGCTTACCATCAAGCGGGCCGTATACTTGTTTGCCACCTTAGTGGTATAAAAAAATAACATTGAATTAATTTTTACCTAATTATTTTAAATCAATTTTATTTTTTTATTTGCCAACTTAAAAGATTTCACTATTCATTGGAATCAATCGATGTGAATCTCTATCCATGCGTGTTTCTGAAGAGACTAAAATAGAGTCCGAAAATAACATAAGCATAAAGTGGTCGCAAATGCAACATGAAAATTAACAAATCAATTTTTTACGTTGTCCCCAGGTATACCCCAGCCACGACATCACGAACATCGTGGAGGCTTCCCATTACGTCAAAGTGAGCAACTGGTGCAAGTTGGGTACAGGCAACGCAGCCAAGTGCAAGACCACCAGATGGGTGAAACCTTTCCGCTGTCTTGGTATGAATCATCTCTATTCATTTCGTTATTGTTATTATTTTTTGTCTCTTGTTCCAGCCTCTTCTTTTCATTATCCGTTGTATTTTCTTGGAAGACAAACGTGATTTGATTTGGGCACGGTAGTGTCCCCGCCAGAGTCGAGCACAAACCACTATGTAATTTCGATGTGTAACTTCTTACATAAAGAATCATATTAATTTGATAGTCTGCTATGATTACATACGCAGCAAACTTTTGCAGTGGTTATCAAAATTCACCAATAAAAAAAATGAAAACTTTGAAATGGACTAACTGCCAGTTTAGGACTAATAGTCTGTCAAACTAGAGAAGAAAAAAGAAATAGAAGCTTGACATTTAATTTACAATTAAAATGCGTTTCTGAAACACTGGCTGTAAAATTGACAATTAAAAGTGTAAATTTTTACTTTTACTTTGCAAAACTCGACCAAACACGGTAATCAATTATACAAGTTTAAACAAAGGTTCTTGATTAATGACTTCTCGTTTTTTAAAATTTGCAATAACAAACAGTACAACAACACATTCATTGCAAAAAACATATTACCTTTTATTTTGCATTCACAAATGTCTTTGTAACATAAACCTTCTATGGTATCATTGTAAAATCAATTTAACAGATTACTGGCATACTTATAACTACTTGATTGGATTAAATATGTCGTTTAGGAGATTAATTAGTTTGAAAGCTAGATATAAAATAATTTAAATGGATATTCGATATTAAAGTAAATTCTGATATTAGATTTCGGCACTATTCTGCGTTTATTTGGCAGTATCTTGCACAGTGGTTTCCTTTATTATGTAGACAAAACTTTCAAAATTCGGTTTTTCATCCCTATTATATTGTTTCTTTGTTTTGCGTCTTTAACTACAATGAGTATTTGGTGGCAGAAGGTCCATTCCAATCGGATGCGCTGTTGGTCCCTGAGAGTTGCCTGTTCGACCACATCCACAACCAGAGCCGGTGCTGGCAGTTCGCCAGGTGGAACGCGACGGCTGGACGCGCCTGTGCTCAACGAGGGCTGAGACTGAGGACCTTTGCCATGTTGCTTCCCTGCGGCATTAGTCTCTTCTCTGGAGTCGAATTTGTCTGCTGTCCAAAACATTTTAAAGGTAAGAATTACTTCATTTTACAAACTTCAAAGTTTTGCATACGAAAACAAGCTATTTTCAATAGTCTCAACAACCACTATAAACTACGGAGTAGTTTAGACGGTAGATTTGTATTCAATATTTACTGGCTTTCATGCACTGAAACTACGTTCAGCTAAATCACGTCGCTATTTCTGTATAGTCTGTGTAATGGTACACTCCCATCAAAATTTCTGGGGTCTAAGTATAAACGGCCCAATTGAGTCATACAATTTTGATATTGTAAATATTCAATTGTCTATTAATACATTTCAGAAAACGTAAAACTCCATAAGCCAATGGATGTTGGTGTGCCAGTCAGCCCGGGTGGTGAAGAGATGCTTGCTGCATCAGCTGCGATGGATGAGCGTGATGACGATCTTCTTGACGACGATGACGCACTTGATGATGACGATGACGATGATACCCTCAACCTTAGTGATGACGACGACGATGATGATGCTGATGATGGTATGTAACAATACTTAGTATTTACTATTCGTACTAATGTCATCAATGCCAAAGGAACTGTACCCGTCTCGACATTTTCACGCCTTATTCACTAAACCGATTTAAACTAGTTTTTATAACAGGAAAAAATAGATAGCTTTGTCTCCAACATTACTTTTAAGATGGGAACAATGGGATTGGCTAGTGATATTATAGGGCGATCAATGATCACTACGGATAAAAGTAACGCGTTTGCTTCTCACATTATTTAAAAAATGTTCATATTGTTCATACATTTAATGTTGTGTACACCGGAGCATTCTCTAAAACCCAATCAGAATAATAGCTATTGATGAATGAAAAGATGATGTGTACTTTAACTAAAAAATATGAAAAAAGTTAAAGAATATTGCTTTTATTAACAATTATTCAGATTCAACTTTGCTGTCTCCAGACATGGACGAAGATGAGGATTTGTCTCGTGATGACGACACCGAAGATGATGATTATACTGATGGTGATGATAGCGCCTGGCCCCGGCCCGAATCTTCACCATCACCATCTACTACTACAACCAGCACTACCACCACTACCACTACCACGGTATGATATCTATGTTATAGCCAAAGACTTGTTAAAAATAGTTTAAATCTGCGGCTCTATTCTGGTAACAAATATCGTTTAAATTTCGTGTAAATCTCAATCACTATCCCGCTCAATTCCTATTTTGTATGAGTGAGACAGTAACTGAGATTGATACGAGATTTGAACTATTTTTGTTATTTGTGTTAGAGCCCTTGCTGCACAATGTTTGATTTTTCCTTATCATTACAAGCAAAATATGCATGGATGAATTGATAAACATTACGTATAGTAATAGACTATATTACTTGAAATTATAAATTTCCTCTGTTAACAGCCATTTTTTTCTCGTATTGCGAGAGTATGTTCGAAGACCTTACTTCATAGGAACATTTCTATAGTAAGGTAGATAGATACATTTGAACGTTAGTTATGTTTTACTGAAAGATGTAAATTTTCAGACCTCTACTGCTACATCTGATCCTTATTTCTCTCACTTCGACCCTCGCACTGAGCATCAGAGCTACAAGGATGCACAACAACGCCTTGAAGAAACACATCGTGAAAAGGTAAGGTTACTTTGTAACCATTTTTATATCCCATGCTAGGTAAATCTCTTTATACACATATCAAGGAAATATATGACAGTGTAGCATAAATTTTATTGTGAAAACGCCTATTAAAATTTCTAAGCGCGACGAAAATTTTTGCTCTTTAACTTTACGAATATTTAAATTCAATCTTTACAACACGCTTCTAATAGTGTGTTTAGTAATAATTTAAAAGTTTAGAAATACTTTTCCCACCTATAAAAATATAGACAGTTAAAACCCAAGGAGATAATATAGAGAAATGTCATCGAATCCCAAGAGCACCATTAGTGAATTCAGGATTTCTAACCTTATTAAAAACTTAAAATGTAATTTCTCCTAACTTCATGCTTTTTGTTATGTAGATCACCAAAGTGATGAAGGAATGGTCGGAGCTTGAAGATAGGTATCAGCAGATGATGGCTTCCGACCCAACCGCCGCTCAGACCTTCCGGAAACGCATGACTGACAAGTTCCAGGCTAATGTACAGGTTACTTTCAGAATCTTTAGTGAATTTTTTACAAAGCTTCAATAGTTTGATGACATTCTTCGCATCTGGATTTTAGTTTATATTGGTATTTATAATTTGTTGTTTTAATCTTGTTTTAGTTATTGTCGCTAATATTTACTATCTTTAGCCTTTTTCTCATGTTATTGTTCGATTCGTTTGGAACTTACATGGTAACTGTACAAAAAGTATTTATTACTATTATTTCTATTAGTCTTTGTGTTTTTGTAAACTCTAGACATTAGAATAGTATTTTTCAGTCAACGACATTCTAATATCTTTTTAATTCTTACCCAAATGAATTATTTGATCAGATGCCTGTTTAAAGTAACGTAGCCAGCCAGTATGATAGCACATATTTTTTTGTAATTGAGTTATCAGGATTGTGTCTGCTTCAACAGACTGTTTCCAGTTGTTGGAGACAACACGATAAAAAAGGAGGAAAGAAATAATTAAAACTAAGACCCTAATTTTAAATTACCTATATGACAATTAAGTCTGGGCTGGGAGCTGCTGGGAGTAAGCGTGGCACCGTGACAGTGGTCTTCCGTAGAATTATTATATATAAATATTTGAATATAGCGCGCTCATCATAATATTAGCAATGCGCACTCACGTCCACATTTTCATCAGAAAGTATTTAATTTCGTTTCAAATCATCGCAGCCGTCTAGTGCATTTGATTTAGTCTTTATAAATTGTTTATATGTTTAACAGTCATTGGAAGAGGAAGGCGTGGCTGAGCGGCGTCGTCTCGCAGCATTGCATCAGCAGCGCGTACTGGCTCATCTTGCGCAGCGTCGTCGTACGGCTCTTGCCTGTTACACTCGCTCTCTTAGGGATACGCCGCCAAATGTGAGTTTTAATTGATATTTTTTCAAATTCAAAATTCAAATTCAAAACTGAGAGTAGTTCTTCACAGACACTTTCTCATTTATTAAAACAATATAAACTACTATTTCGAAAAAAAGCAAAATGACCACTGGTAAAAGAAATGGCGATAGAAAACCAGTTACACTCAAATTCCACACTCCCAAATTCCACAATAGATTTCGTACTTAAAAAGCAACAGTCCGTGCTCTCGTTCCCCCAGGCGCACCGCGTGCAGAAGTGCCTGCAGCGCTTGGTCCGTGCGTTGGCCGCTGAGCGAGCCGGAGCTTTGGCTGCTTGGCGACGAGCTGCTGCCGCTGGTAGGGAGGCTGCTGCTGCAGAAAGGGCCAATGCTGCTGATAGACTACAGGTAGAGTGTTTTTTAATTATTACGATGAGGCAGCGATCCGAGGGTACAGAGGCTGACAAACTTAGATCGATTGACCTTATCACCACAGCCAACATTACTATATGATATATACGTAGTATAAAGGAGGGATTGAGAGAAAATTGAAAAAGTTGGAGAAAGGCTTTGCTCTTCAGTGAAAAGTGCAAATAGCTGCTAAAACAATAAAAGAGGTATATGAAAATGAGAAATGGATTTCAGTTTGTTGACAAAAATGACATTGAAAATATAGTAGCTGACAAAATAAACTAAGAAAATAATTATGTAAAAGTAACCTATTCACTCTTACCTTACTTCAGGTAGAGTCTCAAGGTCATAAGTAGAATATACACAAAGTATTATTATGTCTGAACTAAAAAGATTTTTGATAGATACAATTAAAATTTACTATAGGAACAGGAATAGGGGATCATAGAATAATACCGTGATTTTATCATAAAAATAAAATAATTTTCCAAGGATGCGGATCGAGCTCTGCAGCGTGCTTTGACAGCTCTGCGCCGCCGCCCACATCTGTACAACAACATTGGAACTGCCATTGAGGACTATGTTCAGGTAAAACTGCATTTAAACATACCATCTCATTCGTCATCAACATCAGTCGTCATCAGTTGTCTAAAGTAGCTGAAACCGGCAGTTTTACTTGCCCCCCCAAAAGGAAACTTGAATTATCTAAATACTAACTGCCATGTAGGGTGTAAGTGCTTTGTAATTGTATTACTTACACTGTTTCCAACTGTGGGAATCTATAATTAGTTCTCTATTAGACTACCGTTCTCCTTAAATAAACAAATAAAATCTGATTCGTCAATGTCAAGTCAAACTTGTATGTTCATCCAGTTTTATTTATACTCTGACGGACACTATCGAACTCCTCTTTCTCATGAATAATACTTTATTTCAGTCCATGCAATCCAAAGACGACATGGCCGTATCACTAATGTCGATGACTCCTGAAGCAGAAGAGCTTCTTCTGGATCGCATTGAAGCTGAAGTCCAAAGGGAGCAAGCTGCGAGGGAGCAACTGAGTGCCAAGCGAGACCAACGCACTAGGCAGAGGCAGGACATTCAGAACGAGAGGGCTAAGGCAAGAAAACCATGATTACATTAAACAATGAAAATGATATAATTTATTCAGAAATTACACACACACAACCACTGCCATTTTCTCTAGTCAAAGTGGATAAATAACATTGATTTGTATTATCCATTTTAAATATAATCGACTTGACTTGGAATAAGGAATAAGAATTGAGACTTCCTTGTAGGATAAATAAATAAGAATTGATAATTCCTTAGTTCACGGGCTAAGATAAAAAATATATATAATCTTGGATAGATGTAACGATTTGGAAAATTTATAACGATGTAGGAGGACAATTTTCTTGATTTATGTATAGTTACCATATCAACATTAAATATTTGTTCAAAATATCTAAGATTATTATTTATTACAAATTCTCATCCTAGTTCTTTTAAAATCCGAAAGATAATGAAGTGAACCACTAGGCATGTCTCAAACTAGGCATTTACTAACAATAAACTTTATTGCTCTATAGACTTCAAACGGCGTTAAAGAAAGCGAAGAGACAGATGACGAAGCAAGTGAGCCAAGTGAAAATGAAGAGACGACGGTAGCACCTACAACACATAGCGTACCACCATCTGCCGCCGCATCGCCATCGCCGCGACTGACCGCTGCTTCGGTCTCAGTACACGACGCTACCACACGAGCTGCTTATACATTAGATACCACTACCACTGTAAGTATCATATCTATTTTTTCACCTACTATTGCAATCATAGAACTAGGAACTGAGAGTTTTATTCCGCAGTAGAAATGCGCTTCGCTACAAATTGTATGCGAATCATGTCTAAGTTAAACGTCAAAGAACCACACTTTTAAAAAGAATTCGTATTTAAAAATACCTGCCAATCCTTTGATTGGCAGTGTATTTTTGAGTTTCATGGTTTGAGATTACAGAGACGTGAAATCAAAGTGACAGGTTTCAAATGAAACGTTTTGTTTAGCACATATATGTACAGATTTGTCAATGTTATGAGTCACAGAGTCCACTTCCATATTTTTTTTAAATCTATGATTACAATTCTCTTTGTAATTTCGCAGTTAAGTTTCAACGCTATTTAAATACTTGAAAACTTTTGTTTGGAATATTTCATGTATCTTCTCTCGACAGTACTGACTTGCTATTATTTACTTTTCAGGAGGTGATCACCAGCACAGTGACTGAAGCGCCGGAGAGCGAGACCGCCGAGACCGGAGAAGTTGGGGAAACTTCCAGCCGACGATCTACCAGCGAGGTCAGTTTGACTAAATTCTCCTAGCTCGTGCAGTCTTAAAACGACGTTCAAAACTCATAATTACTCGAGGGCATAACGACAATCGATTTTTAATTATTTTATAAACAGTTAGCCAGAGATATACCTATTTAATGAATATTATCCATGTATTGGCTAAATATTTAGATGCTACCATGAAATGCTAAACACTGAACGATCAAAAGGAATGAAATAAAATACACACTGCACGTAAATAAGTTCAATTATTCATTAACAGTAGCGCCATCTATTATTTAATACCGACATTATTATCACGAAACTTGTTACGGTTTTCAAATTATTTAGGCTACAAACTTGCAAAAGTAAATTATGTTGATACTAATTTCCGTTTTCACCAACATTTATTAGCGGTAAGAATAACCATAAGTTATCAAATGTTATACAAATTTGCCCAGTTAGGTTATTTCTATCGCTAGGAGGCATTGGTGAAAACGGGCTGTATATTGCATTGTACAAAACATATTGTTAGTAACAATTGTGGTTATAGTGTAGTGTTCTATATTGTCAATTGGTTGTTCCAGACCGAGGGCGAAGGGCTGCGCGCTGCGCTGGAGCACGCGGAGGAGCGCGCGCCGCCTCCCCCCGCGCATGCACTCAAGCACGAGCTACAGCACTCGCAACCGGTGAGTCATACTTTTACGCAATATTCTCTCATTTAAAACCATAAAACAGCACACGAAAATGTAGGCCAATAAAAAAAAATTCTTACTCTGTGATGCACATCATTAGTAAAGGATACTTCATTATAAGTCAAGTAAATGTTGTGCAAGTAATATCTTTCTTTCTTCTACATACTTTATGCACAAACACTATCCTGGCAAATGGCAGCACCAACACCATCCTGGGCACATTAGCGGGACACGCCTTTCTTGGCGAAGTGGATAGGGCAGCATGCTCATGCTGCCACCGACTGGTTACTTCTTATCAGACGGGCACTGGTTTTAGTTTTAAAATGTAATAGCACTAGCTTTAAGAAAAATTGTCTACTGACAACTGGGTCTTTGAAACCTTGTTAAAGAATTATCAATTGCATACTTTATGGGCACAAGAAATAGCACATTACTAGTAAATGGTTGCTTTGTCCAGGGTTACACGGTGCGGGGCGCGAGCGGCGCAGGCAGCGGCGCGGCGGGCGCGGGCGCTCTGTACCCGGCGCTGTGCGTGGGCGGCGCCGGGCTCGCGGCCGCCGCTTGTGTTGCGCTGGCAGTTGCGCGCCGACGCGACCGCGCGCCGCAAGCGCAGGGCTTTGTGCAGGTAAATATGTAACTTTGTCTAATAGATATCTTCGGGTATAAAGAAAAAAAAAAATTGTTTATTTGGTACAGAAAAATAAATGGATAACAAAAACAAAACTTATGAGTTATGAATGATAACATTTTGTACCAAAAAAGTTTTCGCTCAGCATAATATGCCGTGGTGTGAGCTAAGGCGCTAGTTAAAGCATATAATACTAGACTAAGAAGACCAACAAAGTCTGATTAACTTTAGATTGAATATATCTCTAAGTTGATTTAAAAAAGACGAATTCAAATTCAAATATTTTAGATTAGGCCTTCACAGGCACCTTCTCTCGTTCGTTTGTAGAGATGAGTGAATTAAAAACATCTAAACACAAAATATTTCATACAGGTCGAGCAAACAGGCGCAGTGGCTCCAACTCCCGAAGAACGACATGTGGCCAACATGCAGATCAATGGCTACGAGAATCCCACCTACAAGTACTTCGAGGTCAAGGAGTAAATGTCCCGTCCCTTCATATCTCCCACCAGGTCTTACTAATCCATGTGAATCATTGATAAATTTGTAAAATGTCATGTAATTTTTATTGTAAAACTGATGTATGTGTTGTGTATAGACATATTAGATTACAGCGAGGTTGCCTTGAGAGTTAATTATCTTTTTAAAGTAAAAAATAAAGTAATGTTAGGTATTCTAACATAAGACTGGTAAAAAAAATTCAAAAATACTTTGCTGCACATGTGCAATAAAGGATTTATTGAACGCTTAACATAAAGCAGCACTAAAAGTAGAGCTAAATCTTTATAACAGCAAAATAGAAAAGATATTAATTCTCAAGTTAATTTCGTAGAACGTAAATTAGTAACCATCTTTGAGATATTTTCAGAAAATTATTTAGAGAAAGCACAATTTAAAATTTTGTTACTGGCTTAATTTTTAGATGTCCCATCAATTTTTATATGGTAAAACAGACTGAGTTTCATTGGAAGCGCCCTGGTGGGAGAAGACTTCAGTGTTTAATTGATTTAAGAAGCTTGTGTGATTAGTGGACATGGAGTATTTCATTTGCGACTCTCGCAGCCAGTCATACAGTACCGTAAGGTTAGACGTGATATGTTTATTATATTTTGTTATTTTTTGCACCAAAATATTTATTATTATTTCTTAAGATTAGATCTAAGTTTTTGTCTAGTGTCCTAGAAGTTATAAGTGTCACATTGTAGTCGAGTTTTAAATTAAGTTTTCGAGGCCGCTGTCTCGATGGTGGTGCCCAGCGGCGTCAGCTGAGTACTTTGACCTTTCGATGCATTTCATGAATATAAGACATTTCCACATTGATCTCATTTTAGTGAATCTCTAACTTATTGTTTTTTTATTCTTGCACCGCTGGGCGTTACCGCCGGGGCAAGTGGAACAAACGTCCATGGTACGCTGTGTACATAGGCTCCGCGTACAAATTTGAACCTAAATTACTTACTCTTAAAACCCGCTTTCATTTACTTTTCTAACGTAGGTAGATCATAACGTGAATTTTATGTAATAAAATGCGAAAATATATTTTAATAATTAATGTGTACTTAGCGAAGGGACGGGCGGCAAAGCCGACGCGGGTGAACATTCCCATACTTCTAGTCTTCTTCTAGTCACCGTACGTTGTGTGCAGCCTCGCCGGGCTCGTTCTTTTCGTATTAGGTCCTGTCCCCCGTAGAGACCGAAGCTGTCCCTCGCTCCCTTCACTGTCCTGCCTCTTCGTTCGCCCGCGGACAATACTCTGATGTTCCCGAGTGGAAGCGCCGTGTACTCAACGTGTGTTTTCTAAATGTGAATTTCGAAAGCTTATGATTGTTGACTTCATCAACAACCATAAAGTGCTGCCGCTTGTTCTAGTCAAGGCTGTAGGGGCATCTATCGTGAAATTTCGGTAATTTTCGGCAAACGGTTGTGTGCACACTTTGGGTACCCGGTCACGAAGCAAATAAGCTTAGTGAGTGTATGTACGGTTATTATATAAGTAGATGTACAAAAGTAATACATTATATAGATGTTT
The DNA here is from genome assembly GCA_905163395.2 of Endotricha flammealis. Classification (NCBI taxonomy): domain Eukaryota; kingdom Metazoa; phylum Arthropoda; class Insecta; order Lepidoptera; family Pyralidae; genus Endotricha; species Endotricha flammealis. The sequence continues at coordinate 4,804,133 of LR990866.1, forward strand.
TAGCGTCAGATACATAGATATAAAGCAAATATTATTATATATCGCATTCGTCCGTATAAAGTAAGGGCTTGCGCTCGTGTCTAATCCCACATACCACACTTAATATTACGTCGTAGTTAAGATGTAATTCTGCCTCAGTATTATATACATTTAAGCTTATTTGTTACATAAGCTAATTTATATACACTATTTCTATTTGTTTACGGGCGCAGTGGCGTTGCTACAAACGAAGTCATATCAGATGCGTCACGGCGTTTTTGTATGTTCGTTTTGTTGTGGTCGCGGAGTCGGCGGAGTGAGCAATGTCGGTGTGTTTGGTGTAGTTCTCGTATAAAGTTGTAGATGGCGTTGACGGCGCCGCGACAAAACGAGCGGGAAGTAGGCGCCCGCCCGTGGCTTGTACGGCATTTACGTAAGTTACTCACTGTGTATAACGTAAGTTTAATCCCGCATCAAGTAACCGCTGTGTATTTTTACTATAATGATATTAAACAAGCCGAACACTTATTTTTTTAACAAAACATTTTGCTCAAAATCAAAATCTTTTCAGTATTGATGAAGTCCTTTCTATCGATACGTTGTATTTGTCGTTCGTCAATAAAGTTCTGTGTTAGTAATACTCGGACCCTGGATTTGTGTACCCCCGATCACTGTTCACGTATTAATAAGTAAAATAAATGGTTTGATGATTTTGTGTTTACTGTGCTGCATTTCATTGTGAGTTCGAAGTTCAAATTGAATCAATAAATAGAAATTTAAAATATTGGTGTTATTATTGGCAAATTGCCATATCAATCTCACCCTCACCCCACTATTATCCAACTATCCTATGTATTAATCCAGGTCAGAACCTACCCGTGTTTCAAGAAAATCAGTCGAGCCGTTTTGCGTGAAGGAATAACAAATTCTTCTTCATCTTTATATCCACCGCTTCCTGTTGGACCAACTGCTACGCACAACAAATTTTGGCACAACTAGAAGTAGGTATTCCTGTTGGCACAACTAGTTGGTCCACAATTCGGAAAAAATCCTGTTGGCACAACTATGGCACAACCAGATAATTGTCATTAAATTTTAGTTCCCATTGGCACAACTAATTAATCCTTAAAGAAAAAAACAAACTACAATACAAATAGTCTTAAGTTTGTTCAAACACCAAATAACATTGGTTTCGGCCATGTTGTGTTCCTATACGGTGAGTAAGGTCTCTCCAGACTCCAGAGCTCCACTTCAGGAGAGGGGGGGGGGGAATTGGCCACGCGTGAGTGATACCCCCGGTATTGCAAGCGTCGTCAATAGGCTACGGCTTACCATCAAACCGGACGTATACCTGTTTGCACCTTTGTTGTGGTATAAAAAAAACATTAATTAAAACTCTAGAAATGCTGGACCGATTTTCACAGTTTTTGATTTGTTGTATTTTGTCTCCATCCAGAATCCAGAATAATAGAATAAATAACTTTTTAATAAGCGTTCGAATACTAGCGCTTTTATGGAATAGGAAATATTTAGCGCCGGCTAGTGGTACTCGGCGCGGCTGCATTCACCTGCGAATAGAATAGGGGCGCATGCACAAAAAAAGGGATGTTTTGCGGAGAGAAAAGCAAACCTTTCCTCAAACAATAAATAAAATAAAGAAAAAAAACTTATAAAAAATTCTAAATAATTATAAAATCAATAATATTCTATTTCGATTAATAATATGATCGAAATTATAAATATAGTAAGTAAATTAAAACTGCAATACACAGTCATTTTATTTATTGTAAGAAAGCATTGCGCCAAAAGTTAGGAGCGTTTAATCGATAAATACCGTTGCGTTGCTAATAAGTTTATATCATACAGCGACATCTACTAGTCAATTCTGACATTACAAATATTATTTGACGTGCATTCATAATGTTATAGTAAAGTGTCAAGAGATGTCGCTACTTGTCTTTATAAGTACAAATTGTTATGGACATTGTATTGTGGATTTTAGAGTCTTCGTGATCGAATAATGTAACAACATTAAAAAAATATACAGATTAGCAGATTGATGCAATATTAAATGTGATACAATACTTTTAACGATCACAATGAGGTAAATAAGTATAACGTAAGATTTGTTCCATATTGAAGTCGTAAAAATTGTAAGGTAGGTACATACGGTCATCAATGGAAGTAGATTAACACTTTAGTCATTGTCATTACAAAGATCCAAGGAACTGACAACAGCCGTCTATATTCGAAAAAGCACTGTCTTAGTTTGAAATTAGGTAGGGTAGAGGTACCTATATTAAAATAGATCTTACTTAAAATGTGCTTTATGTAAGATCTTTCATTAGTTTCTAAAGTCTATGAAAACGCAAATAAACATTGAGTTATAGTACGTTAGTAGTTAGTGGTAGATAGATACCTATTACCTACCTACTTATAACTCGATGCAAATAAATATATAAACGAACACATAAAAAGCTAAGATTACTCCTGTAAATTTAATACTCGAAGCTTTTGAAATGACATAGTTCTGCGGCGTCCATAAAACAGTTTTACACCCTTGTGTTTAAAGATATTTAACATTCCGTAAACATTTCGGGGACTTCTATTATTGCGGTGCGGCCCGATCCTTTATTTTTACGATCCAACAGAATAAAATCTAACAATGGATGATGTGGTAATAATGTCTTGTCCCACCTGACGTAGTCTACACTTGATTTAACATCTCCCTATCGCTATATGGAGAAATAATTGACTAAGTAAACAAACTGTACACAGTATTCAAAGAATCTTGATGACATTTCATCATAAAAACCTTAATATAATAGGTATTTACTAATCAGTACATTGTAATATTCAAATGAAATTATACCTATCATAGATATTAATAAACGATTTTAATCAATAAAATTGTTGATTTGACTGAAGAAAGAAGAAATCTTAAAAAAAGTAATGTTTTTCAGTGTCAAATTAACAATAAGATGTGATTTTATTACCATATTACAATGTACTGATTAGTAACTATTACAATATTACGGATTTTACGATAAAATTTCATCAAGATTCTTTGTAGAATGCACTTTAAGATAGCACTAATCGACTCGAAATAGTTGAACGGAGTGTGCAAACAACCACTACATTAAGGTATGACGACACTTAGCAGAACTACTTACTAAAGCGAAGTATCGCCACAGAGGTATCACAATGAGACAAAAACTTTAAGATTTTTACCTTATATAGAATAGTGAATAGAAGGAACGTAGGGTGAGATGAGGGTAGGAAGAAGAAGAATGGAACAAGCTACAAAAGTCCGACGATACATAATATTTCGTAGAAATGATATGTACGACGGCCATTGCCGTAAGGTCTATATTCATTGTATGCACGGGGACCTAGTTGTACAGAAGCCAGTGTCATACCATGCCAGTGCAGTTACGTCCAGTCAGTTCTCACCTTTACGCCTTGGACCGCGATGCTATGCCCATACTAATATAACAAATGGGAAAGTGACTCTGTTACGTTTTATAAGTAACCTACTAAACCGATTTTTGACAGAATTTTTGTATAGAGATATTTGAAATACACTAAAATATTACTAATAATTTACTTTTTTATAGTTATACCAACAATTGATTTCGACTAAATGGCATTTAAAGGACCTGAGCCGGTGAACGAAAAAAAAATCGTTCACCGGCCTGAGCAGACATACCACTAGTTTAGTCGCGGCAATCGTCGTTTTGTGCGGTTCTTTCGTTTGATCCCTGCATTTTAGCTTCTTGCTACCGACCGCCACGAAGTGAAATCCTTTCAATTCAGTACTTCCTACTTCGCTGTCATAGTTTCTCCCCGGTGACGTCAATAAGCTTCATTGCTTGTCAATCTGAGGTCGCCGTTGTTAATCCTGGCTATACAGGAGACACAGATTAAATGGTAATGGTAATGGTCTTTTAAGTGGTTGTCTATCATGCCCTTAGGTACTAGTAAAAATTCGACATACTAGTTAATATATTCAAGCGTTACTATACTAGGTATGCGAAAGTCAAATTCGAAATTTGATCTTTGACTTAGGCAAATCTACGCAAAATAAATTCTGTACACGAACATGACTGTTTTTCGTGGTCTGTATGTTTATCTACATATTTATAATATTTTTATGTATTTCATTTTTAAAATATGTATTTTCGAAGAGCTCTTGTAGAGTGGGATGATTATATTATACAGTACAGATCATCCTCATATTAACCCACTAGTGAAACCCGTGCAACTTCGTTTGCGTCAATTTATTTATACACAGCAGTCCTATTATTCCCGTTCCCGTGAGAATTTCGGGATAAAAAGTACCCTATGTGTTATTCCAGGTTATAGTCTACCCGTGTACCAAATTTCATTAAAATCCGTTCAGTAGTTTTTGCGTGAAAGAGAACAAACATCCATGCTCACAAACTTTCGCCTTTACAATATTAGTAGGATAGGATATGGATAGGATAGTAGGATAGGATAGGATAATCATCCCAAAGCAGGGATACGGGTCTTTCATTATTAGAAGGGGACTAGAGAGTACTCTGCCAAGCTGTTCTAATGCAGATTGGAAGAGGCCAATGTTTTCAAGTCACCTGAAGGCAATACCGACGACAGTTATCCATAGGCAACAGCCAGGACCGACGAATTAACGTGCCCTTCGAAGCACGGAGAGTTACCTAAGTATACTTATTTATAACTAGCTATCCCGTGCCCACTTCGTTGGGCATAATGTTAATAATCCTTTTTAAGTACAGGCGTTCGTAAGAAACGCTTTCATTCGACCGTTTTTTCTCCGATTCACTTTGCAAAACCGACTACCACATATAAGCCTTTTTATTTTTCGGTTTTTTATATCTAACCTATGACACTCAGCAATAATGTGGCTTTCTATTGGTGAAAGAATTTTTGAAATCGGTTCAGTAGATCCCGAGACCTTACAATTTAAAAAATATACAAACACACAAACTTTACTTCTTTATAATATTAGTATAGATTTGTTGTAAATAATTCACTCAATTGTTCCGCATTGATAGTGATTTCAGTTTAAACGTAGTAATTATTTGTGCGTAAACTTTTAATTGGTGTCATTTGTAAATAATCGAAATGCATACATTAACTAGCTTATACCATTAAAATAAATAGAAAGTTATGTTTTGTATAGGGCGATATGAAATCCTATTACAAATGTAAAATTTTGTATATGATATCATATTCCATTTCATATCATATCATCAATCCATAAGCATCCCTCTGCTGGTATACTTTATTTTAAAGGACAAGAGCGTACTCTGCCACGCTGCTCCAGTACGGATTGGCAGAGGCCAGTGTTGTCGGTCCACCTGAAGGCCACCGACTTGGCTTATAGAAGCTTGAGATAACGAAACCCATCCAAACATTAGCTAGGGTCGACGTTGCGTGCTCAAAGAATGTAAATCAAAATTGTTAAACATAGAATAAAAATATTTTGAGCCGACGTCTCCGTAGAATTAGCATTTATTTACAGTTGAAGTGTGCCATGAAAGAGGGTTGCTTGCTTGAGAAGAGGGGACAGCAAGAGTTAAATGTAACGTCAGGAAAACAATTTATTTATGAATCAACATAGGTACAATTATGTAGTTGCAATACCCTATTCAGGGTCCATGTATTTAAATTAGATCGCTGTACATATTTTTATTTTAAAAAAATAGGAGTCGTTACTAAAACCCATGAGAAACCGGGGCGGACTCCTAGCATTAAAATATGTATTTTGGATTGATTGCGAATGCCATGCAGCCAGTACTTACGCTACGCTGTTTTCTCCGTAACACTGTAACTGACAGCATGAATGCTCGCTGTGTAAAATGTTACATTACATCTCGTAACGTTGGCCAGTACCGAGCTTTAAAAATATATTTAAGAGCTAAAGAAACTGAATGCTATTTCTATTTACGGGGACAATTTTTTTATTCCGTACGCGGTAGTAGTCAACCCTAACTCAATGGGCACTAATTATCATTTGAGTTATTCAAGTCTTTATCCAATTAAGGCCGGTTATGAATTGACTGTGTGAATAAGAAGCTATGGTGTACTCGCTCTGGAATACAGATTTAACTTCATACGTCTACTTCTTTGTTTTTTTTTTTTGTTTTTTTTATAACACTAAGGTGGCTAACAGCAGTTTATTGGTGTCAACGTAAGAGTATAGAACATCAAGCTATAGAGTGCGCTTAAGCAAGTACTTATATGAACGGTAAGCACGAGTATGAACGAAGAGACGACCAGACGAACTCAAAATATTCTTTATTGTAGACACACGGGTTATAAGGATCTTAAATAGTGTATGTGTATCACTGTGGCCTGTCTTTAACAGACATACAACAATTTAAATTATTATATTATTACAACTAAATTATATTACAATCACATAATAAAAAAAAATAAACAAAAAACAAATCAATTAAATGTCAAAAATTTCGATTGAGTCAAATTATCATTTAAATATTCTTTTAAGTTATAATAGCATTTATCAGTCAAAAACAGTTTTAATTTATTCTTAAATATCAGCATGTCTAAACTCTTAAAATTATCAGGCAGCTTATTGAAAATAACAGGAGCCATTCCAATAATACTTTTTGTCAATAATGCGGTTGTGAATCCCCCTGTAAACAGTTTATGTTTATATTGAGATCTTATATGATCTTTTCTTATTCTCGTTTCACAAATTTTTTTGGAACAGATGAGGATTGGATTTTACAAAAATACATACCTATTTGCATAATATAAATGCATGGTAATGTTAATAATTTAAGGGACCTAAAATAGGTACACAACTATCCCTAGATTTAAGTCCGCACATCGAACGGATACACCTTTTCTGTGTTTTAAAAACTCTGTCATTATCCCGCGAGTTCCCCCAAAATATCATACAATAATTTAAATGAGATGTTACTAAACCATGATAGGCAACCAGAGCTACTTCCAATTTCACTTTATTCTCTAATTTAAGTAAGGCATATGCAGATTTACTTAATTTACTACAAATTTGCTCGACATGTGATGACCAAGTTAAATTACTATCTATATTAAGTATTAAATTTCGTTACTTGCACTTCTTCTATTTTTTGATCACAATAGTGAATATTGAGCAAGGGAGGACATTTTTTTATATAAAAGTGTATAATTTTCGTTTTCATTCAAAACAGTAACGACGAACATAAATCACGCACACTGATTGTTTCTCGCGATGTTATTTTATATGGATTTTAAGGAATCATGGTGAAATATGCAGTGCAAACCTGGTAATACGATTCACGGAAACAAACTAAGGATATAGAACTATAGAACATCTGCTTACGCATTGCACAATGGTAAAGATCGATGCGCGCGCTCTATAGCTTGCTTCTATACTCTAGGTGTCAATGTCAACTGCTAAATAATAAGTGCGTTTTTATCTATTAACGCTACCGTTCTTTTTATAAAAACAAAACAATTTAAACATTACCTCTAACACATCTAGCCTTTTCAACACTTCATACTAATTTATTTCTGACAGCTGTAGTTTCTCCCCCGGGACGTCAATAAGCTTCAATGCTTATTGTCAATCTGAGGTCGCCGTTGTTGACAGAGTCTAAGTATAAATCGTCGTCTAAAAATGATGAAATTTTGCGCGCAGCCGCCGTACGGCAGCCGTACGCAAGGACCTTCTTTAGTTTATCTAACAACAGGAATTATTCTGTAACTTTTTATTATAGGATTATTCTGTAACTTTCTGTTACAGAATTGTTCCTGTAACACTCAAAACGTGTTACTAGCAAATGCCTATGTGGACACGTACTGTGTACGTGTGTACTGCACAATACACAACATAGAAAGTCACCGTTTAGACCTTGTAACGAAATGGCAACCCCAAGGTTGTTGTAGATTTGTCACAAAGTAAATTCGTCACGGAGAACCTATGACTTATGAAAATTTATGACAAATTTACTTTTTATAAATGGAGTTTACAATAATAACTAATTTTCTTTGTGACGAATGTAGAACAACACAACCCCACAGCGTAATTTGTGTGTAATATGAGCAAGTACGTATTTGTGCGTATTACAGGCAGTTAAGTTGAATATTACAGATGTTTTGTAACCCTTTCATAAGAATCAAAGAACTTTTAATTTGTTGATTCTCGAAACAAAACAAAGTTCGGCTACCGAGTGGTGTTGAAATTTTTCACAGAGAATTCAATATTTTTATTTCGCCATCTTTCCTGTCATCAACTAGTTTGAAATGTGGTATGAATGAAAACCTTGAAAACAAAGTCTAGTTTATCAGTGACAGCCACAAATTAATGTGTCATTAACTTTATAATGTTTGTACAACTCACCAAAAAACAGGTAAAAAAATTGGTCTCTTGCTAATTGTCTGCCTATTTTTTGATTTTAAACTATGTTATCTGAAAGAAAGAAAGAAAAAATGTTTATTTGGTACACAAACACAAATACAAAAATTAAATCTTACACTAATAAACATATCGTACCAAAAAGGCATTCCGCTCAGCATGTGCCGTGGTGTGAGCCACAGCGCTGGTTTTCTGCGGATACCTGGATTTTACAAAAATAAAATAAAGAGAGACTATACAAAACAAAACAAAAATAAAATAAAATTCTAAAATCGCAAAAAAGTAAACTTGTAACATTAACATTATTTTTGAACATGTTTATAAATATTACCTACATTACATTTATCCATAAAATATTTAAATCGCTGCATTATTATTATTGTGTAATAAATAAATAACGCTATACCTTTTGAACACTCAAAATATATTTCTTAAAATTATTCCTAAAAATATTAATTGTATACATGAATTGCGAATAGGGGGTGGGATGTCTTAAGATATCTCAAGGTTGCTTTTTAACAATGAGGCCGCCTTGTTGCTGATACACTAGTACCTATATAATTTTTTAATTATAAAATAAATAAAATAAAATCATTTATTTTGCAAGTCTATTTACAGGAAATACTTTCACACGTCATAATTTTTTTAAATCCTCTAAATTGTATTAGGTAAGTATTACTTTTTTGTGTAAGTACAGTCAGGAGCACATCGAGCTTTACACATGCAGTACAATTTTGGCTATTAAAACATAGAACTTATGAATGGTACAAAGTGCGATATGTAAAGGTCGACCTGCTCTTGACTGCACGTGTATTGAAAATATAGCATATTATGTATCTAAAAATATATGACTTTTCTCAAGAATTGAACCAAAACTAATGGGTGTTGTTACCAATTTACCACTAAACAAGAAAGGACCGGAGAATGTCAAATACATTTAACACATTACGTAAAGTTTATCCTAAAACCTTAACTGTGTAACCGCCTTATTATTCCGGGGAGTTAATTACCGTTTCTCGCTCGACGGGTCCCGGGTTCGGTCCTGGCTACACTTCTCTTGAATATCACTTGCCTTTAATTATTATAAAATGTAGCGAAACACCAATTTACTGAAATGTTATAGGTATTATAAATAAACTATTTTTATATATTATTATTAATAAACTATTTTATAACCGTTTAATAATTTTCAGATAATATATCAAATATGTTTTTTTATTTTTTTTTTAATGATCGAATGTATGTACAATTTTTTTCCCAGTGACGTTCTCAAACCGTGTTTTCTTCTTCTTGTTGTGTTTGGCAACCATTACTTTTTTGTTTTTTTTTACAGTTACTATCACCATCACCTCTCTTTCAGTCGTCAATACTTGTCAGAATATTTTACTAGATGCGTATAGTATGTATATGTAAGTTTATTATTAATATATATTTAGATGTGTATGTTTATAGCCGTATATATAAGTTCTTAGGTAACCAGATATTTTCCTTCAATTTTTGTCCAGCCAACAATGTTTCTGCATTACCCGATGGTTGACTGGTAGAGAATGTCTTTAGGCATTAAGTCCGCCAATTGTACTCTCAATCGTGCAATAAAGAATAAATAAATAAATAAATATATTATTACCAGACATAATTATTATTATCAATGGCGTTTGGCGTTCCTTTGGCCAAAGATAGCTCAGAAAATTTTGCTTAGATGGTATCCCGGTTCTACCCTACCATCGAGTACGTACGTATCCCACTCACAAAGTAGATCGAGACGAAGTTAGGCGGAGTGCTCTGTTCGCTCTTATATTCGCCTAATCTCGGGCAACTTTGAGAATAGTGTAAAGCGGGATTAGGACTTTTCATCATATCAAATGTGATACAAGTTATTTAATAATATTTTATTATATTGAGCGCCAATTCTCCTGGAGTGCCATAAAACGAAATTCGAAACTCATACTTATTATGTACTTAGTGCATAACCATCTATTTTTTATTTTGTTATAAACTGTAAGCCAGATTTTTGGCGTTGAGTATAGTACCTACAAAAAAGAGTATTCTATGATAACTTGATTTGAAAAATACGTCTAATATAAAGAAATATATTTCGAAAAATATTAAATGATATGCAATGTCACAAATATTATAATACTTGGCAATGTTTTCTTATCAAAAACGTTTCGTAATGTAACGCAAGAACACCTCATCGGTTAAATTTTATCAATTGACTTAGTCATTCATTATTATGATTCACAATAACTATTGATCTTTAGAAATTGTGGATGAAATAAAAGTGTGACTGATAAAAGAACCCACCGGCCACTGACTTGTTTTAAAGTCTATTTATTTATCAATATTAGTAATATAATATTATCATAACGAAGCTTGGACACAGACTTGGAAGAAAAAACTTGCGTCCTGAGCAAGTAGGTACCTAATTTTATTTCTTCTATTTCCTCTCAAAAAGAACCAATATTTCGTGCTGTGTATCAACTTTTGGTTTTAATAAATAATAAGTAGGTAATAAATAATAGGGGCTATTTCTGTTGTTATTTTTAAAATATTTAATGTGTATTTTTTTTTACATCAATACCTTAAATTTTTTCCCGTATTCCTCTGTACTCTTTCCGCTTTCTTTCCTCGTGGGAAGGAAAGAGCAAAGAGTTTAAGATCACTCCATAGCTTATAAAATAAATTTCTTAGATACGATACAATTCGCACACCACGTCCCAAAGTAAACAATGCTTAACCAGCGTGTTTTGTGCCAGCAACCAGACAGCGAATAATATAATTACAAACTAGTAAAATTCTTGCAACTTCGTTTGCGTATGTCTCGCTTTCTCATGGGAATTTTGAAAAATCCTTTCTTAGTACATCCCTAGACGTCATAAGGAACCGACATTCCAAATTTAGAATCTCTAGACCCAGCAGTTTAGGCGGTGAGTTGATATATGCTATATATAGTTAGTACTTTGAATTTTATATATATAAATAGATATAAATACTTACATAAATGCCATCACATAACTTTTAGCCCCGAGCTCCTTCTTATCAATTTTAGAAAAGTAAAAACAACAATGTTTCTTAATTTTGACGCGGTATTCGAAGAACGGCATAATATAATGATAAAAACTGACGTAAATTCCATAATGTTAGCAATAGATTAACAGTCAGTATTCCCGTGTCACTGATAAGCCATGACGGCAGGAAAACCATGTAGGTATGACCTCTAATACCTATGCGTCGTACTAGCTGAAAACATTCTGAATATTAATTACAAGTGAAAACATGCTTTTTTTAAGGTGGAACGATTCCTACTAATTTACAAGAAAATTCTTTCAAAATAATTGTGGATTTTTTAAAAAAATATTTTTCTAAATCTGTACCGAAAGAAAATGAAGTTTTCCCACGACAAGGAATGTCCCATTACTAGGCACGACATTTTCTTTTGATAAAAAAAAGGGACAGGTAACTTTGACAGCCCTGTCGAACCGAACACTACCTTAAAACTTCTGAAGAGACCAAATCAGATGGAAATCGGTGGGCGCGAACTGTGAGGTCACCAAAAGTTCAAGCATATAGTGCGGCGAACACATTAAGTACTTATTTATTATTTAAAGAAGATGTGGAGGATGTAATTTAAAAAAAACAATAAAGGAGTGCTAAAAACAATCTAGACTCGTGAATTAATAGTAGAAGACGGTTGTGCCATATTTGAGCCTTATTGTGCACTTTGGTATAGAAGCATGAAATTTCTACCATGGATAGAGTGTCTCACAATGATCGTTTTAAGATGTGGAGGGAAGTCAGATTCTTCCTCTGTGAGTGGGGGGAGGGGGGCAAAGGGGGTGAATTCCACGTCTTGATGATTATTTTTTTACTGATCCGTTAATGTTACTAGGGCTTGTATGGTGTCGTTTTCATATAAACCGAATACAAGGAATTCATTTTTAACAATAAAAATGTATGGTCCCATACAAAAAAAATAAAAATACTGCCAAAAAGTGAAAAGTGCCGCTACTTTTTTTTTGTTAGCACGTTATTTTTACTTTCAAATCTTAATTATTATGATATTAAAAAATACTGTGATAAAGCTTATTTAATGTAGTTTACAAATATATATAATTGTATTATACTTGTCATACAAAAACTATTTAAAAAAAAAGAAGAACGTGCAAATTCCAGAAGATGCGCGCGGTGATTAGGTGAGATGTAGGTACGCGTAGCGACAAATTTTCATAATGTACTATAGTCATTTGTTATTAATATTTTATAGCAATGCTACTAGCCATTTTGCGACATAGTTTTAATGTAAACAAATGAAAGAAATGCGTTTTTATTGCTTCCACGGAGAAAAACATTTAATAATTTTGACTTAGAGAAGGTTACTAATAAAACATCAGATATAAAAGTAAAATGACGTTTAACCAGCAGTCACCAGTACAAAAGCAAAGTGCTGTACATTTGAGTGCAGCTTTGTTACATTTGCATCTTCCAGTACACCCTTTTTTAACGCTGCACTGCACGTAATTAACATAGTGATAGTGGGGATAGTGTTGTCCAGACTGGCTGCCATTCGTTCGAATTTTTAATCCAACCCCAGTTAGATGGTTCAGGAATATCTGGAACTTTTGTTAAAGATTGCATCCAAATGTAAGCCTGATAGGAAGCGCGTTTTATATATTGCTGAAGTGCCGCTTTTGTCCTCTATGGCTCAGGATTTTTGGGTAAAGAGTTTTTTTCTGGCTTCATTTACAGTCAGCATTTCACTATTGTGGTCATACATTAAAACCACAAATCTTTCAATGAGTCGTCGCTTATTTGTTGTGGCATTGTCATCATTTCTTCAAAGGCGCTGTTTACTTCTGGAAAAGATCGCCATATTTCCCATGCTGTTTTTTCCCTCTACCAGCAAAGAACTCCGTATCACACCCTACTGCGAACGCATGAAAGACGGGAACGTACTCACATTGTGACAAACTCATTGACGCTACCAGGTCTTGCGGAAACTGGAGGCAACGCCAAATGCAACCCATAGTTCAGATAAAGATAACTTTCTGAAGAATGCCACAGCCAGTACTAATACATCTGTGTCTACAGACGGTGCGTATTGTCACTCTGCTAAATCCTTTCTTTACTGCATCAGCTAAATGTGAAAACATTCAGTCAGCTTCATCGTGAAAACATCTATCTATCTAGCTATCGGCGCAAGTTGTTTGAGTTGAGCTTTAAAGCTGCTTTACGAGAAAAAGGCACAAGGAAAAGAGTGGCTTCCCACGCATGCGACGCCTAAGAACTGGAAGAGTTTCCTTTCAGTGAATGAGAACAAGACCGAATTGTTTTTATTTTTATCACAACAACTTGTTCTTTACAGGCAGGAGAAAAAGAAATATACGCGACACATTGAATCGAAGTTCTCTGTTTTATCAATATCTCAGATATACGTGACATAGCCCCATGTTTTCACGACGAAGCTGACACCCGAATGTTTTTGCATTTAGCTGGTGCAGTAAAGAAAGGATTTAGCAGAGTGACAATACGCACCGTAGACACAGATGTATTAGTACTGGCTGTGGCATTCTTCAGAAAGATATATTTATCTGAACTACAGGTTGCATTTGGTGTTGGCTCAAGGTTCCGCTACACGACCTGGTAGCGTCAATGAGTTTGTCACAATGTGAGTACGTTCCCGTCTTTCATGCGTTCACAGGGTGTGATACGGAGTTCACTTTTGTTGGTAGAGGAAAAAAACAGCATGGGAAACATGGCGATCTTTTCCAGAAGTAAACAGCGCCTTTGAAGAAATGACAACAATGCCACAACAAATAAGCGACGACTCATTGCAGATTTGTGGTTTTAATGTATGACCGCATTAGTGAAATGCTGACTATAAATGAAGCCAGAAAAAAAACTCTTTACCCAAAAATCCCGAGCCATAGAGAACATACCCCCCCACAAAAAAGGCACTCTAGCAATATATAAAACGAGCTTCTTATCAGGCTTACCTTTGGATGCAATCTTTAACAAAAGTTCCAGATATTCCTGAACCATCTAACTGGGGTTGGATTAAAGATTCGAACGAATGGTAGCCAGTCTGGACAACGCTACTTGAAGTAGCAACTTTATGTGCCGAGTTAATTAGGTGCAGCGTTAAAAAAGTGTGTACTGGAAGATGCAAATGTAACAAAGCTGCACTCAAATGTACAGCACTTTGCTTTTGTACTGGTGACTGCTGGTTAAACATCATTTTACTTTTATTTCTGATGTTTTATTAGTAACCTTCTCTATGTCAAAATTATTAAATGTTTTTTTCCGTGGAAGCAATAAAAACACATTTCTTACATTTGATTACATTAAAACTACGTCGCATAATGGCTAGTAGCATTGCTATAAATATTTATAACAAATGACCATAGTACATTATGAAAATTTGTCGCTACGCGTACCTACATCTCACTGAATCACCGCGCGCATATTCTGGAATTTGCACGTTCTTCTTTTTTTTTTTTAATAGTTTTTGTATGAAAAGTATACTACAATTATATATATTTGTAAACTACATTAAATAAGCTATAACACAGTATTTTTTTAATATCATAATAATTAAGATTTGAAAGTAAAAATAACGTGCTTACAAAAAAAACGTAGCGGAACTTTTTACTTTTTGGCAGTATTTTTAATTTTTTTGTATGGGACCATACATTTTTATTGTTAAAAATGAATTCCTTGTATTCGGTTTATATGAAAACGACACCATACAAGCCCTAGTAACATTAACGGATCAGTAAAAAAATAATCATCAAGACGTGGAATTCACCCCCTTTGCCCCCCTCCCCCCACTCACAGAGGAAGAATCTGACTTCCCTCCACATCTTAAAACGATCACCGTGGGACACTCTATCCATGGTAGAAATTTCATGCTTCTATACCAAAGTGCACAATCATCGCACTTCCGTCTTCTACTATAAGTTGCGAGAACAACATATCGTACCAGGAGATGTGTAAAATGCGAAAACGAAAAAAAAAAAAAAAAAAAAAAATAAATAAAGGAGTGCTAAAAACAAACTAGACTCGTGAATTAAGTTGCGAGAACAACATATTGTATCAGATGTGTAAAATGAAAAAAAAAAATATTTTTTTAAAGGAAAAAAAAAAACAATCCAGACTCGAAAACATTAAATTGCGAGAACAACATAATCGTACCTATTGTTATATTTTCCGGTAAATTTCATGTTATGTTTTCATAAATTCAATTCAAATGTCGGTTGTTTTTAATATAACTGGGATTCCCATGGTGCGATAAGAATTTCGAATCAAAACAAATTTTTAGGAAAATATATTCAACTAGTAAAATCCGCGCGACTTCATTTGCGTGTATTTATTTATGCACAGCATATATAAAAATTGGCCCAGCCATTTGAGCGTGGAGAAGTAACAAACATACACACAACTTTCCCCTTTATAATATTAGTAGGATTAGGTTACACTTTTTACAGCCATAGTCTAACTGGTAGATGTAACCCGTAAACTATCTTCCTTTTCTTCGAATATTAACGACTACGGCATCGCCTGCACAAACTGCTATAAACTAATAGATATATCTGAACCGCTGTAATTAAAATAATTCTATGTTTTTCAATTCAGCGTTCAAACTACATATCTGTGTTAAGTTTCATCCAATAATAAGCACAGTGTGAGCCATACGCTCCTGCCATAGGCCGGTGTCGTAACACAACATACAACATAACAATGGCGTTAGTACGCCTACTCGAACGATACAAAAAAAGCAAAAATAAACAGTAAGCTTTGCTAAAAATGTCTTTTATAATTGGGACTTTTAAGAAATAACCAATGACGTGTGTGTACGTGTACGTGTGTGTGACGTATTCTTTTCGTTCTCGCTCCGTCATAGTAGGAATTACGTGGGAATTCCCATATAATGGTCGTACGATCTTTTTTTTAATGTTATACGGCAGGCAAGCAGGCAAGCGGGCCATCTGATGGAAAGTGGTCACAGCCCCCTATGGACATCAGCAATACCAGGGGTACCACCAATGAGTTGCCCACCTCTGACGAGATCTCTAATGTACCTCTTAAACAGTCCTATGTCATAGTCCGAAGGAGCAGAGGCGGAGATCACGGATCCTACCGTTAAATCCAAAAAGGTTGAATTTTTTTGGCCCACTGGTTACTTACTATTTAGTCATTTCAATCCCTCCTACACCGTCTAATATCCCTCTGATTTAAATTGTCAATTCCAAGACCGTAGTATTTTTCTCCCCTATTGAGGAGCTCGATGGCGTCGCTATGTGTCGCACTCTAATATGAACACGCAAGTTAAGCGACGTCGACCCAAGCCAGCGTTTGGATGGGTTTCGTTATCTCAAGCTTCTCCGTGCTTCGAAGGGCACGTTAAGCCGTCGTCGTTCCCGGCTGTTGTCTATGGATGTCAGTCGTTAAGTCAAGTCGGTGGTCTTAGGGCGATTTGAAAACACCGGCGTCTGCCAATCCGCATTGGAGCAGCGTGGCAGAGTATGCTCTTATCCCTATCATCGCCGATTTAAGGGTGACACGTATCCCAGCAGTGGGATGATTATGGGTTTATATGATGAGTATTTTTTCTCCGGGATTTATTATGTCATACCGCAGCAGATAAACAGTTATTATGGAAAATAGTTCCCACCGCGTATGAAATGAACATTAGTTATATCAGAGGCGCTACCAACGCGTTTCATGGTTACAAGGAAAGGAAAATAGGTTTCCCGATCTCGCACTCAATGAACACATTGGTGCTTTACGCCGATATTCTGTGAGAGCGTCGCACTTTCCCGGTAGAGCCAGCCCATTTCATAAGTGCTCACCACTCCAAATAGGTGTCAATATGCCTCATTGATCATGTTCAGTTCATTATCGCCGTAATCCTGGTTTTACAGAAGACATCGGTGAGAATGTATACTAGTTACGATGGTCATATTAAGTTAGATATAATGTACCATTTTCAATCAATACCATACGTGATACAGTACAGTAAAATCAATTCATTTCGCAAAACATTAAATCTTGTATGAATAGTTGTACGTCTAAAATTGCCCATTTTTACAAGAGCCTCACCGCCCCCTCACCGCATATAAAAATAAGGTGTTAACGCGGGTTTTGAATGATCTCCCGTGGGTCATGGTATAATGGGTGGTAGTAATGTTACCCCCGTGCTAAGTACAATGCATGGTGCAAGGGGCTGCTACCCTTATGGCGAGATTATGGGGAAGGCATGGGAGGAAACCGTGGTTAAAATCACTTACTTGATGTATTGTCTTCGATTTTAGTGAGTACGTTTATATATTTTCTAAATAAGGTTGCAAATAGTCCATTTTGTAATATCGTAGTAGAAAGAAGTAAGCTTCGTTTTCTTTTCAAAACTTTACCTTTTTTAACAAAAAAGACAAACTGCGTTTTTTTAACAAACTTCTTTGGTTTAACATTGATAGCCACAATAATGTGTAATTACCTTTAAAAATAAAATAAAATCGCATACCTTTTTGAAACATTTTCTAACGCTTCTAATTAAATAAAAAAAATGTATCTACCAATAAGAAAGATTGACATTAGAAACACTTAATGTTATTTTTACATAAATAACCTGTAGTATATAAAATACAATACACATAATCTTTCAAAGCAGTCGGTTAATGTGTGGTAAAAATATATCGTTAGTTGTCGGCAAACTTATTTCTGTTATTTCTCTCCCGCTGATCCGGAAATTCCATAGAGATGAGTAGTCTGTCATTGTCCTTATCAATGATGCTTGCGTCTCGCTCTAACAACCGGAACTATATATCGATCTATCTCTCTCTACTGTATCGAATAACTAAATTGATTTGTTTGTTTAATTTCTTAAACGTATAAATAATAATAAATACACATAGCGTCCCAAAGCAAGATAAGCTAAACTTGCTTGTGATATGGGTATCAGACAACGGATATACATATTACTATAAATAAATATATATATGTACATAGAACACACCCAGACTCGAGAACAAACACATTGTATATGTTTGTCCCGAACGAGAATCGAACCCGCGCTGTCTGGTGCCACAGGTAATATCATTATCAACCAACGCACCAAACGGATGTCGAATTGATTTATCATTGTTAGGTGTGGTTAGGTCGTCGTCGTCAACATATAGAAAGTTCACTGCTGGTTGCTGTACACACCAACCACAACCCAATAATGCGTCACCCTCATTAAACCGCTCCCCTTACATTTTTTTATATCGTCGATCCATCTAGCAGGTCGTCTGCAAGTCCCCGAGTCGGTCACCATTCAAGCAAGGTAAATTAAGATGAAAAAGTATGATAGTGTGGATTGTACCGTGGACCATCCTGAAGAGGTTTCTGATATTACTAGAATCGGCAGCAAACGACCATAAACTGCGGTGTCTGCTTACTATGCCATATGCTTGTTTTGTTTGCGACCTTAATAGCATAAAAAATAATAAATATTGTCATAAATAACCGTCTTTTTAAAAAACACTAAAAAACAACGTCGCTAAAGTTAATTGATTCAAAAAGTCGAATTTACAGGTTATTTGATCTTCAATTATTTTCTAAGGTGAAAGCAATGACGTCACACCGAATCAATGTCTCACGAACTTCAATAAAATACAGTGCCATCTGTTAGCAGAAATGTTAAGTTAGTCCTAGTACTAGGGCCACATAATTCTCTATTTTATTATAATCTAGACTAGACCAAACTGTATAAAGTCTAAGAAAAATTATAGAAGTTCTATGAGACATTCGGTAATTGTTCAAAACTAATTTTGAAGTTAATGACACATTTTTATTATGGTTGTCAATGCTGTCAACTAAGATTTTATACGCCGAAATAAAACTAAAATGCATTGCAACTGGCAAATATTACGACATGTAATCAAACAAATATTTTTATGCTAACATTTTGTTTTGATAGATTCCTTTTATATAGGTCGTGGCGTGGCGCGTTACAGATTGTGTCTAAGAAAGAAACACTTAGGTTGCACTTTAGACCTGCAATATTATAATAGTATGCTTGTTAGTAGCTACACCACAGCTTGCCAGACAGCACCTGCGAGTTGCTAAATAATATGTCTATGCGTAGCGACATCTGGCGACAGTTTTCGCAGATTACTAGTTTAATGATAGTTTAATGTAGGGCCGAATTAATTGATCACATATGACTTAACATCTGTCTGTCTCATATAGACCGTTCACATTTTACCTTTGACAGCAGGTTTAAAACACTCAAAATATGACAGGTGTCACAGGAATAATTCTGGCAGATATAATGTGTGAGCTGACATAAACGCAGTTAGCCATATATGTAACACTCAAAGACCGAAACCGCTCAGTGAACGGAAAAATAACTCACAACGCGAAATCGTAAGAAAATTACAAGATAACCCTAACCTAACCTACCAATGTCTGTCTGAATACCAACAGACTGGTGGGTTAGGTTTGGGTTGGCGAATTTTTCTATTTTTTCGCTCACTGACCGTTTTCGGTGTTTGAGCGTAACATATACACGGATCGCTCTTATTTTGAACCTGTTTTTACATCTGTCCGAGGCAAAATAACTGTGAACCGTCTATAGGTGCTTAATAGCGTCAATATCAACCTTTTTTGTTCATTTTTACTGTAATTATTTATTAATAACTGTAAAAAAATATCAAATTTTGCAGTTCTAACTTTGAAAAACAATTTTTTTGTGGCCTCCGCCTTTAAAAAGCTACGTTGATGAATTTTGGTAAAGTGTCAAAATGTGGTCTATAATTTTGGCCCTACTTTAGTTACTTAAATTTCTTGAACTTGTAAAGCTGTGTGTATGTATGTTCTACGAATTCTTGCGCGAGATTTCAAGTAATATTTTTTTTGTTAGTAACGAGATTTGATTAATTACCCACTTTCTTCTAGACTCTAGTAGACTATTCTAGAGGAAAAGTTTTAAGCTTTTTTTAAGAGATAAGTTTTAAGACTTTTTTTATGACACAGGAGGACAAACGAACTGGCGGGTCACCTGATGGTAAGCAGTCACCGCTGCCCATGGACATTCACGACTCCAAGCTTTTGGATGCGTTGCCCACCTATAAAGGAAGGGAAAAAAAGGACGGCGGAAGGAAGGTGAAAAAGGGAGTAGGAAGGGAGGAAGAAAGAAAAGAAAGAAGAGAGAAGGAGTAGGAAGACTGTTTAAAATTATAAAAAAATCTCATGAGTAACAAAGTACGTACTTATGATGCGTCAAATTTTCCATTGCGCTGTTTTTTCCCCTACGTGATAATACTATGATGTCATACTGTATTTTGACACCTGCCAAAAGGATGCACTAGATTGTTTTGTCATTTTATTTCCATTATGTAAATTAACCTTGAAATGCACTTCGTAATAAATAAGATAAGGTGTGAATTGACCAGAATTGATGCGAACGACTTACTTCTCAATATTTTATTGCACCACAATAAAGTATATTAATATGAATTAATATAGTTTTAAAAGATAAATGTAAAACAGAGTAGTGGAAGAAATAGACAACGGAAAATAAAATAGAAAATATAATGAAAAATCTCTCGTATCTTGTGAAAACCTTTAATTGGCTCCCTGTTTTTTTGTATTGTTTTTCTTAACTGTCTTAGATCGTCAGCTGTTGGTTTTCCAATAAATAAATAAAATAGGAGTTCGATGACGTCGCTGTGTCGCACTCTAATATGAACACGCAAGTTAAGCGACGTCGACCCTAGCCAGCGTTTGGATTGGTTTCGTTATCTCGAGCTTCTCCATGCTTCGGAGGGCGCGTTAAGCCGTCGGTCCCGGCTGTTGTCGATGGATGACAGACGTTAAGCCAAGTCGGTGTCTTAGGGCGGTTTGAAAACACCGGCCTCTGCCAATCCGCATTGGAGCAGCGTGGCAGAGTACGCTCTAATCACCTTCGATTGAAGGGAGACCCGTATCCCTGCAGTGGGATGATTATAATGTTGATATGTTGATATGATGATATGATGAAATAAAATAAAGTAATACAGAGTAGGTATAGACCCGAGAGAGAAAATCGATATGAAACAAAACAATAGACCAAGACAGTTGACCTGAAATTTAGAGGTTGTCTTCTTTTTTTGATGTCGAC
The DNA here is from genome assembly GCA_905163395.2 of Endotricha flammealis. Taxonomy (NCBI): domain Eukaryota; kingdom Metazoa; phylum Arthropoda; class Insecta; order Lepidoptera; family Pyralidae; genus Endotricha; species Endotricha flammealis. The sequence continues at coordinate 4,825,642 of LR990866.1, forward strand.
TTATTATTTTCCGAAATCCTCACGGGTAAGCGGAGGTATACATGCAAGTTGCGCGGGATTCGCAAGTATTCAATACAATTTGAAAATTAAACTAAGATGAAAAAAACCTTTTTCTTACTTCATATACTTTGTCTGGCTTAATCATAATCCCTTAATTTTTTTTAAACGTAATAGATCAACTAATTAATGTTGGTCATACAAAAGAATTGGTGTTTACCATTGTTTGTTATATGAGCTGGTCGAGTGACGAATTTCTGCAAGTGTGTCAATGCCAAGTAACTGAGTGCACGTCATACTTTTTTAAATATTTGTATTTACATATAATATGTATATTGTGATTGAGTTCATTTCATAAAGGGTCTTTACAAGTTATCGTACTTACAAGATTTACATAGTCAAAAACTAGATGGCGCTGTTACTTATCGCCTAGCTACAAACTACATATTTGTACTTACATTATTATAGATATTTAAATGTAATTGGCTTCCAGCCAGTTTAAAGTATAGCTGTCCCTGTCAAACTAAAGAAGAAAAAAAGAGATAGCTTATGCTTAAGACTGTATAGAATTAAAATGCGTTTCAGAACTAGCTGTAAGTTTCATAAAGGGTCTTTATCTGTATCTACCAATGCGTTGTCCACCAAGGAAGTTGCAGGAAAGGAAGGAGGAAGGGAAGAGTAAGAAGGATGGGGAAAGAGGGGATAGAGAAGGAGTTGGGCTTCCGGATCTCGCACTCACCTAACGAAACGCATTGCTGCTTCACATCGATATTCTGTGAGAGGGTGGTACTTCCCCGGTCGAGCTAGCCCGTTACATAATAATTGCTCTACCATTCCAAAAACACTATTTGGTAATTATTTTTTACAATAAATACCAAATTCTTCCAAGATTTACCTTGTTGAAAACTAGATGGCGCTGTGTGTTATCTAACCGCAGACCAACGCAAGCGATTTCCTTTCAACGAATAAATACGTTAATGTTTTTGTGATAACTTAGCAATTACAACTGATAAAAGTCTTTGTATTCGACTTTTTCGTGTACAGCAAAATATTTTTTTCTAGCTAATCTAATTCCTTTTTAGTCCTGCATGTTAACCGGGGTGAACCACGAGCACTTATCATGCCGGTGATCCACCTCAGTCCATCTAGGTGGACCACGGGCACTTTTTTGACGAAGGTCCACTTTCAAAACGCCCAGACTCGTGAACAAACACATTCCATCACATAAAATTGTTTTCTCATAGCGAGAATCGAACCAAGCAACTATGCAAATATATCATATATTCTATCTATCTTCGCACGGGTTATAAGTAGTGTATTAAAGATCCCTAATTTTTTCGAAAATATTATATAGCTTATGATTACACGCGGGGTAAAATACCTTCCCAATGGTGACAGAATTTTTGAAATTGGCCCAGTAGTTGTATTCGTTAGAAAATGTACAAATCTTTCCTCTTTATAAATTAGTATAGATTACAAATAGTTCGTTTGTGATAACGAGCATTAATAATAATAATAAATATACTCTTTATTGCACCAAAATTTACATTAAAAAAAATAAAAATAAAAATTTTTTTGGTGATAAGGTCTCCTAATTGTACTTTTGTTATGTAACAAAAGCAATTTCTTCCAGGCAACCAGTTAGAAAAAAAACAAAAAATAATGAATAGGTAGGTGGCGCAGCAGTACTCTGAATCAACTAGGCGAATTTGAATTGAACATAAAATATAATACATAATACCTAACAACTACATTTGTGGAATATTTAAGTGGGAGATGAAAAATAAAATAAAAAAGAGAACATAAATATTTTTCACAAATAATGTCAACACTAACACAACCAAAAGTTTTTGTATTTTTATAGAAAAAAGATTACTATTAATCTTAATTCATATTTTAAACAGCTTCATTTATCGTACCTTATTGTTTTATTTATGGAGATCAAACAGTGGACAAAATATAGTGAACCATCTAAGTTTGAGCTTGACGTATAAGGACAGCAAAGCAAGCAGTGGGCAACGCATTGGTAGCGCCCCTGGTGTTACTGATGTCCATAGGCGGCGGTGACCGCTTTCCATCAGGTGGCCCGCTTGCTTGTTTGTCTACTGTATGACATAAAAAAATAAAGGAATTATAATTTAATTTACACAATGCCATCTCCTCCAAAGTATGACTTAAAACAACTTGTGTTATGTGTATTATAATGTATGGTTACTTGTTTACATACATAATGAATGATACATAGAAAAAAACCCAGACGTATGACAAACGTACATGTTCGTCACATAAATTTTGGAAAACTTATTTTAACTGAATAAAATCGGTCTTAACTGGTTTAGACGGAGTATTGGGAGTATTATTTTGCAGCAAAGTGCGAGTTCTAGTTTAGAACTCTTGTGATTATTGTGGACAATTCTAATTCATATCAAATTAACCCATAACCATCCAGGGATTTGGGTCTCCCTTCAATCGTAGAGGATAAGTACTCTGCCACGCTGCTCCAATGCGGAATGGCAGAGGTGAGAGTTCGAGCCGCTTGAATGCCATCGACTTGGCTTAACGACTGTCATCCATCTCCAACAACCGACAGCTCAACGTGGCCGTCGAAACACGGAGAAGCTCGAGATTATGACATCCAACCACTGGCTAGGGTCGCTGTTGCTTGACTTGCGGATGTGTTTTTGGAGTGCAACACACAGCGACGTCATTGCATTATGGATAGTAAACTGCGGGGGGCTACCATGAAATTGTCCATCTGTAACAACGAAACACATAGTCCTGTCTGGAAAGACATTAATACTACATAGTTAGATTTAGTTATAAAGCTCAAAACAGGTTAAAATTTCACGAAACGTCAGCCCGTATGTTCGTAATTGTATTTCATAGTTGCCCCGCTGATCTAGAAGTAACATATGCTGAAATTCGGTTTCTCCCATCTACGGATTAATATGTTATATCTTCTTTTGGAATCATTTTATTTATTGCTGGAAACGGCATTAAAATCCATTGAGTAGTATAAGATTTAAGTGAACAGACAGCGGGATCGACTCCATTTTATACTACACTGGGCGTCAAAAATAAGTAGTTCAGTTACTCATAAACTACTGAAGCTATCTTTGAAATAAAAAAAAGTTAAAAGACAATTTCATTTCACTTAATAAAAACTTTATGCATAATATCGTCTTTTAAAGATTGATTTTTATTTCAAAACTCAATATTTTAGGTTAATTAAAGTTTGTTTTATTTGTAAAAACTGTCCGCGTTAAGTTGTAAAGTTTGACAGTTTGCCATTTACGTAGGTAGCCATCGCTGCGTTTAAGTTATGTTCCGAATTGTGGCTACTTAACTTCTATAGTTTAAGAGTAATTGCAATTTTAAAACTGTACTACTTATTTTTGACGCCCAGTGTATCTATAGATTACGGACAGTAATGCTGGATATTCCAACATTTCTCGGTTTAGTTTGAATTGCGACCCGGATTGTCGAAATCAAGTAGCACATTCAAGCTCAAAGGTCAAAAGTACTATTAATGATCGCAGTTGTCATAGCTGTACAGGAAACAACAAAGAGGAACCCTATGTTGCATAACTGAATAAGTTAAGCAACGATAACCGCAGTCAATATTATGATGGGTTTAGAATTTTGGCTACCCATTGGAGGGTACGATCCTCTGTCGTTCTCAGCTTGTCGATAATTAACAGTCGTTAAGATAACTGATCTGCAGGTGGCATGACAACAATGACACAAGGTGACACCAATCACAGAAAGCACAAGAAAAGTAATCCACTACACATTCTTATTATGTACTTTCTGATGAAGATTAATCTACCTACCATACATTATATTGATAACCAAAACTGAAGAGTTTTAGCGATTCTGTCTTGTTTGAGGCGACTAAATCGCCGATCGCCGAGACAAAAAGTAGCGTGTCCTACATATGATTCCCTTTTTGTTTTTTTTATGCCACAAAGATGGTAAACAAGCATACGGCCCGCCTGATGATAAGCATCACCGTAGCCTATAGACGCTTGCAATAACGGCGTACTATAATTACGCGTTGCCAACCGTCCCAACCCCTGCGGAGTTCTGGAGTGGAGACCTTACTCACCGTAAGAACACAACATGGCCGAAACCAATGCTATGGCTATATGGCTACGATCTTCTGTAAGGTGGAGGCTTCCCCAGACGGGTTGCTCCGATTTGAGCGGATTATCGGCTGTGCCCTAACGCTCTTACAATTACAATAATACTTATTTTCACTGTTCTATGTTGTTGCAGACAAAGTTTTTATGGTCCCATTTTTTGGTTGAGCAGTATTTTTTTATCTGCAACATGTTTATTTTTAGATGCATTATTGATATAATCTTGAATATCATACATACATCGAATATTTTACAATGTTTTCAAAAACTCTTGCATCTTTGTATGCGGATATCCTTCGATAAGTTTCACACATTCCAATCGCTTCCAGTAAATTGAGTATTGACAACTACACTGACAATTAGCAGTGAGTGATGCTTATTGACGTCCTGAGGGCATTACAGCTGTCTTGAAACTCACAATGAATTTAATCAGAAAGATATTTGAGTAATGAATGGAAAGAAATAATTAAGGCTGTACTGTTTTTTCTACGAATATACTGTTTTTAAATTATAACTTAGAACTCAAAATAAGAACTTTCTAACGTGTCAGTTATTCCTAACAAATACGTGTACAGGTTACTTTAATCCAGAAAGATACCTATTACTTACATTTCTTTATCTAGTCGAAACAACAAAATCATTGCAATAACCAATAATGTTAGTAAATTTTCTTCGAGCTGTGTTACAAAACAATCATAACTTTTTTATAAACCCACATCAGATATTAGATTGAGTAGAAATCATTGCTTTTGTTTCCGAAATGGTAGTTGTTTAGAGAGTAGAATAAATTAGATAATCATTTATTACTGTACTAGCGTTAATTTTGTGACATAGATCTCGTTTGACAACAAAACAATCCCTAGCGCGACTTGTGGCGCCATCTGTTGGCTAATACAGCGCCCTCTATAGAAGAAAAATTATTTTCCCATTGGAACGACTTACTTTTACGGGATAAAAAGTACCCTATGTTGGGCTCTGTACCCCTAACAATATGTATGCAAATTTTCATAATGATCGGCTGCCTAGTCAAGCCGTGAAGGAATAACAAACAAACAAACTCACTTTCTCATCTATACATATAATAAAACAGTAGACCCCGATATGTCTGTACATTGGACATATTTGGCAAACATGGAGAGGGAACAGTTAGAGTAAGGTAATAAAAGCAAAAAAAAATTTTTTTTATTTTTTTGTCTGTCTGTCTGTCTGTTTGAACGCGCACATCTTCTAAGTTACTGAACGGATTTTAATGCTGTTTTTACAGGAAGATAGAGCTCGGGATGGAGCAGATTATAGGCTTTGTTTCATTTAAATCGCATGTCAGGAAAAGGAGTTATCCTTATTTTAACATTTCACGCGGACGAAGTCGCGGGTAACAGCTCGTTTATAATATTACTAGCTGACCCGGCAAACTTTGTTCCGCCTTAGAGGCACTACCCTACCCTACCCTACCCTACCCCTACCCTACCCTACCCAACCCCTACCCTACCCTACCCTACCCTACCCTACCCTACCCCTACCCTACCCCTACCTTACCCCTACCCTACCCCTACCCTACCCCTACCCTACCCCTAATCGAGTTTTCATTGTTTTTAAGATGTATTCTGCTATTCGGGACGGAAACAAATCCAACAAATCAAAAACCATGGCAATCGGTCCAGCCGTTCTCGAGTTATAAGTGTTGTAACAAACACGACTTTCTTTTATATATATACATAGATAGATTGTATGTACTCTCTGACAAGAGAACGTGTTTGTAAAAATCTATTCTCTGTATAAAAATTTTGAATTGAAAAGAAGTCTCTTTCACGGATTTCACCATAATCAGAGAATATTGGATATATCTATCAATATTTTAATCTGTCTCTATTGAATGATATTTTCCTACCGCGACCCTCTAGCTAATTGGATTTTCTAATGTAAACTTCAGTAGAATTTAGGTAAGTCACGTTATTTAAACGTCAAAATTTATATTATCTAGTACCTACCAACGTATTAAATTATAAGAATTGGAAAATTAGTTTTCATCTAACTCCAATTATAATAGATCGAGTTAGGAATGTCTGAATCGCCAGGACAAGTTAGGAAGAGCCCATTTTTACCATACCTAACTGTTTCCATTCAATATTATCTACATTTCTCGAGGCATAAACGTGTTTTCCGTATATTACACCTGTCTCGTTCTGTCTCTGTAAGTGGGAAAGAAATGTAGGTAGAGTTCGCGTGCAGATCCAATAATCTGATAGTCTTTCAATATTCCATTCTTTTCCCCTTGCAGTGCCCTACAGTGTACTCAACGCCCGGATGAAAACTGCCAAATGATTTGTTATTTATAATAATTTATATTGTAGAATTCATTTAATATTAGCTGTTCTGTTACCCGCGGCTTCGCCCGCGTAAAAATTAGCCTACATTGGGCTCTGTACCCCTAATAAAATGTATACAAATTTTCATAATGATCGGCTGCTTAGTCAAGCCGTGAAGGAATAACAAACAAACTCCTTTCTCATTTATAATATTAGTAAGATAGTGTGTAAAGAAGTTTCTTTACTCGTGTAATGTAGTTGACTAAAAGGCTGAAGGCTTATGAAACATTTTCGTGTATATTTTACTATACTCAACGCCAAAGCTTCTGGCTTCTTCTAAAACAATTAAAAATCGATTGTCGTTATGCACTGAGTAATAAGTATGAGTTTCGAACTTAGTTTTATGACTGCACAAGTGCACACTAGTGCACACGAATACAACAGGAAAATTGCCGTTCAGTATACGTATGTACATAGTTATTTTCCGCGTCTTCGCCTACCCTCAAAAGCTGGGCTTTTGAAAAGTTTACTGTGATATTGAGCGTCTAACCTTTTCCGAAAATTGGACTATCAAAAGCAAATTTTTAGGAGGTTCAATATTTTTTCAAAATGGACTGGCGTTCCCATAGCTTTCGAACAAACAAACTCATCAGCTTTGTTTTTTTTTTCACTCATCAACTTTATCTCTACGGAGCAGAACATAAGAACGTTAGGTACAATATATAAAATAAATTGTAAAACAATACTTACCTATGTGAATTTGACTCTGGAAGACCAACTCCTTTCTCTTCTTTTCTTTATCCTCTGTCTATTCCCTAACTTGTAGCAAGCAACGCATTTGTAGCACATCTGTTATTACTGATGGCTTAAAGGCAGAGGTAAACCACTTTCAACCATTTTTTTCATCACCAGAAATTGCAATTTTTATTTTTTTATTTCTTATATTTTCTGTCATTGTAATTGTGTCTTATTAATACCATTTTAAAAGAGCAAGTACCTAAATTTCTTGCTAGTTTCTTCTTAGCACAAATCTGCCGTCTGAACTGGTGGTAGGAAAAAATTGTGACGATTGAGATTCGAAAGAGCTTATATTTGGCCTTTTTGAATAAAAATAATTTGAATTTGAACCAGTTGCGCTACTTGCCTGTTTTCCTATGGTTACATTTAAAAAGAACTATTTTGGTGAAAATTATGTTTTGTTAGTTTTATTTAAACTTGTTTATATGCTTTGAATGAGCTAGGAAACTGACCACAGTTCAGCGGAGCGACCTATTGTAGGTCACTACTTAGTCTATTCATAGTATTCATACAGCTCTAAACATTGCTTTTAATAAGTAGTTAGGATCCTTTTAATAATATATTTTTGTTATTTTATTATATTTTTTAAGGTTTCTAGAAACCTAGTAAAACTAGTTTTAGGTTCATTATAATTTATGTTAGGATTAAAAGTGTTTATGAATATGTTCTGAATATGTTTTTCAATGATTGACTAACAGGTAGATTCTGAAACGTATTTTAATTCTAATTAATAAGTCTCAGGCTGTCTCCTTTTTCTTCTTTAGTTTGACAGTGACAGCTATAATTTGTGTCATTAATTTTAAAGGTGCGTTTCAGAAACTGTCTCTCATTCACCTTTAAAAATCCGTTTCAGAAACTGTCTGTCATTCACCTTTAAAAATGCGTTTCAGAATCTGTCTATCATTCATCTTTAAAAGTGCGTTTCAGAAACTCTCTGTCATTCGCATTTAAACTTGCGTTTCAGAAACTGTCTGTATGAATATAATAAACATGACTAGTTGGATTTTGTAGTGTCGGTGTTTTAGTGTTCTTATACCTAGTAGCTTGGTAAGAAAGGGTAGAATTGAATAGAACAAAACTAAAGGTTCTGTATTAAATGGTTTATTTTCTAAAAATCTCACATTCCCCACAGGGATAAACCTGGAAGCCACGTCACCATAATTAACAAAAAATCTTTGCCATGATACTGTTTTGGTCAATTTACAAAGGAATCACTCATACAGAAGGAGTCACGTGGCTCACATACAATGAAAAATCTACTTAAAGTATAACATGTGCGTTATAGGGTAAAATTACAAATGGTTGATTTCAAATAAAACATTGAAATACCAGAACACGTTATCGCGCCCTGAAACGGACTGCTGCAAGTCTGCCGTCGCCCTAATAAGGACAAGGCGGGTGTACAAGCACTTAATTTAAGGACAATTTCACAATGGTTACCGAACATTACATTTAAACGCAAATTATATTAAAAAAACAATATTTTGCCTACATGAACGGAGACAATCTAAATGCAACTACAGTCGGTTAAACGACTATAAAATCCGGTTATTCCGTATAAAATGGCCAATACAAGGAAAACAATTTCGAAGCATTTTTTTTAAATACACAGCGATCCAAACAAGGTTGGGGAAACTAGCACAAATACGACACACAGGCTAGGCTAATATCACAGGAGTGCTGGGAACGGTGCCTCACACCCGCCCGCCCCCTCGCCGGCCGCCCCACCCCGGGCGGCCGCCGCGCCACCCCGCCACCTACCTATTTACTATTCAGAGGGGGCGAAACGGACTACTACCAATATATTTTGAGACAATTAAGATTTCAAAAGAAAAGGAACTCTGGCGTTGTTCACTCCAATTGCACAATATTGATTGCATATCCATTGCACAACCGCTGCTTGTACAAACTGCGTTGAATAAAATCCAATCAACAAAATATTAACTTCAACGAAACATAAACCCATATATTAATGGTAACGAACATAATGGTGCCATAAGGTAACATATAAACAAAAACGCAAAAATAAACTTAAAAGCGATTTTCAACGAAACTCACACTAAAGTCAGACTTGTAGAAAATGCTACTAATGACCGAACATTTGCCGATGAAGGTCAAACGTTGGCCAAACATGAATGTTGAGCGAGTATTGAGTAAGAGTACGTAGATGCCGACAAAAATCTGATCAGTCTGCGTCATTACGTCTTACGTCGTGAAAGACTTTACAAATTCATTCCAATAAATGAACAAGCAAGTAAGCGTCTGGCGAGTCGACTGAACTCGCCATGGTAGGTGCCTATCGACGCATTTGTTTCACTTTCTGATGTGGCTGACGTGACGTCGTGCTGGCCGGCACATACTCGCGGAACCGGCTCGCGCCAACAGCCAATCTCACAGGAGGAAAAATAAAGCAAGCCCTTCAAATAAACTAAACGCGAAGCGATGCTTCCCAATAGAGCCTCTACGCAACCGTTCCCAGTCGTTTTGCACTATCTCTTAAATCACTATTTATTTATAATACAATAATGTAACATAATAATTATCACTTAAAACTATATCTCCGATGAAATCATTCTTCTTCCGCGTCTCCGGCAGGGTTGCGTCGCGACACAACGCACTTCAAGTCCTCAGTTCGATAGTAAAAATAATCGTTGAACACTAATTGGACCGCGCCCGTCGGCAGCGCCTGAGCAACTTTCACTAAATAATAAAAAACACGCTAACAAAGTAAGTACTCTTCTTAAACAACAAAGAATTGGCTAAACGTCGTCTGTCCATTCCGGGTAACAAGAATATTAACACTCGCGGAGTATTCGAGCCGATCATCCGCGGCCTCGATCCTCGGACAAATCAGAGCAGATTCATCTTCGAGTGCACGGTGCGACCAGCCTGGTGCGCGTGCGGTGACGCGCGGTCAGCGACTCGGGCACGTTCGGGCTCCAGCGAGCTTCACTAGGCGCGCTCGCCTCACAGAGGAGTGTGAATGTGTGCGGCGCGGCGCGGTCATGAGTCGAGCACAGTCAGCAGTCCAGCGGGCAGTAAAGGGACGTCCTGTCGGGGCATCTGACGCGCTAGCTGCGCGCACCCGAGGTTCGCGTCTCCGAGTTCAGGAATGGCGTCTAGGAGCGCTAAGCACTCGTCTTCGACGGCACGCCGGCTTTTCTTTCCGATCCAGGAGTCGTCGCACTCTTCTCTCGCGCGACGCCGCCTTGCCTCTTTCTCGCGGCGTACCTCATCGCTAAGTCTGCAGTACGTGTTGTTGATGCAGACAGAGCGGCGCAGATCGCGCGCTGGGTCTTCGATGTTTTCTAGTTTTTGTGAGCATATCTCGATGACCCGCTTACGCTCCTCGTTGGCGCGCAGGCGTGCCGAGATCATGGACAGTTTAGGCCGCGCAGCAGCGGGCTCGGTGCGCGGCGGGCCGAACATGTCGTCCTCGAAAGCGTCGGCGATCTCCGCTCCGCGCGCGCTCTCCCGCTCCTCTTGCGGCGTCATTCTGCAACAAATACGAGGTGAAATTAGCACTCGCCACTATTATAACAACTCGATAAAATCCTACAAATTCTCCGTTTTATTAGACTAGACATTCAAATTCATTTGTCGCAACATTTAAATCCGTGGATAAGGAACCTACCAAAAATCTAAAGCATCGATACAATTCAAGGCAAAACGATAATTATTTTACAATCGCGAGTAGTAGGTCACTCAGAGAACAATGCATCAGCGCTCGAACAGGCCAATCAGGTTCATAAGTTGTCATTATTATTTTTCCGTTCTCATTTGCTTTATATGAACAAAAGATAACAGCACAAATAAAAAAATGTTTCCATAATGCATAAAAATCCTAGACCCACCTGGATGACAAATCAGGAGAAATTATGAACCATCCCGACATAAACATGATAAGTGATCTACGAAGACCTTATAAATTATTTATATGGATCCCTCAATGTCACAACCGAAGTTCAAAACACTGACACAATACCGCCGCGCAATTCGTCACTTTGTCCTCGACTACAAAAAGTAAAAAGGCACAGGCGAAACAAAAATAAACCACGACCAGAGCGGCGTGTGCGCAGCGCGACGCTCGCCCGACGAATGACAACATACCTCACTGTAGATAAGACATTGAAAAAGCCAATTGCGTCATTTGAGTACGGCTACGTACGAGCGTGTGGAGAGGAAACGGGTGACGTAGCCTAGCCGTCATTTTAGACGCTATTGACTAGTCATGACTCGTTTCATTAATTTGTTTACAGGACAAAGGCGTCGTCTTCAAACGAAATTAACACGTGACTGGAGGAAGACAAAAATTTAACCGTTTTCTACAAAAAAAAAACAAATTCTGCACACACAGATGATCCTAATTTGGGATAAACTACCGATACTGACATAATCGAGAAATTGTGAGATCCTAGTCCAATTGATATTAAAAGTAATGAATCATATAAAATCCTAACGATAGAAGCAGCAACGGATGTTACTGATTACAAGGATAATGCAATTTTTCCTGGTGAACTATAAAACTTATGAATCAAAGTCAAAAAGGAAAATAAAAACAAATAAATGGTTTTTATAAGGTAAACAGCAAATACACGAGTTGTATTGACAAAAACAATTGTATCAAAAGGACACGTAACGACTGTAACTCATTTCATTATCAACATAAACCTAGCGTTAATGATAAAATGTCAAGAATAATAGAAAAGTATTCTTTGGGATAACAGGAACATATTGAATACACTCGAAGTTTAAAAAAATACCTCTCTAACCTTCAATACAGAACAAATAGGACTTATGTAATCGATAAAAGGACACAGGAAATTCTTATTTGAAAAGTACATAAAGTATTTCTCATATTGTGCAATAATTATTAAAGTTTCAAACGATTTCAGAAAAAGTTACAAACATTTGCGGAAAAAGAAAAATAGGAGCAAATTGATGAATTATGTTCATGAAGATATAATATCGAAATTGAAAGAAACCGTAGCAGTTATAACAATGCCAATAGTTCTGTCTAGCTTGAACACGTTTTCTTACAATCTTATTACTCAAAATACATTAGGAGCTACGTGTTCTTGTTCTAAAACGTCTAAAACCTAACTTAGAATAGCATTTTTGTTTAAAATACTTCTTAATATTGAACACGATACAATTCTGGAGTTAATTCCATTAAAACATCTTAAAAGTGATCCAAACAGGGCGAAATATCTCAACATTAGTTTACACAACGCTACGTTTATCGTAAAGATAAAAAATTTAAGCAAACAAATATTATGATACGAGCATAAATTGTTTGCTAGGGAGGTATTTGATTTAAACGTATTTTTGTTACAAATCCATAAAATAGACACAAAAGCAGAAATTCTGTCATCATTGTTACGGAAAAAGTTTCGCGAAATTTATTTAATTAATTTCCTAAAAATAGATGCTTCTGGGAGTTTTGAATGCAACTTCACTATCAAATAAAATATCAGCGGAATACCACTTATAACGCGTGTTGTATCACCAAGCATGGTATTTTTTGCGCTAACTGGCATTTTATTGCAACCGATAAATGTTCAGAAATATGTGGAGTGGAGTTGGGTCGTGTTGTAGTTTTTTCGTGGCGAATGCGCGACGACAGTGCGCCGGGTGTTGCCGAGTTGCCGACCCCACCGTTACGATCTAATAAATCTTGCTCGCCTCGAGGCTACCTACCTGGACTTTCTTTTCTCTGTCTCACACGGGCCACGGGCATAGATCCACTGATGTTCAAATGCCATCGGAATGAGGGACATATTTTGAGCCGTATTAAAACATTTTACTATTAGGATACAACAAATCGTACCTTGTTGTGCAAGGACTCGAATCAATTTTCAAATATTGTAAAATAAAATAAAACGCTATCAATTGAAGGTATAAAACACCCATTTAATTTTAATAACTGAAAATCATTCCTTTGTTCTACCGAAGATACGAAATAGACAGACACTGAACGTGGATATTGATTAAACATATGAATTCAATGTAGATGTTTAGCTTAGTGTAGATTGTTTAAACTTGACTTAGACCGAGACATATTTCGCTAAAATCTTCTGTGGTTTTTGGAAGTGGATTTAATGCAAGTAAGTGTAATGATAAATATTTGTTAAGTAATATTAAGTTTAACCTTGAAAAGAATAAAGATTTCGGAAAAGGTAAATTTTATTGTATTGTAGCGTAGTGACCTTAAAAAGTGTCTCAATCTGATTCAATTTGATGTACGATGTAAGCGTTTACTGAATTGACAATTTCTGTTACTTTAATTTCCATTTCTATTGTACTACTTTGAAAAACTTTAGCCGCACCATCAAAGTACGAAGTGGACATAGTAATAGTTTCTTCAATCACGTTTTTCACTTTCTATCTTTCGCCTTTATCGTTGGCATGCCCTTAATTGCCATTGATAATAACGGCTACCTGTGAACGTGCCTTTTTGTTGTCTAAACAATGCCTGCGTGGTATTTATTTGACAAATAATGTTCACATCTCATTACAGAATCGGTCATTTTGTACGCTAGTAATATTTTTAGTAATTCAATGGACATTCGATTACGGAGAAATGTGTAAAATTTTGCTTTAATTATATCTAATTTGTTTTCTGTGAATTTGATAATTAAAATATCATCAACTAATCACTACTCTTTTGAATTTGTTTTACAAAAAATAACGACGGTAATTTAAGTAACATGTGCAGTGCATACAATTAATCGTGATGTTACTTATTCTTCCTCAATAAATGGGCTATCCAAAGCTATAAGTTTTTTTGTTGGAACCAGCAATTCCTGAAATTAGCGCGTTCTAGCAAACAAAGAATCTTTATGATATTAGTTTAGACAAAGAGAAAAACCTGACAGATCAACGCCCAGTTCAAACGCTTGAACCGAGAAAGCTATAAATTTGCACAGAGGTGGTAAATGATATGATATGCACAAGGAATGAGATTTTTCGTAATTCCCACGGGAAACGAGAGCGTATCACAAAACAAAATTTTGTAGGACTCCGCAACTATTACTAATTAACTCTGAAAGTTAGCTTTGAAAATACAGGTTTCAATTGAAAACGAAATTATTGTCACGACACGCTTCAATTTTATATTTTCCAATTTGCTTCGTGATATTTCCGAGTCAATAAACATCGTCAAAGTTGACTAACAGTAGCTTTAATAACAAAATAGTTTAATATCAAATATAAAATATTTGTTATGGTTGACGTGTGTATTTGTGTGTCTGTGTCCTCGTAACACTTAAATGGAGAATCCAATGTTTTCAGTATTTTTGTTTAAAAAGAGACTTGATTGAAATGATCAACTCCGTTCTGATAATTCTTTCAAACTTTACACTCCTCTCTGTCATTCTGCTTTTATGTCTAATTCTTTCACTCTTCATGCTTCACGACTCTGGAATGCGCTACCCGACCCTATTAGATGCACCAAAAATGCTTTTATTTTTAAAAAGAATGTGCGTGCTCATTTTTTGGATTTGATTAAGGAATCGACATCATTTGTTTAATGTATCCGTCACCGTCATCTTTAAACGCGTAATTTTATTATTATTTTTCTCCCCCCTTTAATTGTTTATGTTGCATAGGAATCATCTATATGTATTATATATTTATTATATATGTATGTATGTATATATCTATTGTATCTATTATATTATGTATGTAGGTATATGTGTATATTATATTTATTTAATAATATTTAATTTTAACAAGCCGCTTTCGTGAATTTCTGCACTCCCAAGGGTTGACTGGTAGAGAATGCATTTAGCATTAAGTTCGCCTGTTGTATCAGTACTTTGTGTATTGTGGTCAATAAAGATAAAAAAAAAAAAAAAAAAAAAAAAAAAAAAAAGATAATGATTAAGTAAAAACAATTACTATTGGAATTGATATAATAATTACTATTCTTTAATTAATTACAGTATCATATCATGTATTTGTAAATACATATACAAGAAATTACTAACATTTTAATTAAAACAGTAAATATGCAATCAATAGATAAAACATTCAAGCGAAAGGCTGTATATTATGTAATGAGTTGCAGATCTAGTCCGGCCAACCTTTCTAGGTCAGAAGCCGCAAATAATTAAGTCTAGTCTAGACTCAGGACAAGCTGACGAAGGTATAAACAGTGTCAGTTACAGAATAATTTGTTAATATTATAAAAAATAATATTTTGTGTACCGCAATGCGCATAATCAAGAAAATGTGAAGTCACCATTATTTAAATTTTTAATCACATTATCGCTTCTCAAGTTAATGTTAGTACCCCGGTATTTTTTATTTTTTGTTTTTGCTATGGGTTTCGAAAAAGCTCCTAAAGCTTATTTCATTTCATATCTGAAATATCAAACTTCATTAGATTTTGCAATTCATTAGGTTTTAATTAAAAAAATCTACTGGACATGATGTGTCTGTCTTTTGCAGTGTATGATTTGTGTCCACATCATACACTGCAAAAGCACTATTATTCAACCAAGTTTAAACATGCCGTTATTATCCAATCTATAAGTATGCACAATAAGTCCAAAATCGACAACAACCTTTGTTAGTTACTTGACTAGTTAGTAACCCAAGCAAATTAAGCAAAGTATAGGCAATCAGCTATATCTCAATGGCAATCAGGGGAATAAATTAAATAAATAAATATATAGAGACAAATCACACAGATTGAGCTAGCCCCAAGTTCGAAACTTGTTTAACTCGTGTAGTTTTGAAAATTGGCACAGTTGTACCTTGTGGAGTCCAGATCAATATACAAATCCTCGAGGCAGGGGGGTTCATCAGAACCAAATTAAGATTATATTGTTTTTGTTCCTATTTTATCGTATGTCTATATAAACATGTCACCAACGATTGGTGTTCGGATCGACGACTGAGGCCCGTTAGCACCTTACCGCGATCGAGGTCAAAATGAACTTGCTCGTTTTTCAGCGCGCCTGGTGAATTTCCATGCAGTTAGTGCTCTTTTTTTTATACTGTTGTTCATGTTTAGCGAAATATGTATGTAAAACTTAGAAAAAAAAATTTTGAATGTAACTTATTAGAAAACATTTATATTATTACTGTTACCCAAAAATTTGCCATAAAAGTCATATCAAATATTTTAAAGTAGGGTACTAAAGAGGTACAGTCAGGAGCACGATGAGCTTTACAGTACAATTTTGGCTCTTATGACATAGAACTTAAGAATGGTACAAAGTCCGACATGTAAAGGTCGACCTGCTCTTGACTGTACAATATTATTAATGATATTAGTTCCAAATTAGTTTTTTGACAGTACAAAGAAATTGGAAATTCTCATGGGAATGAACGCAATATATTGTTAATGAGATTAGTATTGTATAGAAACGCTGAGATCAATAAAGTTACCAATGGGCGTGTACAAGCAAATGAATGAATCCTTCTAAGTATTGAAGCTTTGTATAGTATATACAACAGGAATTCTGAATAGACCTCTATATAATTTGACTTGCGAAACCAGCAACATCGTTAGCGGATTTCGGAAAATCCTTATCGGACGTACAAAGAACACTCCCTCCAAGGCAGGTCTCTACGATCAGCGGTTTTGGCTGTGCATTGATTCGCCAGTCAGTCAGTCAGGACAAAGCATTTTATATTAATATAACTTAATTTTATGTCAAACTAGTAAAATACTCGCAACTTCGTTTGCGTATATCTCGCTTTCCAGTGGGAATTTTAAAAAATCCTTTCTTAGTACACCCCTAGACTTGGTAAGGAACCTACATTCACAATTTTGGAATCTCTAGACCCAGCGGTTTGGGCTGAACGTTGATATATAGTTAAGTCAGTCAAGACTTGGAATTTTATTTATATAGATTCCACCTACATCGACCATATCACACAAATGCAACCTACATTTGAAAATTTAAAGAAAAAAGTTGAGCTCTTGTGTGATTAATGATGTTCATAGGTAACCATGCACTCTCCATCTGGTAGCCTTGCCTTGCATCACTTGCTTATTTGCCTACCATAAGACATAAAAAAGGCAATAAATTTTTTACCGGAATGTCGACAACGGGAACAAATATTTATTGACCATACAAATATTACTCAAGATGAAATGAACTTGAGAACCATTGTTATCCGCTATAATCTAGCCAATACACTGATAAACATATCTATTAAAAAGGTGATTGTTTTAATAAACATCTTTATCAAAATGTTATCTTTTAGTTAAGATAATTAACACAATAAATACTACTTAAACTGAAACTTTATTAAATCTATCCCCTAAGGCGCTAGGGCTGTTGGCACGCTTCCCAGACCTGTAAACTTTATAATATTCTAAAGGTTTCTGCACACCAAATCCACTGATCCGTCGACATAACGCGCCATGGAAAAGCCCCCTAGTCTTTATGAAACTGAAATGCCAGCGACTTGCGGACTTTTTTACTTTCGCCCGACAACTCGAGCGATAGATAGTAAGCATAGGTATATCGTGTCTGCACAGTCTAGGACCTACACGCGATCCTTAATATTAGACACAATCGGAAAAAGGATCTATTTAAACTTTGAACTCTAAATAAATTTTCAATATCTACAAGGTCTTTCCAATTTTTTTCAATTCGAAAAAGTTTTAATACTAGAGGGCAAGACTCACTTAGAGCCATCGGAGTCAATAAGAAACTAGGTAGCAGAAGTCGACATTATGTCGACAGGTCGTCAGCTATGGTGTATAAAGCCCTTAACATTCTAAAATATGGACAGAGACAGCGATACCGCTATCCTGCTCTTGCATAACATCTGCGAACGATAGAGATTGTGATCGTTCACAGTTCGTCGGATTTGAAAAGGAAAACTGATTTTACTGAGAAACTTTCCTATAAAAACGGTAAATTGTAACATTTGAAATTTGTTTAATGTATGATGTCATATTCGTCATGCTCTTCATGAATCATTGCTATATTCATTTAATCCAGTATTACACATAGGAATCTAAAGAGGAAAGATTTAATTGTTTGCACTGAATAGGCTCCGAAACTACAGGACCCATTTGGAAATTTCATTCACCGTCCCCAAACTACACTATCATAGGGTGAAAAAGGCCATATTATATTTTCAAAAAACTTAATGATCCTTAAACCCGTGCAAAACCACAGGTCATTAGTATGTAATAAAAATCTTAGTAATTTAATCTAGTCGATTTAATGTCACGAAATTACATATGTACTTTTCGATCCTAACTTATGCAAAGGTATACAGGATAAATATTTTCAAATAATATTTTCGTCCCATTTTTATTGCGTCTATATATATATTTTTATTGTGACAGGTGGGTACTTCCCCGGTCTAGTTAACCATTTCATAAATATCCAACCACTCAAAAATCAAACCAGTAAGGAATTTCTGCATTGTCTATTACCTACGCACAAAAAGCATTTCAGAAACAGGGTTATATGCATTTAATGTTTTGTAGCATAACGTCAGACGAATACACAGATTGTGTATTCGTACTTCTAACTAATAAAACTTCTTTAATATATTTTTTTTGCCTCATAGGTGGCAAACAAGCATACGACTCGCCTGATGGTAAGCATCACCGTAGCCTATAGACGCTTGCAATACCGAGGGTATCAATCTCGCGCTGCCAACCCTCCCAACCTCCCCAAGTGGAGCTCTGGATTATTATCAATTACCTTACCAAAGAGTATTAGACCCTATCGGTAACATTTACACAGTATATGCCCACAAAAGGAACTCAAAATGTTCCATTAGTCCACAGTAATGAATTTCATTGAAATTCGTCATCAATGCTTCACGTTTCGTTTCAAATTCAACTTTATATCCATAACAATAAGAGCTTGGCTTGTTTTATTTGATATTCAGTCTTATTCTATCGCCTATAAAGTCGGAAATATAATGCATGTATTGAAGTTAACACAACAGTCGACAGTATACCCAAACGATGATTGTAAATTATAAACGCGTTAAAATGGAGCTTGGTGTAAAATATTGAACCTTGTTTGCGATTGGGTTTTAACAAATTGTCTATAAAATTATAAATAGGCACTTCGCTGTTTTATCAAGAAAAGAGTAATATTATTATTTTTAGTAAGAGTTAAAAGAAGTTTTGGAGATATTTCACTGCGTAGAAGCATCTGGAAGTTTTTAAAAGCAAGGAAGCTATGACTATGATAAAAGTAGAAATAAAAAGAAATAGTCTAACTTCTAACAGCTGCATATTCTATTATTATAAAGTACCTACAGAAGCATATTACGTGCATTGTTTTGGCCTAGATTTATTAGAAAAAATATAATTTTATTCTTTATTTCTTATCACAATGCACTTAAATTATTTATTTAAAGCCATCTTTCTATCTAACTTACATTTGTAGACATGGCGAAATTTTTAATGTCAAGTATAAATTTCTAAATAGTAACGTAGAAAGTACCCACTAAGCCTATTTATTAAGAAAATAATATATATTTTTTCTTTACTATTTGTTTGCTTACAGGGTTTTCGCGTTGACTGATGACGCCACACCGAAGTAATTGTGGAGCAATATTTTCAAACGTTATTAGGAAGCAACACATTTTATTTAAAGTAACATAATGTTGTAGCGTTGCGAAATAGACTTGAAATTTTATGTCAAATTATAAATCAATGATAAAAAATATATAAAATATTGTTATTCTGTTTCCTAGCGTAGTCTTATGCTAGCTCTACAGCTTTACAAAGTTCGTTCGACGGGCTCTTCGCCCTACTTCGCCTTCACTTTTCCTTTGTCTTTTAACTTCGTGCCTAACTTCCCTTCACTTCGGTCAACTATCTTATGGAGTTTCCGAAGATATCTCTCCAAGCCGATATTTTAATCTAAAGAAATTAATTAAAAAGAAATATGTATCTAAAATATAATTTGTTTACTATAAAAACTTCTTGGTACGCTAATCTGTTTAATCTGTGACACAAACAGAGATTTGCCCCTACCAAGCTGAAATAAACATTACGTCTCGACTGTCGCATAGTGTGCGAGAGGGATAGCACAACGCGGCATAGGCGTCACTACACGAGTTTCGTCACTTTAATTATCACTTATTGAATAATAAACCAGAAAAAATAATCACAGAGTTATTGATTAGGCAAGTATAAGTCATTAATGTGTAAGTTAATATTAAAGCAAACATAGTAAGTGGATATTGTAAGTAATCCCAAAAAGGGGTGACGAGGCGAGGGCGGCACAGGAAACAAAAGATAATCGATTCGTATTTCAAACAGTTCAATTTAGTTCCTTTTTTTTTTGGAAAATATTTTTTTGGTCTATTATTCTAAATTCATTTGTTTTTATCTTCGGCCAGTACGTTACCTACGTACGACCGGTACGACTATGTGTTTTAGACAATTTAATCTTTGTTTTTCTGAACGTCAAAATTAAAATTTTCCATGCGGTTTGTATGAGTCGTGTGACGTCATCAACATTTAGTGTCACATGGTGTCACGTACACGTTACGTTCTACATAATATCACTTCCAATAATTTATTATTCATATTAATAATAATAATAATATATTCTATTTATTTTTTATTTTAATAAAATTACAATAATTAATTTAAGGGACTAAGCTAACTAATGTAAGTTGTATTTATTCTGTTTATTTTTAATTTAGATTTTTATAAAACTACAATTAGTTTAAAAAAAAACTAAACTAACATTTAAAATTAAACTGTTATTTCACATATTTTACATAAAATAAATCTTTGCTTCCATTCTCATGGGAATTTGAAAAACTATATTAATTTTGCGTGAAATTTTTTAAAATCGGACGAAATTTTTCTTTTTTTATATAGAATAGGTAGCTGATAACATAATAGATAACTAAAAGACATTATACTTTAAAATGTTCACATAATCTTTATAACAATCTCCAATATTATGCAATAAAAATGCAAACTTTTCTCATTGCAATGAATCTCGTTGCTTTGAATCCGTTTTATGAGTGCACGACACAGTACCTAACGAATGCATAATACCTACATACAATACCCCCCTCTTCATAGAAAACATGACACGTGTATGACTTCGACCTTTAAAAATAAAACTTATTGAATAGTTTATAGAGCAGTTTTTTTTTTACAAAACTATTTTATTATGTCTCTGCTAATATTGGAGCAGCGGGGCAGAGTACGCTCTAATTTCCTACGATTTAAAGAAGACCTGTACACCCTCCAGTGGATTACGGGTTGATGATGATGATGATTTTATCATTTTGATTTTGAAGTTTTTTTGGGAATGTTGTCATGGCTCATTTCCGTAAAAAAAAAAAATTTTCCTACTTTACCTACAGCTTTTTTTATTTCCATATTGTGTTTCAAGCTATCTCCTTTAGTTTGACAGTGACAGACATTATTTTATGTATCATCTAACTTTTTTTTAAACTAGCCAATGTTAAAAAATTCACGTGTTATTTTTTTATATTAGGATTTTCCTAGCTCAGGCGCATAATGTTAACTTTTACCTTATTTGTTTTTATACTGTTAAATAAATAATTGATGTTACCCTAGCTGTCGTAAGTTTTATGAAAGATATTATTATTTACTTTTAAATATTTTTGTATTGCTCACGAAATAATGTTCTGAATAAAATTGGTGACTTGTAATTTTATACTGCGTTTTTATCCCAATGCTTTGGGGTCAACTTATTACAATGTAGATGTCATAGCTATTTGACTTATAGAATTATTACGCATTAACCAAAAACAATTTTTGCTAAAACGAAAAACTGGTTCTGTTTTAAACAAAACAAAAAATACAATGTCAGTTGTTTTTACCACAGTATTAATAATAATTTTGCTAATGCGGTATAAACTTTTATTAATTATTTTGCTTTGTGTTGTATTTAAATATACATATTATTATAAATAGGTATTAATATAATTTTATACACTTTAGAATATTCGATTATTAAATAAACAATAGGTAATATTTTTACTAATACAAGGATTTTTATGAAATAATAAAAAATACCATTTATTTGGTATTTTTCATATTTTATTACTATGAATATATAATTATGATTATAAATATATTTTTTGATAAATAATTAGCTGCTGATAAGTTGTTTAAAAGTATTAATTTAAAAATAATTATGTTACTGTTAGTTTACGCTATCAAACGTAAAAAACAGTTCCAAAAATCAACACCTCATAACAAAATAGTTAATGCTCTTTAAACATGTATAAATTACTTTTTACAATTAATTAAAAGCATAAAGGACCCAAATTTTGTTAATCTTGTGAACCGATACCGTTTCGTTTGTCTCACTCGCACCATAGTTTTCTGCGTGCGAGCGAAAGAGACAACTGCAGAGCGTAGCGAACAAAAGGGGCGGTCAGGTAGATTGAAAAAGTCCACATTTTCAAAAGATCCCTCCTAGACATTTTATCGTGGCGATTTCTGTATAAACATTTTTTTATATTTCTTATCTATGCTCATTCAGATTGTATTGTAATATTATCTAATTAAGTAGCTATTGTTTAAAATGTTGAAGTTGTAAACGTAAGTAGTCGGATTTTTTTTCTCAAAAATATATATTTCCACCAAAATATTCATATTAAATTATAAGTATAAATTATTTAACTTTTTCATTATAAAAGCTGTGTTATGTTAACTTAATTAATTAATCCTGCTCGTCTAGAAAACCATTGACTATTTATGTAGCAGCTAATTAATACAATGAATGTTTTAACAAAGTATCCGACTCATTGAACCAACAAAGTACCTACAGCCAAGTAGTTTCTAACTTCTGTCGCAAACTACAGCCATAATGCTATTGTTGAAAAAAAATACAGTTACGTCAATCGCATCCACGATTTAATTCTCTGCGAACACAATATCTACTTAATAGTTGAAGAAGTTACGTAAATAAAATATAACTGGCCTGATAGATAAAGTATGCAAACAAAAAAAACTTTCTTTGTTCCGACAGAAACAAAGAACATGACATTGATTAATTTAAAAAATAAATAATAATAATATTACTTTCTAAATATAAAATTGTCAAAAAAAAATAATTACCTTGTTATTTAGGTTATTCCAAATTATATTCCTCAAATCACTTCAAACAGTTTATAAAAAAAAAAACTAAAAATAGAATAAACAAAATGCAACACAATAAAAATGTTTAAAAACCGAACGGTTAATTTAAAACATAATGCCACGAGCTGTATCACATGAAACGATCAACTTAGCAGTTGTCCAAACAGGCGCGCGGGTCGGCTACTACATAACTGAAGCGAAAGCGGAGTGGGCAGAACGTGTGCGACTGACGGCTTCGCGCGCCAAACTGCCTTGCCTATCCCATACATAAGTTGTGGTGATTTACAGAGGGCGCGCAGGCGGGCAAACGCGACCCTGCCTGAGCCGTAGAAGCTCCCCTTCCTTGCGAAGGATACCTCATTATCCTCACAGTAATCCGTGTGCCTTTTTGATAATTTTTATTTATAGGGTGACACTAGAAGACCTTTTTGAATGCCGTCTTGATCCCGCGTGATATTTTATCACCTATGCAAGTTCTAAGGTCAAGATTTGAAGTGATTTGAGTTTTATTAAGTAGTTTTTGTGGTAACTGGTTTTTAACAACATCTATCCCCAATGGAAACAGTTATAAAACCTGTTTCGAGGTCCATGCTACAACATCAAAGGTTTTGAAGTAGTTCCAATCATAAAACTACGAAATGCAAAAATATATTCTGAACCATGTTTCGGATCAATTTGCTTTGAATGATCTCTGAAATAAGAATAAATGTTGGAATAAAAATGAAAAACGTCCATTATACAAATTAGACGGCCCTTTACATCACGCGATTGGTACTGGCTGATATAGGATCGAAACCAGTTCAACTAAATAATGCTTGATTACAAAAACATTCTTCAATTAATAATCATACAGTTAAATGAATAATTATTATAGCTTAGTATAAATGAGACCAATCCTGGATAACCCTGATACGTAATTAAAACTATATAAATGAAATTGTTGATGTTAGTTAAAAATTCTACAAACAATCGACCCCAAATTCTAACTCTAATTTTTAAGCAAGTAGTCTAATTTTCTGGAAATTTCCATAGTTTTAGATATGAATTTACAGATGTAATTGCATTAATTATGTATTACGAATGACACCGATTGTTTCATTGAAATTGATTTTGCCTCCATAGCAAATTAACACGAGATTTTGTTTCACGTTTGATATAATTGCGCCGCTGGGATTAACTTCAGGTGTTCGCCATTGTTTAATTCTCTCGACGTGGATATTGCGCTTCGCCTCGCCGGCAGCTCTTTACCGACCTCGCCGTACCCCATGATTTGGTTTAACAAGTATCATTTCTACTGTTTCTACTGTCAATTCATATTGCACTTTCTCGTAAACAACTTTTTTATTGTCACTAGTAATTTTATTAAATCTCTCTTTAACTTATAATGCAAAATCTACATTGCATTCTTAAATTTTTAACTCCAAATCGTAATACAGGTAAAAAAATACAACCAGAGTTTTCTTCGTATACCTGTCCCCAATATCGGCTTAGTATATGAGTAGATTTAAATTTGAATGCGAGCCAAGCGGTGACAATGACAACCTAACAGCTGCTAGATCGACCCTCAAATAGCTATATTCAATCATGCGTAAAGGTATCGACTGCATTTAGCCGTAAAAAATTGTTTTACGACGAGTGCTTTACACAATTGTGTTCTCAGTGTATTAATTTTACACGTGTCTGAACTTTGATCTCACACTGCAGGCGAAGAACCGATGCCCGTTTAAGGTCAGTCCTCCAAGTTTAGAATGCGGAAGCCGGGATCGCTGCAAAGTGATCACACGTCACACGCCCGGACTGTAGTAACCCGAATATACGAGGATGTCGGGTCGAGGTTCAATAATTGCGGGCCGTCAAGACTTTCACCTTCGGCGCGCGGCCGGTGAGCCGCCAAGGCCACCGAGGCACCGTTCACCGTAACTTCCGCTGCAGCTCGTGCCGCGGCCCGAGACACACCAGCCGCTCGTGATCGCGATGTCTCTCAGCTTTTGCCATACGATTTTCGGAAAGCGCTACCGCCCGACGCCATACCGCGGCACTCTACAGCGCGCCAGGCGGTGCAACGGCCTCACTCCGAGTAACGGTTCCAATCGACCATTATTACATAACATTTTTAAGGAAACGATACTTCTGCTAACTAGGACGATGATGATAATAGTTTAGAAAAACACGGAGACGATAAAAATTCAGGTCAGACCATGTTCCAATTAATTGGCCTATGCTGACAGTCTGATCTTGCAGCTGTATCGTTTACATTTAACACCTGTTTATGTGTCCATTTAGATAACGATCATGAAAACATTACGGTGCATGTCTGAGTAGACAAAATCTGCTCACCGATGCGTGGCGATGCACCTTTGTTGTTTTATTATAGAGTTTAAAGCGGCTCCGCGAAGTGGCCACGCGAGCGCTTCCGACGCCGACAACGACCCATATTTTACTGTGTACGCGGATCGTGGAGTGTACCATCTCATTCCGCTCGTTAAATCGATGCTTTTAATAGAGATGATAGCTCAAGACTCCATTATATTTAAATAAACGGGAGCGCAAGCCCACTACGTGTAAAATGTTAACTTGGCATTTTGAGCATCGCGTCCCCGCAACGTTTCAATCGTTTTGTCAATAGGATCCCGGTACATTTATTTTTAGCATCGAAAGATGGAATGCCATAGGGTCACGCTAATTTAACTTGAGAGAACAAGTGATTTTTCTTTTAGGGATGCTGGCATGATAGCGTTTAAGGTTAGGAAGTTCGACCTGAAAGTGCCTTTTGATAATGCGACAAGTTATGGAAAATTTTGGATGCATTATATTTATGCATGATATCATTATGACTGAGAATTAGTTCAGTGCGAACTACGCGAGGGGGGTATTTAAAAACCTCCGCAAACACAAAGACAACGACCGATAATTTTCGAGGTCGACAGCAAAACTTGGACATAGTTTCGGTTGGATGATTGTCCGTTATCATCGGAATTTATTGTCATAGCCAGTGACGTAGGAGATAAGAGTTACGTCCAAGATAATGTTAGTTAGAAGGCGGTATAGCATAATCTACTGATAAATAAGATGGTTAAAAGAACGCGACCTGTTATTATGGACAGATGTTTAAACATTTGCTTTAATACTGTAAACAAAGGCAATGTTATTTAAAATAACAATGCATTTAACACTTACTCTTTATATGACAAAATGTGATTTCAGATACCAATCTCGGAGTCTCGACACGAACTTTTCTATACAGCTATAAATTTGTTGGAACACTCTCCTATAAAAGGATAGTTCAGTTATTCGCAATGCCATAGCAATGCTAATGAACTGAGATAAGTAGCTACCTGTGTTTTGTTTGGAAATTTCCACAAGACAAACAACGATTGGCCGATCTGTCTGAATGTTTTTCAATACGCTCACGCGAGATTCAGTCCAGGAATCACACGAACTTATTTATAGTCTGAATGATACTCCAATTTTATTGTACAATTTTATTGACCCCAATATATTTACTGATACAATATGGACTGTTGAGGCTAATTAACATCCTGTAAACTATTGGGATATACAGACATTTAAAATACAATGCTTATAAATGAAAATGAGATTAAAGATGAAAAGGTAACCCTTTTCATAACTTAAACCGCTGAATCGATTGAGATAATTTGAGATATACCTATACATGAATATCCTGGATTTGGTTTATTTTTTTATCCATCCGCTATCAAAACTGTCAGTTTATCTGACGGATAGAATATTAACAAGTGATGAAACAGGAACTACATATATCTATATAAATAAATAAAATTGTCCTGTCTATTTCAATACAGATAACACATGTCCATTGTAATTATCTGCAATGTCAAAATAGATAATCAAAAATAATATTATGTATTAACAAATAATTACAATAAATAATTTGTAAGTATTTATAAAATGTATTATAATGTATTAATTTTAAAAGAAGTGTGTTTGGTTGATCGCGCTAATCTCAAGAACTAATGGTTCGAATTGAAAAGTTTTTATAGTGTCTAAAAGGCTATAAGTTCTCGGTACTTACGCAGACAAAGATGCGCGGGTCAGCATGTTTTTATTATTTTAACTCTGTCTTCTGTCGCATTCAAATTGAAAAATCAGTCCGTAAATGAAATGACTAGATTTTTTTAATTAAAACATTATGCTGAGTGGTTACCATTTTGATATAATCACAAAGATGCTATAAAAAATACTCATATTTACCGATTTTTTATAAATTTTTTTAAAAGAGCCAAAAAAAATTACCACGTTTAGTTTTCACCAAAACACTTTTTTCTAATTGAAAACGCTTATAACGCTACAAAAACAAAACGTTATAGTAACAAAAGAGTTGAAATCTTAGCAAGGTGGTTGAAAATGTATTGTGGGGTTACCATGAGAACGTTAATACAAAGTTTTTTGTCAAATGCCTTTAAAAGCTATTCAAATAACAAGCCCTTATTGCAACCTAAAATAATATTTTGTACTTGCGACGACAAACATAAAATGTAAAGTCAGCAGCCGACAATGCCGTGTCAAAAAACAAGCAATGATCATTTTATTGTAATTATGCTACATATATTAGTGTCAACTTCTTTGAGGCTTTGAAGTTATATGGTGCAGTCAGAAACAAAAAAAAGATGCTTTAGTACCATATCAAACACGGTAGCTTTCGTTGATATTGACAGTAGCTGTCAGTTGTTTGAATCGTTGGAATTACAAGGTACCAAAGCTGTTGCTAACCATGTAAAAGGCTCGAGTCAGTCTATAAGTGATTTCTTTCAAACAACCTTTAAAAACAGGAAAACTTAATAAACTGGTTAAATGACATAAAATTAAGCAGTGCTCGGCTTTATGCAACGATTAGCGGACGCACGGCAATGAAACTACAAAAAAAAAACATATAAAAGTAGTCACTGCGTCGTCATAACAGTCGTTTAGTAGGATTAACTGAAATAAATAGACAGATTTTTATTTATTTTTTCTTTGTAAGTAATATGAAAATCATCATCATTTCAGTCACAAGAACTTATCTCCTGGACATAGGCCTCCCGCCAAACGTTTTCCAGCGCGACCGGTTAGCAGCGGCCTGCATCCAGCGGCCTCCTGTGATGTGACTTTCCTTAGGTCGTCTGACCACTTTGTAAATGTAAAATATACATAATTATGAATTCCAAAAAAGACGTTATTTATAGAGACTTTTAAATTTTATTTGTTTAGATACAAGGTCACATCTGCGGACTATTGCAGATACCCTACAAGTTATATAATAACATATAAAAATTATGAAATGCACGATTGAAAATAAATACCAAGTGATTATTATACGCAATAGTTATTTTAATAATATTTCAAGACCTAGTTTGCTACAATTTTATCTAGATTAGTGAGCCTTGCGAATGCTAGTGCTATAATATGTGAAGCTAAAACCTTTAATTATCTCAAAGCGGTTTTATAATGTTGTAGGATTCCGTAGTAAATTACAAGGAACCCTTATAGTTTCGCCATGTTTGTCTGTCTGTGTTAACAATGTTAACAAAGAGAAAATTTTCAAAATATTTTTTTTTGGGTGCCTTCCCTACATGTAAAGCAAAAATGAATTTTTGTTCGCGGCCACCTTATTTTGTGGGATTATCGCAATGATCCGTTCCGGAATTATTTACATTTATCGTGTCAATTTTCGTTTTGCATGGTGGTACCCCCCCCCCCCCCCCACTCTATCTTCGAAAGTCTTATGTTTAGAAATTTGAAAAAATCATGGTAGTAGTCCATATGCTGAACCTTCAATGAAAACTAGAACGGTTAAGTAGGCTCTACTAGTTACCGAGTAATAGCCGACGAACTTATAAAACAAAATTTATTTGATGAAAACTTACAAATGTTATGGAATTTGATATTGGACTCAACTGAAGGCAAGCAAAGCGCACCAAATACGGAACCCTACATTGTGCGTGGCCCGACACGTACTTGCCCGATTATTTTTCTAGTCCTTCTTAACAGACACAGAACAGGCAGTAGGAAAAAATTGTGGCGATTTGAAAGAGCCTGTATTAGGCCCATGGCTCATTTGAATAAAATTATTTGACCACTGTATAAAGCTGTTGGTTTTCCTAAGAAAATAAATTAAAATAAAAAATAAATACAACGTGTCTTGCGATCTACAATAGTAAATCAAATCTATCAATTTTTAAATCCTATTGTAAGCTTTTATTGTATTTCACTAAAACTTTTTTATTGTATGGCAAGTTCTTAGTTTTTAAAAATTACCACAAGAACAGGAACAATGGAATTACGCGAGTATCGTATCGGCTTTTTTATGATGACATATAAAATGGGCATGGGCCTTATATTTTGTATTTATTTATTGTATAAGTAGGTATCTTTTGTAATTTATGTACCTGGCTATTTTTTTATTTATTTTTAATTTTGATCTAGTTAATTTTTTAATATTAGGCTAGTTTTTAGTTTAAATTTTAATGTTGTTGTATAATCTATGTAATTGTATTATTAATAAATAAATTGTAAATTTTTGTATAACCTTTTATGGTAAATAAAACTTAACTCTAAGCTATTTGGAAATTCCCATGGTAACGGAAATAACAGGACTGTGCAAGGTAACACAGCGGGCGTTCGGTAGTTAATAAATAAACATCATACCTTAGAGCGTTAAGCCGTAATTGCTACCAATATAGGCCGTATTCGACATTTGAAGGACTCCGTATGGAGTCACGGTCGCAGTATGTATCTAGAAAGTCGGCTAGGTCATTGTTGTTCATTGTGTATCAGTGCGGTTGCCAAGATTGGCCACGGTGTAACACTAAACAGATCGTTCAGTTATGAAGCAGGCAGACATTTCAATAAATGTCATTTTTTTATTATAACAACAACATTTTTAAGATCGGTTTTGAAAATACAAAATAAATTGCTTGTGTGAGTGAAGTGAAAATCTGGTCACTTACCAACATTGTCAAACGTTACCTATAGAATAAAAACCAATGTAGGGTTTTGTTTGAATCATTGAACGCAGGTTCGATTCCGACATCGAGGTACCTAATACCATTTTTTTATAGGACAGAAAAAAAATATTTATTAAGAGAGTCGCATTGGTCAATAAAAGAAAAAAAATCAGTGTATCCGTCTGTCTGGATCCGGATAATCTCACAAACTCTACATTGTCTTAAGCTAGGTAGGTACTAGGTATGTATTTACTTTTTTTTAGTTTCCGCGATTGTTATCGACAGCCCTAATTTAATTTGATAATAGCTTTAAAATTATTTTGTGCATCTATTAGTCAATAAATATATAATTTTCAATATCAGCTAATTTAACCAAGGTATTTAATTTTTGCTTAATCTTTGTGTCACGCACGGTAAAGAGATTATTTTGACAGAATGAACGAGTTTTCGAATATCGATTACAAAAATCCATAACACGTGAGAAAATGTTTGACAGAAATCAAATGCATGCAACTAATGGTTTTATATTTCGGATCGGCGATAGTCGAGTACTCGAGTAGCGATTACTCGATTCCCAAATGAGAACAAAAAGATCTGCGTTACGTGGTATGTAGCGTTCGAGTTCCGATTACGGCCGAGCGCGTACGAAAATAGCCGAACCATCGTGGCACCGATACCAGCCGATACCAAAGTGACGTACAGTCCTTGGTTATTAAAAAAAGGTTACGTTGTATCGGTTATTAACTCGTGTTTAACAAAATAAACTGCTTTATTGAAACCGATTGTGATTGGTCAATGTCGTTTTAAGTAATATTTTGCAAAAGGTAAACTGGTGTTACAAAAGATATTTAAAATGTTTGGAATTAACTCGCCATTGTTGTAATTTTATGAAACATTTTTCATTCATATTTTACGTGATATTAAAGATGAATTATTACAGAAAAATAAGTAACAGCGCAGGTAGAACATCAAAAATACATCTACAAAGTCCACGAGCACTTGAATCGGGACTCTTTGTACATTTATGAAATTTACAAGTGCCAACCTTGTGTTTGTTTGCATAATACTCTATTCTCTTGAAGAACAGAAAAAAAAAACATATTTTAATTTCGAGACAAGCTCATTTGAATTTCGAATGAAGGGATTATTTAAAATCATTATATTAGTGCGTTGTGTATTAATCAGTCGACTGTGTTTTGTTTAGTTATTGATAGTCGTATTGCTTGTAAAGTGCGTTAAACTTTAAATTGGTCTGAGAACATACGTAATTTGTATTCAATGTAGGTATGTTCAAACACAATGGCATATTTTAGCGACTCAATAAATTAGTCTTTATATGGCAATCAGAGAATATAATTTTTGTGGTGGCAATTCCATATTTTGTAAAAATCAATAAGGTCGTTCACCTTTCGAAAAACGTACTGTACCCTAAGCACGAAAAACATTCGAATTCGTATCGTTTGCGTATTCGTATCGTCATCGAGAAATTTAGTATGGAAACTTGTACAGCGCCTCAACGGACGTAACGAGAACTAAAAAACATAAGCACAAACGGTTTGACATTTGGCGCGTAGCGTAAGCGTATCGCGATCGAACAGTTCACGTAACGTTTAATCAACTCTGTATGGAGCATTGTAGCACGAACTTAATTTTGACGTACGGTATCGTAACATTCGAAGTCTGGATATCGAATTTTTACTCACTTGCAAATTGACAGTGAGAGATTATTCGAGCAGTGCTTATTGATTTTTATATTTAAGTTTTATTTGATTGTGAAGTGTATTAGTGTATGAAAATAACATGTTGAGAAGGTTTAGACGTCCAACTATTAATTATTACCTTGCGTGGCGGCTAATAGACGAAATTAGGAATGAGGAACATGAAATTAAACGGTAAGCATTAAACCCTTTGTTACTTAGTAATTTTTAGTGGACAGCCTACTTGGCGCAGTGGTAGAGGTCGTGGGTTCGATTCCCACCCAGGACAAATTTAATGTTTGTGCGATAAACATGAATTTTTGTCTTTCTGTTTATTATTTATCTACATATGTAAAAAAAAACAGTCTCTGAAGTTTCTGATTCCCATTGTAACCCTGTACAATAACCCCTGTAAAATGCTTGATGACTGTGTGAAATATCCCCTATATTCATTATTATTATTTATTTCAAATTAGACTTATTCGTTTGTATCTTAAACACAGGGATATTCAGATGAGAGCTTGTCTTGGAAAAAAATTGAATCCTGCTGAAATTAATGACACAGAATTTTGGAAAAGATATGGGCTTACTAGAGACGCATTTATTTTTTTAAGTCGAGAGCTACAGGCCAACACGACACTTAAGTCGACCAAGCGAGTCCAAGTGGAACATAAGGTAAGTACCCACTTGGATCACATTCCACAAATTAACTTGTACCTTTTTTAGGTATACAAATGTTGTAAGTTATTTATAATAAACATTTTATTTGTTACAGATTCTGTGTGCCTTGTCATTTTATAGAACGGGCTCATACCAAAGAATGGTTGGTATGGGTAAACATTTAGGACAAACTACAGTTAGTAAATATGTAAAAGAAGTCACAAATGCTTTAAATACTCCTGCGATACTGAATAAATTCATAAAATTTCCTGTAACAAGATTGGAACGAGAATCTATTAAACAAAGGTATTTAATATTCTTTTAAAACTTCTAAAACGAAATTCTACTTGTTGCTTATTGTGCCCATAAAATATTTTAATTATTATAACACACAATGGGAGAGTTCTGATTTTTGAAAAAAAAACTGTAACTTACAAAAATTATATTGTTTATTTTTCAGATTTTACACACGATTTGGTATTCCAGGAGTTATTGGTTGTATCGACGGATCACATTTCCACATATTTACACCCAATAAAGAAATTGAACATTTATTCTTTTGCAGAAAACATTTCCATTCCCTAAATGTTCAAATGGTAAGATTATATAGCCCAAATGTTATGTTAGTAATTTCTATGACTATCGTTAAAATAACAGCAAGTTATAAATATAATAAAAGAAAGATTTTTCTTATTAATCCATCGGGGCAGAAGCAGCGCAGGCGCCTATTTGTCATTAAAAATTCATTTATTACTGCTCACCCATAACAATTGTTTTATAGATATGTGACAGCGACTGCCGCATACTCAATGTTAATCCTAAATATGGTGGAGCAACACATGACGCATTTGTATGGGAGAATAGTGCAGTT
Source organism: Endotricha flammealis (assembly GCA_905163395.2). Lineage (NCBI taxonomy): Eukaryota > Metazoa > Arthropoda > Insecta > Lepidoptera > Pyralidae > Endotricha > Endotricha flammealis. The sequence goes on from LR990866.1 coordinate 4,859,159, forward strand.
AATAATTTCATGCAGAACCTACATCGCAATAATGAACAAGTCTGGTTATTAGGTAGGTACCTAACAATATACCTAATTTATTTAAATTATTCAATTTTATCTGTTGCACTATAATACTTGCCTATCTATTTGGCGCAGTGGTAGTGACTCTGGTTTCTGTGCCGTGAGTTATGGGTTCGATTCCTACCAAGGATAAATGTTAGTGTGATGTATAAATATTTGTTCTGTGTCAGTGTTATTCGTATAGATGAACAAACATTTATCCTGGGTGGGAATCGAACCCACAACCCAAGACGCAGAAAGCAGTCACTAGCGCTGCGCCAAATAGATAGGCAAGTATTAGATATTTCTAATAGTACTATAGTACAACATATCGGTCTCTGATATCCATAGTATAGGCTTAGCCTAGTTTGGGAACTTTTTGCAAAATGTCCCCTATATTTATTCATTATATTACTTTCTAGGAGACTCCGGTTATCCCCAGCGGCCTTGGCTGATGACGCCCATTCCTGATACAGTAGAAGGGAGTCCAGAGGCTAAGTATACTTCTATTCATGGAAGAGCCAGAGTCACAATAGAAAATACCTTTGGCAGACTCAAAAATAGGTGGCGTTGCGTCAGTAAACATCGGACTCTACATTATAAGCCTGAGAAATGTGCAAGAATAATAACGGCTTGCTGCGTACTACACAACATAGCACTCAATTATAATATACCAGACCCAGATGATGAAGAAATCGAAAGGGAAGCATTCGTAAGACAAGAAAATATACCATATTATGAGGATGAAGACGCGAGGGATGACTTGTTTAGAGGCAGAGCTTTGAGAAATCTTTTAGTTGATAGAATCAATAGAATTCATTACACACCAGCCCAATCACAAAGCAATGAAACGCCATATGGACATGTAGATAGCATTTGAAGCATTTATGTTATTTTTTAATCGACTTCAAAAAACGGAGGAAGTTCTCAATTGAACTGATTTTTTTCAACTCTTATTAGATTAGGGTAGCCTTCAAATACCAACGACAAGATATTTATTTTTATTACAAATACTTGATTTTTAAATGTATTAATTAAGTTAACACAAATTGTGGATCTAAAGTCAGAAATTAATTTATATTACAATTTATTAGGATAATTTGAAAGAACTGCACCAACCAAGTAAAATAGGTATTTATTTTTAATAAAAATATATTTCACTTTTAAATAATATGGATTTTATTTTATACATATAAGATTAATTACTAGAACATAAAATTAATGCTAACTTAAATTACTTATAATACGTATATAGAACAATTCTTAAATTAAAAAAAATAAAACAAAAAAACCTAACTCTATAAATAGGTAGCTGTACATATTAATTTTCTTTCAAACCCTCTCATTCACTTTCTCCCTTCCAAATATACCTTTAAGACATCCATCGCTTCTTTCAAAAATTGTAGCCATTGAGCTTGTAAAGTAAGCTCAATGTCTCTCTGGCGAATCCGCTCTCTTTCTAATTCAAAATACATTCTATCACGCTCTTTTTCATATTCTCTCGCATTCTTTTCAGCCCCTAAAAACGCGTCTCTGCAGGAATCTGCCTTGGATTTAATGTTTTTTTTTATTTTCTTCGGTGGTGCTTTCCATTTTGGGGAAGATGCAGGTTGTTGGGCCGCTACAGGTGAACTTCGTATGTACTCTATCTCTGTCTCCTGTAGCTGTGGTCTTTCTTGGGAAGTGGAAGGCAAATTCCAATCACTCCACTTACCGCAAAGTTTGATAAAACTCAAAAATTGCAAAAAATGCCGCCAGCGTCCGCCAGTAAGTAGACGTTCCAAAACGAACTTCTGTCATAACTCACAACAAATATTAATTTCGTAAAATAATGTAAAATTTATTGTTTTTAGGGGAATATTGTGCTTATTTGTATAATAGATCACTATTATAATACGAATTTATAGTATTAGACGTAAAAAACCTTATTTATTTGGCACATTTATAAATTCTATTTACATAATAATACTCATGTTTAGATTTCGGAACGCGTCATTCATTCATTTGTTCATTGTTCATTCAAATCGTATCGAGTTACTTGCGAGCAACTTGCGAGCTTACGATAGCGATCGCAATAATTTTCGTGCTACCGACATTGGACGTAAGCGTATCGAGTGCGTAATCGTAGCGAGAAATTTTACGTAGACGATACGAATTCGAATGTTTTTCGTGCTTAGGGTACAGAAATAAATTATTTGTGTGTGACGTAATAGCATAGATGTATGGGGCGGGATCGTGAAATCATTGGGGCTATTTTTGGTGGCCAATGTCACTTTGTCGAGTATTTGCCAAAAGTGTCACTGACTCTCATTACCTGGATGTGATGAGATGTACAACAAACGGCCAATAAAGCTTGGCCTTCCTACGAGCATTTAGTAAAACTCGAAATAAATCCATTAAATTCAAATACTTGACTTACATCTGTGTGTTAAGTTAACACGAAATTGCTCGACAACGCACCGTTCGCGCGCGCACTGGACACCCTCAATTTAATAGCAGAGACAATTGACGTGTTTTCTTATTCTCTGAATGAATTCAAAAGGACGGCGTTGAATATAATTAGTTATAAGAAGTTACACTTGCATTAGTCTAAGCATGCCTGTAAAAATAGTTGTAAGTGTAGAATAAATAAATAAAAAACTTGGTCAAAGTTATTTTTGTTAGTTCTTCCCCGGTTAAGCAAGCATTTCATAAAATGCTCTACCATGCTACAATAATATCAATATTATGATAAGATAATTATGTTAATAGTAAGATAAGTGAAAACACAACAGTCTCTGAGGAATTATGAAATTCCTATACTGTCGAGAATAATGGGATAGTTCTAGTAATCTATACTAATATTCTAAAGAGGTAAGATTTTTATGTTTGTAATTAATAAACTACAATACTAGTTAAACTAGATAACCGACTGCAATGTAATTTTGTTTCAAGATCCGCGAAAGAACATCATAGATTTTTATTCCGGAAAATCACCTAAAGTGGTGAAAAGTGGGGTGAAAGTTGTATGGCACAATTTTTGTTTGGATTTATTTGAAACTTGATTCTATTATTCTGAAGAAAGGGTAGAGGAAGAACGGGAAACTCAAACGTAGTTGCGTATGTCAGTTCAGCTATTATTCCTTAACTGCGTAGACGGCACGCCTGCCCTCTCCGATTCTCAAGAGCACGATACCAACGATACTATTAGACGTGTGTGCGTGTGTGTATGCCAAAACGACGTCACATCACACATGTGTGTGTAACATAATGTTTTGTTTATGGTTTCCGTTAGTATTCAACACGCACAAAATGGTGCACTATTAACTGAGTGCCGGTCAATTTGATGCCTATTTTTTAGTCGTGCTCGATGTTAAGGAGGGTAATGTGTTTATCAATCTATGTACAGTCAACACGTAAAGCTTTACATAGTACGATGCTAGCACAGTCAACGTCACTTTAAATACAAAGGCACTACTACCGCGCACTTGCTCGATTTTTTTGAATTATAGTAAAGTAGATCTTCTTAAAACGTTTTGCATTAAAATTGCTTGTCTTTTACACTACTTTCACTATAAATTCATGTAAATCCCAAATCGAAATGCATACAATTAAATACAGTTTTCGTGGAAAACCACATGCACTTTGAATTTTTAAACATGAAAACATACCATGCTCTATTGGCAACGTCAAAAAGTTACGTTTAACACCGTGACAGCCAGACTGACGGGTGTTGTAACTAGAATACTAGAAAAGAGCTTGAAGTACAGAGTTTGAGTATTCTATTTCACGAAGAGCATTTGACTATGAATGTTGTAACGTTCACATACACTTATCGTAGTGTGCGTAACCTCGGAAACGCTCGTAAAATCGCTCACACACACATAAACAATGTGCATGTGCACGCCTTACACATTCATAGTCAAATGCTCTTCGTGAAAGAGAATAACTGTACTATTAAATTTCTCTACGGGTCGTCGGTCTAGTGATAGCGGTATTTTTTACGCTAGACTTGCTTCAAGTAGAAGTCAAGTAAAGTCGAGTTCTGTTTAGACGCACTAAGGCGTACGTACTTAGCTTTTTTATTAAACGAAATAATAGCGATTTTTTTAATTAATTAAGTAGCTCCGCCCCTCATAGGCATTGAAATTAAATATTATATTATGCTTTTATGAAATATGTTTAATATTCAAGAGGAATAATAAAAATAATTATCATCCTACTGATATTATAAAGGCGAAAGTTATGTGTATGTTTGTTACTTCTTCACGTTCCAATGGCTGGGCCAACAATTGTGATATTTGGTGTGTAGCTAGCTGATATCTTGTTTTTTTTATTTTTTATTAATTGTTATGTTCAGGTTCGGGTGTACTAACACCCTTTTCTGAGACACCGGACTGTTGCGGGAGCGTAGGGCTCTCACCGCCAAAAAATTACAGTGTCGATATCTTGGATTCACACATAGGATACTTTTTAACCCGAAAAGTACGCGATTCCCGTAGGATTTGGTCAAAAGTCTGATATACATGGCGCTGCTGTGCATAAAATTAAACGCGGGTAACACCGCGGGCAGCAGTCTAGTAATTTATAATGCAAGAATACACATATATGCAGTATTATGAATTCAGTCTGGATTGTTTTGTCTAATTTAACTAAATTAATTAAATTGCTCTACACTCGCGAATACGAAGAGTGTGGACGGCCTCTTCTTTTTACTTCGTATTCACTTTTCCCCGGTCTTCTAACTCATTTCGCTTCACTCTGACTTTGCGAAGCACGAAGTAACTATTTTATAATCTGCGGTAGAGCCGGCATTTAAACAGATTGTTTGAAGCAGCGTTACATTACATTTTTACATGAATAAACCATTAATAAAGTGTACAAAAAATATCAGTATAATGTAAATAAAATGTACAATTTAATATTCAAACTAATCGTATTTTTATCATGTTATGCGTACGATTACTTTATCTTTTGTAATCGTAGGAAGGGTATAATGTTAGGGGAAGTAAGGACCCTGCTTGGTGTATTTTATGAACATAGATTCAATAGTGTATCTGGGGGTTGCGTGTGTAAGAAGCCAAAGGAAATTAATAAATATTTGTTTGGTATTCGATTTACATTAATGTCAAACAGTTTTAGATTATAAACAATGTCATAAAATGTTGATATTATGAGATATAATGTCCCATACCTATGTTTTATTTGCAATACCAAATCAGAAATAATACAATAGACTGGCTCTATACATAGTGTTAGAGTAAAGATTTAAATGGTTCAGGAAAAAAACAGAAAAGCTCCGAGAGAAAGCTCTCCTAGTTGAAGGTGCGTAAGGTGCGCATTTTTAACGTCACTTTCAATATCGTCACATTTAGTTAAAATCTTCATAAAAATTATGAACACAATCGATTTATCAAGAATCACTCTATCTACTAGTGAAAAGCACAGGAAAATGCTTTCAGTCGTCAGTTTATCGCGAACAGACAGATTTATTTTTATTTTTATTTTTTTATTTATAGGTTACGCTATATGACCTGGTAACCTGTCATACAGGTTCCTCGGATACCTAGTTCAGGCGGTTCTCCACAATTTCTAATGATTTAAGCTACCAGTCAAGTACCAGTCTTACTGGTACAGTCAGGCGCACGTTGAGCTTTACACTTGCAGTACAATTTTGGCTCTTACGACATAGAACTTAAGAATGTTACAAAGTCCGATATGTAAAGGTCGACCTGCTCTTGACTGTACCAACTTCCTGTAGATTGTACTGTATATAAATTGTGGAGAGAATAAATAAAGAATTTATTATTATGGTTTACCGAAGTTAGACTTGAAGCTAGCAAATACTACAATGTTAATGAATATTTTGACATTTTGAACTTTGCGTCGGGGGACACAAATCATGCATGAATTATATTAATAACTGTGGAGGCGTTCCGAAATATGACTCTGAAATATGAACCGAAAGCCTACAGTTTATTTCATAATGTCAAAGTTGTTTTTTCTCTTTATGACCTTTGATTTGTCTCATTTATAATCCTTACTAATATTATAAATGACAAAGTGAGTTTGTTTGTTTGTTTGTTATTCCTTCACGGCTTGAATAAGCAGCCGATCATTATGAAAATTTGCATACATATTCTTAAGTGTACAGAGCCCAACATAGTCTACTTTTTATCACGTGAAAGTATGTCGTTCCAATGGGAAAATAATTTTTCTACTAAAGAAGGCGCTGTATCGGCCAACAGATGGCGCCACAAGTCGCGCTATGGGTTGTTTTGTTGTCAAACGAGATCTATGTCATAAAATTAACGCGAGCGAAGGCGCGGGGAAAAGCTGTAATTTATAATCACAACTTATTAGCATAGCAATCTGTAAACCTAAATGTTTCTTTACCTTTACAAGTCCTACAACAACCCCCCTTGAATTATATTATTGATAATAATTTATTGTACATTTAACACAATGTAAATTGTATATTATGCTTAAATTATATGTATGCTTAAATTCGTCACAAGTCTTCATTTTACATATTTTTTTCCTAAAAAGTACCCGAAGTTATAGTTACTCTGACTGTACGAAAACAAACATACTGACGAATTTACAATCAATAAAATAAATATAATATGACTAAAATAATATTGTATAATATGAATTTACTTTATAAAAACAGAAATGTTGAAAAATATACACATTTTTTCCATGACTCATTTACTTCGTGATGAATGTACATCAAATTCAATTATCAGGATATTAAAATCAGAGCTTATATGACAACTAAATAAATAAAAGATTTAAGTACTTAATTATCTCTAGTTACAAGCATGTTAGATAACATAAATCCTAAGTAGCAAACAGGTATAATAGCGAAATAAAACGAATGACGTATCATCCCGGAGCAGTAAAAAAAAATAGATAATTTGCGTAAAGACGTCTGGAGTCTGGACTAGACCCAGACAATTCTGGCTGCGACTGGCGAGTAAGGTTCACTGCACTTAAACGACAGGCTTGCCCGGCCGAAACATAAGCTTATACATTGACTGCCACGTTAAAAACGTGTGTGGCGATGCATGAACGATAACAGCAGTGTATGAATCCTGTTATTGACTTATTGTTTGCGACGACATGTTTGTTATATAGATATACATTGCTTGTCGAAATAGAATGACAACAGCAGTGTATTGGTACTGATTTATTAGCTACGAATACCGGATATCAGTCTGATTGTAACCGAGTACAACGGGCTAATTAGTAATTTTATCTATTAGAACATGTTTATTGATTGACGACCAGTTTCTGAAACGCATTTTAAGTCTCCAGCTATCTCTTATTTTCTTCTTTAGTTTGACAAAGACAGCTATAATTTTACGTGTCATTAACTTTAAAAAAAAACAGTATAATACACTGGTTAATACTTTATAGGTTCGTTTTATCGATCAATCATTAATTTATCTATACATAAATAAATAAGCCTTTATTGCTTTTTATTACAGTATACATTACCTGTATACTGTAACAAATGTAAAACTGTATGCCCTAAAACTACAATATTATAACTTAAAAACAAAATATTTTACATAAATCGGCAAACGGTCGTTTATCACGTACAGTCAGGTGCACGTCGAGCTCTACACTTTCAGTACAATTTTGACTCTTATGACATAGAACTTAAGAACGGTACAAAGTCCAATATGTAAAGGTCAACCTGCTCTTGACTGTACCTACAGCTTATCTTCCGACATAGGCCTCCTCTAAAGATTTCCATGGAAATCTTTATATATACATACTAATATAATAAAGAAAAAAATTATGATTGTTTGCACTGAATAGATTCAGAAACTACTGGACCGATTTCAAAAATTCTTTCACTATTGGGAAGCTACTTTAAGATCGGATGACATAGGCTAATTTTTTTTTTAAATTACAAATCCTTACTAACTAACCCGTGCAAACCTGGATCGAGCGCTAGAGATGTTATAAATGTCGTCATATCTTTTTGTTACATAATTACCGTTTAAAAACTGAACCGGTTTTGATATTTGGTTTAAAGCTTTACTCTAAAGAAGGAAGCATTATTTTGATACAATGGTCATGGTATGTTGAAAACTACTTTACACAGTTTTATTCCTTAATTATTAATAAAAGGTTAAACCAATGATAAAAATATTTTTGAGAACTAAATGATGTGTAAAAATGACAAAACAAATAGAAAGATTTTTTTAGCACTAGTATGTACGCTTTTAATTTGTAAATACATATACTTTTTTTGTATGTGTAATCCGTGCTTCGGAGGGCACGTTAAGCCGTCGGTCCCGGCTGTTATCGGTAGATGACAGTCGTTAAGCCAAGTCGGTGGCCTTCGGGCGGCTTGAAAACACCGGCCTCTGCCAATCCGCATTGGAGCAGCGTGGCAGAGTACGCTCTAATCACCTGCGATTGAAGGGAGACCCGTATCCCGTTGATATGATGATTACAAATAAAGCTTAAATACTATCTTTATATATTAAGCGTATGATCGTTGTTTACTAATGTGGGGATTATACGTAAAGTAAGTTTAAATTAGTCGCCAACACGGCTGGCTCGCGCAGACGTAAAACGAAGTTCGAAACTCATACTTATGACTCAGTGCATAACGAACATTAGATTTTCAGTTGTTTTATAGACTGTAAGCCCTTTCGGCGCATAGTTTTTTCTTAACTATCAAGAATCGAATTAAATCCGAATGTAGACAACTAAATAATTCAATATGTACTTTAGAGACTACGTAGGCACTTATAATACAATCAAGTCAATTCCGACGGACTCCCAGAGGAATGTCGCTCTCTAATGAGGTCAATTATAGATCAATAAACAAAGTTTTCAATGGTTAATGATTTAACGATATACGTCATGACAACACGAAAAAGTCCCCAAAAAGGACGACATTTTAGCAAATTTAACAGCACCTATTATCTTCACTTCAACACCGTAAATTAAACTGCGATATAGGTACAAAAGACGATCGGATAACTCTACCGACTAGTCGCCCAACACAACGAATACTCGACCGATCCGACGAAAAGTTTGAAGATGCGTGCAACGATTCCAATCTGTTTTCTTTGTCCGTAGCACGAAGCGTTGACCGCTCGGTCGACTGATCGGCGCATTTCACAGTGACATCGACGGATCGGTCCGGTTGAGAATCTTTATGAAGACTGCTAGGGAGCTTCAAAGATGCTCGTGCCAGGCCTGCGGGGCGGGAGGCAGGTGCGTTTATTTCACGGGAAAAGGGATTCAATTGATATATTAATTCGCCACCTAGTGACAGACATTTAATCAGATGTAGAGCCAAGTTAACAATGTTTGCGATTAAGATCAGATACGACTTTTTATTTTTATTACTTTTGCATAATGTTATTAAGTAAGCGGAACACTTGTACTTTATATTTTTATGAAATCAACCTTATGTGATCAGCATAATATCCATCCATACTTTAATATTATAAATGCGAAAGTGTATGTGTTTGTCCATTTCACGTCGAAAGTAACAAAGGATTCACATGATTTTTAGAGGTTAAGATCTGATGAGTGACATAGGCTACTTTTTATCCCTGAAAAAAATCTTATTCCCGTGAAAAAAAAAATACTCTTTGCCACGTGGGCGAAGCCGCGGGTAACAGCTAGTAAAATATACATGTTCGAGACAAGTTAACTGGTCTCTATATTCCAGGTTCTGTTTGCTTTAGCTATCAACCACAAATTCCCTTTGATAACGTCGCTGTGTGCAAAGCAAATAGTTTTCCTTTTAATTTCACGAGTTGTGATTACTCGACTTCGGAGCTTTTGCTGCTTGTAATGTGCTTAACAACTTAATACATACAGTAAATTAATAATTAAGCACTATTTATTTCCAGCCGTAAAGAATAAATAGGATGGCGTGCTTCAAGAAATTGCATTTGCAAGGAAGTGAATTTAATTAGTGGTTGGAGTGATAATAATTTTATACAATACACTAAATGGAGCTACACTTTAGGAGTTATAAATTAAAAAAATAAATCCTAAACAATTGAATAAAAATGTAAAAAAAAAAGAAAAATAGATGTTTTTGCCGAAAAATTAAGTGGAACACCATATTCTATACAGGCAGATTACGCGAAAGTAGTTCGAATTCCGAACGCTCGGCGGTGTCGTAAGTTCGCCGGCCAGAATGTGCTGCCCCCCGACAAATTAGCCTTGGCCCTCGGCTTTTGATATATTCCATCGGCCGCGAGGGACGGAACGGGTCTTCTTATAACGGTGATCGACTAAGTACCTTTCACGATCTTGAGGCGCGGCGCGCGTCACTTTCCCCGCTCTACTACGTTTTTTCGAACGTAACCATCACGATTACATCAATATCGCATGCGGATCGTTCCGCGTGTAAACCGCACCTGTGAAACGGAACGCAAATGCGCTTTTGTATCTAAATGTACGATTTCAATGGGACTTTTAATGGTTTTATGTAGGTCAATAGAGAAAAAATAAAATATGATTCGAAAAAGCTTGTAATAGGCCTATTTGAATAAAAATATATGACTTGACTTTATTCAAGTATTGACTGTACTGTATTTTCTCAACTGTTTATAGAATTTAATTCTCAATAGCAAAGAAAAAATTAAGAAAATATTATACCATGGTATTTTAACTTAAACCCCTTTCACACGAAGCAACATTGGCCGTATATTTGACTTTTCTTCTCATTCCTATTCATTCTGTGCGTATTCGACTCGCTCACATGACAAAATATTAAATAAAATAAACATTTGCCATCTTTGTGTATCTGAATGCTTTGTGTACTTAAAATAATAGTACATAAATATTTATTATATCCATCAGATTATTTACCAAGCATTTTTAACTTATGACATTGCCCTATTTAAATTGTGTACATTTATAATGTCGCGAGAAAATACTAAAATTACAACCAAAGCACCTTAAAAATCCCCTTAATATTAATGTGTATTTTCGTCTTCGACTCAACGCAAAAGGGCTACGTACTACGTACTAGATGACTCTACGTCACAATGCCATTGACTAACTACCCCGTCTGTTACGTCATAGGCCATAGACTAACTAGTCTGTTCGGAAAGAGAATTATCATAAAGAGCAATGCCCATGAGCCTTACAGTGTCAGGCCCAAAAGTGAACAGTTATAAATTATACAATTTCCAATTGTTTTAATTAGCTCAATATTTACATAAACAGAAAAATCTAATATGAAGTCTGTTATTTCATTATTTTTATTTTAAAAACGTCTATTACTTTGTATCGTCTATTATATTCTCAGATTCTATTCAGCATCGCAGCGTCATTTACACTTTAAAAAATCGCAACTATTGAATAATAAATGGTTACATAACTTACATATTATTATTACCTATATATTTATTTTTACTTAGGTACCTATCTAATAGATTTACAGTATAGTGACATTGCTGTTATCGTATTTATTGAATAATGAAATGACAGCTGGCTGGCTGACGGCTGCTCAAGCGGCAGACTTTTGGTATTGCCATGTTTTAAAAAAAAGTAGCGATATTAGTATCGATTACGAATAATACCGATTGAGTGTGTTTTTATACCGGGAGTCGGTATGTTAATAGACTAGTTATACTTGCACATCATACTTTATTATAAAAATAAATAAACTATTGTACGTTGTTTCAGCAGGCAGTTTGTGCAACTGATTAATGCCTGTATCTAGTTATAATTATATAACTGGATACAAGATAATACCAACGAGATATCGATTTATTATTTTTTCATTTTATGGCTGGATCAAAAAGATTGCTGTTGGCAACATTTTTTTTATTTTGTGCAGTTAATTATCATTACAAATACTAATTATAATGATAAAATCAAATAGATAACTGGCACACTTTTAATAATAGCCAAAAATATTATTATTTATTAGTAAACTAAGTTCATAATTCAGATATTTATTTTCGTATTGTCCACGAGTGGGCCTGAAATGGGCATTGCTCTTTAAAATACTAATATTATAAACATACGACGTAGATATATTTTAAAAATTCCCTTAAACGTATTTTCGTCTACGACTCTATTTCACAATACCATTGACTAACTACCCCGATTGTATTACGTCATATGCCATAGACCAACCTAGTCTGTTCGGAAAGAGAATTATCATAAATTTGAGGACGCTACTGTGCGTAATTACCGTATTAAGAAGCTGTTGCGTATTTAAAAGAGACTTTTGAAAGATACAAAAACTCATAGTTCTTTCCCTACACAACTCTCGGTGTTGTATATGACACCATGTCTCATCTTGATACACTATTGGGACAGAGCCCATAATACAACGCTCAATCTCCTAAACTTATTCTATAGTTCTGTGGAATCAGTTAGCAGCTGCAGTATTTCCAGACCGGTACAACATAGGGATCTTCAACGATCCTACTCTTTTCTTAAAGACCGGTAATGCATCTGCGATTCCTCCGATACATTTACGTGTGTCTAGTCTATGGGCGGTGGTGATTACTTTCCGTTAGGTGCCCCACCTGCTTGTTTGCCTCCTCTACTATATATTTTTTAATAGCTATGCATGTCCCACTGCTGGCCAAAAGCCTCTCCTTCTTCCCTCCACACGTCCCTGTCCAGAGCTGTTGCAGACCAGTCCCTAGCAATAATAATTATTAAAAAATAGTTTCATTAATAATTTAAGCACACATACATATTTTTATTTAAACCACGTCTATTTCCTTTCCAATTTCCAAACGGTCTCTACCCCGTCTACGTCACATACCATAGAGTACTACCCCGTTTAGTATTACGTCATCATACTATAGAGTAACTACCCGTTCGTAGTCTCGATAGCGGGCCTGTATGCCTACGTCACCGTCTATTATCGTCCACGGTCACACCTACACATGAATGTTATTATGGTCAATGTAAGCTAAATCATCTCTATTTATTTGTACATCCATTCTCTATATAGAGCAACCTACTAATATTATAAAGGCGAAAGTTGTGAGTATGTTTGTTACTTTTTCACGCTCAAGAAAATGGCTGGGTGAATTTTTTTTATATATGGTATGTAGATTAACACGTCGGGTACACTTTTTATCCCTATTTATTGTAATGTTCTATTTATCTTACAATTGATAATAACATCATTTATTTTCATTTAAAATTTAAAAAAAGTTGTTTTTCCCATTGTATCAATTAAGATTTTTTCCCTATTGTAACATTAATTTGAGTAATTAGTTTAAAAAAACAAAATTGCCCCATTTCCAAGGCCGTAAACGGGTCACAGCTAAAAGGGGGTTTAGGAAAACATCTACAAAATAAACTAAGAAAGCGAGTGACGTAGTAGTTGTCTGTCACAGATGATGGATCGCGGGTTCACCTGCCTGCCGCAAAACGCACACTAGATAACCACTTTCGAAACTATCCGTAACAATTACTAGAATGTTTTCTTTCGTCACTCGTCATTTTCACAATTATAATTTTGTTTATATTTGATTTAAAAATTAATTTTGTATCTTTCAAAACCAAAAAACTTTCTCTAGTCAAAGAGTACATTACAATAATAAATTATTAGTGTATTAATCTACGTTGTAAGCTACTGAAATGGCGAAAAAAAAAACAAAAAAAATGTTAAATTGAGTTTTTACAAATAATTTCTGTGTAAGGTACTACTGAATTATTTTGATGTTCTTCTATTATTTTTCGTTTTTTGAAATAAATGCCACGCCCTTTATGTATGTGTCTTTCTGAACGTTTAAGAAATAAAAAATATTTTACTTCTCCTCTTGATAGTAAGTAAACAACTGACAAACCAATTTACAAATTTCATATGTTTTTTTCTATTTAGGCAGTATATAGAAAAAAAAATTTGAAATTTGATACTGGCAACATAGGAACAAAAAAAAACAAATATTTTATTGTTTTAAAAAAATAAAACGCAGATTGATAGTAGAATATTTTTTACTTTTTTTTCTATTAAATCTTTAGTTTATTTCTAGCCAGTGTTAACATAACTAAACTTTAGTTACCAAAAAATTATGAATGTAATCGTCTAACGTACACAGCATTTACAGGCAAAATTAAATAATATTTGCGTAGTTACACTAATCAAACATACCAAAAGACACACAAAACATTTGGAATTTCAATCAAGAGTGAAATTTACCAAATCAATTCAACGTTATGTTATACCCAATTCATAATATCTTGCAAGTAAATCGGGCATTCTATTTGTTTGAACTCGGAGTTTCAACGTGAAGTATCATACGAAATTCCATTCAACCGCACCGTTTTGTGCTTCATTGGAATATGTGCTTTCATACCACGACGTTAAGGTTATTTGTGGGTTATATTGAGAGGTATTAGAGCATGTTTATCGCGGTGTAGGTACATCGAAAACGCACCAAGCATCTATTTTTAAAATCGATGCGGTGACCGAAGTGGGGCGGGTTTCTTCAATTAGGGAGCAGACTGAGCCAGTCGTGACATATTGGGCTAATTTTAGGGCAACGTTTGAGAAATTAAACACGTCATGTTTCGTCTTGTTTATAAAATCAACAGATTATTGCAACATTCATTTAATTACACTAAGTTATTGACATATGAAATTATAGAGGTCACTGTTAAAAATACGAATAAAGAGATCTTCTTTTCTTATTCTACGAATAAAGAGATAGATTAAAATGCGTATAAAAAAACGGCTGTAAAATTGAGAAGAATTAAAAACATTTTTAACAACATTGTCAGTCAGACAAGTCAGTCGGCAGATTATTGGAGGCTTTACAATTTTTTTGTTTTGTTTTTTTAAATTTGTGCTCATTGTTTTTCTCAGTATCCCAACCCAACTAATTGATATCGAACGGCTAAATAAGATTCGTAAAAAAGTAAAAGCTCCACTTTGGCTTGGGCGGGGTTAGCAACGCGTGAGTGCAAGCGTCTATAGGCTACGGTGACGGCTTACCATCAGGCCGGCCGTAAGCTAGTTTGCCACCTTCGTGGTATAAAAAAAAGTTGTAAAAACTGTTATATTTTATATTATTAATAACTTTAAACATACATGCACATCAATTGAGATATCTGACATTATATAGATTTATGTACATACAGACACTTCCAAAAAGTTCATAATTGTGTTCTAGCAAGCTCACAACAAAGGTTCAATTCACAGAATAGATCTTTTTACCTATATAAACCGTTCCATGAATATAATGAGGTAAGACTGCCTCTTCAAATGTTAGTCATGTTTTAACTATAGCGATTCTCTGAACGTATGTACCTGCGTAGTTATACCCATCTAGCAAATGCTCTATGAGAGATCCGGAAGCCCAATTTCTTAGTTAAAAAATAATAAATAAATTTTACACAACCGCGAATCATCCAATTACCGAGGAAATGCGAGTAAACGATTCTATCTTATATAACTCCATTTCTTTATATATAAGCGCAATACATTACAATAAATAAATATAATAATAAGCCTATTTCATTTTATACACTTCAATAAACTTGCAAAAAATATAATAAAAATATTAAAACATTTTATTTGTTAGCAAACTGTTAATTAGCGCCATAAAATAACTCGTTATACTTATACCGTAGCAGTTTAGCGGAAAAAATAACGACTCGAAGAAGTTAGCGAGGCAACAATATAGCAACAGTAGACTACTTTTAAAGGCATGGATTTATATGAAAAAAAAACAGAGAAACTCAAATGCTTATTTAAGGCCGTATGCTTTCTCGGGGGAATTTCGATTAATAAATGCTTTCCTTCCTTATCATCCGATTAGAAATGTTATTTACCTTGTGTACGAATCTGTTGATTGTGCGAGTATGACGTAGGCATCCGCCTACCTACGTCATACATCCTACAAGTTTCTCTACGATCAGCAATTTAGGCTGTGCGTTGAACCGTCGTCAGTCAGTCATTCAGGCAGGACAAAATATTTTATATGTATTATATACTTTTATTGATAAATATGTAGTGACAACGCTCTATATTTTCTTTCGATTGTCGACTTTATTATTTCTGCATACCATTACCACATACTATGTACCAATGCTTCATAGCCAAGTTGTAGACGTAAGTAAGCACATTGGAACACGCTTTCTCTGTAGTGCAGTGCGTCGAGCCGTGATGGGTAATCTGCTTGCAATTTCTGTGTTTTCATTGTTTATTTTATTTATAATGTATTTTATTGACTGTTGATATAAATAAAGCCGGAAACACACTTTATGTTAGATTGTCTTGAGGTCATGACGCAACAATGGTAAATAATGTACAAGCTATTGATTCGGTAGGCAGTCGATCGGCATGACATAAATGCCATGAAACCAGTTGGGGTATGTATACGGACACCAGATGGCAAATGGGGAGCTAAATATGAAAGCATCTGCTAAATCAAATTAGCCTAGGAGCTGTTAAATGACTAACAACTAATTACTCAGTGAATTGACAAAGATTTGACTATTTTTACTGTCAAAGAAAAAATTAACAAAAATTTAAGATTATGCTTTGAACAAAAACAGGGGTCTACGAGGTCTGAACATAAACCTTTTATTAATTATTCGCAATTTTCAAAATGATGTCTACCAAAATGTTATAAAAAAAAACTATCGCTTGCCAACCTCTTATAATTAAAAATAACAAATCTCATTTGTAACAAAATTAAATTGCCTCTACCAAATATCCTGACGTATTTGCTTTACTATTTTCAACTGCCCATGACCTTATCAATAAGCAAATAGTAGCAAGTCCTATATCATGAAATACAATAAAATAACCACAGTAAACAATTACAAACGATTAGGTCTCTTGCAAATACTTAAAGTGATAATTTTCCTTCCATTTAACAAATTGCTTATTATAACTGCTGTGAAAATAAGGAAAAACTTTTGAGAGCTGTAAGATTGACCCTGAATATAAATTATTCATTACCGTTGTCTTATACCAATGTCAAAGACAAGCTTCTTGTTAAACACCGCATTCAAAATTACCAATTATTTTACTCACAGCAAAAGAAAAGTGTACAGGGTAGAGTATGAATATAAAATTTAAAATCCTGACTGACATAACTATATATCAACGCACAGCCCAAACCGCTGGGTGTAGAGATTCCAAATTTGGAATGTAGGTTCCTTAAGACGTGTAAGTGTACTAAGAATGGATTTTTCAAAATTCCCATGGGAAAGCGAGATGAACGCAAACTAAGTTGCGAGTATTTGACTAGTTAAATAATAAATCAACTTTGTATGTATTTGCGTGTATCCCGCTTTCCGAAAAATTCTTTTGTATCGAATGCTTACGTCATACAACGAACATGTTTCAGGTTTCAGCGATCAGTGGTTTAAACTGTGCGGTGATCCGTCAGTCCGAAATTCGACTGCCTTGTTGCACATACACTAATCTCTTTAAGTTATCATTGGAATTTTGTCTACTCCAAATGAAGCATCACTACATAGTATAAAACAAAGTCGATTTTTCTGTCCCTATGTCCCTTTGTATGCTTAAATCTTTAAAACTACGCAACGGATTTTGATGCGGTTTTTTTTTATTGATAGAGTGATTCAAGGGGAAGGTTTTAAAGTATCATACATTCCAAAATTCCCACGGGAAAGCGGGATACACGCAAACGAAGTTGCGCGGGTTTCGCTAGTATTCTATATTATTATTATTATTATGCCAATTTGACTACAAAGTCAAGTTTTTTTATACAAATAGGCCTATATCTTTCGAAACGTCACAATTTTTCCTACCACATTCGATTCCATTAAGCGTTGCGTAAAATAGTAACACACAAATAAATTTATTTTTTTATTTTTACTAGATTTCATTACTTTAAAATTACCTCTCCAAAAATTTGCGGTACCCTTACCATATGCTGAACGTCAACTGGTTGTAAGATCTTATTGTAACCATGTGCAAATAAAGAATTGAATTGAACTCCTTATAGACTATCGCGTGTATATTGGTAGGATACATACAACGTATAGTGCGTGGTCGGTGCACAAGCTTCACGGGCGAATCGTCGGTCGCGACCGTGCGGGACCGTTACACGACCATATCTACCTGGTTTAATGACTCAGTGGCTAAGCACAATGCGGGATATTTCGCTCCTCCATGCGTTACAAGGAAATAAAATTTTGTTTAACTAGTCAGCGTCTTCGGTTGTAATTTTTTCCTTATTACCTCTATAGTTGCCACGAAAGCTCCAAACAATAATCTGATTTAAAATATTCGATATGAAACAAACATGAATTACAAATCACTTGATTAGGGCAAAATGGTGTTGCCACAATGAGGTATGGCTACTTCAAACACAATTGTTGAATTTCACTGGAAATCTTGTCCCAAGTATAACCAACCATACTACCAATTTTTTTTTAAATAATTTCTTTTCTTTCTATTATTAATTGTGTATGTAAGATGACCATAATTTATTCAACACATAGAATATTATCAGTTGGTTTAACTGAGGGCGCGGGCTTATCAATATTGTATCAGTCACCGATAACACTACAGAAGCGACGATTTCAATATACATTTTCAAATCGTAGAAATTTATTTTATGTAGATAATATTTCTATCAAACGGGAAAATTACATTGAACAGAAATGCAATTTTTTTACTTTGTTTTTATTTAAGAAAAATATAAATAAGGACATGGATGGACAACGATGTGTTGCGGTGCGGCCCGCCCATAATATGCGCTATCATTTATTGGTATTTTAATTTAAACTGTCCTTTAAATAATGTCATAATATTATTGCCATTGATATTTATTACGTAAGTTGTAACAATTTTATCAAAATCAAATAAAAACTAGACGTATGATAACATTTATCATTGAAACCGATCTGATGTGTAAAATTTACAATCATAAAGATATTTAATTTTCATATAGTTTATTCATAAAAAAATATAATCAAGCCGTGCTAATAAAATAGCGATGTTGCTCTTGTAGGGTCAGCATAAAAGAATACAGTCAACGAAATAAATAAGCAACTGGACAGAGAATTAAAAACATAGTAAAGTTTTTTTCGGCACTTTTTTAGCATGCCTACCACGCCAACCTAGGTACTTAGTTTCCTTATATTCTTTAGGCGCGTGGCATTTTTGCCGAACTGGTGAAATACGGGTATAGCTTGTATTCCGCGAGAAACACTTATAAATGTAGGAAGCTGAGAAAAGGCTGTTACTACACGGCCGAGGGCGACCAAGACGATAAATCCGCTACTGATAATAATAGCTATCTTCTATGATTTGTCCTGAATTACTGAGAACCAACGCACAGCCTAAACCGCTGATCCTAGAGACCTGAAAATTAGAGGGTGTGTTTTTATATAACGTAGGCATCCGACAAGGAAGTATTTTTTGAAATTCTTACGGAAATAGCGAGATACGCAAATGAAGTTGCGCTGGTTTAACTAGTTGATTAAAAAAAAAACTTCGGGATTAGGAATCAGAATGGTGTTACGGGAACATTTCAGTAACATTACAGCACACGAGACACTAAGTAATAATCAACGTTTGCAGCTGACCGTACCATTCAGTAAATTTGACGCAGAGTTTCGTGCGTTCAAATGAAATATTATTCCCCGGAGTATTTTCATTAAACGCAGTGAAACATCTCTAGATCTAGATTATTAATTTATCTGTCAAAAAGTACAGAATTTAAACCTTCAAACATAGCGTTTGACGACCTCCGTGGCGTAATGGTTACCACGCCAGACCGCCACCCAGGAGGTCCCGGGTTCGATCCCCGGTCGGGTCATGATGGAAAACGAACTTTTTCTGATTGACCTCGGGTCATGGATGTTTATCTTTATATGTAAATATCAAAATATAATATCATTGAGTTAGTATCCCATAACACAAGTTTCGAACTTACTTTGGGGCTAGCTCAATCTGTATGAATTGTCCCTATATATTTATATATTATAAAAAATATAAAAATAAAAAGAAACATACTTTCTTCTATGGTACTGTGATTGTTTGTTCTGGGTTGTTATACATTCGTCACAAGTAAATTGGAAATTTATGCACACAAAGTAAATATGCCAGAAATTAACATATACTTTATTCCCTAACTTTACTTTGTGAGTTTTGTGACGAATGTATTACAACCATGTTCTATCATGGTGTCTTGTGGAATGGTGATGTATGGACGGCGCGTGGCGTTAGAATTAGAAGTTTTCATACATTTAGTACGACAACGTCACAAGTCACAAACTACAGAAGTATAAAAACTTAACCTTATATTACAAACTATAATTGTTTAATACAATCACACCAAATGACTTAAATAAACTATTATAAACCGAAAAATCCTTATAACAATACACAATAATTTGCTCAAAACCCTAACAATTTATATATTTGAAAAACTACTTGGCATTATATTGGTTAAGTGTGGTAATATGAGACTTAAGGGATGGCGATAAAGTGTTTTATTGCGGGCCAGTAATTCTACGTTAAAATTAGGGCCACAATTCACTGGTCCACACTGAGAGGGAAGCTGTAGCTGTGTGGGGGAGCTAGGGTTCGCACGCACAGAGTTATTGACATCGGCCATTTCGAAATATGTGTTTTCCAAATAGGCTTTACGTCTCTCAATATTTTAAACTGGAAAAAGGGAAATTAGTGAAGTTATGTCCGTTTTCACCATCAATAACGTGTATGACATTTAAAATTATCGATTAAAATACGGTTTTTAAATATCGATAATTTTATGTCGCATACATACCAAAAACAAGGATTTGGACATAGATAAAGCTGTTGGGAGTGTTTTAAATTTTAGGAAATGTTGGTGAAAACGAACATTAGCCTGTTGTAGTTATCTATAACTAGTTTTTAACCCCCGACACAAAAAGAGGGGTGTTATAAGTTTGACGTGTGTATTTGTGTATCTGTGGATCTGTCTGTGGCATCGTAGCAACCAAACGGATGATCCGATTTTGATGCAGTTTTTTTTGTTTAATACAATTTCGATGTAATTTAGAGCCCAGAAGAGGTTTTCGTTAGTCTCTCATGAGTTTTAATTATATTACTGAAATAATATGTATGAAAGCGTGAAATATTGTGTCCCGTTTTTACGAATTAGGTACATCAACAAATTGATGGATTAAAATTTTATTTTGATTGCAAATGTAGGATGTGATTACGAAATAGCGAGTATTGAGAGGTATCTTTTCATTCATAATAATGTTTGTCAATTAACATAGGTACCACAAAGACAAAATTATCTATCTTTTTAATTCGATCGGTCGAGCCACATCGTATTATTATTAAAAAAATACAAAAAAATGTCTTAGGTCACATTCAAATATTAAAAGAAATTTTGAAGAAAACAAACGGTTAATTCTTAATTTTGAAATATAAAAATTTTGATTTTATTATTTAAGTTTTCAAAAAATCAAACTAATACATAAAATAAGAAATGGTCACTTGCAGCCCTATTGCAGTCCATCGTAGAGAGACCTGTGTGACAGAAGTTCCCGATTAATTACACTGTGGCCCCTTTCGATATAAACCGTCTAAAATGACAGAACAGGGATGTTTACATAAACGGGCCATTTTAAAATTGAGATTGAGAGAAATACTTTATTCAATC
Organism: Endotricha flammealis; assembly: GCA_905163395.2. NCBI lineage: Eukaryota > Metazoa > Arthropoda > Insecta > Lepidoptera > Pyralidae > Endotricha > Endotricha flammealis. The sequence goes on from LR990866.1 coordinate 4,880,797, forward strand.
AGCGTATCTTTTATTCAATCTACTCGGTTCAATCTGGTTCCCATCAATGATTCTTGTTATGACAGACATGCGAATGTCGCATACATTTACCTACGATGTCTCTTTAAATGTTGCATGAATAATATAATACTTTTTGCCATTTTTTTTTTGTTTAAAAATACGTGTAACATTATTTGCATATGTATCTTCGAAAAATATCGTCTTATATTTTCTCTTTTTTATGTAAAACAAACAAGCAAGAGGGCCACTTGATGGAAAGCGGTCACCGCCTATGGACATCAGTAACACAAGGGGCGCTACCAATGCGTTGTCCACCAAGGAGGTTGGAGGAAAGGAAGGAGAAAGGGAAGGGAAAGAAGGAGGGAAAAAGAAGGGATAGGGATGGAGTTGGGCTTCCGGATCTCTCACTCACCGAACGGAACGCATTGCTGCTTCACGTCAATATTCTGTGAGGGGTGGTCGAGCTAGCAAATTTCATAATAATTGCTCTACCACTCCAAAAAAACTCTACATCACAAAGGGATCTACAGGTCTATTCTCGTAATAAAGACAGTTAAAATCTACTCTCAATCACAAGCGCTATCTTGCTCTTACAAATATAATACGAGTGAGATAGTACTAGATATTGAGACAAGGTTTTTAACTGTTTTTGTTACGAGAGAAGACCCGATCACTGAGTGATCGAACGATCGCTTGTAGGATTACTCACGCTTTCCTATTACTCCTGTTCCCATGGGAATTTCCAAAACTCCCCTGAAAATGATAGACTGTCATCCACAATCATTATGGTTTTATACCTGAAAAGAACAATAAAAAGCTGATTAATACTAAGGTACAATCTCAAAGTTAATTGAAAATTCGTTGGTAAGGTTAGCTGGAACGTGGAATGAGCTACCAGCCTCTGTGTTGCCTTCGGACTATATAAGAGGTACGGTGGCCTCGAAGATAGGAGGACCATTTTAGAAAAAAATCGCTTGCACATCTTGTAAGCGGATTTTTTGTCAGCTCCATCCTTTTCTTTGTTACCAAACAGGGTTTTTGTTTATTAGTGTCCATTGCGATGTTGGATGTTGCAACCAAAAATCATCCTAAAGATGGTCCTGCTATCCTCGAGGCGACTGTACATTAGAGGTCTCGTCAGAGGTGGACAACGCATTGGTAATGCCCCTAGTGTTGCTGATGTCCATAGGCGGTGGTGATCACTTTCCATCAGGTGGGCTTGCCTGTTTGTCTGTCGTATAACATTGAAAAAAAAAAAGAGATTTTGATAGACCATCAATTTTTTTTAACAATCTTGTACCGAAAAATTATACTGCGTAGCAACGCAGCAATAGCAATTGCGTGATCCAATAGCAATTGGATCACGCAATTGCTATTGGTTGCGTTGCGATTGCGAGCGTTGCAATTGGTTGATACAATTACCCATCTCACTCTGTAATCGGACACGTGCAAAGGTCATACTTACTACTCGTTTATTAAAAATTGAAATTGTATTGATATTTTGGGATACGACGCGAAAGCCGTGGGTCATCTAATATCAACTAAATCAAATCAAATCAAAAATAATTTATTCTGTATTTCCTCGCGGGCGCTTAGACACGTCATTTACAACATTTAAATAAATAAATATATAGGGACAATTCATACAGATTGAGCTAGCCCCAAAGTAAGTTCGAAACTTGTGTTATGGGATACTAACTCAACGATATTATATTTTATAACAAATATATATATAGATAAACATCCAAGACCCGAGGACCCAACCCGCCAATCAGAAAAAGTTAGTTTTTCATCATGACCCGAGCGGGGATCGAACCCGGGACCTCCTGGCCTGGGTGGCGGTCTGGCGTGGTAACCACGCCAGACCGCCACCCAGGCCACGAGGACGCCACGGAGGTCGTCAAATATTGTCCTTCAGAGATAGATATAAAATAAATAAGCTACTCTATAAACTACCACCATTTCGAAAACAAAGCAAAATGACCACTGGGGGAAAGAAATGGCGAAAGAAACCCAGTTACGGCCTTTTTTGTCATTCAATTCTAGATTATTTTTTTCTCCATATGATTACACAGTGATATTAAGAAAGTTAAATAAAAAATCTTAGAAATAAAGATAAATTTCAGACATTGTATCGCTAAAACTTATCATTAACACTCAGCTATCACAATATTCAGAATAATAAATGACGTATGATAAAATAAAAATTGTCTCATTAAAAAAAGTACAGGTTGAACCGCACTGAAGCGTCTATACTACAGTGCCTCTACTTGTAACTGTTTTAGTTTGGTTTTATAGTTTCATTACAGCTGATTAGGTAATAGAACTGTCTATAAATATCAGAACAATGCTTGCTTTCAGATAGTCTGGTCCATTAAAAACTAGTGCATAAAACATTGGTGTTAAAATTACTTGTTTGCCACACTAATAAAAAGAATTGTATTCATCGCGAAACCCGATGAAGCTACATTCCAATTAAGGCCTCGAATTATAAACACAAACAAATCCGAATGCGACTCGCGTAAGAAACGCGAACACCCATTATAATGTAAATTGAAGCTGTTTTTGCTAAAAATCTACCTCTACACAGTTTCTATAGCCCTAGTACTTTTACGATAGAACATCATGTCACCGAATACAACCTAACCGTGTTTTTTATACTGAGGTGGCAAACAAGTTCCAGTTTCAAAAAGGAATCGTCTACCAACGCGGAGGCGTATTTATATATATTTTTTTAACATTGGCAAATAAGCCTGTCTAAGTGTCGTGCTATCTTGATGGTAAGTGATGACCGCCGCCCATGGAACACAGAGACCTTAACAGGAAGAAAACTGGAAAGAAGAAAAAAAGAGTTGCAGTTGCACTTCCAGCTCTACCGAACCGAAACGCATTACTGCTTCACACCGATACTCTGTCTGTGAGAGGATGTTACATTCCCGGTTTAGCCCGAGCTAGTCCATTTTATTTTAATTCACTTGAGTGAACTATTCTAGCACAGATTACTATTATAGTTATTAGTTCTAGAGTGGTAGAGCATCCAGCTCGGTTTTTCTACGTATAATATTATGTGCAGTACACCTAACTTTTCATGTTCATTCATGCTTCTTAGTACAGTTGAAATAGTAACTAAATCCTTAATAAGTAGTTTGTTCTTTCAAGGGCCACAAAACACCTTTGTAAGGGAATATTTGCTTTTGATTTCGTTATTCATTTCGTGGCGCTGGGGGGCTTGGGGGGCCTCCCTCGTGTAGGTTCCCCACACTTTAAGTATTCACGACACTTGCATAGTAACGTGTACACCGTATTTCTTACAAAGTAAGAAACAGTTGACACGCTCGATAGTTTATTTTGAATTCTAAACGTAATAGACAAGATAGATAGATATATAGATAGAATATGCTTTATTTGCAATTGCTAAGTTTCTTGCCAGTTCTACTTAGTAAAAATCTGCCATCTGGAAACAGCTTATAATAGGCTATTTGAGTTAAAAAAATTGACGTCGAAGTCGTTTTCATATGAAAAACTAATGTTACATTGAATTATTTATTCAAAGTAAAATATCTATATTTATACCAAGTTTAAAGTCATTATTGTATCGGTCTATTTCAGTTGATACTGTTTCAAATGAACAGCACAAACCTCTAATAATTAGAGCAATTAGTGTATAATTGCTCTCGTAAAGTCAGTATGTTTTCGTACCTATTACTATTTAGTATTCATAAAAGAAAATTTATACAGTCAGCAACCTTAATATTTTGTCACTTTAAATAATATATAATTTTTAATAGAACCATCGACAAAATTCCGTTATTGTTTATGAGAAGAAATAAAAAAATAACAAAGATAAAATAAGCAAAATAAATTATTCTTTTGAATTTATTCCCTCCGAATTTATTCTCATTTATCCTGAGCGTACCAATTAACATGGCCACCGCATCCCGGCAATATTGAGAAGCCAGTGCGCGATCGCTCCGCAGCCCCCCGTCCCCGCCCTTCGGCGAGCTCCGCCGAACGACGCCGAAATGCGCCGAAACTTCCGAATTTAGACGAAATCATGGTTTCGTCGGAAAATTGAACACACAACGAAACTGCGCCGGCAAACGTCAACAAGATAATGACCGCCAATAACCAGTGAAAGTGAACATAATTGTTTTATTACATGCATTCTTTCTACTCGATTTACCAGTTTTATGTTATATAGAAGTCGTTTGCAACGACGCGACGCCGCCGCCCCGACACGTTTAGTTACTGGTTCGATACTTTGCGGAACAAAGTCATTGATTTATCACAAGTTTAATTGAATTTAAAATAATTAAAGATATGTATCTTTATTCTGGTAACATTATAAAAGCGAAAACAGCCTTTCTTAGATAGTCTAGAAAAAACATATTTTATTTCTACTAAATAGTTTAACTGAACAATAATATAAATAATATTTATTTAAGGTTGAGCCAACGCACAAGGTGAGACATAGAATTACAAATTATCAGCTCTGGGAAGTTTGTATGTCATTGGATAAAAAATAAGTTATTTAAAAAACCTAGTAAAGTAATAAGAAAGATATTCTAACGTAATATAATATCTAGATAAAAACCTTGAAATCGCGTAGATTGCTCTATTTGTAATTTACGAGACGCTAGACGCATTGCGTCACAAAGTCACTATCCACCTCTTTTTCAAAGTATTCATTACTTGTTATCACTTTGCTCAGTATGCTTGCCTAGTACTTTGGACCTACAATAGACAGGCTGTACAGTATTATTAGAAATGTTTATTATCTCTTAACGCTAAGTAAATATGCTTGCCTAGTACTTTGATCTGGGAACAGCCAGGTTTTGAGTTTGCCTAAATAAATGTAACGCGGGATTCATCTTCGGTAAACTTTGTAATCGCGAAGTAGATCGAATGCAAAGCACGAAGTTACAAGACAAAGAAAAAGTAAAGACGAAGTGGAACGAAGCCCGTCCAGTCTCTCATTTTCGCTTAACTTTATGAGAATATAAAGCCGCGATAGCTATGAATAAGTATATATTTTTTCAAAAAACTTTTCACACGTTTCGTGCTTTACTAATATGTAAAAAGGTAACAAACAGGAAGCCATGTTCCTTTTTAAAGTTTATACTACATAGCACATGTATGACTTAAATTCCCAGTACTTATATAAAAACTTAGAGTAAAACAATAAGGAACAAACGATTCTTACAACTTCATAATAATTAGTGTGAATCACCTTACAGTGGAAAATATCTTTTGCGTCGCGTGCGATTCATGAGAATCGACGTATCACATCCACATCGCTGCATCGCAAAATTTCATTCGATTTGCTTGAACTTTTTTTATAAATTCAATTTGGAAACAGTATTTTCATCAGAGTACAAAGTACTTACAGTATCACCTCACGTTCGAATACGTGCGCGTTAGAATTTTTATCTTTCCCATCACAATCATTATTTGTTACATATTTTTCAATTTAACTTTTAATTTTCCCATACAAAATTCTAAAGTGCCCGTATTCAAACGTGAGGTGAAAAACTCGTACTGAGCGCTCCCAGTTCTTGTTTCCACATACTCAACATTAGAGTATGTCTGTCGTCTAGTATATTATCATAAAGGACGTATTGAATTGGTTTTTCAATAGTGCCTTCATTAGACGTAACGAATCTACTATAATTAGTTAAATATAAACTTGCGACTTTTACTCGAAACGTGAAGGGAGAGGTCATCTAATCAACTATACAAATAAAGATCTAATTAATAAAGATAAGGAGTGTTTAATAACGAGGATACAAAATTCATTAGCATTGTGAACAATTGTTGTGAGGCCGACCCACTTTTAAAGTAAGCATTTTGTAGGTCGTCTATCGCGATCCGTGGTCATTCGCCCCTTACACACGCACTTCGAAATACGCAACGGCCACAATAAAATAACATGAACATTATTCATGTCGCGTTTAGCACTTCCTACACCTGAATGCATTGTTGTTTTGACAGCAATGAATGCTGTGCATGTATGTGTTGTCGCGTTAATGCACATAATGGTCGGGTCCGCTAGCCAAGGCTCAAATGTGAAGAAATACGCATACTCTAATCTTAATTGCAGTCGAATGGTGTCATTGTACGTATACATAACTATACAGATTTGTATTTTTAAAAATCATATTAAATTGTTTAAAATAGTTTTAATCAAAAAAGCATTATGTATTATGAAGTCGAGAGAATGTTAAATGCATGCAAACAGCTCAACTGATTTTAATTAAATCTAGCATACAGATAAATTATATCTAGATTAAATGCGAATACACAGAATAAATTGTAGTGTTATTGTTAGTTTTTTATTATCCTTAATTTTAAAATTATAAAGTGTATTATGACTTATGTGTGTATATGACCGGTTAAACCATTTTCTAATAAAGTCCCGTGCAAGTTATTTGACATAAGCAACGCCAAATGCATACTAACTTATAACTGTCAAAAACTGTCAGTTTATTTGATGAAGAAGGCTCATTAAAAATTACTTTCTACGTCTAACTACAGGTCTATCTTTCTATGATACGCTAACCCTTAAAGGCTACGAATTTTTTCTTTAATTTTCACATTATTTCGTAGAAGGTTTAGCTTACAACATTCCCATGGGAACAGGAACGGCGGGATTGTGCGAGAAATAACGCCATCTATTATAATATGCAATTGACTCGCTCGCATGGGTTTTTCAATCGTTTGCTACACATACGAGTATAATTGAAGCAGCTCGTTTCCATTTGCAGTTCTGTAATTGACTTACTGATAAACACAGCAAGGACGACCATTGTTAACGATAAAAGTACTTTTAGACGACAGAATTTATAACCACGTAGTACATATCTTTTTTCCTAATTTATTTCTATTAAAGAAAGAATAAGTATAGGGAGTACTGGAAAAAGGGTAGTGGAGGCCTTTTGCCCGGCAGTGGGTCAACATGGGCTCCTAATATAATATCAAAAGAAAATTATTTATTTATTATGTTACTGACTTATGTACAGGAACTTAAAAATAACTAACATGCTATTTAAAAAATGTAGATAAGACAACAAATCTATGCTCAGCATAAACCGTAGGGTCCGACTCCATGGAGCTGGTCTTCCTGTTTGAAATAATAGCACTACATGTTATCTTTTTTCCTATTTCTTTGTGACATACGATAGACAGGCAAGCGGGCCACCTGATGCAACCGACGCGACGACGCCTATAAACATCAAGAAGATCAGGCATGCTGTGAATGCGTTGTAAGAAGAAAAGGGATGTAAGAGGAGTAGAGCTTCTGGAAACGCATTCCTGTGCCGATATTCTGTGGTGAGGTCGAACCAGCGTACTTCATAAATGCTAGAGCATGTGACATAGATTATCCGATAATCTATATGACAAAGGTCTATCGGGTTCTCCTCCTTTAGCTGATAAGGCATAGTCACTAAAAAGCTAGTCGCGGGGTTGAGGGATCGTCGCGGGCACGGTGGTTTAGGTGTGGATCTACCCTTTGGGCACGGCTCTACAGTGGCGCGATCGAGAACTAGGCGCGCCAATCCGTGTCTAGGATACCTGGTAGGTTACTCTGCATAGCAATCGAGATTTTAATCTCAATTCTGTATAATTTCAAATGTAAAATTAACAGCAAATCCTAATTCGTACCATTGAAATTTTATACTTTACTGACTATTTGGTTAGCATACAATCCGATTTCATTTAGTTTAGTATTAAGTTAGCGCTAGTTTAGCTGTAAAGAGTACCTAAAATTAACAACCCAATGGCGATCGTGCGGAATTATCTTCAAGAGTAAGGGGGCAGGACCGTCTAAATTCAGGACTATAAAACTACACGTATATGTCACCACACGTGCATAAATCTACTGATATTTAAAACATTTATAATGAAACAATACAGTCGATGAATTTCAATTATAATCAAATTCTATTACCAAAAAATGTACCTAATTGCTTTTCGCGTTGCAAATTTGGGTATATTTCGTTCGATTGTGAAAAAAAAGTTTCAATGCCAATAAAATATATAGTAAACAATAGTTTTTAATAAACATTTTTTTAATATAACAAAGCTGGTTAACAAGAACCCTACCGGTATTCAAACAATTCGCCGTAAATACACACATGTGGACGCCACGTATTGCCTGACAGCCTTTGTAGTCTTATTGTTAAAAAATGTTATCACAAATAAATATCACTGCAATAAAACCATACTTTACACTCCAGCTGCTTATAATTCCTCCATTTGGTTCAACTCACATTATTACTCCTATTTTATAATTCTTTTAAATTATCGGGATCTCTATTCGGTTTTTCCGAGAGCGAGATTCTTCGTCTTCTCTTTTAGCAGTACAACCATTATTTTATAATTAAATCGATGTTAACAACCGATATTCAATATAAACAATTATTATTGATTGAGGCATTACATGTAGATTGAGGGGGTTTATTTAAAGATTGTTAAACTTAAAATATCTTTTAATTTAAAATCACAACATCCGACCACGTGCTACTCCGGAGTAGTCCGGAGCACATATCAAATCACAACACATAATAGATGACAACACATTATCTTCTATAGTTTTTTTGTAGAAGTAAAATACTGGAAAATAAACGTAAAAAGTTTCCGAACCGAACCAAAACTTTTCAATTTAATTGATTAAGTTTTAATCTTTGAAACAAATATTTTTCCTTTTTGTGTTCAAATTAAGTTATTACATTGAGGATATCTGTCAGTAGGCCTCGGGCACTTTCTTATCGAGACTTTATTACAGAGTATATGTCTTGGGACTTTTCGAGTGACGAACTCAACATATTTTTTATTTATTTATTGATCCACCAACATTTATATAATTCCATACTTGCTTTAAAAATACGACATTATAATAAAAACTTAAATGTACAAATAATTACAGATGAATACCACATACACTGATAATTTCATCAATCACAATAAATTTTATAAAAAATTTAGAACATTAAATTAAATAAATAAATAAATAAATAATAATAAATTATCTATACTAATCTTATAAAGAGGTACCTAGTTTGTGTATTTGTTAAATTGTAAGGGGTAATCTCGGGATCTACTGAACCGATTTTAAAAATTCTTTCACCAATAGAAAGCCACATTATTGCTGAGTGTCATAGGTTATATAAAAAACCAAAAAATAAAAAGGGTTTTAACATTATGCCCAACGAAGTGGGCACGGGTCAGCTATCTATAATAAGCTTAGTAATTTTTTTAAAAATAAAATGCTTTACAGAAACCTACTACAAAAAGTGGTCCCTTAAAGTACGACGAAGAATATATCAATATTTTCGTTAAATTTTTTAACTTGTGGAAGGCATGAGACAATAGCAATCTTCTATTCGACATAAGAGGCACCTGTGTTGCCTACGTAAATGTCATATTTTGAATGTTATATTTTTCATTTTCAATAAAAAATAATCCTAATGCCTTTCTTCTTCTTTCTAACATTATCATGTTTCATAATTCAAATATATTTTTTACGTGGTCTAATGATGAGAATATGATTAGAACATAACTCAGAGAGCAACCAGACCTTATAAAAGTCTTAGTTTAAGTCACAATTTAATTCCCAACACCTTTATAACATCGAAATATTTAATTTGACATTGGAAATCAGTGGCAAACGAAACTGGTTCCAAGATGAATTTGTATCATTGGTAACAACACTAGAGAGAGCGGCGCGGCCTCGTGACGTCACGGAGGTCGTTCCATACGCTTCCTACTATGTCAAGCGGGTCGCTTGCCGCGAGAAACATAGTTGTAATATTCACAATATTACATATATTTTACATAAACGTTTGTGGATGTTTGTGTTTGATGCGTTAAATAAATTTCGTATTATTAAAAATATCTCATCTATAGATTTTAGATCTGTTTGAATGCTATAATCAAAAATTGAATGGATTTTCAATAAGAGAAATGATTCTTGAACTTCCTATGAGAAAAATGGGACCGGGACGGTACGGACAAAAACAGGAATTATTCAATGCGATTATAAGGAATAGTCATAACATAATCGTTAGAACTGTTAGAAGGTTCTTATATACAGTCAGCATCAAAAATAGATTAACAGTGTAGTCAATCAATGAAAGAGATAACCATAACAAACTTAACCGACCTTCACTGTATAGAAATCTTTAGTAGTTTGAACTTTTGTAAATGACAATATCACATCATCATCATATCAACCCATAATCATCCCACTGCTGGGATACGGGTCTCCCTTCAATCGAAGGTGGGTACAGCGTACTCTGCCACGCTGCTCCAATGCGGATTGGCAGAGGCCGGTGTTTTCAAGCCGCCCGAAGGCCACCGACTTGGCTTAACGACTGTCATCTATCCACAACAGCCGGGACCGACGGATTAACGTGCCCGCCGAAGCAAGGAGAAGCTCGAGATAACAAACCCATCCTAACACTGGCTAGGGTCGACGTCGCTTGACTTGCGTGTTCATATTAAAGTGAGACGCACATCGACGCCATCGAGCTCCTCAATGACAATGTCACAAGTGTTTAAATAAATAAATATTCTTGGACGAATCGCACAACGCCATCTAGTCCCAAACTAAGCAACTAAGCTTGTACTAAGGGTACTATAGATAGTTTTTATTTAGACTTTTTTTTAAATAAACACTTATACAATAGAAAACACCCAGACCAAGGCAAACAGACATGTTCATGCCCACAAATGTTTGCCTTTCGCAGGATTCGCACCCGCGGCCCTTGGGATAAAGTGACCATAGCCACTCGACCACTGGGCCTGTCTAATTATTTATTCTACTTCTTTTGCTGACCGTACATTACAATATCAAAAGATATAAGTAATTACACTATTGCTCTCATTAATCTTATTAATTACACTCTGATAATACGAGTAGATACAGTATAATAATATTTTTTTCTTATCAAACGCCAGTGTCAAGGTTCACATTTTATACAAAATTTTCGTTGAAATAGAAAACAAAGTACACATAGTATAATTTATGTACATATTTCAGAAACGTTTTGTTTAAAACATCTATGTAACAATTAAAATGAAATTAAAACACTTTTGGCCTTGATTGTTATAATTTTATGGGTGAAGATGTTTATAAAATTCTTTTACAGAACCTGTATTTGCTTTTGTCAGATAAAAACTGACAGAACATGTCAAAATAATAGAACGACTGTCAGTTTATCAATCCAATAGGACTGTATCTCACATTGAGGCTACTTGCAAATAGTAGTTTAGCAGACAACAAAATTACATTACTGTCTTGCTAACCTTACTCATGCATTTTGTTACCCTACGGTTGCCTTGAAAAGATTGCTTTAAGGCCGCCTTGTTGTTTATTTATGTATTTCATACGTAAATGATTTTATAACTTTGTAAATAAAGTATTATTATAATATCTATCTATGTGTCACTCTATCACGCAAAAATGGCTCTGATTTGCTTGAAATTTAATTAGTTTTGTATGGGTTTTTATTCCGGAAAATACAGTTGTATCCACGCGAGTTATTCCTTTATCGTTAGTATTAACGAGTAGTTAAAGGAAAAACAAGAGCCGTCTAAGCTAAGCTAACAAAATATGTGCACACAAAAAGAACATAAAATGTCTGCCAAACTAGTTTACAAATTATTTGCGGTCACATTTTACAATGACGTGCGATTTGTGCAATTAAATATCAATTAAGTAATACTATTTCATAAGCTATGTACCTACCACTATTCGGAAACAAACAAAATGTTCAACAGTAAAATGAAAAGTCTAAAGGGAACTTAACACCCTTTTTTGGCACTATATTAAACGAATGTAGATATTATGTTCAAACTTTTGAACAAATACGTGCCGTAACTCGCGACTTTGATATTTCAAAGTATTTGATCACATGTCTGGCATCCGATTATAACAAACAAATGACTAAGCGCAAATGTTCAAACATACACATAAGCTGTCGACGCATAAACGGTAAATAGTGAGAGGGAAGAGCATTCTCTCTCGTTCTTTCGAAGCCGTCGCAATACCAGCCAGAAGTTAGTAAGGAATTGGACATTACTCGGAAGAGACGTCGCGTTCTCGTGTGTTTTTTTAATACAGACTGAGTATGGAGTGGACACAGGAGAGTGTAATAGAATTTATCGAATTAATAAAAAGAGAACCAGTTCTTTGGAACCGTCGACGCCGATGTGGTGAATATTTAAATTTAGTTAACGCTGCATGGATACGGATTAAAGAGGGCTTTTCTGTGCCACTACCAATTGTTGAATTCAAGAAAAAGAAAAATTCATTGTTCACTCAGTACAGGGATATTGTGAGAAAAATGAAAGATACGAACGAACACCCGACGTGGTTTGCTTACGACCTGATGGACAGCTTTCTGAGTGTTTACTACAAAACTAAGTCGCCATTAAAAGTTGAGGTACGTTTGAAGTGTTTGTTTAAATTATATGTGATAATAAAATAATGTATTTGGTTATGCTATGCTATCTTTTAGTATTGGTCATTGCTTTTTTCATCACGCTTTTATATTTACTGCTTACTGCTATTCCCTATGAATTTCTAGATATCATTGAATTTACAACTGACTGCAAAAATTGCTTATGTTTCTTTTTGTTTCAGGTTGAGGATCATTTTATCGTGGAGTACTCCGAATGTGGTAGTCCTGTACAAAGTGACGAAAGTGCCAATAATATGCTTGTATCACAAAATTCAAGTATTGATGGATATCAACAAAATACTTCAAGTAAGAAGATGCATTATGAAATGCCAAATTATAATGTAAAGCGTATAAAAGAAGAGAATACAAATGAGAAGAAAGTGGACGAATGTGAACTTTACGGACAACTTCTAGCAGAAAAACTTAAGAAATTGGATGAAGTCGATAGAATGACGCTTATGAATAAAATAGATAACTTAACATTTGAATTTGTAATAGCAACAAGAGCGAAATATCAGTAAACGTCAAATAAGACACAGAAAAACCTGAGAAGATTCGATAATAATTATTTTAATAATGTATGCAAAATTCGGTGCCAGCCACCGGTCGCGCTGGCATCGTTTGAGTCTAGTCGAGCAGTGAACTTCTTGTAGCTGAGATGATGATGTTGAAAAATTCGAAAAACTTGAAACATTTTTCTGTCTATCAACTTTATTAATTTTCTAAAGTTGAGGGTAGACTGATAGATGTGGACATTTTGGCACAAAGATTGGTTTGAAGTCTGTGTCACGGAGTTTTTATCCTAGAGAGGAAATATACGTATATTTTTTACTGTGGAAACACAAAATTTTAATGACATAAACAGAAGTAGCACTTGCACACTGAAGTGCATTATGTCAAATTGACAAGGGTCCTGATAGAATCCGCATGAAGATCTCAGGTTTAGAGAAATAGGAAAAGACTCCTATAGTCTACAGTTTGTGAAACTACTAGAGACTATGCGGTACAGTTAGTGAAATTAATTGTATTTATAATAAATTATAAGTTACTTGATTGCTTTTATATTTTTATGAATATCTTTGTATTGTGTAACTAAAATAAAAACTTCTTAATTAGATGATGTTCTATTTCAGCCTAGCTTATATTCGTTAAAGTTATTCGCATACCCGTGTAACTTATTATTTACTATTTATTGGCACATTAAATCTGTGACTATCTTTGTCAAATTAGGGAAGAAAATAGAGACACAATATTGCATGATTTTACCAGGAACTTGTTAAACTGATTCTTAATCCCAATAAAGGTAGCAATCAAAAGTTAACAAGAAAATACGTCATTCATTAACCACAGATACTTTGTAAAAACTTAAAACTAATATAAAAATACTTACAAAGAGCAAACAAAACAAAGTTTTTTGTTATTGCGGTTTGAATCGAGCAAGGTCACTGTGGATCGTCGCAAAACTTTAAAACAACGTACATTGCTCGGAAGAATAGCTTGTAATTAAACTCTTTGATTGTGTGCAAGCAATGTAGTAGTAGTAGTGTGGTAGTGTGTTGTATATTTAGTAGAAATCGTTTTGTATCCAGATCTTAATTTAAATAGATGACACGAAATACATTGAAAGTATTGAAACATATAGGTAAACGGTAATTTTAATCATAAAACGTTCGTTTTTATTGAATTATTGTAAAATTTACAATAATTCAATAAAAACTACATTATTATGTATTTAATACATATTATTATCACATGAAAATTGTTATATTATTATGATAATGAAAAAAATGTTTAGTGAGGAAACCCACTTGCATATCAAGATTTTTTTTTTCAAAATAATTGTAACAGAAGAACTTTCGGGCAATGCAAATATATTTTTTTAAAATATTTCCATTCCCTTTTTTCACTATTCCTCAGCCGTGCTCATCTACCAGCTTCCAAAGTGATCCATACAATACTGGCGACCGTGTATACCACACGGCAAAATAACGGGCGAAAAAATTTATGCGGACTTAAGGCTTTGATGTCAGATCGAATCCTAATAGATTAATCAACGGTATAAGACTAAGAAGAAAAGAAGACTAGAATGAAGTAGGATAACTTGAGTCATCTAAATCTATTAATGTCTGTGTATTTCGTCACCGGTTGATTGTCAACAGCAAGTCTCGCCCGATGGAAACGTGATTCGTCTACTTATTAGGCCATTTAAAGTTTTCTACGGTTTTATGACCATCCTGTAAGGAAATAGAGTTAAGGGTTTATTATTTAAGGTTTTAGCAAGTAACAGATTATTCTTTAACGTCCGGATCAAGGATATAGGTATCATACAAAATCTGAATATTTTTATTCAAATAGGTGAATTACAAGCTCTTTCAGATCGTCTTATCTTAGAAGAACAGAAAAATAGAAACACTAAACTTATCTTACAGATAAAGTAACTGGTACTTTTGGGACCTACGAAATCTGGCCTAAAACTAGGAGAGAATGACGGGCTGACCGCAACTGATGGTGCGGTCAGCCCGTCATTCAGCACTTAATTTTAGAGGAATAAAAGTTTGGTCAAAACTAAGGGTTTTTTGGAAAACGGGACAGACTTGTTGATACCATGGAATCTACCTGTTGAAGTTTCAAAAAACTACTAAAACCCACTTTAGTATTTTAAGCCCAAAAATCTAAATTAAACGCCAAACAATGTATCTACTGCTATTGCAACAAGATCACTTTTTTATATGTGAGAATCGGGAACGTTGTTGATATTACAAACAACTGTTGAATTATTACAACATCCCAACACGTTGGATTAATGGTAATTAAAACCATTGCAAAACAATGCAAGAGACATAATTTTATTAGTTGTGTCTTCAATACTATATGGATGAAGGATTAATAATGGCCTGTTTACATTAAATCGGTCGAACGCGGCGACTGCATTCGGTTTGACCGATTTGATTTACCCGAATTTAATCATTACCTACATCAAATCTGAAACCGAAAGCATACAGACTGCTGTACAGTTTCAGGTTTGATTGATGTCTAGTCAACCGAATAGGTCAAATAGAATTATTGTAAATGACCATGATGCTCATAAAAAAAAAACCCGTCAATTTGGCAGTGCATTTGAAGCTGTGTCCAGTCAACTTGATGGTATACTGTTAGTATGCATGACAAGTCTACTTGAAGCATTTTTTTATTTATTTTAATTCTGCTGACTTAGGGCTGGTTCTTTCTTAATTGGAAAATAACCTATTCGGTACTTAGCAAGTGAAAGCGACACCAAGTCAGCAGAATAAAAATTGAAAAAACATTTTTGCTTCAAGTAGACTTGTACACACTAGTACCGTCTTGTGAGACGAGACTGTAATATAATTATGACAATACTTCAATACATCAATCAATAACGAATATGGCAACTATAATTTTTGCAAAAAAATATGAAAAACTAAGAAAGAACCGTCTACGGCTGTGTACAGAGAGTGTGCATGGCAATGCTCGCCTTGCGGCATGCGAGCTATGCAAACGCGATTCCCTCGCGTACTCATGTTTTTTGCACAATGTCAATGAATTCTAATTAATACGGTTATAATACTTCTCTATCCGATGGTCAAGACATAGGATATACAATTAAAATTGTTCAATAACCCTATAGTATACATCTGCGCAGTTTTTAACAAGGTTAATGTATGTCGCAGTCTAAATAGAGTAGACTAAAATAGAACAAATCGGCACTTCATCGAACAACAACTCGTTATAAACGAATATGTATTTATTTATATTTGATTGTATATATATAAATAACAATTAAATCTAAAAATACGTCAATAGGTACTGTGGCAAACCGAACTCTTTTTAAAAACATCTTTGTAAATTATTATTATGTTTCTTTATGATTTTTATATTCTATTTTATTGTTACTTCACTTCACTTTTTCACCTTCTTGCCATCAATTCATATTTTTCTATAATATAAGTTTTCTTCATCCCTTCTTCTTTTCCTAATCTTTCCATCCTTAATAGGTACCATAAAGTCTGTTGCGCACTATTCAAAATACAAATAAATACATATATTTATTCCAATATCTTTCTTACTGCCACCAACGGAAGTCTTCTTCTTGGTAAAATTTACAAATCTATACATTTAAAAGGTTTTGTACAAATGACTGACTGACAGATCAGTGCACATACTGAACCGCTGATCGTAGAGACCTGAGACTTGGAGGATGTGTTCTTTGTATGTTAGAGGCATCTGATAAGGATTTTTCGAAATTCCCACGGGACTACCCTGTGCAAACCACGTTGCACAAGGTAGTTTTCTACATAAAGTGGTGGTAAAAAGTGCAATTGGAAAAGAGCTTAGTTAGTAATACGCCAAATTAAATGAAAAATTTTCATTTATTTTATAGCTTGTATTTAATATTGTAGAAAAGCAAAAAAATTATATAAAAAATAATGTTGTCATGAATTTTCCAACTAGACTAACTAGAGCAATACCTGTGTAGATTGAATTATGCTGGCTAATATACCTTATGCTCGGTTGCAGGAAATTGTAATCAATGTCAAATCTAACAACGAATTTCCTTGTGCTATCATAAAAATATCGTGCAAATAATTGCTTTGCCATTTAAAATCAAAGTTAGCAAGATTGACTTTTTATACCAAACTAGCGGTCCGCCCCAGCTTTGAATGGGTTAAGGATCGCATTTGTTTTTAATACAAGGTGACTTTTCAAGGGGTTGCCATTTTTTGAGGAGGAATTAAGAATCAGCCATGGAAGTAATACTAATAAGTAGTACTTATTACTTCCATGGAATCAGCTTAATCGATTTGCGTATAAAGCATTTTTATTTTTTATTTTACATAATTTGCGTATTTTGGTAGGGCAAGCCCGGCTTTTCGGCTTCATTGGAAGGACCCTCACTATTTTGAAGTTAATTTTTTTCATAAATACTACGAATAATTGCGAAAAATACTGCGAATTCAGGGTGGTAACCTAGAGAAACAACATTTTGAGCAAATAAATATCTTAACATAAATTATCTTCTGACATGGCAGGTAAGTGACACTCTTTGATGTCTTTGATAAAATAATCTGACCACAGAGACTTTCAAAAAGTTACCAAAAATAAAGAATGAAGTCTTTATTTACATATAATTACGACTAAGTCATATTTTTATATTGTTCTATAGAGCTTATTTTTAAAAAATGGCAACCCGTTGAAAAGCCTGTATAATATAGATAGGCTATGCCACAATACACGAGTATATTGTATGCTGAAAGAATTTTTCAAATCGGCGGCGTGGCGTAGTAGTTTCAGAGCCTATTCAAATCAAACAAACTACCAAATCTTTTCTTTTTATAATATTAAGTAGTTTATATTATTAAAAAAAATATTATCTATCTACAGTACTACATACATTCGTCTTAAAGCTAATGCATGAATCAAAACAAAAACCTATGTAATCTTTGTATTGGAAAGATATTAATAAAATGAATCGCATCATATCTAATTTTACCGTAAAATGTATGATGTGTATAGGCATACATATATCGAGGTTGACTTAATTGACCTAAGGTCTAGAGTTCGATGCCTGCTAGGTCGGGTAAAGGACATAATTATGCGTAATTCAGTAAAGTACTATTGGCTGTAACCGCAAACACGCTACGATTTGACTGAACTGATAGGATCGGTATGGAAAACTGTCTCTAGTAAACAAGAAACAGGTGGTGTCAGTTTTATTAAACGAATATTTACTAGTAGAAGTACATTTTAAAGTTAATAACACATTCAAGAGGTACATTAGAGAGTCAGAGGAGGCCGTCTATAGGCGGTTGTAACCACTTTCCATCGCCGTATAATATAAAAAAACAAATCTATGACATCTGTCTGTGGCCGATTCCAAATTAGGAAAGTTTTTCTTAATATTCAAGTCATGTAATAATAGACGACATTTAGTCGCACATGTATTTCCACATAACACTACTTGTATTACAGCATAAACTTGCAGATACATTAATCGTGTAGGTATTTGAAAGTATAATCTTTGAAAAATACAAGGCCGAAGGAAGAGGCAACGAAAGTGTGTCATCTGAGTTACTAGACGTTTCTTGTTAGGAGATTAATATAACACCAAACTGTTCATAACACCACCTTCGCAGTGTAATCATACTAATACTAATATTATAAGTGAGTTTGTTTGTTTGTTATTCCTTCACGGCTTGACTAAGCAGCCGGAAGCAACTGGATTTTGCGGGTAAAACTGCAGGCATGAGCTAGTATATACTAAAGCCAACATGACTAACATAGGCCGTGGATGTTTCAAGACAGCTCAGGATTAGCGTAGGCTATCGTAATTTATTATAGAGGTATCGACTACTCGTATATTTGTACAAACATTTGCATAATTGACAGCGGGACGCCCGCCGAGCGTTACCCTAATCCCTTTGGATCTCCTTCC
Organism: Endotricha flammealis; assembly: GCA_905163395.2. Classification (NCBI taxonomy): domain Eukaryota; kingdom Metazoa; phylum Arthropoda; class Insecta; order Lepidoptera; family Pyralidae; genus Endotricha; species Endotricha flammealis. The sequence goes on from LR990866.1 coordinate 4,899,712, forward strand.
GTTCACATGGGAATCTTAAATCCTTTCTTAACAATTATGATGTCGGATACATCTTCTGTGTCAACGTGTAAGCTTTTTAGATAGGCAGCCACTTTCTGAAACGCGTTTTAATTTTAATTCCTCATTATCTCAAGTAGTTTTTTTCTTCGTGAATTTGACAGTGACAGTAATAATTTAATTCAAAGATTCAAAGTAACCTTTTGTATGAGGACAAACAAAAATTCTAATACTTATATGACTACTGATTATATGAAATTAATTTAATCCAAAATTAATTTCATTGAGGAATTTAGAGAGAAGGAGGAAAGAAGTAGGGGACAAAAAAATGGGTTGAGTGTGAGAAGTGAAGAAATAAAGCGACGGTAGAGATGACGTGACGAATGGAAAAAATGGAAAAGAACATGCTGTACCAACCCCACGTAAAGTTAAGGGTAGGAAGAAGAAGAGTTTACACCGAAAGAGAATATCTAGCAATATGTATATTAAAATTGACATCTAAACGTACAAGCATTTTATCAATACAGGTATCCAGCTCCTATCGCGGCCGATAAGGCATAATTGCTTCATTTTCGTACGCATCTACATTGATAACCGATTGTGTCAGCCATGAACTTTCCGCGTCTGCGTGACCGCAGTGCTATATTTGTTGCCTTCTATTTCTCATTAATTTTATTACTATCAGTTACATGACTTGATATAACATCACTTCTGTCATTTTAGTGTCATCTTTGTGCAAACTCCTGCCACTCGAGTATAAATTTACGTTACATTGTGTTTAACATTGAATCATTTCATAGAATTTTTGTAACGTTTTTATTTAAATTAGTAGAATTAACAATAGTTTGAAGACGGCGAGCACGGGAATTATCTTTTAAAAGACATGTATTAAAGTCGCCCATGATGATGGAGTGATTATAAGACAAAGTAAGGTCTTCAAGAATCGTTTCAAAATCGGAAAAATAATAGATAGATTATCACTTCGATTTGTCATTAGTTCAAATGAACTTACTTTTTCTATTTTTTCACTATTACTAATTAAACTAATTTCATTATCATCATCATCATCAGCCACAAGAGGTCTACTGCTTTTTCAGTTTATTATTTATTATCTTAAACTATTCCACTGCTGGACAAATATCTTATCTCGCTTTCCTTTTCTAGATCAACATTTTAAGGTTCTAAAATACTTGTTCTTTCAAAAGAGTCGTTTTAATTTGTTTAAGTTTTTTCAAGCCTGACTTCTATTGTCAAAGACAGTAATAATAACTTAACATTTTAGATTTTTCGAGATTACGGACAAGCCCACCGCTGTGTTTCCTGTAAAGGACAAAAATGGCGACCTCAGATTGACAATAAGCAATGAAGCATATTGACGTCCCGGGGGAGAAACTACAGCTGTCTTGGAACTCACAACAAATTTAATCAATTATACGGATTAGGTGATTGATAAAACACATAAAGTAACAAAATGTGGTTACAAGACAACAAAGGTGATCAAAACACGACTATTCAAGGTGAAATACAAAGTAACTAATTCCGTGGTTAGGCCATACCTAGACATTAAAGTTAGGTAGCAGGTAGCTCATAAAATTTCAATAACTGTTACTAACTCTAATGTCAAGAAGTAATTATGTTTAGATTAATAATAATTATGAGAATATTTTGCAAAATGTCATTTCTTAGTCAGGAGAATATATCAGGATAATCGCTTAGGGAAGCGAGGGTCTGTCTCTTCTCTGTTAGGCAATGTAAGGCATACCGACTAAATACCCACCTAAAAAATATTTTCGGTACATCTATAATGGTACATTTGATTTCTTGTTATTCAATCTAACTTTATGTTTAAAATTATATGACCTTGTTTGTAGACATAGCTATCATAATATCATCTTATTTGCAACAGGACAGAATGAAGGTTGTAAAAATGTACACTAATGCAATTTTAATACCTAACCAGTATGTGACAACTATGTGTTTAGAAATTTCTTCTTTTGTTTATCCAATCGCATATCTTTCTGATTACGTTTGTCTGAAGTCTCCGATTCTCAATATTACCAATTTCGATTATGATTATGCTACACAAGCCATCAGATGCCACGTCGCGCTGTCGATCAATCGTCTATCCATAATGAGGTCACAAGGTTTGGCCAAAACCAAAGACAACGTTGTAATAACTGTTAACTCGATGAACACAAGGTTAGTCTATGATTCTGCTAACGGACTTCTAATGAAAGTAATCGTGATCTATTAATGCGTGAATTGACTATGGAGGGGACATCAGTACATCTAAGATTGCATCTAAAATTCATCCGTGCACCGTGTTTACACCTCTCGCATCAGATCGTGGGTTCCAGTCGAAACCCGTGTCTCATTATTACGGCCGTCAGTTCATGCTATATCAATTAGTGCGTGCCAGATGCCTTTCCACGGAAAACCTGTTTCGGTCCTTTTTATCGCAGCGCTCGAGCCTTTGTTTCTAATTTATAGCCGCTTTACAACTTCTACTCGATTGTAACGACGCTGAAATCCATCAAAACAATACGATTTTGAATGAGATATAACTCGAGTACTACTATTGTGAACGTTACATAAAATTCAATTACGAAAGAAAATAAACCGACACAAAAGTGAATCGATTGTGTCCGGCACACAAAAAGTTGAAGCATTTGCCTACCTGCTAATTAGACAAAGAGCTCGCGATCGGCGCGTAGTGACAACACGTTACACAAACACACGGACGCATCCGAGGGTACGGTAGTGTACGCGGCGGGGAGCGGCGCGGGGTGGCGTCTGGCCGCGAGCAACTATCGGCAAGCACTGGGTTCACTGGCTGGCCGCAATGCACGCGGCATTCGTTCGAGCAACGGGCACGAGCGCGAGCGAACAGCTGATGGGCCGGCTGCCTGAGCGCACACCTGTGAGAGTACGCACTCTCTCTTTCCCGCACGCAGTCGCAAGCGCAGTGTCTTGCCCTGAAATCGGCGTGACGTCGTGTGAACCCCGTGTGAACGGCACTCAGTGGCAGATCTGTAGCATTATGCTACCGATTATGTCTCGCCGTGTTGATGCTAGATCGCACTAATGAGATCATCTTTGCCTTTGTTTCTTGCATTGCTCATAACTTTAGATTTATTGGATTATCATTTTTGACATAGTTTAATTGATAATAGATTCTAAATTTTATTATTTTAACAAATATTTAATGTAAGGGTTTATCTCTACGTCTACAAAGTAATGTTATGTTTTATTATGTATTTATCTATGTAAAGGGTTTATTGCGACAATAGTCCCATTTTCAACCCACAATTTATCCTTTTATACATTGTCATGGTGTTGAAATATTGGGCGAAAAGCGATGCGAATGTGACATAAACCAAAAAATGTAGAGCGCGTTATCGGCCAGACAGTTATTTTTACGTCAACTTTTATGGTTCACATATTAAACAATATGGTAGTTATTTTTAAAATTTTGGTAGATTTTTTAATAGAGAAAAGTTGTATCATATTTGGTATAGGGAACCCCTATGCAAAATTACTATTTTCTAGGTAGAGCTTTGACTGGGCCATGATGATTCAAGCAGATTTTTTTTTACTTTAATAATACTACTTACAGATATGTTTCAGTTAGCGAACCTATCAGTTTATTGACAGTAAGTTGATGTATGATATTCTCAGTTTTGTTTCTGAAAATCTTTCCTCCTCTTTCTCTCGAGTTGTTGTACATTCGTCACAAAGTAAATTCGTTATTATTGTCTACTTACATGAAAAGTGAATTCGTCACAAATATTTATAGGTGTTTACTCAGTGACGAATCTACAACAATCTCTTCTCTCTACTATACCATTTTAAAAAAGCAACTGCTAAGTTTCTTGCCCGTTTTTCTTAGCACAAATCTGCCGTCAGAACAGTGGGGTTGAACGGGACAGCGAGTGTCGTTGAATCGAATTAGAATCGGTTCTTGTTACGTGAATTGCCCCACTACTGGTGGTAGGAAAAAATTGTGACGATTGGAAAGCGCTAATGGTGCTAATTCTGTTTTACATTTAACTAGAATAAACAAATTTTGTCAGGATTAGAAGTGTTGCTATCCTTGTCACTAATTGTAAACCAAGGAAGGACAACAACACCTTTTGTTCTATCAAAATTAGTTTAGTCTAGTTAAATGTAAAACCAACCAATATTGCCTATTTGAATAAAAATATTTGACTTTGACTTCTAGTAGTGAAATAGACCCTGAGAGTACCTTAAATGTGTCCAATGAAGTCAGTATTGTGGCGAATTAGCCTCTTCTGTAGCCGATTGCGGCATGGCTGAGCTCAAATCACTTTCACAAAACACAAGGTTTGAACACACGAACGTTGTATGCACATAATGTTAAGAAAACAATACAAATTACGTAATTATAAAATAGTATTTCGATGTCGTAGTCTATTTACGTAACTTTAGAAAGATATGAAGTACCAACCTAACTATAAAATAAATAAGAACTAGGCAATTCTCTTCGGCTGTGTAACTTTGAAATTGCATTTCCAAAAAAGTACTCACATTGTCCTGATAAGATCCAGATATATGTCGGATACTTTATCTAAAAATATGAAGTTTGTCAATTTATCAGGTTCTTATCAAGACAATAACCGTTCTCAAGAATTCTCTGTCACATAAGGAAGGTATTAGGAATGAGATTGTAAAGTGAAATCGCTACTTTTTGTATAGAAAAGATTGCAGACTCGAATACAATTTCTGTAGTAATATGAACTCAAGGAATCTCAGATTCTATATCGGAATGGTCAGTGAATAGGACTGACTTATATTTAATATTCCTCTTGAAAAGTTTAAAAATGAATACGTATATGAAACGTTTCTACAGTACAGAATATACAATATACTGTGCAAAGTCTAAAAAAAGACCGTATTTTTATACTTTCTTAGGATAATTTATATTACCATATTCAATTCTATTTATTCATAAAAACAATAATACACTGTTTTCGAATATTGTACCTTTTAACTAGTTTGAAGTAACACTTAAAAATACCCTTAACTCTTTCATGTGTGACTCTCATCATACTTTCCTCATCAACTTCTCATCAGACTCATCAAGTGATTTTTTCATTTTCTCTTAGACTTAAGACATATCTATCACTCTACTAACATGGACCTAGAAAAAAAGGCGGACGGAATCTTGCTAAGAAAGAATTGAAGCACCCTAATGGCGGCGGCGTAACTATGTGTGAGTGTGAAATGGCTGGCCGGCACGCACACATTCACACCACAGTAAGCCGGCCGGTTCGTTCGTATACGCGAGGTGGCTTAGTTTCAGTGATGGTGTCCGCCTTTTTTTCTAGGTCCATGTCTACTAAAAATAAATTATACAATCCGAAAAAAGAAGGGCTAGGCCGCTAGTAACATTGTAAATATAGGGATTGGTAGAATATTATAGTCCAGTTGAAAAACAAATAAACAAAACAGCCAATATTAAATTCATATTTGTCAACACATTCGTGCAAAACGGTTACGAGGTCGAATTTGTGTGCGTTGAAATTTTTTTTAATATGTACTCGTTTTGGCAGATGTATTTATAAAAATGTAATGATATATCAACAAATCATCATCATCAGCCACAAGAAGTCCACTGCAGGACATAGGAATCCCCCAAATAAAATAAAATATAAAAAAGTGGATTAGATAACCCACTGACAGGATAAGACTGTAATATTTGTTTTGAATCATAGTAATTACCGTTTATTTTGAAATTACTATTTAACGTGTCTAAATGACATGAATGATAATAATTTTATAGAATTTGATGGTAAAAAAAATGTAGGTGTTGCCTATAGAGACCATTGCCTGATAGAGATATTAAAGACCATGGAATTGAACCAACGCACGAAAAGCTCAAATTAACTCTATCAACCACCGCACATAAACCACAAAATAAAACCCAATTAAAATATACTTATTTCATGTAAAGTCTTGTAGAGTTATGTCATTTTATTGTACTTTTCACCAAATGTCAAGGTGAACAAATGACCAAATGTTTTAATTGTAGATAGTTTAATAAAAGTAGGGTTAATTCCCAGTGGTGGGACATTTAAGCGGATTTTTTTGTAAATTTGTCAACTTCTGTACATGTTAATGCTGGTGTTTAGAGACACAGTAAATATACGTAATACGTATAGTTAGCTGAAAAGATCTATTAATTTTTCGTTAATTCAGCACTTAAATTCGCAATAAGAATTTAAAAAAAACCCTTTCTTAGTACACCCATAGACGTCCTTAGGAACCTACATTCCAAATTTGGAATCTCTAGACCCAACGATTTGGGCTGTGCGTTGACTTAGTTATGAGTCAGGACTTTGAATTTAATAATATAGATAATATCGCATCCTAGTTCTTTTAAAATACAAAGAGACATGTCCTACGACCAGGCATTTACTCCATAACAATATTCGGCTTGGTGCCCTAGGTACAAATTAGTTAGGTATTTAGGACATCAAACTCGATGTACAATGACCTCGGCGGGCGAAGTGTTCGCGCCAACCTTGCGCGCGACCGCTGCGTGCATGGCGGGCGCGGGCGGCCGGATTTTTAAAAGTTTCAAACAAAATGTTCTTATACCGTTGAATAATGTCAGGAAGCGATTGTTCACAAGTCAGGCGGTATGAATAGAGGCTATCTATATTTTATAATACCTAATTCTGCCAATTTGGTGTTATAAAATGAAGATGGATAAAAATTATGAAATCTTTAAGCCTTTAAGTATATATTTGGTTCCAATATAGGTACTTGGCACAAGATTTTCTTCCAGTGAAATTCATTGATTGTGTTTGAAGATTGTCATACCTTTTTCTGGCAACATAATGTGCTTTTTCGCAATAAAGTGATTTTGTAATCGATTCATGTTTATTTCATAACGATTTATATTTTAAATCAGATGATTATTTATTTGGTGTTTATTGGAATGAAATATTTATCTTTTTCTATACATATAATAAAACAGTAGACCCCGATATGTCTGTACTTTGAACATGTTTGGCAAAAATGGAGAGGAACACTTAGAGAATGGTAATAAAGGCAAAAAAAATTTTTTTTTGTCTGTCTGTCTGTCTATTTGAACGCGCACATCTTCTAAGTTACTGAACGGGTTTTAATGCTGTTTTCATAAGAAGTTAGAGCTCGACTTGGAGCAGAATATAGGCTTTGTTTCATTCAAATTGCACGTCAGAAAAAGAAGTTATCCTTATTTGAACATTTCACGCGGACGAAGTCGCGGGTAACAGCTCGTAATACCTAAATGGCAGGCAGCATTTAATGATAAAATCATTAAGTATACACTCAGATAGTAACTACATATATAACTATATTTCATTTGTCTCTATTCACCGTAAGATTAAATTTCTGGGACAACAAAAATTTCGGTTGTAGGACGGAAAGTTAACATCTAATTGCGATAAGTATTCTGAAGAACTCAAATTGTACAGTTCAATGTCAAATAATACGCTGCGAGATACTATGACGTAAATGTATAAAAACTATGTTAACTTTTACTTGTATTGTAAAGTAGATTTCTCGTGGGTTCTTGCGTAAATATGTTAATGGCTAGGTATATTATAGAATTTGAAAAACCATCATAAAGTATGATGGTTCCATTTTCACGGGAATATTATTTTCTTTTTTGGAAAGATTTTCTCAATTTCATGGGAATGTATATTTTCTTTTCTGCTCACAAACCTCTATATCTTTTTGGCCAAATTAAGTCCAAAGAAAAGACTACTCGTACCGGATTATTAATTGGATTTTTAGATAGAGCATTATGAAATGAGCTAAACACGATCGGGGAAGTACCACTCATAGAATATCGGTTTGGTGATTTAAATATCTGGAAGGCAACCCCTCACCTATCCATTTTCTCTGGTAAAGGTACTGTTAAAGGTCGGTAACACTCGGTAACGGCACAATGTCTTTGATTAACAGTGATCACTTACCACTACCACCATATGCTACCTAGCTCCTTTGCCAAACTCTTCTCATACTAATATTATAAATGAGAAAGTGAGTTTGTTTGTTTGTTATTCGTTCACGGCTTGACTAAGCAGCCGATCATTATGAAAATTTGTATACATATTGTCAGGGTTACAGAGCCCAATATAGGCAAATTTTTACGCAGGCGAAGCCGCGGGTAGCATCTGGTTCTTCTATAAAAGAAATATCTGTTTTATGTTGTCGTTTACTCACAAATAGGACTAACTAGGAAAATTCAGTCAATCACATTATTTTGGGTCATCGAGTATGCTCGATGTTTTGGGTATGTACTCTGAATATTAGCCTATATAGCCTTATACATATAGCCCTACGATGGACGATTTTAATTGGCCCGTGTAAGGGAACATTAATTTTTTAAGCACCATAATAAATCGTCAACTTTATGGAGAGAGCACATTGTCACTGACACGTTAATTTTTTAAACTCTTTTATATGCTTTATTGAACGCATTTTTAATTTGTATTTCTGTAAACTGTTAAATCTATACAGTCATAATAAATTATTTGTCCTGACTGACGTATCAAGACCAAGACACAGCCTAAACCGCTAATCGTAGAGAACTAAAACTTGGAGTGTTCTTTGTATGACGTAAGCATCCGATAAGAAAGGATTTTTCGAAATTCCGTACAGTTCAATAGAAGTTTTTTAATACGAAAAACGAGGTCCATCCGTTCGTTTGTTTCCTATATCAAGAACTTAATGTGACGATTTCACAATACCAAATCCTTTAAACCCATTACTCGCTATTTACGACAAGCCAAAGCAAGTAACACAAATTATATGTCCCACATAAATATTGGACCTTTATAGTCCGGCATCCCAGTTGTATTTTTCATGGGTATAATTTGTAGAGCGACTTCAAAACTTAGAGCGTTGATATTAATCTACCAGGAGTTACTACGCACTTTCTAATGAGACAGTTAATAAGCATAATATGTTTTGCCAAAAATTTCACTTTTAGTCCCCGTAACTAAGACCGTAGCATCCTGGTCGGTCAGTGCGCAGTAACTGGCCGACCATACGTTCATACTTCACTTGCATACACAAAATCGCTTACGTTCGCACATTCATACATACATTGCAATACATTGCATTACATTGTCCCTACATCTGCAACAAATAAAGGAATGCAAAACCAGGTTGGACGACGTACTATTACCAGACTCTACAAACAATAGATAATAATTGTTTGATATTTAGTAGCCCGCTGTGCCTAATTTAAATAAGTTATTTTAACATTTTACTAACGATGTTATAACTGTATTGAAATATATTGTTTAACTTAATATTGTAGGTACATAAGTAATCAACTTACGTAAGAAATATTCAACCCGATCAACCCATAATCATCCCACTGCAGGGATGTATTCCCCTTTCCTGTGGGATTTTTGAAAAATATTTTTTTATCTGTTACGTCCTAAAGAACACAACCTCCATGTTTCTGGTCTCTACGATGAGCGGTTTAGGCTGTATGTTGATCCGTCAATCGGTCAGGACAGGACAAAGCATTTAATATTATGAGACAAGGGAAACTCACGCAACTTCGTGTAACCCGCTTTCCCGTTGGAATTTCAAGAAATCCTTTCTTATCGGATGTCATACGTTATACCAAGAACACGCCCAAGTTTCTGAATAGATTTAATTTTGTCAAAAGCTTTTAATAATTTTACGATAGGTACTACAACTTTTGCAAAAAATTAAATGCCACTTTGCGAATTGAGTGGAGATGGAAAACTCTGAAGTGGATGGATTTCTGAATCAAAGAATCAAATGAATGTAGAATCGGGGTTATTAAAAAAATAACCGGCGATATCCAGTTCAAACTAGATTGCTTTTCTTTTTTCCTGCGGCAGACTCTACGTCTGAGCTGCCTTCACTGTATGCCGTGAGTCGATCGTAAAAGTTGGACATTTTATGTAATGCCCGCTTTAAAATTATTCGTATGGCTATAATGAATGCTATGTGACTTAGCGACTGTTCGTCGCTTCATTTATTAGCTTATATGTCCTACTCGTACCTTATTGATAAATAAATAAAATAAATTAATTAAACTCTACACAAATCAGCGCCACTTGGTCCCAAAGTAAGCTACGCTTAACGCTGCTTGTGTTATGGACATCAAACAACGGATGTATGTCTGTATATATAAACATTTATTAGCTTTTACCCGCGGCTTCGCTCGCGTTAATTTTATGACATAGATCTCGTTTGACAACAAAACAACCTATAGCGCGACTTGTGGCGCCATCTGTTGGCCGATACAGCGCCCTCTATATTAGAAAAAATATTTTCCCATTGGAACGACATACTTTTACGGGATAAAAAGTAGCCTATGTTGGCCTCTGTACCCCTAACAATGTGTATGCAAATTTTCATAATGATCGGCTGCTTAGTCAAGCCGTGAAGGAATAACAAACAAACAAACTCACTTCCTGATTTATTAACCGACTATATATATATTATATTAGTAAGGACTAGCTGTACCCGCGGCTTCGCCCGCGTGGATACTCCCTTTCCTGTGGGAATTCTATAAATTGCCGTCTTTATCTTTGTCAACATCATAAAGGGTACCTCTATACAAAATTCCAGTTTTCTAAGTTAAGCGCCGGCGATAATACACATAAAGGGAACCTCCATACAAAATTGCAGCTTTCTAGGTTAAGCACCTGCGATAATACACTTACAGTCTTATTACTCCTTTCCCGTTGGAATTCTGTAAATTGCTCTCTTTATCTTTGTCAACATCATAAAGGGAACCTCTATACAAAATTCCATCTTTCTAGGTTGAGCGCCTGCGATAATACACTTATAGTTCTATCACTCCCTTTCCAGTGGGAATTTTATGAAACCCATCTTTATCGTTGTCAACATCATAAAGGGATAACCTAACCTAACCTAAATGAATATTTTTCCCGTTTTTGCAACATTTTTCACTGATGCTTGGCTCCTATTGGTTGCAGCGTAATGTTTTATAGCATAAAACCTTCCTCGATAAATGAACTATCTAACACAAAAATATTTTTAATATTTTTTCAATTCGAACCAATGCTATCATATTCAATATTTACTTTTATTTATCATAATTGTGACTTTTATCATTACCATTTTAAAACAGCAAGTGCTAAGTTTTTTGCCAGTTCTTCTTAGCACAAATCAGCCGTCTGAATTGGCGGTAGGAAAAAATGTGACGATTCGAAAGGGCTTGTAATATGCCTATTTGAATAAAAATATTTGATTTGATATAAACTGTTTGCCTCGACCACCAATTCGTGTAGACTTTTAAATGTAGAAAGTGTTGTTCATTTTATAAAGATAAAACAAGAACATCGTTCCTGTAAAACTAATTGTGAATAATGTGCCCAATTTAGCAATCGACCCGCTACATTTATTATAGTTTTTTTTTGCAATCCTACTGCAGAATGTTGAAAGATGTAGGTACTTAATGCATCTTCGCAATGCATCGTTTAGACAAGTATTGACTATGCAGTTTTCTGAACTACTGGAATTCATCATTTTGAATTGGATCGGCTGGATAATGGAAAAGCATACAGTAAGAAAACATACAGAACATTGGCGTAAATTGTAATAATTATTTTCGGTGAATGAATGAACTAGAAAACGGACCTTTCTCTCAATATCCTTCTATTGCTCTTCTATGTTAAGGTGTATGTCCTAAATATAAGATAGATCGATAGAATAATGCTTAATTTGTTTTATATAATAAGGAAAATAAAATACGTTAAATACAATCTAAGGCTAGTGTATGTACATGCAACAAGCGGCCTTACTGCTGAAAGAATATAATTTGGTGTTGTCCAAAAAATCATGCACTGAGCCGCAGCCTTTTTGTATCATCAGTCTGTCTCCGATATTACCAAGGAGACTACTTTAATGTCGTGTGTAACTTTTCGGTGTAGGGCATTTACATTTGAGAGCAATTTTCTACTACGTAATCTTTTACCTCAGTAACTTGTAAAGCCTACTTAGTTGCGATTGATTTTTCTTTGACAAAAAAAGGCTTTATTGTACAGTCAACAAAGGAAAGCGTTGACCCGAGTAGTAAATAAGATTATATTTCTAAATATTCTTTAAATAGATTTACTTACTAGAAAATTTGTAATTACATAGTACAATATGAATCCTATTTAAAAAAATAGAGTAAATCTCATAATGTAATAAAATTTAGTAAACTTGAATGTTCTTGTACACCTCTTTCACATTTTTTGGCTGTATTATGTACGACTATTAATAAAGAATGAAGAATCATTCAAGAGAATCTGCAGCTAGCTCATAAAGACATACCACAAGGTAGTGTTAAAGATATCAAGTTTATTTTTAAATAGAGCGACATATCCGAGCGAAGACGCGAGCATTCTCTAATCTTGATGTATTATTGTAAATAAATACATACAAACAGACAACAAAAAGATAACTTGACACCGCAACCATATTTGCACGTCATCAACCGTACAGGTTTAACTAAAAATAATAATTGAAAAGTATTGACAATTGAATAATATACTCAGTTCTCAACCTACATGGTTTTAGACTTGTTTTCTCTTTCGCACTTCATTTGCGCTGTTTGTCATTCTTTGCCAATATCCACCGGTTTTTATTATTGAAAGCTTTTTTTTCAAGAGTGACAAACAGATGAGCCAATGACAAACAGTTAAACCAAGTCAGTGGTGCTAATTCTGTTGTACATTTAACTAGACTAAACGAATTTTGACAGGACTAGAAGTGTTGTTTTCCTTGTCACTAATTGTAAACCAAAGAAGGACAACAACACCTTTGGTCCTGTCAAAATTAGTTTAGTCTAGTTAAATGTACAACAGAATTAGCACCAGTGACTGTTAGATAGCTTGAAAATTGCAGCTATCCTCAGTTGACACGAATTGCTGTAATCACACGAAGAGAAGAAGAACCAGGCTCGCTTATTATTAAGATACCGCTTCATACAGAATTTCGTTACCTTAAGGTTGCCTTGAAAAGAATGCTTTTAGCAATATGGTCGCCTTGTTGCATATATACACTTGTCTGTAATATTTTACTGTTTACTGTATTTGTTTTTATACTACAAGGTTGGCAAACAAGCATACGGCCCGCCTGATGGTAAGCATCACCGTAGCGGTGGTAGCGGCGTTGCCTATAGACGCTTGCAATACGGGGTATCACTCACGCGTTGCCAACCCTCCCAACCCCCCCAAGTGGAGCTCTGGAGACCTTACCGTAGGAACACAACATGGCCGAGACCAATACTATTACTATGATCTTCTGTAAGGTGGAGGTCATTCCCCAGACGGGCAGCTACGATTTGAGCGGATTATCCGCTGTGCCCTACCTCTCTTAAATCACCTCTATTGTATCACTTCTATCTATATTATCTTAGATTTGAGTTATATTTAGTAGAAGAGTTGTACAATATTCTATTCCAAAAAACCTGGCACAGGATTTCATGTGAAATTCAACGATTTTGTTTTAATTAGCTTGTCATACCTTATTTTAGTAACATAATTTTGTTTGCTTTATCGCAATATAGTGATTTGTAATCGATTTAAGTTTATTTCACATCGATTTATATTTTAAATAAGAGTTTTGTGTCAAGTAGTAGGTAAAGTATAATGGAATGGAATTTAGTGATAAAGTATTAAGAACGTCAGTCAATGTAGCTACTGGATAATTTACTTAGTGTGACACAGCTACCAACTGGTACTTGTATGAAGACGTATCTTAGATGTAGACCGCATTCCCAATGAAGTGAATACATTAAAACGTACAGGCAAATTCAACCGCTATTGCGGGGTCGCAGTCGCCTTATCTAAACATTTTATATAGTAGCGATTCTGAGTACTTAGTGTTAACTAAGCACCTACTTTTTTATTTTGTTTTAGTAACTTGTTTTGTCATAACCATCTAAGCGAGATTATTTAAGTTAACAACACGTTTTCGTTCAATGAGTAAAGCCGAAAGCCAAACTCCTGTTAAAAATAGCGAAAAAGGTTTTCATTTCGTAGGTTTTATAGTGTCTTTTTTGGAATAAATTTTATATAAATTTAATTTTATATAATTAAATTTTTATAGAGAGGTAGAGCACAGCGGATCATCCGCTCAAATCGGAGCAGCCCGTCTGGGGAAGGACCTCCACCTTACAGAAGATCGTAGCCAAATAGCATTGGTCTCGGCCATGTTGTGTTCCTACGGTGAGTAAGGTCTCCAGAGCTCCACTTGGTGGGGTTGGAAGGGTTGGCAACGCGTGAGTGATACCCCCGGTATTGCTTACGTTTATAGGCTACGGTGACGGCTTACCATCAGGCCGACCGTATGCTTGTTTGCCACCTGTGTGGTATAAAAAAAAAATAACAAAGTCAAGAAGTACAATACTCACAAAAATTATAAATACAATATTTCCAAAATTATATCTAGTAGAAAAGTAAAATATATTAAATTAGAAACTATTCCGAATATAAATCAAAAATGGGCAATTAAATGGTGAAATAAAGTTAAAACCATTTCGGTGTACAATACAATAATTGTAATCCAAACCCAAATTAAATAATGACAATACGTAGGTTATATATTACAATGTTGTGCAATAAATATAGCGAGTAATATAATGCGAGTGAGAAGGGGCCGCACTTAGATAGGGTTCTTCCACAACGATTGTGTTGGACCCCAACGTAGAGGAAAATCAATAAAAATTAATGTTCAACTGCTTACTACAATCGTTAAGTCAATTTAGAAAATAGATACTATACATTCCAAATAAGAATAGGATTGAGAAGAACAGAGTACTAAAATGGCTAGTAATAGAAACGTAGATCATAACAAAATTTCTTCAGAGAAGGTGAATTTTGAAGTCTACACGATAATAGCTACACTTTTAATTTGCATTTTATTAGATGCTGATCATAAACCACGTTTGTTTATATTATTACGCTATCAATATTATGAATCGAATCTCGAAACACCATGGAAGTAATAAGTACTACTTAATTACTTCCATGCGAAACACAGAGGTTCAAGTTGACGCTGTCAAAGTTGGCGCCAAATTCTGACATTTTATTTTTTAAGTTATGGCTCTGGCTTCTTATTTTAATCGATTTCAAAAAACAAAAGGAAAAGACTGTAGTTTTTCTTACTCTAAAGTACTTTATATTGAACTTCTCACAATAAAACCGTGCAAGTAACGTGTACGTATTTATTGTTGTAAACCAATTTTATTTTTAATCGTTTCATTACAGTTATTTTGCCTTTTCCATAGTAAATTGAGTTATTAAAATGTTATATAAGTATCATCTTTCGCGATTGTTTTTGATCATAAATGCGATTTAAAAAGTGTGGTATGCGGAACCGTTAACCGATTAACGTTTGCCAAACCGTAATTTGACAAAAGTATTTATATAATATTGTTTTCTTTCTCTATTATTATTTTTAGGACAATAACGCTATAAAATGGTAATGTGTTTATATTTCTGGTGCTACGAGCCTACGACCTTAATGGTAGGTTGCATAAAACATTTTAAAATTAATGGCGCGTTAAATTATGGCTGTCACTATAAAAAACAAGACACTTTAATGTGAACTTAAAACCAAAATGATGAACAGCTAGTCTAGAGGTGGATTCAATACAGAATCTAAACATTGTTGTGATTATTCAAATGAACAAGATTTCTCTTAAATATAGGTAATAAAGTTTTATTGAAACTAATTTATAATTGCACAGCCAAACAAAAGACATAAAACAAAAAAAGCAAACGACAAAACCAATGACAATCTTATTTAAATAGACTCAACACCGTGGCATTCATTCATGCAGCCTAAATAAAATTTATACCGACCGGGCTGTCAATTTAAACATTCGGTCTTGTTTATTTCTCAAATTCCAATAGTGCCAGTAATAGTGGGACTGCGCTGGTAGTTCGTCTGTCGTTAATAAACTAAATATCCAAGCATCAGGCCATCCAGTTGAAAAGCCAGCGGCTTAGTACCGTCGTGCCTTGCAGGGTAATTAATTATTCTCTACCTGCCCGTAGCCACGCCCGAGCAGCCTCGTCGTCATTGCAACCCTCTCGCGTCTATTGTTTCCCGACAAAAAAATACGTCACGCACGATCAATGTTATATAACATGCTGTAGATTGGACAAACATAGATTTGACTAATAGAAAAATTTAAGAATATATTGAAAAAAAAAGTTGTTGCTTAATTTGTTATTGCTTTTCGGTATTTCTTTTTAATATTGTATCTTTATAAATGATCACCTTAAGGTGCTCCTTCTCCGCGAGCATTTGTGTGTAATGTAACATTTTAGATTCGACTTTGAGCATTACATTACAATACTACCTCCCTGACTGACGAGCGTTCGCCTCCCTCACAGCTGTAATGCTCGAATCTGAGCGTTACATTACACGCGAATACTCCCGGTGGTGAAGGAGCACCTTGTGGAGACTTGTAAATGTCATTCTACTGTACTGTTTCGATAGTTCAATAGATCAAATAAATAGCAACGATAACTGGAGAAATTTAACGTTGAAATAGACGAATCTACACGTTATTTTCAGACTTATCCTCCTTTTAAATAATGAATTGTTTTTGTGTTTTCAATGCATGTTTTATTTGTATTTCCAATTAAATTATACGATACGTCTCTTACATATCATATTCCACTTATAATACAATAGTGTTGTAACTCAAAGTTAAACTTTTTTCATACTCTGAACTAGTCTGAACTGATTGCTCGCTAACAGCATTTTGTAATAAAACTGTTTTAATTCTGTCATGTTTTAGTTGATTTTTACATTATTTCATCAATGGTTGTATTGAGTTGTGGGGAATTTTTACGTGTGATAATAGTGTTATGTCAAATTGGACATAATTATTTTGAGTTGCGACACTATAGTATAGAGTTATATAGTACCTAATAATGAAACCCGCGCAACTTCGTTTGCGTGTATTTATTTATGCACAGCAGCGCCATCTATAACAGATTTTTGACCGAATCCTACGGGAATCGCGTACTTTTCGGGATGAAAGTACTCTATGTGTTAATCCAAGGTATCCGCTACCTACATACCAAATATCATAAAAATAAACCATTTGAGCGTGAAGAAGTAACAAACATACACATAACTTTCGCCTTTATAATACATATTATAGTAGGAAGTAGGATTTTGGAAACAGCACATCAGTAAGTGTGGTTGTTTTAAAAGAATAAATCTGAAAACATGAAATATAGAGCAAAAAATTTAGGCTGGTGAATTGACATTAATAACTGCTTAACTTATCTATAATTTCTTAATTTAAATATCATTGGTCAACTTATTATACAAATCAATGGATACGGTATTTTTGGGTTAAAAATCGTAACTGTTACATTTTGTTCACTTTCAATAAATAATATCAAGGGATTTTTATCTCTATTTGTGGAAGTAATAAAGCTGTGTTTCGACTGCAGTTGTAAGTTTCGTAAGTTAACGCGATGCAGTACTGTAAAATAAGTATTTTAAATTGTGACACTTTTATTTTATTGGTTCTAAAGCGTTTGTGTCGTTTTAAATTTTAATTAATTCATCTGTACTAACTTGCAATCATCATTACACTAGCTTACAGAAGATCGTAGCCAAATAGCATTGGTCTCGGCCACGTTGTGTTCCTACGGTGAGTAAGGTCTCCAGAGCTCCACTTGGAAGGGTCGGAAGGGTTGGCAACGCGTGAGAGATACCCCCGGTATTGCAAGCGTCTATAGGCTACGGTGATGCTTACCATCAGGCGGGCCGTATGCTTGTTTGCCAACTTTGTGGTATAAAAAAAACACAAAATCAAAGAATCAAATATTTTATTCGTATTGTTGCGGATATGCCAATGATATAGTTCCACCCTGTATTTTTGTGCTGTTTATTGATTTAATCGTAAGTTAATATTATGTATTTTGTAAATTGATATACATGTATGTACGTTGCAAACGAATACCTAAATGATTTATCTATCTATCTATTCAGAGAATAGGTATAAACAGTCACTTACTGTAGTCATTTTACCTTATTTAATTAGAAAACAATCAACAAAGGACTGAAACCTGTTTTGTCCTTGTCATTCTTGAGGATTTTAAAATGAAGTGCGAAAGTGACAAAACAACTTTTGCTGATGTCTATTTTCAATAATAGGGTTTGAACACCGATAACTTAACGCACACCTAGAACAAAACTAGGACAAGTCAAAATCGTTAAAAATACAGTTTACTAGTACGATTTGGAACTGTCGTAACACACAAATAAATCTTGCTACATACGCAATCTGATTTTACGTCTATTTCACAAAGTCCATAGTGTAAGGCTTGACATGATTATGAATGTGCACTTAAGTTGTAGATTCAGTAATTATATTTTTTGTTTGGATTTATGTGAACTTACTAATGGTTCATTGTGTTAAGGTCGATGTGCAGTTGCCTGTACTATATTTAAATATGTATACGCTAGTGATGCGCCGCAATCCTTATGCCTCACGCTAGCCCAATACAATTTTTAAAACAGTAAGTTAATGTCAAAAAATAAGTTAATGCCAAATAACATTGGTATCGGCCATGTTGTGTTCCAACACTTTCCAACTGTGAGTAAGGTCTCTAGAGCTCCACTTTCTAAAGGATCGGCAACGCGCGAGTATATACCCCCGATATTGCAAGCGTCCATAGGCTGTGACTACTTACCATCAGGCGGGCCGTATGCTTGTTTGCCACCTTATTGGTATAAAAAAACCGTCGACTTCAAAATCCCCTAGTTACGTCATTTTTTGATTTAGGCCTCGGTCGTCCTCGAGGCTCGTCCCGCATTCCAAAAAAATCCTAACTCGTCCTCCATCGGTTTTGTAGCAACGACTCGTCCTCCATTGCTAAGTACTTTAAAAGTACAGTTAGCAAAAGAAAACAAAAGTATTTGGGATGATTTAAAGAATAATATTATTATGTTAATAAAATAGACCTTTTAAATATAAATCATCATTATATGCGCTGAACCGTTATTCGAGACCTATAGAGTGAGACAGCATCACTTCCGCTTACGTCAGAACAGCCCCGACCAATCACGAAGCGTCCCTTCCACTCGACTCCCGGCGGCTAAGTCCGAGTGGAGGGGAGCCTTGCTTGTCACCTGTGCAGAGTTGCGCCGTCACATTGGCATCGACTTTCGTCGAGTACACACCCCGACTAAACTATTGAAACAACGTTGTTGTTCGTATTATAAATTAATTAGTTATTTCATAATGGATCCTGTACGGGAACCCGTAGGCACCCCGTCCAGAACAGGAATCGAGCGGGCTTCTAGGCCCAAGGAACGTGTGCGTTGTAACGAACGCTCGTCTACTATAGACGGGTCTCCAAAGCGGGTTTCTAGACCCAAAGTGCATGAGCACCACAGGAGGCGTTCTCCAGACGCGAGTAAATCACCAGATCGGGATTCTAGACCCAAAAGAGGTGAACGCGGCCGACAGGTTCCAGAACGGGTTTCTAGACCTAAGAAGAAGAAGAAAAAGCAGCACAAAAGGCGCTCGCGTAGTTTAAGTAGTGCTGCCAGACGGGTTACTAGGCCCAAAGGACGCCGTGTTAGGCGATCACGCAGCACAAGCTCGAGCACCAGCTCTTCATCTTCATCATCTACGTCATCGAGCTCAGAGGATTCCCGGCGGCACAGAAGTAAACAACGGTCCGGAGAGAATCGGAAGCTGGCAGTATTATCTAATCAAGTAGGTGAAGTGTTAAAATATTTAAGTACCATACGAGATCATAAAAGTGATTCCGACTCGGATATATTTTCGTTGCACCCATCACAAAATCTAAAAAATACAGTACTTACAAGTGAACCACTGTTATGTAGGCCCGATCAAGGGAAAACTATTGATTGTAACATTCACACGAATCTTAAAGATCCTTCGGTTGAAAACTCTTCTGAGGGTAGACTTTCTATTTTGTCAAAATTACACCATTTCGACACTAACGAATGGGAGAGAGTACGATATATCGAAACCGAGAAAAAATATCTCGCTCAGCCTGGCTTTTACGACTTAGATGTTAATACCGAATTACGATTTCATGATCCTAATTCGTCTTGGCTTAAATCTCTCGATCGTTCATTAGGAGCTATGACTCATGCAATTATCCAACAGAATGAGGTTTTTAGAAGCAATTTGCAACAGCTGGTGGACTGGTCGCATAAACCAGACTGTGTACTAACTACTGACACTCTTTTCGACAAACTCAATGTTCTTTTTTCGGAGAAATCAGCCTATATCAAATTATCTGAAGATATTCTTCAACTCGTCTGCGGAAGGCGAGCTGATACGATCCAAAAACGTCGCGAGAGTATTCTCTCAGGCGTCAAAGATCGTTTCATTAGAGAGGATTTGCGGAAAATTCCACCTACTAGTTCATGCTTATTTAATCCGGACACACTGAGTGCATTCTTCACTAAAGCAGGAGGCTCAAATAAGTTGTTCTGTAACCACAAACGCTCAGCGGATGAGCCGATTATGTCTATGCGTAATAATAACTTCCGAGCAAAACGACCTCGCAAATCAATGCGAGATAATGGATATGACAATTCGGCCGCTCCCGGGCCTTCCACTGTAAAGAACACTAATAAGAATCAAAGATTCCCGGCTAATCGCAATAATTCCAAATCAAACGCGAAACGGGACTATAAAAAATCTGGCCAATCTACCCGCAAGTCAAATAATAATTTTTTTCGAAAATGACTACAAACAAAACTCGTTTTATGGCGGTTGTTTAGCAGATTACGTAAATATTTGGAAAGAATTAGGTGCCCCCGATCAAGTTATAAAAATAATTTCCGGTTACAGACTACCCTTTTTTCAAATACCTTCTCTTGTCAGTCACAGCCTATTAGAAAAATATCGTACACCGACAAGTTTAGCTATGACAGACCAAATAATAGAATTAAAAAGGCAAAGGATTCTCATAGCCGCTCCGCCTACTCCGAGTTTTGTTTGTCCAATGTTTTTAGTAAAGAAATCAGATACCAGCAACCGTCCGATTTTCAATCTAAAAAATTTAAATCGTTACTTGGCACAGTTCAACTTCATACTAATCAATATGCACAGAGTACCAGATTTTTTACAAAAGGGAGATTGGGCCATAAAAATCGACCTAACACAGGCATATTTTCATATTCCTGTGGCTCGTGCACACCAGCCATTTCTGAGAATTCTTTACAAGGTCAATCAGACAAGCGAAGCAGAACTCCTGCAAATAACAAGTCTGCCTTTCGGACTCTCGTCTGCGCCAGTAACATTTGCGACAGTTTCCAACTGGATAGCCCAAGTGTTACGCAGCAGAGGCATGCGATTGATCGTCTACCTCGACGACTATTTAATTGTCAATCAGGACATGCGGATTTTAAGAGAACAGGCTGCGGAAGCCGTTCGACTTCTGTCCACACTAGGTTGGACGATAAACCTCAAGAAGTCCGTCCTTGTTCCTACTCGAATTATAGAGTATCTAGGCATTGTCTGGAATCTCCAGCTAAACTTGAAAGTCCTTCCTATGGAGAAACAGTTCAAAATTCAAGCGATGTTGAATGCACTCATACGAACAAACGAGTGGAATCTCAAGGACGCACAGCGGCTCCTAGGCGTGCTGAATTTTGCGGCCTTTGTGGTACCAAGAGGCCGGCTTCATTGCCGCCCTATTCAAATGGCCAGTGCCCTTCTTTCCAAAGACCAGCCATATTCAAAAGACGTGCTCAGTCTTGCGACAATAAAAGTGCTGAAATGGTGGATAACGGCGCTCTCGGCGAGCACACCTATTCATCCCCAACCAGCTGCTCATTTTTTGACGACAGATGCGTCCGGCACAGGCTGGGGCGCGGTAATCGACGGCGTTCGATCGAGCAGAGGCACTTGGCTTGCCAGCCAAACAGCTTGGCACAGCAATCTAAAGGAAATGTGGGCCATTATTCAGTCGATTCGCAGACATCGATATCGATTGCAAGGGACAACCGTATTGACTCAATCCGACAACAAAAGCATTGTCAGTTATATAAGGAACGAAGGCGGCCTTCGCTCAAAAGGTCTTTATCAGATGACCTGCTTACTATTTCAACTTTTAGACGAGAACAGTATAAAAATCGTACCGCATTATATACCAGGTCAATACAATATAGAGGCGGATTTACTATCCCGGCAAAAAGCACAAGTAGAATGGACTCTGTCTCGAGAAGCATACAGCCAAGTATTTCAGCGTTTTGGCATACCTCAGATCGATCTTTTTGCTTCGAAGAATGCCCACATTCTTCAACGATATGTGACACGAGACTGCTGCGACCAGAAAGCAGAGTACCACGATGCATTCAGCAGGACCTGGTGCTATCACAGAGCATGGATATTTCCACCGCCGCATTTGATACCCCGGGTCCTAGCGCATCTCAACAATGCCAAGGGCTTGTACCAAATAGTGGCTCCTCGATGGGACAAAGTGTTCTGGCGTCCAGACCTAAAGAGCAGAGCAATAACAGCACCATGGACAATAACCAACTTGAGGTCGAAATTACTCGATGCTTAAACACAAATGCCACCACCACATGTGGATCAAATGTGTCTCGAGGTTTGGTTAGTGAGAGGTGGAACCACCTGTTAACTAATTGGTCACCAGAAGAAATGGAGTTACTAGACTCAAGTTGGAGGCCATCCACTAGAAGAATATATTCTTCAATATGGTCGAAATGGCAAAACTGGTGCGTCTCCAAAGGTATAAACTGCTTGTCTCCAACGGGGTCACAGTAAGCCAAATATTTGGCTTATCTCCACTTAGAAGAGAAGCTGTCATATAAGACCATACTTGTTTATAAGTCTACCGTGGCAACTTTATCTGATCCGACTTCTGAGTCGCTTAGTGATAATCCCTTGGTGAAACGCATTTTGAAGTCCATATCTGTGGCTAATGCGTTTTCTAGGCCAAGTAAGCCCTCAATATGGGATCCAAGGCGAGTCGTTGAATGGATGTTGTGTCACGTCCCTGACAATTTTACTCATTACGAAGTATCTCGACGCACAGCCTTAATACTTCTTCTGGCGTCCAGTCGTCGCGTACATGATCTTACCCTTTTGCACATTGACAGAGATCACTATGAAGCTGGAGATAATTTTATAGTATTACATCCAGCCTTCGGTTCTAAAACCGACAACTACTTACTGAGGCAATCTTCGTGGAAGTTCGTAAAAGCGACGGACGACAGGACATGCCCAGTTTTTTGGCTAAAGAAATTAATAGAAGTGAGTTCGCAACGTAGAAATAATTCTGGATTGACGGAACTATTTATAACAGTTCGCGGCGTAACCCGCGCTGCCTCACGCACTGTGCTAGGTGGTTGGGTAAAGTCATTGCTACGAGCAGCTGGTGTAGAAGCCAGCGCTGGCAGTACACGTAGCGCTGCTTCATCTCTTAACTGGCTTGACCATTGTTCCATTGAGGAGATTATGGCAAAAGGCAATTGGCGTTCCCCTAACACTTTTGCTAAATTTTATTCAGCTGAGATAAATTGTCAGTCGAATAACCAAAGCCTTAACCTGGCACGAACATTTAGTTCTATATAGGTTATAATATAATATATGATTCTAGTCTACATGTATTAATACCCTAATGTACTGATAATATTATGTTCAAAAACAGTTTTGAATTGTTACATTTCTTGTATTTAAATTAAATTACACAACTGATTATAAAAACAAAAAATATTGTTTTATTTAACAAAAGTTTCTTCTCATAGGAACCTAAATGAGAAATTACTTTCTCGGGTCATTAAAGAAACTTATTTTTACTTTTCACACATTGGCATACTATATTACAACAATAAATTTGCTTGCCACCAGGCGATAATAAACACATCTCACTCTATAGGTCTCGAATAACGGTTCAGCGCATATAATATAATGTTTTACCTAAAAATAAAACAGTTATTATATGCATAAACCTTATTCGAGACCTATATTTCTAATTCTGCCTGTTGTCTTTACTAAGACCTTTCAGTGAGATGCAATGTGACGGCGCAACTCTGCACAGGTGACAAGCAAGGCTCCCCTCCACTCGGACTTAGCCGCCGGGAGTCGAGTGGAAGGGACGCTTCGTGATTGGTCGGGGCTGTTCTGACGTAAGCGGAAGTGATGCTGTCTCACTCTATAGGTCTCGAATAAGGTTTATGCATATAATAACTGTTTTATTTTTAGGTAAAACATTATATTATTAATTAGTATCACATCACTAACTTTATAAACTAACTAACTTAATAAACTATTTAAAGCGATATAAAATGTATTAAAAAAAAAATATGATGGAATAGAAATTATTTTAGAATTATTTTGAAATGTTTTAGAATAGATTAGGAATTCTTTTAGGATTATTTTTAAAGTAAAATAAAGTGTTCACCGGCTTTTTATTGCGTCTTTTGTTTGTTTACTCGAATAGACTCATTTGGTCAATTGAATTGCTTTCGGTTATCAATGACAAAACGGGTTTCGCACTAGTTCCCGTGACGTGCATTCAATATTTTGAATCATTTTGTTTCATATCTGTTTTTTAAGCGTGTAAAGTGAAATCTTGAAATAAATTTGCCAAAGGTAAGTTTATTTTATTTTGAAGTATTGTTAAATTAGCAGTTACTTAGTAATTGATTTTACATTTGTTAAGTTGCCTTAGTAGTCCAGCCAAATTAGATATGACAAGGGAGTCGTGCTCGCAAAAGATCGTGTTATTCTGATTTTTTTACATGTTGTTAAGACCTAAATCAATAATAAAAATCCAGATTTGCTATTTCGAAACTGCTGTGCGAGCGACGGTATGCCCAAAAAAACCATAAAATTTTCGGATTTTTCAGTTTTTGCTCAATCTCAGTGAAGGAAGGGTCTGTCCGATATAATCACTTTTTTTAGTAGACTAAATTTGCTACAATACAAGACTAAGGCGAGCTCTATACAGATTTTCAAGATACAGTTCTTCGAAAATAGCCATTTTTTCCAAAAAGAACCAAAAACTAAATTGGCACCTGTAGGGTCAGCGGTTCTCTCAAAAATATTTGTATTGATGCGTATTTTAGAAGAAATTTCACAAAATAAGTCACTATGATACTGATAGTAAGAACTTGCACAATTCTTAGGCTATCCAATTCTCTCAGTCTCATATTGTAGCAAATTTAGCCTACTTAAAAGTATTAATAGAGATTATACTGGTCAGATCCTTCCTTCACTGAGATATTGAGCAAAAACTGAAAAATCCGAAAATTTCATGGTTCTTTGGGCATACCGTCGCTCGCACAGCACTTTTAAAATTGCAAATCTGGATTTTTAATATTACTCCGATCAATTTAAACATTTGAAGTTACTTTAACTCCCAACAAGCTGAAAATCCGTAAAATCGTTCAGAATAATAATTATGAATAAAATTTGAAAGTTCCTTATCTTTCCCCTGTATGGAAAAAAATATATTCAAGGCCAATGGTGGAAATTGGGCTTTTTTGTATGGGACACTTCCCCTGTCTATGAACCAATATCAATGTGGGTATGCAATTTTTCATAGGGTACCTCTGCTAGACACTCATGCGTAGAGGCATCAAAATCTGTCCCGACAGTTCCGAGATAAATGACAGTTTATTAATATCCTTATTAATACGGGTTTTTCACATTGAGAGTATCAATAGTGATACGAGTGTAGAGTTTATGACTGGATACCTCCACTAGATATTCATGGTAAGTGGCATCAAAATTTGTCCAGGCAGTTTCGAGCTAAATGGCAGTTTATGAATAACCTTACTAATACGGGTTTTTTCACATTGAGGGTATTGATAGCGATACAAGTATAGAATTTAGAATTTATGTCCTCCACTAGACTCATGGTAAGTGTATTTCGCAAAAACTTTTTTTTAAATCTTTGGCCTTGAATAAAAAAAACAACATATAGGGGAAAGATGGAGAACTTTCAGATTTTATTCATTATTCTATTTTAAATGATTTACCGATTTTCAGCTTGTTGGGAATTAATGTAGCTTCACCCCTATTTTTTGTTTAATTTGAGCAGAGTATATTGATTTAGGTCTTAACAACATTAAAAAATCAGAATAACACGATCTTTTGCGAGCACGACTCCCTTTTCATGTCTAATTTGGCTAGACTACTAAGCCAATTTAACAAATATGTAAAATAAATTACTAATTAACTGCTAATTTAACAATACTTCAAAATAAAATAAACTTACCTTTGACAAATTTATTTCAAGATTTCACTTTACACGCTTACAAAACAGATGATAAACGAAATGAGTCAAAATATTGAATGCAAGTCACGGGAACTAGTGCGAAACCCGTTTTGCCATTGATAACCGAAAGCAATTCAATTGGCCAAATGAGTCAATTCAAGCAAACAAACAAAAGACGCAATAAAAAGCCGGTGAACACTTTATTTTACTTTAAAAATAATCCTAAAATAATTCCTAATCTATTCAAAAACATTTCAAAATAATCCTAAAATAATTTCTATTCCATCGTTTTTTTTATACATAATACATTTTTTTTTTTTTTAAATAATTTATTAAGTTATTAACATAAAATAGCTAGGTAATAGTTTTTTTTCTGACTGTACAAAATTTCATGATTTCTCATACAAAAAAAACGAGGGACGTATAAGGCTTATGAAAAGGGACGAGCCAGGAAAAAAATATTAAAAAATAAATTTCGGGACGACTTAGGCCTATAAAATTTAATTATGGGGGACGACCTGGGATATTTATTATGGAGGACGAGTCTCGAAGGACGACCGAGGCCTAAATCCATTTTTTTAGTTTGCTAATTTGAAATCTAGTAACTTGAGGATACCTTAGTAAGGAGATATTTTACGACTAGTAACCCTTGTAGTGCCTGGTTAGTCTGACAGACCGCCACATGTTAAAATCGACAATATTTTTCCTGAAAATTTACATTTTGAAACATGGTCATTTACTAAAACAAAGTTTATAAAGTACAGTTACTACTCAACGCTTGATATGCCGCCGGCCTCGAGTTCCCTCCCCGCGCCCCTCGTGGGCGGGAGGGGAGCGGGGGGAGGAGCCCCGCTAAACGGGATGCGCGCCTCCAATTTACATTTATGAAGTCCCGTAACAGATTCCGGGATATTTACTTTCGATAATTAAAAACGTCTCGGCAGGTGTGTAGATGCCTTTATTTCTTTTATTTATAGAAAACTGTAACAATTTTGTCTTGTAACGTTGTTGATTTATTTTTAACATTGAATGATGTTTAATGTAAAAATTAGGATTTCGATGGCGTCGCTGTGTGTCGTACGTACTCTAATATTATTATATGAACACGCAAGTTAAGCGACGTCGACCCTAGTCAGTATTTGGATGGGTTTCGTTATCTCGAGCTTCTCGGTGTTTCGGAGGCAATCGAAGGGCACATCGGTCCCGGCTGTTGTAGATGGATGACAGTCTTTAAACCACGTCGGTGGCCTTCGGGCGGCTTGAAAACACTGGCCTCTGCCAATCCGCATTGGAGCAGCGTGGCAGAGTACGCTCTAGTCCCCTTCGATTGAAGGGAGACCCGTATCCCTGCAGTGGGATGATTATGGGTTGATAATGATGATGATGAATAATAAAATTTTATAAGAATGGTTCTAATAGACTGGTGGTATGAATAATGATAGAATTGTGGTAGTTTATCTATCTATCTATATCTATAGGTATGTATATAAAATGCTTTGTCCTGACTGACTGACTGAGAATCAACGCACAGCCTAGAACGCTCATCGTAAAAATCTGAAACTTGGAAGGTGTAATCTTTGTATGACGTAGGAGTCATATAAGAAAGGATTTTTGGAAATACCCACGGGAAAGCGGGATACACGCAAACGAAGTTGCGCGGGTTTAATTAGTATACACAAAAGAAAGTCGGGTTCGTTACACTATTTATAAGTCAAGAACGGCTGAAGCGATTTGACTGAAAATTGGTGGAGAAGAGGTAGCTTTGAACCAGGAGAGGGTAGGTTAGGGTAGGGTAGGGTAGTGCCTCTAAGGCGGAACAAAATTCGCCGAGTCAGCTACTTTTCTTTATTAATACAAGTTGTAAATGACAAGAAAAAGTGCCTGTCATCGTTTAATTTCTGAAATAAACGTTTTCATTTAATTTTATTTCAATAAAACACATGCTTCCTCCGTGGATTCAATCCTAAACCTAGTTACGAAACTGCGAAAATAAAGCAGTTGTGCCATTAGGAACAATTAAAGTTATGTTTTTTTATGGGATATGGGCATTAGGAACAATTAAAGTTATGTATTCCTATGATATGTTTTTTGACAGGGTCTGCAACGCGTGAGTGCTATCTGCTGACCATTGGTGTTGTTTACCAAGAATTGCCGATGCACGAACAATTTTAGTTGTGCCAAAATTAGTTGTGCGTAGCAGTTGGTCCAACAGGAAATGGTGGACTAATTACCCCGTTGTTGCAAGTCTGTAGTCTACCTGCGGTGACTGCCTGTCAGGCGGGCCGAACTTACTTTGGGGCTAGCTCAATCTGTGTGATTTGTCAAAAAAAAGCTCACCAGCAATTCGACAAACGTTTCCTTCCAAACACATACAAATAAATTATTGTTATAGATTTTTATCTAATTCAAAACAATACTATTACAATTGCATTTTTATTGTGGAGAACATTTAAGCAGATAGGTCCATAAATTCGGTGTCATCTGTCGAGACAGGGGCGCTTCGTGGGGTGCAGACAATCGGGGCGATCGAGACGCGAAATTGCGTAAGACTCATGGAATTATAAATCCGGCTCTTAACGAAAGATTTTTATAAAATGTACTACATACCACAGATTGTCAATTTTACAAGTAATTGTGTTTTCGGGTTCCGACCCGAAAACACAATTACCAAAGAGCAAATCCTTAAATAAAATTCCATGGCTAAAGATTTAGTACTTATTAAAATAATACAGTCAGTGTTTAAAACCTTTTTTTGAGGAAGACTAATAAAAGCTGGGCTAATAATATATATAATATACTTTATTGTGTTATTGCATCTTGTTGACCCTGCCCACTCCATTCAGAAATTCTGTACCCTAAGGTTGCCTTGAAAAGATGGCTTTTAGCAATAAGGCCGCCTTGTTGCACATATACTAGTCTATAAGCTTTCCGTATGTTGTATTATTTAAAGATGTATTGTATATTGCAAATAAAGTATATTCTCTCTCTCTCTCTCTATACTTTATTACATAATACGTCAATTTTAGACGGTCTTTTTTGGTAATCATATACCTTCTGGTTATGTTAAAATGAAGTGATAGATTTTGTAATAAGTAACGAAATATAAGGTCGGGGAAAAAGTTTCTTCGTATTTTATATACAAATTCAAAACATATTTTTTTTAAGTTTAATTTAATTTAATTTTAATATATATGTGCCATTTTGTTCGATGACTTGTTGCCATCTCGTAGGTAGTGACATAATCCCGTTACTGTAAAAATCTTTGGATTTTTGATTAAAAAAATGCGACAAGTAGTTTTGACAGTCCTCTCTTGATGTTAACGTAATACTACCCAAAGAATTCTGAAGAGACCGAAATAGGTGGAAATCTGAGGGTGCAAGGTATATATATATGGTGGATGCATTAACACTTCCCAAGCAAGCTATCTTAATTTTTGCTGAGTGGCCAAAGATGTGTGTGGTCTAGCGTTGTCATGATGAAAGATCACTCCTTTTCTGTTGATCAATTCTGGCCGTTTTTTCTCAATTTCTTGCTTGAGTCTCATTAATTGTTGGCAGTAAAGATCCGAATCGATGGTTTTGCCCGGCGGTAAAAGCTCATAATGTACGACGCCCTTCCAATCCCACCATACACAAAGCATCACTTTATTGCGTGTCAAGCCGGGTTTCGCTACAGTCTGTGGAGCTTGAATACCCTTTGACCATGATCTTTTCCGCACGTTCTTGTCGTAGGTGATCCATTTTTCATCACCAGTAATCAATCTTTTTAGAAACGGTTCGGTTTCATAACGTTTCAATAGAGAATCGCAAATTAGTACACGATTCATCAGGTTTCTTTCAGTGAGCTCGTGTGGCACCCAAATATCGAGTTTTTTTGTGTAGCCAGACTTTTTTAAATGGGTCAAAACTGTTTTATGGTCAATCCTCAGTTCCTGTGCTATGTCGTAACTACTTATATGCCGGTCTTGCTCCACTTTTTCAAATATAGCATCGACTTTATCCGTGTGAGGACGACCAGAGCGTGCTGCGTCTTTGACATCAAAATTCCCGGATTGAAAACGCTTGAACCAACTTTGTGCTACTCTTACTGACACTGTAAGTATTAGGTCCATATACGTCACAAACTTTTTCCGCGGCTTGGGTCGCATTTTTACCTTTTTTGTAATAAAACTTCAGAATGTATCAAATTTCTTCGTTAGATTCACTCATTTTGGCGGGCAGAAAAACAAATGAAAAATGGCGGGAATGTGTTTGTCTTTTTTTAATGTCCTATAGCTAATGATATTAAAATCAGCCAGATACAAACAGCACAACCAACGATATTTTTGTTTAATTTCGTACATACAAAATACGAAAAGACTTTTTCCCCGACCTATTATTATTGTTTTACAAAAAAGGACAAGTAATACAAACAAAGTAGGTATAGGTACAAATGTGTAATATTTATTACTGGTACTCAAATAATCAAATTGTTTAGTGGGCTAATATTAAACTGAAGTGAGGAATCAATAAAAATTCAATTACAGTAAGATCAGAGCCAACCAAATTACCTCGTCGCCATGACGTTGAAATTTTTTAATGAAAACATTCTCCTCAATTTTCAAAATAATGTTAGTTGATTTGTTATTCGTATGGTGACTGAGATTCATCCTGCTACCATCCTCTTCATAGGTCTTCACAGATACTTTCTGTCGTCAAAGATTACATTACAATAAAAATAAAAAATAAATCTGCCCTATAAACTACTACCATTTCGGAAAGAAAAGAAAAGGCCCACTGGTAAAAGAAATGGCGAAAGAATACCAGTTACGGCCTTTTTGTTGATTGGCTGACTGCGAGAGTAGCGATAATTTCTTACCATTAGGTGACACGCTACTTTGACCTGCTCTTTTTTTATACCACAAAGGTGGCAAACAATCATATGGCCGGCCCGATGGTAAGCCGTCACCGTAGCCTATAGACGCTTGCAATACCTGGGTTATCACTCACGCGTTGCCAACCCTCCCAACCCCCCCCAAGTGGAGCTCTGGAGACCTTACTCACCGTAAGAACACAACATCGACGATCAACGATCGATCTTCTGTAAGATGGAGGTCCTTCACCGGACGGGCTGCTCCGATTTGAGCGGATTATCCGCTATGCCCTACCTCTCTCTTTCTTAAAAAGAAAATAATCGAGATTGATATCCTAAAAATGAAAAATTTCACAATTTCGACACGGCCATTCAGAATGAGTAAAGCTGATTTCCATAGGCAGAAGTTTAAAGTTGTCCAGGGTGAATGAGGATGGCGTTACAAAGCCTTCACACAAACGGGTTGTAGGCGGATATGCAGGGGTGGAAACTACGCATAAAATGTCGAATAGACTCAACTTGTTTCATAATTTCAGTGGATTTTCTGTTTCAGTAACAGTCAGGTAACTTCGCTCACGTAGCATTTCATTTGGGAATTCCTAGTAAATATTAGCAGAGCAGTCTAATGTCAGTTTTCACCAAATAACCTTATCAAATGTCATACAATTTGTTTCACTTAGGTTATTCCTACCATACAGAAAAAATAACTACTTCCACAAAACAGAAAAAAGAGAGGTAGGGCACAGCGGATAATCCGCTCAAATCGGAGCAGCCCGTCTGGGGAAGGACCTCCACCTTACAGAAGATCGTAGCCAAATAGCATTGGTCTCGGCCATGTTGTGTTCCTACGGTGAGTAAGGTCTCCAGAACTCCACTTTGGGGGGTTGGGAGGGTTGGCAACGCGTGAGTGATACCCCCGGTATTGCTTACGTCTATAGGCTACGGTGACGGCTTACCATCAGGCCGACCGTATGCTTGTTTGCCACGTGTGGTTTTAAAAAAAAAAGAGAATTGCTTATAGATAACAACATTCTTGTAGAAATCTAGTCTCAACTCAAGCGCTATCTTGCTAATAAAAAAAGGAGCGAGAGAAGGAGGTAACGCTTGATTTAGACTAGATTTTAACTTATATTTTAAATGTTTTTTTTTAAGAGAATAGACCCCCTGGTAAGGGAGGTCTGAAAAGTGCCAATCTAATGGCAAAACATGATACCTTTTACCAGAAATACATATATAGGGACAAATCACACAGATGGAGCTAGCCCCAAAGTAAGTTCGAAACTTGTGTTACGGGACACTAACTCAACGATACTATATTCTTTATAAAAAATACATACATAGATAAACATGCAAGACCCGAGGCTAATCAGAAAAAGTTAGATTTTCATTCGAATCCCGGTTGGGTCAGGAATCCTGATGGGTGGCGGTCTGGCGTGGTAAACATTACGCCACGGAGGTCGTCTAAAGCTAGATACAGTTTGGTTTCTTGTAACACTGCAAGTAAGGAAATCCTTTCTAAATTCTTGAACATGCATCTGCGAGAACCACATCAAATAAATTGAATTAAGCGACCGTAAACGGATGATATTACATAAAATATGGATGTAGGTACTCGGTTTCCCTGTCAAACGCTGCGATTTGCTATCATACGTTCTCACACATATAAATTACATTACACACTAAACGTTTAATACGCTTTTCTTTTAAACCCCCCGTCTCCCTTCTCCACTCTCAACTAAACATTTTACTTGGGATGATCAAGTGAAACTGTTCTTTTATTTTATATTTTTGTTAATTCTGCATTTTTTTTATTAGTCATATTCTATTCTGGATGCAAATAGAACAAATAAAAGAACAATGAAAATCGGTCCAGCCGTTTCTAGAAGAGTGTTCGAACAAAACTCACTTTGTTTTATAAGTTAAGATTTGGTGTTCGGCACCATGGTCTGGTGATTTATATTTGGTACTAGCTTTTC
The DNA here is from genome assembly GCA_905163395.2 of Endotricha flammealis. NCBI lineage: Eukaryota > Metazoa > Arthropoda > Insecta > Lepidoptera > Pyralidae > Endotricha > Endotricha flammealis. Next base: position 4,932,828 of record LR990866.1, read on the forward strand.
CCCGCGGCTTCGCTCGCAATCAATTTTATGACATAGATCTCGTTTTACAAACAACCCATAGCGCGACTTGTGGCGCCATCTGTTGCCCATCCCATACAGTGCCCTCTATAGTAGAAAACATATTTCCATTGGAATGAAAGTATAAAGAATGTAATCAAATAGACGGGCGCACATCACAACCCACTGGACGCCCCAATAATTTAAACGTCGTCGCGGAAGACCAAAAATGCGATGACGGGATGAACTCAACGCTTCTTGAAGGATTGGCCGGAAAAGGCCCAATTAAGAGAACATTGGAGAAGTTGGGGGGAGGTCTTTGTCCTACAGTGGGACACAAAGGGCTGCTAAAGAAAGAAAGAATTAAATACTTTCACTTCACGGGATAAAAGTAGCCTATGTTGGGCTCTGTACCCCTGACAATATTATATACAAATTTTCATAATGATCGGCTGATTAGTCAAGCCGTGAAGGAATAACAAACAAACTTTCTCATTTATAATATTAGTATGATTTGTGTAAGCGTCAAACAACCAATACGCAATGCTGTATGAAGTTAAAGCATAACATTTAAAAGAGTTTATAGTTGGACGTGCGGTTAAAAATAGTTCTTTAACGTTAAGTGTAAGACGTCACTTAGAGCATGTAGTGAAAGCGTGACGTCACGGCGACTGTTATGCATGCTACTTCTTATGAGGTACGGTTCCGCTTCATTAACAGAGAATAAAAATAACCAGTGTCAATGGGAATATTTCACAGAGTAACTGACCATTTATAAACAAAATTGTTTAAGAGAGGTGGGACCCAGGCACAGCGGAAAATCCACTCAAATCGCAGCAGCCCGTCTGAGGAAGGATCTCCCCCTTACAAAAGATCGTAGCCAAATAGCATTGGTCTCGACTCTCGACCATGTTGTGTTCCTACGGTGAGTATGGTAAGCTCCACTTTCTACAGGGCCGGGAACGCCCGAGTGGTACCCACGGTAATGAAAGCGTCCATAGGCGCGTATGTTTGCCACCTTAGTTATAAAAAAATGAGACTAAAATATTTTGATAAAACAAAACACGTCGACGGCACCTCGGCAGTTAAACACCATTTGCGACATTTGGAAACTAGAACAGAACATTCCGACACGTACTTAAATTTTTATTTTAACTGTCACATCTAGTTTTAAAAGCAATATTCCTTTTTATCTATCTTAGCTTTTGAAACAAATTAAAACGTATTGTTTTCACATCGATGCAAAATATCATGTTCATGTATTCCTCGTGGACCAACTGTTTTGCACAACTAGTTGTGTCATTAGGAACATTTTTTCGAAATTATTCCTGTTGGCACAAAAGCACAACTGAGTTGTGCTATCCTAAATAATTATACGATTTTTAACATTCTTGATTTAATGTAAGTTGGATTAACGACAACTCACAGAATCTGTCTGGCAAGATGTTGCGAGATTACTTGAACTTGAAATTTATTGCAGGAGTGAACGCAGCGAGGTGCTGCTTCACCGCGAGCATTGGCGTGTAATGTAACGCTCAGATTCGAGCATTACAGCTGTGAGGGAGGCGAACGCTCGTCAGGGAGGTAGTATTGTAATGTAATGCTCAAAGTCGAATCTAAAATGTTACATTACACGCGAATACTCGCGGTGAAGGAGCACCTTTACGTTTAAAAACAGTCTCAATCATTCGATATTGGATTATTACGCTTAGGTACTCTGGACAACACAATACCGCTAACTAAATACTAAACTAAATTAAATAGGATTGTAGGCTAAACCAATAGTAATAAGTGGGATTAGGATTTGCAATTAATTTTCTATTTACATTTGAATTTAAATTTAAATTTTCGTATTGAAATCGATTGAAAAGAGCTCGATGGAGTCCCTGTATAGCAGCGTGGCAGAGTACGCTTTAATCCTCTTCGATTGAATGGATAGTCCTGCAGTGGGATGATTATGGGTTGATATAATGAAAATAGATTTTAGTCAAGAGTATCTAAGCTGAAATTCTGTCGACTAGTTATTGTATTCAAAGCCCTTTCAATACTTCCTACTCCGACTATCTTCTTTCTGATTAAATTCGTTGTGAGTTCCAAGACAGCTGTAGTTTTCTCCCCCGGGAGAAAACTACAAATTATTGTCTATATGAGGTCGCCGTTGTTGATCCTGGCTACACAGGAGACACAGTGGTGGGAATGGATGGTGTGCTTGTCCCGACTAGTTATTGTATCTTATTAGTACCAATTCGAAAGAGCAAGTGATAAGTTTCTTGCCAGTTCTTCTTAGCAATTCTTATGCCGTGTCAACTGGTGGCAGGAAATAATTGTGACGATTCGAATGAGCTTATATTAGGCATATTTGAATAAAAATAATTTGAATTTGAATTATTGTAAATATTCGTAACTGTATCTATACTTTACATAGTATAAAATTAAGTCGCTCCGTTCTGTCTGTCTGTCCCTATGCTATGCCTATGTATCTTTAAACGGATTTTGATGTGGTTTTTTTTAATAGATAGAATGCTTCAAGAGAAAGGTTTAAATGTATGATACATTCCAAAATTCGGGAAAGCAGGATGCACGCAATGAAGATGCGCGTAATTCGCTAGTTTTGTAAATAATATTGTTGATAGTAAAACAGGTCAAACTATTTTATATGTATATATAATATTTCAGAAGAATATAAGCCTGCTACGCGACCTCGATCTACGGTGAAGAATTGTAATATATTATGGTAACGCACATCGAGGGAGCTCGGGGCGCCTATGAAATATAAAGCAACGAGATAGAGCGACAACGTAATAGACTGCTTATAACAAATATGAGAGCAATCTGTCTGTTCGTAGCTCGTTTTCTAAATAAAATAGATGTAAAAAAGAATCTATCTCTTCGTAAAATATGAATTGGGGGTTTTCTAAAAAGCGCTCACGTACAGAGTGGCGCTCAGGTATTGACATTACAACATTGAGGACCCTAAGGTATCGATGAGATGTAGAAATACAGTTTAAAGTTAATGACACATGAAATCTGATGCTGTCATAAGATAGCAAGTTTCTGAGACGCATTTTCTCAAGTTATCCTTTTCTTTTATTACTTTAAAATTACGTTTAAATTACGTACTTACAGATACTGACTGTAAGAAAGAGCGTTCCTCGATAGATCTTGCAATATGTATAGTTGGCATAATAGCAAGTAATTACGATAATAATTTTATAATTAGTTGAATTACACTTTCTGTAACAATTAACCACAACTAAATACCAAAAGAAACCTTAGTTCAACAGGAATGCCTTCAGCGGTTAACTGCGTGAGTTTAATGATTTAAGGGACATAATAAACTCGGTCACAGCGTAGCGAGGTTAAACGTTTTTACACATGCAATATTGTCTGTATATTTTTATATACGTATGTACACTACACATACGAGTTACACATGAGTATATTCCGTTTTAAAATACCTACTCGGTACAAAAGTTTCAAACAATCCTTATATTCTAAGGTCGGGGAAAAAGAATCTTCGTATTTATTAAGCACTACTTTAAACCGTGGTAATTTTTTTTTCTATCTTTTTTTTTAATTCTCATACAAAATGTTGTTTGAATTTCACTTTGACTTTGTGCAAACAAAAAGCTTTGGCCTGAAAACACAGTGGACACCAATTCGCAGGAACCACGCGAAAAATCGAAGAGGCGAATTAGAAAATGGTTTTTAAATGAGTTATTTAAAACTGGTTTTAAGATAAATTGGGAATTTTTATCCCACTAACAAATTATTAAACGCTAAAGTTTGTATGGATTGGTAGATGTGTGGATGTTTGTTATTAGTTCACACATAAAAACTGATTGGCAGATTTGCTTGAAATTTAGTACGACGACGGGTATTTTATAAACTGAATTGAACTGAGAATGAATTTTTATAGTTTTTATCCCGGATGATGTCATCCGGGATGACCCGGGAATGGGAGGAACGGGGTCTACCGAGTAAAATTGCAGGTTTTTTAAAGGAGTTTAATAATTGCTGTTTTTTTTTTTTTTTTTTTATTTATTTATTCATTAACAAAACATAATTATTGTGTTTGAATTTGATACAATAAAATAACTTAAACTAGACAATCGCATAAATAAATAATTAGATTATTACAAATTAAACTAAGGTATATTAATTACAATCATTAATAACAATATGAGTTAAAAAAAAATACAAAAGCATTATTCACGAAAATGTTAATTTATTGATGTTTGAAATTAATGTAATCATCCACCGCATAAAAGCACTCTTCTACTAAAAAGGACCTTAGCTGCCTTTTGAAAGTGCTGACTTTACTTATAGTTTTGAGCTGTGCAGGTAGATGATTGAAAAGCTTTACAGCCAGGTATCGTACGCTGTGACTTACTACCTGCATGTGGGGTACAATGGTATGAGCCACATCTTTACGTCTAGTATCGTGACGTCTTTGTCTTTCATCTTTATCTTCGTTAAGGTTTTGATCCTTGACAAAATCAGTAAGCAATACAAAAATGTACAAACAGGGCACTGTGAGAATTTCCAAATTAATAAAATGTTCTCGGCACGATTGTGTCTGGGGTATACGTACTATTGTTCGGATCGCTCTCTTTTGTATCACAAAAGCTTTTTTCCAGTTATAGTCAAAACTGTTTCCCCATAATTTTATGCTGTATCTGAAGCGTGATTCTACCAAAGCATAGTATGTCATTTTCAGCTGTCCGATTGTCAACTCTTCCCTTAAACTTCTCAAAGCATAACATGCAGAGCTGATTTTGTTGTGTACTTGATTCACCTCTTCCTTCCAATTTAGACAAGAATCAATACTGATTCCCAAGAATTTAACTAGTTCTACAGAGGATAGCTTTTGGTTATTTAGTTGAATGTCCAAAGTATCTTTTGATCTCGCTGTAGTTTTAAAAAGCATTGCCTTAGTCTTGTCAGAATTGAGTTTCAGACTGTTGGCACCAAACCACCGGGAAAAAGCTGATACCGAGCAGTTCACTTTATAATTAAGATCGCTAATGTCTTGTGCCGTTATTATCGCGTTTGTATCATCAGCGAACACTACGAGTTTAATATCTGTAATGGTATTGTAGATATACGATATCAGGTCATTCACAAATACCAAAAAGAATATAGGACCCAAGATGGAGCCTTGTGGAACGCCTCTGTTAATTTTAGTCAGCTTTGATTTATAAATTATTTCACTATTTTTGTCCGTACTCTTTATCTCAACATATTGATACCTGTTACTCAAGTAGGACTCTAACAGTTTCAGTATATGTTGTCTAACTCCATAATATTGCAGTTTCCCAATCAAAATTCTGTGATCCACCATATCAAAAGCCGAGGTTAAGTCTAAGAATAAACCCGCAACCTTCTTTTTATCATTTATACTAGTAATTATGTCGTCCACTAGCGTATTTACCGCCTCACTAGTTCCCACATTCCTCTGATAACCAAACTGTCGTACGTTCAAGATGTTGTTTGAAGACAAGTGCTTGGTGAGTTGCTCTTTAATCAGTCTCTCAAAAATTTTGGAAAGCGAAGTTAATAGGGAAATGGGTCTGTAATTTTGTGGATCGCATTTGGCTCCTTTTTTGTATATGGGTAAAACTTTTGCAATCTTTAGTTGATCCGGGAATATCCCTTCCTCATAACATCTGTTATAGAAACTTGTTAAAGGTAGTTTCAATAAGTCCGAATTTCGCTTGAAGATTGATATTGGCATGTCATCCCAACCGCATGACCTTTTGTCTGCCATGCCTGCAATAACCTTACTTACGTCGTCCGAGCCTATATTATTCCAGCTCATATCGTTTTTACAGGGATGAGTATGTTGTTTTAGCAATGTTAATGCATGTGCTGGATTCTCTTCAGCAGAGGAATGGCTGTGGTTAAAAGTTTCTGCAAAAACATCTACCACAATTTGGGCGTCATCTGTGTACTTATTATTTATTTTCAGTGACAGTCTATCATCTCTTACATTACTGATTTTCCCTCTATGTTTGTTTACTATCCTCCAGATTTCTTTAGCTGAATAGTTCGTTTTATTAAGTTCATACTGGACAGCGATTTTTTTTGCTTGTCTAATTACTCGTCTGTAGGTTCTAATGTAATTTAGCTTATAATGTAACAACGTCCTACCAGCTGTAGATACGTGGGCCGTCACTAGAAATCTTTTCATTTTACTAGACGTCTTTATACCCTTAGTTATCCAACTCAGTTTTTGCGTTTTTTCTAGTCTAATCTTTCTTTTCTTTTTCTTAAAACTCTCCGCGTAGATTTTGTTCAAATGTCTAATGAAACAACTTATGCCGTAGTTAGACCAATCATGACTCAAAATTAGTTCACGAAATTTGTTGTTGTTAATTTTGGTATATACCCTTTGCTCCTTCATTATGGTTTTATTTGAGTTATTCCCAGAAATTGCAGACGGCAGGGTTACATCGCATATTATTGCCGCATGGCCGTCAGAGATACCATTGTGATCTATTAGAGTATTTGCTATACAACCATCTGGAAGATTTGTAATGAAGTTGTCTAAGCAGGATTGGGCTCGGCCCTTAATATAAGTCACCGATGAAATTAAAGGTCTGAAACTATAACATGTTAATAGTGTTAGAAAGTCAGATCTTTGCTCAGATTCAGCTAATAGGTCTACGTTAAAATCACCGCAAATTATGCATTTCCTGTTAAAGAAATACTCCAATAATTTCTCTAGTTGACCAATAAAGGCATCAAAGTGCTTCTTTAGTGGATTTCGGTAAAGACAGATTACATTAATTTCCGTTTCTACATCTTTAATACCACAAACCTCAAAGTACTCCATTTTATATAATTTCTTACAAATTTGTAATTCATTAAATTTACAATCTTTGGGTGCCAAAATTAGACTACCACCTCTTATTTTATTTGTTCTGGTATTAAAGGAAATTACGCTAAAATTGGTCAAATGAAATAATTCTACATTCTTACTATTCAGAAAATGTTCCGTGATACATACATAACGTAGTTTTGAGTTACATAAGGTCTCCAGATATAAATCCAATTCATTCATTTTTGATGTTAAACTACAAACATTCTGATGATACACAGAAATAGTCTGCATTACATTTTTGTGAAAGTTTTTACAGGAACCAGATGTGGATTCAATATTCGGCACGAAAAAATTTTTTATCTTTTTTTACTACTGGAAAGTATTCCAGTATCGTGCCTCTATTTGTTTTACCGGTTTCAATTACATGAGTCTCATTAGAGACAACCGAGGGTACACTTTTACTCAAGTTGCTACTATTATTTTTAAGTTTCTCTTCAGGCAATTCTACATCGATTGTAACGTATTGTTGTATATATTTCGCAATATCATTTAAGACTACTTTTATTCCTTGCTTATTTATAGTGCCATTGTATTTTGAAAACATACGAAACGAACATTCAAGATTCTTGTTAGAGTCCAAAACATAACAATATTGAAACTTTTGATTGTCAAAGTGTAACAAGTTAATAAACGTTTCCACACGTGTATTATAGATGTTTGTTTTGTAAGAATATTTATATGTTGGCTGACATATTATAACATTGGTATGTTGTACAGTAAGAAGTTTTTGTTGTAATTCCTCTACTAAATTTGTATAACCTTTTGATTCTATAAAATCTTCTTCACCTAACATTATCACACAATAGTCTTGAAACGTGTAGTCTTTAAGTTTTTCTTTCAATCCAACCAATAGTTGACTAATACCGGCTCCTGGCATACGGTAGTGACACATACTATAATCACTAAATTGATTTCTTACTGTGGTAGCAATTTTGTTGCGATTGATGGTAGTAATTAGACATAATTTAGCATTTTTCTTCGCTGTGAAATTTGCTTCAGTATTATGTGAGATATTCTTGTCTAAACTTTTTTGCTTAATTTGGTTTTCGTTCTGGTTGTTGGTCTGTAGGCAATATCGAGTTTTAATTACATTCAGAATCCATGGGCGTCACGTCAATGATTTTCCATGATTAAAAAATTCCCTGATCTCAATGATTGATTTGTACATTATTCATTGAATAAATTAGGTATTCATCGTGAAAATCATTTCTAATCATTTTAATAGTCTTGACGCAAACTTCAAACAAAAGAAAATAATTGATGTATCTTTTAAATAATGTACTTAATCGCAATAGTAGGTAATCGATAGCTAATAATGAAAAATAATTACCCGTACAAATTATTTCAGGGAAAATTACCATTGACGGACGACGTTGCAAACAGCATAAGATTCTAGAGCTAGATCATTTCGTAAATTCTCTACTATAATTTATGTCACACCAACAAACGGGTTACCTTGGGTACCATGACAACTCAAAACAAAATAAGAACGGCTGAGTAAAGAAGACAGCGCAATACATGATGTAAGGCGCTGTCTCCCTTACTCAGCCGTCCTTGTTTTGTTTTAAGCGGTCATGGTAGGGGCCCTGATGGGAAATAGTGCACGCCAAAATTTGGGCTCACAGTTTATAAAAAAATTGAAAACCGATTGTCGTTATTCACTGAGTGATAAGTATGAGTTTCGTACATCGTTTTATGACTGCGCGAGCTTGCCGCGTTGGCGACCAGTTTAATGTGTTGGTAACCAGTTTAATCTCTCAAACAAATGAAATGTATTACTGCTCTACTTGCCCGGGCGAGCTAAACATTCTCTCAAATGCTCTACCCCCCAAACAATTTATATTTATTAATCTGTATTTGATGCCATTTTACGGTTACATTTGCGTAACCTGTTTGTGAGGTAACATGATATAGTCTTCGGTAGATAGACAACAGCGAGGGTTCGAAATAACGATGTTATCCCACTTAACTCATGATACAGAAATTCCCAATACCCTGAATGAGAAATTTTGTGAAATTCGAAGCTTACTTGTAGTACTTTCAAGTTTGTTAAGTTTATGCAGCATTAAGTTTATCTTTGTTATGTATTCGAATCACGGAAGAATAAGGTAGGTAGGTAAAATAAAAATAAAAATTGGGCAGTGGTTATGAATAAAATAATTAATTTGATCATCAAATAACTATTCACTTTATTGTGATCAATACTCTTAGGAGAGGTGTGTGAGCGCGAAAGAATCAAACAAAGGAATAAGGAATTAGTACAATATTTTTCCATTTATACTTAAAGTTTAAACAAAGAACTATTCATCAATGCTAGCGATAATGAAAGAGAAAGACTTACATTACAAACAGTAAGCTAAAACGAGAAAGATTTATTTTGGAGTGATTATACATTCCAACAAAAATGTTTAACTACTTGGCAGAATCTTGATGTTCCGAATTTCATTGGGCAGATTTTTTTTAAACGATTTCGTAAATATATTAAAATAATGTCATTAATGACCATTTGGCAGAATTTGTATATGACAGAGTACAATGGCATACTTTTAAAATGGCAGAATTTAACTTTTACTCAAATCAAAATTTTTATTTATAGTATTTACTTTGCTTCACCGCTTTCATTAATTATTGACGGTAGGCACAGTCAGGAGCACGTTGAGCGTTACACTTGCAGTACAATTTGGGCTCTTATGACATAGAACTTAAGAATGGTACAAAGTCCAATATGTAAAGGTCGACCTGCTCCTGAATGTACGTATTTCAGTTTGTCACTCAGTTTATCACGTTACAACCGCTGCGCTGAACGGATTTCATAGAATAACTAAAATTCAGGCATCGGTTCATTATAGATACTACCAACATCAAAGGATACAGGAATACAGGCAGGTGATAATGTTACCGAAGATAACAGCGTCTGTAATTTAGCTCAGCTTCAAAATTTTTTACTTCTATTGAGTTCATATTGCGCTGTAAAGAAACTGCAAATAAATATGAAAAAATTAACATAACACATAGGTACCGTTAGCTGTGTGGTGACGGCAGATTAGAATATCACCACCAATTCTCCTCTCATGGGTAGGGTATCGTAGAAAGCGACTAAGGGAATATAATAGTATAGAATAAGCAGTTTTCTTATACAAAAAATCTTTTCATCGAAAAATCATATTTTCGATGATCGCTCTCCAACTTCGCTTGCTTTAATTAAGAATTAGAACGCTTCAATGATTGTATAGACCTAAAAAAATGTACTTAATTTGGTTAACATATTTAGAGTTACAATCTAGAGTAGAACTAAATGTAAAACTATATTATTGTAAGTACATAAAGGTTGTATAATGTGTTGTTATCCAAATAAATAAAATAAAAATAAAATAAAATATCCAACCAACCCAACTACGCTATCCAACACTAAAATAATTTAAAATGTAGATCATATTTGGCTGTTGTCGATGGATGACAGTCGTTAAGCCAAGTCGGTGGATTTTAGGCGGCTTGAAAACAATGAACTGCCAATCCGCTCTAATCTCCGTCGATCGAAGGAAGACTCGTATCCCTGTGGGATGATTATGGGTTGATATGACGACACAATATTTATTTGCCTTGTTCGGACACCTCACCGGAGGTAAAGTTCTAGAGTCTAAACAGTAGTATAAGTCAATTACTATACAGGATTTTTTGTGTACATAAACAATTCTTGAATCAAATATCTATGATTCCCTTTAATCACTGACTACTTAGTTAAGAGTATAATGCATGTGTACCTACTCTTCCAAAGAAAATAGGGATTGATATTAAGTTAATTACCTGCCAGGCCGAATCGTCCTTTTGTCGGCCGCTCGAACCAAGTTCATTGATTCCGTCCTGCCCCCCTTACTCCTATAACGCAAACCAGTCACGTAGACCCCCCTAAATCTTAACAAACACTTCTCTGTACCTTGAATATTACACCAGCAAGAGGGGCGCGGAAGCTCTGCAACGCTGGATACAAATGCCAACATGTGTTTGTGGCATTGGCCTTTTCTCCCTATCATTCTAAACAGAACTGTAACTCTTTACCTTTTAGGTACATATTAGAAATGGTATTTTAGAGAACAGCTTGTGAATTGATTGTAGGAGTGTAGAAAAAGGTCAAATATACTTATTACCGATGTAATTAACTGATAGTAAACGTTTAGGCGTATTCTACAAGAAAAATGAATGATTGATAAATTGTCGTAAAATATTTTACATTATTGTAAAAGACACGTTACTTATTTAGTTCTTGTTTTAATTTCCATACAAAAATCTTCATTTAATTAACAATTTTGCAAAGCATACGACCAGTCTGACTCTGACGTAGTGGAAACTTACTACAAAATAAATTATGACTTACTTAACTTTGTGAATTGTTACATTAGGAAAATTACCAATTAGCCTAAAAGTACCTACTTACCTACGTTATATAATGGCTTCTACCTTTTTATTTGAAATCAAACGATTTCAACATTAATATTGGAGGAAGTAATACCACAGAATAATAAATGTACTACGTAGTAATACCTACTAGCATTATGAAAAGTTGCGAATATTTTTATGCGTCTAACAGCCAGTTTCTACAACGCCTTTTAATTCCATATTAAGTCTCACATTTTTTTTTATACCACAAAGCTGGCAAACAAGCATACGGCCGGCCTGATGGTAAGCCGTCACCGTTGCCTAAAGACGCTTGCAATACCAGGGGCATCACTCACGCGTTGCCAACCCTCCCAAGTGGAGCTCTGGAGTCCTTACTCACCGTAGGAAATCAATCAGGAACAGATTGGAACACAACATGGCCGAGACCAATGCTATTTGGCTACGATTTTCTGTAAGGTGGAGGTCCTTCCCCAGACGGGCTGCTCCGATTTGAGCGGATGATCCGCTGTGCCCTACCTCTCTTATTTAAATCTTTAATTTGACAGTGACAGCTATAAGTTAATGTGTTAACTTTAAAAATGTTTTCAGGAACTGGCTGTAAAAATAACACTGAAGAGGTTGTACGTTTGGTTCAACGCGCTAACTTTAGTAACTGTTATTGGTTTGAATTGAAAAAATATTTTAATGTTGGATCACCAATTTTATCGATGAATAAGTACTTGGGTTATATAAAATCATACTATGCAGACGAATTTACACTGTTTAGCTTGTGTTACAATCTGGACGCACTATAAGATCTCGGAAAAAGAAAATTTTTCTTTTTACTTGTTATTGTTCTCGTAAATGGTTTGTCCACACTGTCCAGCTATAATTGCATGTTAGCACATAAATAAAATATAATTAATTTTCAATGAAATTCATGTAACCTGTTGTTTTATAGTGAACTAATTATTTTTATTTTGACACGAATTATAACACAGACATCAAAGGTACATAAATTTTATCTAAAAGATACAAAAGATACCAGAGTTATTTTATTTGTTTTAATTACCTACGTTTAACATTTTGCTCTTTACACTCATAGTCTAACGTCATTAACTGTTTATTTAAATACCAAGTAAAAAGCATCTATTTATCTATTCATTTGGAGGGTCGTGAATATAAAGCCACATAATTAAAGCGTGGGACACGGGATTTGTCAATGGCGTAGAATTAAAAAAATGGCGACCGGTATAATATAGAGTACGCATTGCCTTATAAAGGTATACATATTCATATTATAGATGCTCTATTATTAATGTCATTCTTGTGTTTAGGACATCTATTCGATAGTCTAAAAATGCATTTGCGCATGCATTTACATAATGTCAAAGTCAAGTCAAAGTATTTTTTTTATCTTTTTGATGATATGTTCTTTGAATGTAGAGTGTACCTTCGTATGTTCAGTAAATAAGTGCATTTCCTTTTTGAATGAGAACTAGGAACATTAAAAATTAGGATTAGAAAATGAAATTTTGGCAGTAACCTAATTACTTTACGTCCTAATTAAATCATTTATCCATAGGCCAGACTATCACAAGCAATTTCTCTATCATAATTAAAATAAGATTCCACTGCTTGTATATTGGGAACAAAAGCGAAATAACTGCTGGTTAAATAGGGAAAGAACTCTTGCTGAGAATAATAATAAATATTTGAGAATTTCTTACCTTTATGTCACTTCTATTCATCGAGCGGTAAGTTATAATTCTATGGTCACTGGTAAAAAAACTCGACCAAGAGCATTGTCCGGCCCTACTCCGGATGTTCGCCGTTTATTAAACAAAGGAGCTAATGGTTACATTGAGTACAAGTATACCCGTATGACTTGAATATCATCACCCGTCACCGAATTAAAAGTATCACTAGGTCCTGCTTACTCAATTTATTTATTGCACCAAAGTTACATAATGCTTAATGCTAAGGTAATGTTACTACTACTACACTACAACATTTGTGCACTAGAGGGCGCTATTTACATAAAAGTACAATTAATTTTTTAAAGTAATCAAGAACGATTTATTTATTTTTTATTAGAAATTTTACTTGAACTCAGTGATGCAGCTGAACCGACTTTGGTGCAATTGAACTGTTTTCAAAAAGTAAATTGGATCAAAAATTTTTTTTACTTATGTACAGTCAAGAGCAGGTCGACCTTTACATAATAAACTTTGTACCATTATTAAGTTCTATGTCATAAGAGCCAAAATTATACTGCAAGTGTGAAGCTCAACGTGCTCCTGACTATACATCTTATTTCCATTTATATAAAACTATTAAATTCTATTTTTATTATTTTCATAGTAAGTATACTTAATTTATTCATCCTATTAAACCGACCTCCGTGGCGTAATGGTTACCACGCCAGACCGCCACCCAGGAGGTCCCGGGTTCGATCCCCGGTCGGGTCATGATGGAAAACGAACTTTTTCTGATGTCTTTGTCTTGGATGTTTATCTATATATGTATTTGTTATAAAATATAATATCGTTGAGTTAGTATCCCATAACACAAGTTTCGAACTTACTTTGGGGCTAGCTCAATCTGTATGAATTGTCCCTATATATTTATTTATTATTTATTTATTTATTTTATTAAAAATTAAAGGTCCCTGCGGCAACGTACCAAAAATGCAGCGTTGCCTCGCTGAGCAATAGAAATACGTCGAGTGAAGTTATTAATTTATTTTCAAGAAATAATTGCTTTTTATCAAAATTGTGAACAGATGGTGACTTTTTTTTCAAATTCTCATCAATAATTTGCCTTCAATACTATTGCGAATCTGTAGTAGTGTAGTAGGTACTTTATTTGATATTAATGTCATTATTGACTTAAGAAAGTGCGTATGAAGGTCTTGTCTTTAAATAAAGTTACATTAATTTAAAAAGCAGTTACTTGAGCACTTGATCCCATGTAGCAACAAAAATAACTGTGGATATACGCAAATTCTTCTAAGCGTACATAAAAATCGACCCATCTTTAAATATGCAGCAGAGCGGAAAACTAAATCAGGGCGTGCGCTATTTGAACCAAGACATCTTAAGACAACAAATTATTGACTTTTCCACTGCAAATGACAGGTACTGTTGAATATATTGTTGGATAAACTGATACTACTCCTTCACCAGCTATTAATTAGCACAAAGGTTGTAAACACTGTAGACAAAGAAAGAAAAAGTATTTCTTAATTTTTTTAAACTATGTACCCGTCTCTAAATGTTTGGCTACTAAACCTTTTGAATTAAGATTCAACAAAGTATTTCAGATTCCGTCTATAATCGTCTATACAGGTATCATTATGCACTATCCGATAGTTTTATCCGCGAAATCACGTTTTTCCCGTTCCCATACTGATAAAAATGCTATCCTATACGTTAATCCAAATTATAAACTACCCGTGTACCAAATTTCATGCAAATCTGCCCAGCCGTTTTTACGTGAAAGAGTAACAAACATTCTCACTCTCACAAACTTTTACCTTTATAAATTAGTAAGGATAAGGATTCCGTCTATACAGATATTATGCATTAAGTCTGCTGGTGAAATGCCATTTTAAAGTTTTATCACTAAAAATGGATTACCTACGTGCTAAAGATTATGTTCTGAGTAATCTTATCTCTAAGTAATAAATATTTATATTGTAGTCGAAATAACATCTGCAGCCGTTAGATTTTTTGCCTTCCTACCACGTTATTTTATATCGCAGATATCAGACGCGTAACCTCGATAATAAATTACTTTTGACAAAGTATTCGAAATTTGAGAAATTGAGAAACTAACTAATAAATAAGTAAATTCTTTATAAAGTTTTTATTTTATTACTATACTATATACTAATTATAATGAAATTTTAGTTATGAGATAGTGAAATGCTAGGAACGATATAGGATAGATTTTATTCCGGAAACACCGTTGTTACACGTGTAGGGTTAAATCAGGGAGACTGTCAGTTGAATATAAACTTAACTAAGTGTGACAAATCGGTACTCAGGGTAAAAAACGTGGTACGAGTACTAGCACGTCGTTGAATAGCACCCTTATCCCTAAGAACTAGGTTATCAAGTCCATTTTCTGATATTTTTTTCTAAACCCGATACTTCCAAAGAAGCGTGCGTGCATACAACCAATCTATTCAACTTTATTAGTATAGATCTGTGCTATAACGTCTGATTTCATGATTTATTATGAAACTAAGCAATGAATTAGATTTCACTAAACCAATGATTATACATAGCATTCGCGATTACGCATTTTTGTCCTCAAATCAACAGCGCCCTTTTGATACTGTGTAACCATCATTATTTGCCATTTAAAAATATATTTTCATCCAAATAATGTACCCTATAGCAGTAGAAATAGCGAATAATCCGTCATTGTTGATCAGTAAAGCAATTTTGTCGAAATAGCTTCTTTCATTCTTTTGATGTAGAAAGAGGATTTATGCAAGTGTGAGTTGTCTCGACTTCTATGTGTGTATAATAAGACTTCTACCATGATATTTTACAAATGTTTCCTCGGGTTGCCTTTCGGCTTCCAATTCCGTCTAAGCACATGCAAGTTATAGTATAGGGTGTATCTAACAGGCGATGTAATGAAAAATGTTAGCGTTTACAGTTTAATGTAATCATGGAGCAACTCGGCAACCAGCTGTGCGACCGCGTTGATAATCGTGTTCTGTTTCATTTTCCTGCCATCGCGTGCTTGTCGTGGGTCGTTTTTATACGTCACGTCCAAGGTTTGAACCAACATTTGATTTAAGCGGTGAATTTTAAGAGTGACGTTATGTTTCGTACCTTGTACGTCATTGGGGGTCTACCAAATTTGTCGCGGTGTTTGAATAAATATTGCTTGATAATACGACGTAGCACATGCTCTTCCGTTTGCAGGTAGTGGCCAAAAGATATCTCGTTAACTATTGTATTCCGTGGTTTAGGAGTGCGTTCTATTGATGAACTCAAGGTTGTTAGTTTTTTTGCTGTTTTTTAAACAGAAATATTCCGTCTATTGAACAATATATTATACGCTGTACCTACAGCTACGCAGTAAAGGTACAATATTTTCATATGTGGGTTGAATGAATATTATGTTTTTTTAGTTAATCCATTTGATATTACGAAATGATTTATATACTGTGGATGAATACTATTAATAGCTCTCTTTGTTTACCAGACGATTTCAGGAGGTGTGCGAAAGGTAATATTTAAAACCTTTTTTAAGCCAAGTTATTCATTATGAAAGCTCAATTTAATATGAAGAACTCAGATATTTCACAGCGCAGTGGCATATTAGATGCATATTAGTAATTTAATGAACCTGTCTCCACTATTGACGATTCCCTGAATAGAAAAAACTAAAAGGAAATATCAAAAATAAAAATAAACCGTTTGTTACTCTTCGAAAAATCGGTCAGCCATTTTCTGCACTAAAGAGACATTAATTAAAACTATGTTATATTTGCACATCAATGATGATTGAATCTACATTACACTAATATTATAAAGGGGTAAGATTTATATTTTTGTGTGTGTGAGTATGTTCGTAATGAATAAACTCCAAAACTACTGGACCTATTCCAAAAATTCTTTCACCGTTGGGAAGGTACGTACGTTACCCCCTTTTTTTTTTTTTTTTTTTTTTTTAATTGAAAAGTTCGTTTGGGTACTAACACCCTTTTCTGAGACACCGGACTGTTGCGGGAGCGTAGGGCTCTCACCGCCAAAAATTTACAGTGTCAGTAGGTACGTACATACGTTACCCCCGGGTAACATAGGCTATATTTTTTTTTTAATAGGGTTTCTTAATAAAAACCCGTGCGAAGCCGGGGCGGTCCACTAGTAAGGAATAATTTAATAAAAGGAACTTATGGATGGGGGTAGCCTTTGCCCAGCTGTGGGACAGTTTAGGCTAACAATAATATATATTATGTTAAAGCAAATATGACGCCATTAGACATGCATTAGACTGACACTTCAATTTTATTTCATTGCATAAATGTACAGATTATGGTACCTACAGAATTCCTCACGAGTTCAAACAGTAATGCCAAATATTACTAGTAAATAATGTGATGCGTTTAGGCAATAGACATGTGCAATAGAAAATTATTACACCACTTCACATATTCCCACTGAAATGATAATGACGATGTGAAAGCGGATTTGGATTGATTAATTAATGAAATAGTTAGCAGTTACATGATAATATTATACGGTACTTTGTTTATTCCATTTTGATCTGACTTATCGGATTAACCCACCACAAATCTACCGCTATATAATAATAAATTCTACAAAGTCAAATGTTTTTTATTCAAATATGCCTAATACAAGCTCTTTCGAATATCTTTTTTTCCTGACATTCTGTTCAGAGTTTTTTTTATATACTACAAAGGTAGCAAACATGCATACGTTCGGTCTGATGGTAAGCCGTCACCGTATCCTATAGACGCTTGCAATACCGGGGGTATCACTCACGCGTTGCCAACCCTCCCAAGTGGAGCTCTGGAGACCTTACTTACCGTAGGAACACAACATGACCGAAACCAATGCTATTTGGCTACGATCTTCTGTAAGGTGGAGGTCCTTCCCACGACGGGCTGCTCCGATTTGAGCGGATTCTACAACGCTTTACACACAGCGCCACCTAGTTTCAAAGTAAGCTAACTTAACCTACGTGTGTTATGTACCAGACAACTGCTGTATTATCAAAAAATATAGATAAAATGCATTTAGAAAACACCCAGAATCGAGAAAAAAAAAATGTCACCATACCTATATAAGTTTGCCCCGAGCAATCGAACCTCCCTGGTACAGTAGTCGACCACAGATAAGCAATGACGCTTATTGATGTCCGGTTAAAAACTGTCTTGGAATTCAATGAATTTAGTCACTTATCAAAGAATGCTTACCTTGAACGAGCGAAGCGGTAAATGAGAGAGCGGAACTTAGTGAAATAGTTTGGTTCCACCAAGAAAGATTCTCAAAAATACCTTGTACTTATTTGAAAACTATTTCGTGTACTTATTAAATTATGTCTTCCCTCGGAATTCTTTAGCTTCTTTCTCAAAATATTTCTTAGTTTAAAGAATATAAAAAATATAATACCTGTTTATTTTGTCAGCATTATTTCTTTATCAGAGTTTGGAAGAAATACATTATTGTTATTTTTGTTTGGTGCAAAGAGATTTTGTATGGTATTGTATTGACGTGACTCCATCATTGCAAATTATCGAGATCGTATCCTTCCTTTGTGAACTCAACAGATCCATATTGTCGATACTTCAATCAGAAACCTTCAGAATCGATGCAACCGGTAGAGCACAAGATTACATCAAGACTTCTTGCTTTGTTGGCCGTACTAAATTATTAATCTACGCTTCCTTACAAGGCTGTCTGGCTAATAAAGGTAAAGGAAGAGAGAAACAAGAGAGCTCAAAATAAAATAGAAAATATAATTAAATAAAGTCAAATATACTTTATTCTGTGGACCTTCGCGAACACTTAGACACGTCATTTACAATGAGAGACTATTCCTTCACAGGCACATTGTCTCGTCATGTAGTTACATATTATTTATTAAAGCTTACGCTTTTTATTTAAGGTTATTTTAGCTACTCTATAAATTACCACCATTGCAAAATGATCACTGGGAAAAAAAAATGCCAAACGCTATAAAAAAATATATGAAATAGAAGGAAAGGATAATGAAGAATGAAAGACAAGGAAATACAATAATTTACATTTAAATTATAAATATTATAAAAAATATTATTTTCATAAAAAAATATTTACTTCCAGCCTGATGGCTAGTTCGTAACATCTCTCACTATGGGTACCAGAGCTCATCACATTCAGCGGGTTTAACATTTTAAAGCTAGAGCTGAAACCGTGCCTATTCCAACTTTTTATAAGGGTGGTTCACCTCCGTTAACCTCTGTTGAATATTTATATTAACCGAGCCGAGACCCTTTGCGCCTCCTCCCTTTGAGATTCACTCTTTCTATATGTAATCTGTTTATTGTTAAGGGGGTCGCCTGTAAAATATAACATTCGCTCTAGTTGAAGTTGAACGTGTGAATTGACTTTGATGTTCTTTTAGTTCATGTTTTAAACCAGTATTTCAATACAAGTTTACAAACTAACTACGAAACGAACAGAACGAAAGTACAACGCCATCTAGTGACACAAAAATGATTTTAGTCACTGGAGAAGACTAACCGCGTTTTTCAATCAAATTTGAGACAATTTTCTTTGAAACCTCTGCCCGAGAACTTTAAGGTAATAATTTCTAAGGTGATACACAAAATTTAATAAAAAATTAGAAAACAATAAACCTGAGATGGGTTGTAGACAGAATAACAATGAATTATAAGTAATTTAAATTCTAAAAAGTAAATAAAAAGTGCTAATGAAAATTCCTTTACACGGCACTCGTGCTGCATAAACAATTTTTAGATCAATAATTTTTTATGGTACCTATAAATATTGAACAAAAAAACTGAAATTATAATTAAAGAGCCCACCCCGGCTACGCACGACTGCAATTTAGAAAAATTTTCTTCTGTAATCATGCCTATTTCATTTGCAGTCGGCAATGTGGATTTTTCCTCCTACATCATTATGTCCATTCATCTTTCTACTTTCATGTCATTTCTTATGCAGGCAATATCTTCTCTGAAAGAATAAATGAAAAGTTTATTTGCTTACATAAGTACATAGTTAAATAGTTTAAAGTACCTACAAAATAAAATAAAATTTGTTCAGCATGACCCGCCAAAGTGAATATGGTATGCAAAAAATGTATTATAATGCATAGTATTCTTAATGATTAATTTACTATGGAATTATTAACATAAAATAATAACATTGATAGAAAAAATAAAATTGCAATTAAAAATTTATTTGGTTTTAAAGCTTAGATGCCGAATTGGTTGTAATATTCCCTGCAATTTACAGCAATTGCAGTTGTAGATGGCGCCTTAGATTGAGTAACATCAAAATTTTATATGCCACCATTATAAACGCCCAATTAAAGACCGCCCGCAGATATCAGTACAATTACTTTGTTTCCATTTCTATGGATATTTCCACAGATTAAGAGGACGTTCCGTAACAAAAAAGACGTACTTAACTGGTTTTCTTTTACCGTTTCTTTTACCACTGGTCAATTTGCTCTTGTTTCCGAAATGATGAGCTTTTGAGGAGATTGATTTTACTAAACATATAATTATTATTGTGTATATTTTGATTAGAAAGGCTGTCTGTTTTATTTCATTTCTATAATGTTAGTTTAGTAGTTGCTAGTTGTCGTAAAGTTTTTATCAGGCAGACGCAGAGCAATTTGATTTATACTATTTATATATTATTTATATATTAAATTCTGTACAAAAAATATAAAAGCACACGTTAGCTATGGCCCTGTGTACAAAGTATCGGTGTAAGGCAAATGGGACCACTGTAACGTGACCTCGTTGATCTACCCAGTGGCTTATTAACAGAGATCTACAAACTGGTCGTTCCTTTTACTGGACCTTGAGTGGATTGATTCACCTCGGTCGTGGCCTGTGGGTGTCGGTCGGGGGTCATTATTTGTATGTTGTTTACTTGTAATTTGATGAATAATTTCATTCGTCTGAAGTCATGAGTTGGATTATACTATATTTCCCAAGAGCTCACTATTGATCTCACATCTATAATGAGGTGGAAACCGACTGAAAACCTGTTCGTCTACCACCTCATGTCTTAAGCGCGACCAATTGAAAGTTAAGTTCTATAACAACCACGACGCTAACATTCTTGCTTTAAAGTAAGTAAACGTCTGAACAACAGTAAAATAAAGCATGAAAATGGGTGATTTCTGCAGACTCACCACTTAAGAGGGGTAGATAGGCAGATTTTTAGTCCTATGTCTTTCTGGCGGATAAACAATTATTTATTTATCTGCTGCCCAGATCTCTGTGGAAACTGGGTTACGAGTTTTTTCGCTAAAATCCGTAAGTTCAACTTCTATTTCTGCATTTCTTCAACTTGCGAAATGCTAAAACCAATATTATTATAGTATTATGTCGATTAGTCTAGTATTTTCATTATAATTATTTATTATCAGCTTACCTTAACACAAAGGAGACCAAAGTGCATCTAATCTAGTATATTACAACAGTGTACCCGCATCTTATCTGCGTAAACCATATACCATCACAAATTGCAGTAGTTATCTCAATTTATAAGACGGCATTTCAATAAAGCTCATTGGTGTGAGAAAAACTTGCGACTTGTATACAAAATTGTGATGTGAATTCGTGCGGCCAGGTTCCTCTATAGTTCGGCTGGGATTCCTGAAGCAAAAAACTTTCCAATCAATTCGCAAGTTCTCGCGATGCGTCGCCATGTCTAAGATTTGCGAGATGCGACGCCGCACCGTAACTTTGTGTTTAAGCCACGGAAGTTCTATTTTACTGTACAAGACTTATAATATATGTAATTAGGTAGAATTGTAGTTTATAATGTTTATTTTTGTTACTTGTGTTTGTTGTATGTAATCCTAGTATACGCGCTCTACTGGTTGTAATATAATATCTCTGCTAAATTAAAATTTTTCTTTTCTTTTACAAGCCCTGTCTCGAGTTTTTTGTTTTCTCTCTATCAGACAATGACAGCATGTTTTAGTAATTAACTTTAAAAAATCTGTTCCCATTTGAACTTCACGTGCAAAGAATAATGTTCACGCATGATTTCATTTCAGTTTTAAAATACTTAAGTATATCTATTCCAAACAACATTAGTAACAAAGTTTAACAAACAGTTTTCAATTTTAAATCTCCGCTCCCGTATGCTTATTTGCCATTACAAACAGCAAAAAGGAACAAGATGGAAACTGTAGAACAATATAACATTTCTCCTGTATATTTGTGTTGCGAGTGCTTATACCTACGTTACCAAGAATTACTGACTCCTGGGAGTCGGGAGTGCCAAAACGAAGACAAAGAATAGCTAAAACATTATTCCCTGGCAGAAGCAACGAGTTTTTGCTCTCAGCAATAACAGCTTTTCATACAGCCTCTTTTCTTTACATTCTATTTTTTTACAGTGAAGACTTCGTGACTTCTGGGTACCAAATACACTAGTCCCCTCAAAATGAAAATAAACCGAGAATTAACAAAAAAATATGTTTCGTTTTTTTATGCTACAAAGGTGGCAAGCAAGCATACGGGTTGCACTGATTTGCGCGGACTATCCGCTGTGCCCTACCTCTCTTGAAAATTTCTTCTCGTTACTGCCATTCTGGAGGAAAATCAGGTTTCATTCATCCAGGTATATTCATTTTAATTTAGGAATGGTGATGCATCGTAATCTAGTAAATTATTTCGTGAGACTGTAAATCATTGTCAACAATGCCAAATTCCAAATAACAGCTTCACTATAATGTATAATAATGGGAACTGACTACCAAATAACAGCATTCAGTTCGTTTGCAAGTATTTCGGGAGTTCAACGAACTATTGACACAAGTAATCGATAGCTGGTTATTCTTTTGATGGTAAAGACTAGGGTCTCATAATCAGATAAGTAAAATCTAGACACCTCTATAACGCGTAAATATTATTTAAAAAATCTAAATATTGTATGAAAGGAATTAATTATCAATATTATTTTTTATTTATCAATATTATTCATATTGCACTATATAATTAAATGTTTTTTAACGATGCTAAATCTTTGTCCATAGTTCTCTAACCTAATTTTCTCTCTTATTGATTGACTGAACCATATTACTCGTCTCCTCAAATGTTTGAGGTTAAATATTGCTAGGATCAGTCACACTCTCAGAAAAATATGTAGTTTAATTTATAAATAGCTAAACGAACTAACTAATGAACATTTTATTGTTGGTCGCGCGATCGATTCCCGCACAATACAAAGTAATAAATAAGAGCCAAGAGCCTAAATAAGGCTAATACCTCGTGAAATTAAAGTCAGTTGATGGCTAAGCAACCACGCCTCCTTGACATTTTAACCTCTGATTACCATTCTTGAAGTCATATAGACACAGTGTCTTATTATGACATCCAGTACTAATATTACAAAAACGAAAGTTTGTTACTTAAACATCGCTCGAACTCGCTACAAACGGGCTGCTCAAATCGGAGAAGCCCGTCAGGAAGGACCTCCACCTTACACCGCAGACGGCACTGTCCACCTTACAGAAGATCGTAGCCAAATAGCATTGGTCTTGGCCATGCTGTGTTCCTACGGTGAGTAAGGTCTCCAGAGCTCCACTTGAGGGGGGGGGGACAACGCTAGAGTGATACCCCCGGTATTGCAAGCGTCTATAGGCTACGGTGAATGCTTACCATCAGGCGGGCCGTATGATTGTTTGCCACCTTAGTAGTATAAAAAAACATAAAATAGTTTTTTTTTTGTACAAACGTGTAGACTTCCATCAAACCATCGCATTGGTAGCGCGCACCTTTAACTGATGTTCAACTGATGACAGGCTAGGCGACTTATTGTCCCGCTTACAGCCAGTTGCGGAGACTTATTTGAATCTTTTACTGTCCCGCTTACCGGTTGGCCGGTCAGTTGCGGAGACTTATTTGAATCTTTTTTTTTCTTTCATTTGGCAATCGGACTATAGACGAAGATTTCATTGTGCCATCTTCAAGTTATTCTTGTGTACGTAATTCAAAGCAACGTGTTCATGCTATCTTGACTCAGTATACCAAGTATACAGTCTCTGAGTCAAGACGCCCCGGAGAAAGATGATAGCAAAATTTCTTCAGAAAAGGCGGCTTTTGAAGACGATATAACAACAACACTTTTAAAAGTACCTGATCATGAACTGCAATCACTGTGCACTTTAACCAATGTTCGCATCACATTACACTATCAATAGTATGAATCAAACGTTGAAACACACAGAAATTAATTTTCTAATGACGAGCCCAAGTGAACGCTGTCGTAGTTGGCGCCAAAATCCTATTTGAATCTAAATCTTATGCTGGCTCTACACTTTCGCGAAGTTGAGCGAAAACGAGATTGTAGTCTTACTTTGTCTTTAGTTTTCTTTTGTTTTTGTCAACTTTGCGAGAGAGAAAAAAGAGATGAAATGCCGGCTGTATAGAGACGGCAATAGCCTCTCTTTTTTCATTTTAAAAGCTTTTATTTAACTTGACCTGTATGTATGTATGTATGTATGTATGTAAGTATGTATGTATGTATGTATGTATGTATGTATGTAAGGGCGGAATCTTGGAACGAAAATTTGAACCACTTCCCGAAGACCGATTGAGCTGAAATTTTGCTTAAAACTGTAGATCAGATGACAATACAATATTATGATAACAAAATTACGATACAGCCGTTTGTGTTCCGTTTTTCGTACAAAACCGTTCCGACCAAAAACCTATAGGGTACTTCCGGTTGTCCTAGAATCATGAAATTTGGCAAGAAGCAAGATGATGTAGCACAAGTACAGGAATAAATCTGAAAATCGTAAATTTGTAGTTACTTCTTCTTCTTTAAACAATCAATGTAATGTGACCCTACTCTTGGTACATTTTACATTGGTACATGGCTCTTTTTATACCGGTTTTGAATTAAAATGTATTTTATCTATTACTAGCTTTTCCTCGCGGCTTTGCTCGCGTTAATTTTATGACATAGATCTCGTTTGACGACAAAACAACCCATAGCGCGAGTTGTGGCGCCATCTGTTGGCCGATAACATCCCGTACAGCGCCCTTTATAGTAGAAAAAATATTTTCCCTTTGGATTGACATACTTTCACGGGTAAAAAGGTAGCATATGTTGGGCTCTGTACCTCTGACAATATATATACAAATTTTCATAATGATCAACTGATTAGTCAAGCCGTGAAGGAATAACAAACAAACAAACTCACTTTCTCATTTATAATATTAGTATGACTAGTTTGATTATGGGAAAGAACCCTCATGCGCGAGTTCTACTTGCCCTTGGTCGGTATTTTATTTTTGATGGGTACATAAACCCGTTTAGTGACTAGTAAAATCAGGAAATTATATAGGTATTCAAATTGCTGGTGCTAGTTATAACAAATAAATTCATTAGACTAGTACCGCCTCCCGACAATAGATGGCACTACGAAACCTGTCCAGTGATAACTAAAAAGTAAAAAATAAATTAAAAGTAAAAAAAATATATTTAAAACAAGCTTTTATTTAATTGCGCTAAAAAGAATAAAATAAACTTTTCTTTTGTAGCGGGAGCGATGGCGATGTGCTCGACCGCCACAAAGGGAAGATCTTCCGGCCAGGCTGGGTGTCATGCCTGGGGAACCGCGGCTCCGACAATGTATGTGTCGGAGGTTGTATATATATCTCCATATCGTAGAAACTTCGATAGCGCGATTCAGGATTTCTAAGTGTCGTCGTATATGACGTCATGTGTTCGCATTGTGAACTTTTTCTTCACTCTGTAGTTCTTCTGTATGGCGATAGGTGTCGTAAACTTTAACTATCAACTTATAACGTCATTACACAATTTATATGACATAAAAGCTTGTCGCGAGACTTAATTACTAAGAATTACTCGTACTAAGGTCGATAATTATGTTTTCTAATACAGGTAAATCTCGCGACAAGCTTTTATGTCATATAAATTGTGTAATGACGTTATAAGTTGATAGTTAAAGTTTACGACACCTATCGCCATACAGAAGAACTACAGAGTGAAGAAAAAGTTCACAATGCGAACACATGACGTCATATACGACGACACTTAGAAATCCTGAATCGCGCTATCGAAGTTTCTACGATATGGAGATATATATACAACCTCCGACACATACATTGTCGGAGCCGCGGTTCCCCAGGCATGACACCCAGCCTGGCCGGAAGATCTTCCCTTTGTGGCGGTCGAGCACATCGCCATCGCTCCCGCTACAGTGGTGACCCCGACGTGATTGGAAGCAGCCTTCTCCATCATATCTCCTCATCAGCTCTGACGTCATCACATTCTTCACTCCTCAACTTGAAGCCTCATCATCAGCAGTCTCACAGCACTCCAGCTACGGGGAAAATCAGGTTCATCGCAGCCGACTCACCGAGCTACCTGTTCCTGCGCCCCTTATCCCGACTCACTGGGATAACCCTTATCCCGACTCACTGGGATATTCCTCATCCAGACTCACTTGGATAACCCTCATCCCGACTCACTGGGATATTCCTCATCCAGACTCACTTGGATATTCTGCATCCCGACTCACTGGGACATGCATCATCCCGACTCACTGGGACATCACTCATCCCGATTCACTGGGATACATCAAGCACGCACGCTCACGCCCGACTCACTGGGACACTTGGAGCACGCACACTCAAGCCCGACTCACTGGGCAAGCTAACGAGAAGCACAGACTGCTGATCATCATCTCATCGGACCTTCGATCCTGGAGGGGAGTACTGTGGCGACACCTATCGCCATACAGAAGAACTACAGAGTGAAGAAAAAGTTCACAATGCGAACACATGACGTCATATACGACGACACTTAGAAATCCTGAATCGCGCTATCGAAGTTTCTACGATATGGAGATATATATACAACCTCACATTGTCGGAGCCGCGGTTCCCCAGGCATGACACCCAGCCTGGCCGGAAGATCTTCCCTTTGTGGCGGTCGAGCACATCGTCATCGCTCCCGCTACAAAAGAAAAGTTTATTTTATTCTTTTTAGCGCAATTAAATAAAAGCTTGTTTTAAATATATTTTTTTTACTTTTAATTTATTTAGTTTGACAGTGACAGCCCTAATGTAATGAGTTATTAATTTTTCAAATATTTTTGTGCAAAATGCATCTGTCATTGTCTAATAAAATTATAAAACGTTTTTGTGCAACACACAGTATCTAACAATTTGACTGAGCTCTCATTTGGCTATTCAGCCGCTTTTATCATCAGTAGCCGACAATTGCTTAGTATTGATGTTTGTGGAATTTCAATTTTCCGTAGTGACGCAATTCACCCATTATTCAAGCGTCATTTTGATGGAAATTTCATTTATACAATAGATAGTATACAGGAGTGATAGAGCATTTATTAAATGAACTAGCTCGACTGAGGAAGTACCACCCTCTCACAGAATATCGACGTAATGCAGCAATACGTTTCGTTCGGTGTGTGAGAGATTGAGAAACCCAATTTCTTTCCTTTTTAGTTTTCCTTTCTCTCCCGATTCCCTTCCATGTAGCTGGCAATACATTAGTAGCGCCTCTTACATAAATATAGGCGGCGGCATAGATATTATAATACTTATGTACAAGTTACAGTACGGCGGTACTACTTTCCACAGCACAAAAACATTTTATAAGCAATAACACCTTAAATCTAATACTCTCAATGTCTAATTAAAGAAGAAAAAAAGAGATAGCTTGAGAGTTTAAATGCATTTGTGCAAATCACACACAATGTTTACTATTTTTCAAATACTGTCTCCTTTATCCACTAGGCTCTGCCGTCTAAAACGTAGAGCCCATAATTGGGTTATTATGACGACCTCCTTGGCGTAATGGTTACCGTGCCTGCCCGCCACCCAGGAGGTCGATTTCGGGTTCGATTCTCGGTCGGGCCATGATGAAAAACGAACTTTTTCTGATTGGCCTCGGGTCTTGGATGTTTATCTATATATGTATTTGTTATAAAACATAATATCGTTGAGTTAGTATCCCATAACACAAGTTTCGAACTTACTTTGGGGCTAGCTCAATCTGTGTGATTTGTCCCTATTTATTTATAATAGGTTCCTGGCCCAGTTTCCTTTTAAGTAGTTTTAAGTATAGCTGAAAGTGTATACACTTATCGTAAATCGTAAATACTTAATACAATTTTGATTTATCCTTTGCCCTATTGCTTTATTATCAACTAGAAAGACGCGATGAGGGGCGGTGTCGTCGCCCCGTTTCGCGCTGTTTTTGAATCGATTTTCTCATAAACTTCTGTTACACTGAATTGAAACCTTATGCCTATGATTATAAAGCCCATTTTGTGATAAACATGTTCGTTCATAGATCCCTAAAATTTTACCAGATCATTAATTTAGTACACCTATCTTTTATTTGCAAAAAGACAAAGGGTATTCAAGTTATTATTAGTACTTCTTCAAAGTATAATCTAAATTTAAATTAATTTCATATATTTTGTGTATAGTTATTAAGATATAGGATAGTTTTTATCCCGGATATCAGTAACAACGGGATGGCGGGTACATCAGCTGTTAACACAAAAGTTAAGACACTGTAGTTAGGTACATGACTTGGACGAAATTTTGTTAATTAAACGAAACAAAGTAAGCTAAGTTACCTGTTTATGATATGGGTACCAGACAACGGGCATATCCCACTAATATTATAAAGGCGAAAGTTATGTGTGTTACTTCTTCACCAATTTTTATGATATTTGGTACCTATGTAGGTAGCTGATACCTTCATTAACACATAGGGTACTTTTTATGCTAAAAAGTACGCGATTCCCGTAGGATTTGGTCAAAAATCTCATATAGATGGCGCTGCTGTGCATAAAATTAAACGTGGGTAACACCGCGGGCAGCAACTAGTAATAAATAAATTTTACACTATTCACACAGCGCCATCTAGTCCCAAAGTAAGCTAGTATCCTGCTTGTGTTATGGGTACCAGAGAACGGGTATATTATTGAAAAGAAGGTGTCAGTGTGAAGGTGTCAGTGTGAAGATGTCAAGGGATCACTACAAACACATCACCGGGCTATGAATTATATTTATGTTCATTTGGTTTTTAAATAAAAACTTGAGGTAAAGATATAACGCGTGAAAAACATGAACCAATTTAGGAATAAGGGCCGCTGTGGAATACAGACGTGCCACACGACTTGGTATAACAATGGATTCACGGCAATGAACTCCTAAACTTGAAGCTCGAACGTAAGCTGGAGACTGATTTTTATAAAACCTTTGTATAGATATAAAACTTAATAGATGCCGGCGATTCTTCATTAACCACACTTCGCGTAAGATTATTGTGATTATACTAATGTATTTATCTAAATTCAATACAGTTTTTTTTTATCTGGATTAATGGAGGTCAGCCACTACGATTTCTGCTTGCACAGTAAAAACATAAAAATATGGAAACAACATAGGTACACAATATTACACAGGTCCTGAGGGCTGATACGAGAATAGACCTGCTGGTTTTTCAACAACTTTGACCTATGGACATTCAAGAATGTGCATTATGTCCAATTCAAAGGCTATTTATAAGAAATGTCTAACCCGACTCGAACTGTCAGTTTATTTGACGAATGAAACCTGCACCATTTCTTTCCCCAGTGGTCATTTTGCTTTGTTTCCGAAATGGTGGCAGTTTATAGAGGTAGCTTATTTATTTTATATTTAATACAGAATAATAATATGTATGTACTACATGGAATACTCTCATTGTACATACATAACGTGTCTAAGTGCCAGCGAGGACCCACAGAATAAAGATTTTTGATTTTGACTTTGTGCGTTTAAAACATTGATTTGATTTAAATATTTCAAATAGTGCAACACTGTTTTAAATCTCGGTACCAAACAATGTTTTGTACTGTGCCGAGCCAGGCTAAGCTATCAGCCTGGGATTGGTGAAACCTAACATATTAATTTATTTACCCTTAAGTGTGCAGTATCTATGTAAGTATAATAATTTATATCTATGGTAGTCTCTGTACTATAAATGTACGTTTGACTGATGTCTAGACTAAATGGTGAAAGTATTACATTTTACGTAACGTAAGTAGCTAACCAACCAAGTGACTTTCAACTTAAACCTACTATTAAATCATTAAAGTAATTATAAGTTAATTTATTTGATGATTTTTCTTTAATTAACGTCATAAGGTCGTCGTCCAAGCCACATTTTCACACGAATCATACTTTGACAGCTGGGTGATGCGTCGGTTGGTTGTGTTGTGAACTTGTGATCCTACATTCGACACCAGAGGGAGCAGATTCGATTCCCGTTTAGGTCAAACATATATTTATTTATATTGGAAAACCAACAGCTTACAATCTAAAACAGTTAAGAAAAACAGTATAAAAAACAGGAAGCCTATTAATAAAATTTTCACAAGTATGAAGCAAAAGTGTAAACAAAATGTGAACACTCAGCATAAGAAGAATTTAAATATAGTAATCTATATTATAATAAATAAAGTAACCCGACCACCTACTCAAAAATTATTTTAACTACCTCTATCTATAAAAAAAATCATCATGTGATGGAATTTGTGTTTGCTCTCGAGTCTGGATATTTTCTATCTTAATATAAGTTTATATTTACAACTTGCTTTTTTACCCGCGACTCCGTCCGCGTGAAGTTCCGGACCCGTTCACGTGGGAACCACATTGAATTTCGGGAAAGCTATAGCCTATGTCACTCCCTGATAATGTAGCTTTCTACTGGTGAAAGAATTTTTGAAATCGGTCCAGTAGTTTCGGAGCCTAATCAATTCAAACAAACAAACAATCAAATCTTTCCTCTTTATAATATTAGTATAGATAATACATATAATATGCGTTGTGTGGTACCCATAATACAATCATCAGGTTATGTTTAGTTTACTTTGGAACCATAGCTGTGTGAATTGTGTAGAATTCATTTTATTATAATAATAACTTATATGAAACTTGTAAAATATGAAACTCTTTTTATTAAAAACAAAACCATCAGTTGTATGGTTTTTCCACGTGTAATATATTTTCCGCTCTTAATATTTATTAATCTGTCGGGATTATCATCTCCGTGATCCATGGGAGAGCTATACAGTACCAACAAATGACTTTCAATAAATTCATCGAGTATTTTCTGCAGTGTTCGCAGTTATCCATAATCTTTGAGAGCTCGATGGCTCGATTTGTAGTATTTGTACTGTTGGTAGTGTAGTAAGTGACCACTAACTCTGCCACGGGTTCAATTCTCTCACAGGACAAACATTTTTGTGCTGAACATCCTTGTGATCCACGTGGATATAAGAGAAAGTAAAAGCATCCTAGGATGTGGATCCAAGATAAATTCTAATAGGTTTTCACTACTCACCAAAGTCATTTTTTTTTTCAAGTGGAGGAAAAGCGATGATGAATCCTCACTATAGACAAAAAAAATGACAGTTTGCAATTTTCACATTTTTGCATTTAATAAATACTAGTGAGTGAGAATGTGACATAAATCCTGACTCTATTAAATGTATAGGGACAATTCATACAGATTGAGCTAGCTCCAAAGTAAGTTCGAAACTTGTGTTATGGGATACTAACTCAACGATATTATATTTTATAACAAATACATATATAGATAAACATCCAAGACCCGAGGCCAATCAGAAAAAGTTCGTTTTTCATCATGACCCGACCGGGGATCGAACCCTCACCTTCTGGGTGGCGGTCTGGCGTGGTAACCATTACGCCACGGAGGTCGTCAAAATATTACTATTACATGAAAACAATGAATTTAAACCATACAATATTTACCTGCTATAAAATTAAATATTCCTTTTGGTCAAGGTCTTTGTGAAGAGTAGATTAGGAATTATTCAAGGTCTGCTAACTTATTCCAATTTAAATATGAACCGCTACGATCTAATTACACCATTGACCTAAATTATCTATAGGTTACCAAGTAAACAAAGGATAGACAGGGGCTACAGAACAAAGATAATTTTAAGGCTACCATTAGACCATCATAAACCAGATCTCAAATCCTCTTGTTGTATAATTTATTAAAATGAATTTTATTATCAATTGAAGAGTCAACAATAAACAGTCAGTCTTGGTTCAACTTGCGTTTCATTTACAACACTTTTATCATCATTTTAGTATTTTTAATACAAATCTGCCGTCTGGTAGTAGGAAAAATTGTGACGATTCCAAAGACCTTGATAATATGCCTATTTGAATTTAAAAAAATGACTTTATTCCAATGTAATGTAGAACGAAGAAGTTAGGTTCGATTAGTTATAGTAATATCAATCAACAAAAAATGCTCTTGCTAAATTGAAGAAATTCGTCTTTCAAATGTCATCTTTGCTACATTTCGATGCCGTTTAAATTCAGAAATTATGTCGATGTCGAATCTCTCCTTCATTAGATATATTGATTGATAGTATAGTACCCATAAACAAACAAAAGATTATTAGATCTATTATAGTTTGTAACAAAGGGAAAATAAAGAACTAGAATGATTTTTAACTATTTTCTTTATATTAAATAACAATCAACTTTCAAATTAAACATTAATTAATTTCATAGTGAACGTCGTAAGTAGTAAAACTTTATTGTTTGAACAAACGCTACCGAGCAATGGACGACCGCCCTGAAAGCAAACCGCTCTGCAGATCCACTCGGTGACACCGTGTGCACGTGCGCGACGAACACACCCGAATGGAGTCGAATCTTACCGAACCTTTCAAGATCCGATTTTTTAAAACACATCCATTTCTATTAACATTACAAATTCAACTTTGATGTTTAGAAATAAGAGTAAAAGTTGTTCAACTCTTGTTTGGATATCTTCTCTTTTAGAATAAATGTATTATAATTCTGTGATATTATTCCTTCAAAATAACATAAAGTGTTACTATTTTATTTTAAATTATACTTTATTGTTTATTAATAAGACTTACATTTATTCAAATCTTCTTTGGATATGTTACCTTCTGAAACAAACGTATCATGAATTCTCTCTAATCTTTCTTCAAAAGGCTGTGTATAGTTTTTGATACATTCTAAATTCGACTTTATTATTTGTGTGATAGAATCTAAAAATGTTGAATATGTTTATCTAAATAAGACTTTTAGAATTGAATGCACTACGCCTCTGTGTTGACCACGGCGGCGCATGCGCGATGGTTCTTTATTCTGTTGTTTTGTCCATCGTCCATTCCGTTTTTCGTTCATTAACCATTTTTCACCAAACTAAAGGACATCAATGGATAATAATATTCGTTTTGCGGTTGTTTATTTTACGTTACAGATTCTATTTCACGAAGAGCATTTGGCTAATGTTGTGACGTTCACAGGCACATTATTGTAGTGAGTAAAAACGCTCGTAAAATCGTTCACGCACACATAAACGTATGCATGTGCACGCCTCAACATTCATAATAGCCAAATGCTCTTCGTGAAATTCAATCTGTAGTTTATATAGGTCGTCTGTATCGTAACCACAGTTGATTTGTTTGTGATAATTTTTTTTTTACGAAACAAACGATAACATGTTGCATTTATCGTGCATTTTTGGCAACACGTGTCGACTATGATAATAAAATATATTAAAATTATGTTTTTATCTTATTTTAAATGCTTATCGGTTCACATTGGTTTATATACATTGGTTTGACATTACTGATAAGGGAATAAGTCATTATTGGAATTAGGGTCTTTATTTTGACAATCTGTTGCAAAAAATGCAAAATGATCAATAGGTACCTTCTTACAAAATGCATATTTGATTTTACTACAAATGAAACTTAAAATAAGTTAATAATTTTTAATACTCCAAAAAAATTTACCTTTTTGTTTTGTAAACATATTTGACGATGGGATTGACCAAAGTTTACTGGCAGATCGCACTTTATTTTCAAAATACATATAATGGTGACGAGTTTTGGAATTCCCATGGGAAAGAGTAACTTTGCGCGCACGAAAACGCATTCACTGGTAAGAAATAAACCAGTTACAGTAACTCCAATTTTAATTCAAAGTAAAAATAATCTAATGTACTTAATTCATAATCATTTAACTAATTTAATTGATATCCATCAATATTCACTTAACATTAAAGCTAAGAGCGATGGCACACTGGCGCGGAACCGGGCGGAAACCGAACCACCGGGTCGCATGCCGCGGTCACTCACCCCGGGGCCGAGATGCAGTGAAAAAAACGCATCCCATATCGGGGGGATACATGTATGATACGTCTAAGGGGCGCTAAATGTTTCCTAACAGAGACATGAAGCATAATAGATGACGTGTGTTTTGTCAAAAAAAGAACAAGAAACATCTTTTCTAAATTAATATAAAAAAGAAAAAAAAATTGTTTGTTTTTTCCACACTATTGTGTATAACATTCCGCGTATTGTTCTTGTAAATGTACTTAATTACATTGACTGAAAGGAAGAAAAAAATGTCAAAAAAAGTCGTAACCGGTTTTCTTTCTCCATTTCTTTTACCGGTGGCCATTTTGCTTGTTTCGGAAATGGTGATGATTTATAACGTAGTTTATTTTCTTTTACATTACAAGTTGTAAATGACAAAAAAAAAGTGCCTGTGAAGGTCTAATCTATACATATAATTAAACAGTAGATCCCGATATGTCTTTACATTGAACATATTTGGCAAAAATGGAGAGGGAACAGTTAGAGAAAGGTCATAAAAGGAAAAAAATTTATTTTAGATTTTTTTGTCTGTCTGTTCTAAATTACTTAAGTTAACTAAGAACGGATTTTAATGCTGTTTTCACAGAAAGATAGAGCATGGCTTGGAGCAGAATATATGCTTTGTTTCATTTAAATCGCATGTCAGGAAAAGGAGTTATCCTTATTTGAACATTTCACGCGGACGAAGTCGCCGGTAACAGCTCGTTTCTGATATAAACTTTTTCATTTTCATCGAAGTTCCGAAACTACTGGACCGATTTGAATAATTCTTTCGCCGTTGGGAAGCTGCACTATCCCCGTCTTCCCCGAGTGACATAGGCTGATATTATACTAACAAATAAATTTGGAATCCTTGCTAAAACCCCAGCTTAGGTCCTCTAATCGCTAGTAATTTCGTTCGTGTTTTGTTTACTTATCGGCATTGATCGTTATTATCGTTAATCGATCGAATGTTCGACAAAAGCAATGAAGTGATTTATAATCGATTCATGTTATGTTCGAATCGATTTTTTTTTTTTTTTTTTTTTTTGTTTTCTGGCTTCTTATGTTTATCTTAAAACAATTAAATTCCGCCAATGTCGAGTGGTTAAAGAGACACGTCAAATTTTGGAGATTGACCGGTGAAATATTATGAATTGGCCGGTGAAGTTTGGATTTAAACTTTTTTTTTTTTTTTGAGTTTTTCTGTCTACTTCAATCACCACCTAAAACAGACAACACAAAACATATAGACGACACAATGTTAGTAGGGAGATTCATGTTTATAATTTAATGCTATAGAAGTGAATATAATTACATAAATATTTTATAATAGAGGGAAGAGGAAAACATAGAAGATATTGGAGGTTAATAGGACGGGGATTTATATTTTAATATATACGATTGTTTGGAGCTTTTGTGCCAAGTGTAGTGGAATGGAATATAATTGTTTCTTGCCAACCTTGCGTGCATTAATTGTCTTTGAGCAAGATAAATTATTTAATTAAGCTTACAAGTTGCAAGGCATTTTATTATTAACTTAAAATTGTCTCTATTTTAAGTCATATATGGGCCAATAATATGTAAAAATTTGGTGCCTGAAATAATTGGTTATTATAATTAATTGAATATTATTATTTTACAAATTTCTTTCTTCACATACAGTGGCTACAGTGGCGTCGTGAAAATTAAAATTCATTATATCAACGGTAGATGTTGGTAGATGGTTGGTTTGGCAGTGATCTTACCTTCGGCACCAAAGGGAGCGGGTGTTCGATTCCCGGTCAGGGCAAACATTTATGTGATGGCATTTTGTGTTTATTTTCGATCCTAGGTGTTTTGTATGTATTATCCTTACTAATCCTTACTAATATTATAAATGATAAAGTGAGTTTGTTTGTTTGTCTGTTATTCCTTCACGGCTTGACTAAGCAGCCGATCATTATGAAAATTTGCATACATATTGTTAGGGGTACAGAGCCCAACATAGGCTATTTGTATCCCGTGAAAGTATACTATGTCGTTCCAATGGGAAAATATTTTTTCTACTATAGAGGGCGCTGTATCGGCCAACAGATGGCGCCACACGTCGCGCTATGGGTTATTTTTTTGTCAAACGAGATCTATGTCATAAAATTGACGCGAGCGAATCCGCGGGGAAAAGCTAGTAAGTATATATTATACACAACAGCTAGTAAGTATATATTGTACGATAATATATGCGTTGTCCAAGCAGGTTAAGCCTAACTTTGAACCAGGTGGCTCTGTGTGGTGTGTTGAATTTATTTACTATCATTAACAATGAAAAGCGTATAAAAATGTGTACCACGATTCAGGAGATATTAGCTTAAACAGAAAGAAACACAGCCTCTTTTAATTTATTATGTACACTTTGTTCAAATGAATTCAATGCTTGAAAACTAGGCTTTCTCAGGCACTTTCTATAAAAAAAACTCAGTTTCAATTCGTATACTGTGGTATATCTTTAATCAGCTATTTGCGTTTTTCCAATTGGCTATTTGCGTCGGATTTATGCGTTCCCATGGGATTAAGGCTTCGATACCATGTAATTATCTTTAATGCAAAACCAAAAGGACGGATACATCGATCTATTACGATGAACAATATTTAATCACGCAAAACAAAATGGAAACTACAGGCTATCAATTTTTATGATTTTGTAAATAGATTATTATTTGTGGTTAGGGTTTATTACCGAATAGAAAAACGGAACCCTCTAGCAAAATTTTGTTGTCCATGTGTCAATTTCTTAAGCAAACCATTTACAAATTAGAGATACTAAGTATGTCTTGTTTTGATTTTTTTTTTTTTATTTTTTTTTTGATTAAAAACTTGTTAGTTATTTATTTATTTTATTTATATAACTTTATTGACCATAATACACAAAGTACTGATACAATAGGCGGATGTTAATTGCATTCTCTATTAGTTAACCATTGGGAGTGCAGAAATTCACGATTGCGGCATAATTAACATATTTCTAGGCTAAAATAATAAAATACGATTGTTACCTATACTAACATACCTTAATACATAACCTACCTTACTAACATTAAAAATTGAAAGCTTTGCCATGAATAACTGACAGATCGACGCATACCTTAAACCGATGATCGTAGAGAGCTGAAAACTGGGAGGGTGGGTTCTTTGTATGACGTAAGCATCCGATAAGAAAGGATTTTTCTAAATACCGGGAAAGCGAGATACACGCAAACGCAGTTGCACGGGTTTCGCTAGTAAATAAAATGTGCTAATTGAGACCTTGACTGCTTTTCAAGTGTGCAACTTCGCCGTGAATGTCCGGGCTTATAAATTCTGTACGAGTTTTAATACTTTTCTTATCAATCAATATTGTAAAGAGGAAAGATTTGTTTGTTTGTTGGTTTGTTTGTTCGCATTGAATAGGCTCCGAAACTACTGGACCGATTTTAAAAAATCTTTCACCAGTAGAAAGCTACATTATTAGGGTTATTACATAGGCTATAGCTTTTCCCGAAATTCAATGTGGTTCCCACGGGAACGAATCCGGAACTTCACGCGGACGAAGTCGCGGGCAAAAAACTAGTTTACCTATAAATGTAGAGATTCTTCATATGTACTGAATAGAGTCATGTGAAAAATGGTCCATGGAGTATTAAAAACATTCATAAAATATATATTACCAACCACTATCCCAAATAGCATACAACCGGAATGATCCCTTGCAACGGCGTAATGTATATAATTTTTCTCTCCCCCAAAGAGGGACGCCATATGGAACAATAACTCCCCATTGAATACGCCATAGATGGAATAAGTTCTATGGGATATGGCTCGACAGGTGTGGACGCATATCGGATATTCGACCAGTGATAAAAATATTAGGAAATTTTTGGTGCATGCCAATTATTTTTTTTAAAGTTTGAAATATATCATTTTGCACCAGAATAACTGGTGCAAAGAATAGAAATATATTATAGAATAAACAATAATTTCATCCTTTATTAGTTCTCTGCTAAACATCGCCGTCTAGAGAGCCACTCAGCTCTATTCTGTCTGAGCCACCTGCATCCATTAGTTCCTCTGCACATCTCTTCAAGTCGTAGTTGTATGTAGTCGATGTTCAACTTTCGAAGACCTTTCTGTCACAGCGAAAAGATGAACCCACCAAATCATAAGTTGGGCAGGTGTAGACCAGTTCTCATATTCCATAACATCCTTTCAATAAAGCAAGCTAACTTTCATACTTCCTTTATAAGTTTTTGATGTCACCCGTATATAGGATATCATTCATTCAAACTGTATCATGAGGTGTTTTTTGACAGGAAGCCATTTTGTTTGTGTAAAGGTGCTCCTTCACCGGTAGCATTCGCGTGTTATGTAACGTTTCAGATTCGTGAATTACATCAGTTGAAGGAGGAGAACCGAGCATTACATGCTTCTTGTAATAATACAATGTGTAATATCTTGATACAACTTATAACATCAATGCAAATTCAAATCTATACTAAATGTTACATTATACGCGAATACTCGTCAGTCAGGGAGGTAATATTGTAATGTAATGCTCAAAGTCGAATCTACAATGTTACATTACAGGAGAATGCTCCCGGTGAAGGAGCACCTTAATATGGTATACAAATTAATTTGTAATATGTTTTTTTTAACATGATTCTCTTGTAGAAACTAAGGTTGAAAAATATTTCTGGTAAGTATATTTTCTTAACTTTGTTGCTACAGTTTTATTTCAATTTTAATCTGTCTACTCATTTGCTAATGGAAAAATATACTTAGATCCCGTGATAGGTACTCTCACTAATACATCGACAAAGTAGAGTTGGTAGAATTGTGAAACACACTTTTCACAAATAACATCAAATAAAAACTACAATGTGGATGTAACTAATTTCAATTTCACCCCCTATTGACGTAACAAATACGGTCTCAATCTCATCTGAAACAAACTAGCACATTATCTCGCTCAATTTCTATTTTGTATGAGTGAGCGTTTAAAATAAAATAAATTAAAATAACATTAGCCTTTATTCTACCAGAGTGAGCGTTTAGTGTCACTAAAACCATTGATCAGAACCATTAATGTTTCTAGTGGTACTAGAAAATTAGAAACATATTTTGTACAGTCACGAATCATATTTTGTACAGTCAAGAGCATGTCGACCATTCTTAAATTCTATGTCATAAGAGCCAAAATTGTAATGCAAGTGTAAGGCAGTTTGTCCACCTACACCCTCAACGGGACGTCACCGAGAACGAGATGACGGTTGATGACGGATGATTTAGCGATACATACATTTACAAGCTTGACGTACACCTGACTGTACCACTAGAACATCAAGGGTTCTAGTGGTACTATTTTGTATCACTAGAACCCTTGAGTACCTACCATCATGCAAATAATATATAAATTATTCTCAACAGGCCATTCACGTCGAAAGTGCTAGTAGGATATAAACATAATGATGTGCAACAAACAGTATTTCCTGGAAATCTACTTACAAAATAATATACGTCTTTAAGCTACAATGATGCTTACCATCAGGCGATCCGTATGCTTGTTTGCCAACTTTGCATTAAAAAATTTTTGTTTTTTAACAATATTTTAACAATATATTTTTTTCTCCTACTAGGTACAGTAGGAAGGCGAGTGTATAGATAAGAAGTTACGCAAGCTGCTATACTCCATTCCCTAT
The DNA here is from genome assembly GCA_905163395.2 of Endotricha flammealis. NCBI lineage: Eukaryota > Metazoa > Arthropoda > Insecta > Lepidoptera > Pyralidae > Endotricha > Endotricha flammealis. Next base: position 4,972,761 of record LR990866.1, read on the forward strand.
TTTTGACACAAGTTTTCCAGTGAAATTCAATTTATTTGAACTATAAAGTTCCTCATATCTTATTGTGGTAACATAATATTCTGTGCTTTATCTCAACAAGAAAATTTGTGATCGATTCAATGTATATTTCATATCGATTTAATTCTAAAATCATACGTTGGTATTGAGCTCTCGTACCAAGTATAATGGAATGGATTATACACACTTTCAGATATAATATTCAGCAAATTTGACATAGTTTAGCATATATTTTACTATCTCAGCAACTATAAGCTTGTTATTAGACCCGTCGCACATAAACGCGCCGTTAAGCGTAAAAGAGTATTGCTCTTATTGTATGAGAAGACATTTGAAGGGGGCGCGGCGACGCCACCCGTTTACGCCGCATGCGAGGACCCTTGTCTAAATTATTATAAATGAAAATAGTTCGCTAATAGACTGAACGTCAAGAAGATTTTTGGAGCGACAAGGTACTAATAATTGCAAAGGTTTTCTTTGGTCATTTGTTTTACCGGTGGTAATTTTGATTGTTTCAGAAATTGTATTAGCTCAAACTTAAACTCTCTATTAAATTGGGAATTAACGCGATTATTGTTTGATAATGCCAGACGTTTCAAACCAGGTTGCAACGACCGTGATCACAGGTGGACACCATTTCACCTGGGATCACGGCCGGTGCACCTGGGAGACAAACTCATTTTTGTAAATTCCCATAAAACAATTTCTTTGAACACGAGCTTTTTCTAATCATGAAGTTTATTTCCTTCCATCAATTCAGGTAGTATTTTTTTACTAAAAAGAATCGCTAGGCTTGTAAAACAGTTTATTTAAAAAAAATTTTTCATTAGGTACGCAGCAAAACTATGTTTTCTCATTTTTTTTAAAACTTATTATCCTAACAACAACCTAATTAAACATTCCTTATTAAGCAGTTTCGATGAAAATTTTACCCTTCATTTTTATCTAGAATTCTAGAGGCAATACAACAAGTATGAATAGTTCTCATACAGAATAGTAATGAGTAAAGGTGCTATTCCACTATACGTTTACACTTGGCACGTGCGTACGTGACGTACTAGCTTCGCGTTGGATAAAATGTATGAGATAGACACTATTGTGGTTCTTCTGAGAAGTTCAGTGTTCTAGTTCTTTTGTCTACATCGTCTCTCATAGCAATCTTGCCTTTCAGTCTGTCTATCTATATCTCTGTCAATCTAGTTGTTATGTCTTCCCGTTGTGTGTCGTAGCAACGTCACGTAGCAATTCAGTTATTATGTCTTTTTTACAAGCTGAATTCTGAAAATACAGTAGGTAGCATCAGAATGAAGGTGAATGGGCTAGCTAGACTGGGGTGCGAGTATACATGAGAGTTTGGTACTTCGACTAGCTCGTCCATTTCATAAAATGTCAAACCACTAAAAAACCAAACTAACTTGTAACGCTCTTGGAAAACAACCAACATCTCTTGATTTTTCTCACACATTAAGTCAAATAATAAACTTGGTTTTGTCTTGTCTTGTGTCTTCTGTATTGTACTGTGCCAATAAATACCAAATAATTTTTTCACCTCACAAGCTCGGAAAGAATCTGTTTGTCATTCAAAATCTAAGCGCAAAGGTGAATTTTGTGCCCTAGCGTGGAAATAATTTTTAAAATTCGAACCTTTCTATTCTATAGACGCGAATGTAAACGCGCACTCGCGGCTCGCCTCGCGCCTCGCCTCGCGCCTCGCAGCGCTCGCGTCCGGAGCGGTTTTTTGGGCACGAGTCAAAGGGGTTCGCGTGGGATGCGAGCGCGGTGTTCACACTCGCCCTCTCGCTTCGTTCGTTAAAAAGACTATGTTGCCGCTAACACTTCGACGTCCTCCATTCTGGCTAACTCGAACACAACACGAGAGTGTGAACAGACAACTCAAAAACCATCGATCACGCGAGGCGCGAGACGAAGCACGAGACGAGGTACGAGGCGAGAGTGTAAATGTAGTATATAATTTTTTATACCGCCAATCCTCTGAAAATGCATTAATACTTATATCATGCCAGTGTGCCAACCTTATCTTTAAAATAATCGAACTGGCCAGCACGATACCGCATAAAAAAAATAAACACTTATTTAATATATTATTTGCGTTTTTCTTGCACCAAGCATTTTCCTCGCTGTAGTGAGATGAAAAGTTGTGTGTTTCGCTCGGCAGCAAAGTTATTCTGCGTCTCGTACCTTTGAAACCCTCGCTACGCTCAGGATTCTATATTTGAACCACTCGCTTCGCTCGTGGTTCAATCCTAGAATCCTTCGCTAGCTCGGGTTTCAATATAAGTACTCGCGCCAAAAAACAACTTTGCAGCCTTGCATAACAAATAACTATTATTTTTTTTCTTTTTTTCAAATGCATTATTAGACGTACACGTGCGTAGCGTGTCAGTGCAGCAATGGAAATAGACCTTTAACCGCACTCCAACGGCTCCCAAGATTTTATCGGTCAGTTACTTTTAACATTACAAGAGAAACTTATAAACTGCCCGTTAACGTTTGGTTTATCTAGTTAATGTGTACTTTATGGCGGTGTCCAAGTATTAAGACTGATCGAGAATCGTCATGTCACAAGTGAGAATACGGGAAGATGTAAATTTTTTGATAGATTTCATTCAAACAAAATATAATACTAATCTTATCAGAAACTTACTCCTTCTTTTATTAACCGACTTCAAACTGGGTGGAAGGTTTCATGGTTTTTAGTGCATTTATTTAGTAACCGTGGTTTGGGTTTGTAGTTGCTTTGGTTATCGTTTTGAAGTCGGTTACTTTGATTTAAGATTTTTACTAAAGTTAAATCTGTATCCTATTCCACTATAAGTGATATAGCTCCTTCTTGGCGAAGAAAGTACACAAATAAACAAACTTTCTTAGAAGTCACAATAAAGAGAACTTTTGATTTCATAATAAGTAATTAATACTTAATAAGAAAGTACAGAACAACCGTACAGATTTTTTTTATAATACTGTCAAGTCTCACTTCATGACAGAAGTCTTCCCTCTTTCTCTCCGCTTTTCTCTGTCCAAGTCGATGCTTTTATTTTTTTTTATATCTACGATACATTATTTAATTGCGTCATTAACTAAAATAAACACAGAATTACCATCACCATAATACTCTCCTATTTGAAAAAGTAAAAGTTTAAATCTTCCTTGAAAAATGTCGATTTAAAACAGTGAATATTACGAGCTGCTAACGACGATAGCCTCGAGCCCTACACAGGCAGATGTATAGACAGTGTATAGAATATTGGAGCGTCCGTCCCACATCTCGTTTATAAAGGCATGTGGACGGTTTATCAAATGAATAATTTTACCTGGCTGCCGACAGTTTTTTACGCATGATATATTTTAAAGATTTAAGGAGCTCTGTGACGTTGCTGTCTCACTCTAAACGAAACGCAAGATTTTTTATTTTTTGACAGGATATGACAGAGGAGGACTGACAAGCTGGTGGGTCACCTGATGGTAAGCAATCACCGCTGCCAACGAGAAAGAAAAGTAAAAACAATAAGAAAGTAAAAGCCTTTAAATTAAAGGAACTAATAAAGGGACTTCTGGGAATAAAGGCATCCACGATTCCTTGACAACAAGATCTTGGATACGTTGCCCACCTATGAAGGAATGAAAAAGGAAGGAGGAAGGAAAGTGAAAAGGCGCGAAAGGGCGCGTTATGAGACATTGCGAAAATTTCCTCCCGTAACATAATGTTGAATTCTCAAAATGTTGAATTCTCAAAATGTTGAATTCTCAAAATGTTGAATTCTCAAAATGTTGAATTCTCAAAATGTTGAATTCTCAAAATGTTGAATCACAAAATGTTGAATCTCAAAATGTTGAATTCTCAAAATGTTGAATTCTCAAAATGTTGAATTCTCAAAATGTTGAATCTCAAAATGTTGAATTCTCAAAATGTTGAATTCTCAAAATGTTGAATTAAACGGCGGCCGCGCGTAAATTTTCGCGTCGTCTAAATGCACCCTTCGGCTTCAGGATCTCTCGCTCATCTAACTAAACACAGCGGCATATTACCGTTACACTAATATAATTATACAATAATATCCAAGTATATTCCATCAACTAATAGCCAGGGATGATATTAGTGAACTGATAACTTAATATGGCTCCATCAAAATCTGTTATAAACTTTAATAGACAGATTGAAATCGATAGAGATTATCCCAAACAATAATAATTACGTAAGACTTGGTACCTTTACTTGTACAGTCAGAAAATAACGTTCAATGTCGTTAAACCATAGGAACTACTATTTTTTCTGGAATAAGAAAATATCGTGGTATTCCAATCTACGCTATCAACTATTTGCAGATCTAAAAATCGGTTGAGTAGTTTTTGGTTAAGTAACAATTTTAAAATTTTCATTTTTATACCATTAGGATTGAAGAAATAAAATATGTATATTTGATAGAAGAATAGTGCTACAAAGGTCTTTATGAACGTGGCCGAAATTGGAACTACAACTCCCGTTCTTATTGTATGTCACTTTTTGACAGTTCGCCTTTGACAAAATGTATGACAATGTGCCACAGTAGCGCCCTCCTACGTACGTCACGTCACTCACGTTCTTAAACATCCGTATCTGTACATAACATGCTTACAACCACAGATATATAATATTTACAGTAAACATACAAACAAGCGTCGTATCCCTTTAACAAGTAAAAAAAACAACATTGACTAAAATTCTACCAAAAAGGATTTTCCTAGCGGTAAGAATAATCTTATGTAATCAAATGTCATAAAAAGTCCAGTTAAGTTTATTTTTACGCTAGGACTCTTTGTTGAAAACGTAATAAGAGTGCTATGTTTTTATAGCAACAGTTAACATTATATCATAGTATCATACTGAGCTTGGGTCTGGGTGATACTACTTAAATCAATATTTACGTCCGACGTTTTGCAGTGTGCAGACTAGGCACTTTCTTCCACGCGTCGACTTATATTTGTTCATTTGTTTTTTTTATACTATAAAGGTGGCAAACAAGCATACGGCCGGCCTGATGGTAAGCCGTCACCGTAGCTTATAGACGCTTGCAATACCGGAGGTATCACTCACGCGTTGCCAACCCTCGAAACCCCCCCAAGTGGAGCTCTGGAGACCTTACTCACCGTAGGAACACAACATGATCTAGACCAATGTTATTTGGCTACGATCTTCTGTAAGGTGGAGGTCTTTCCCCAGGCGGGCTGCTCCGATTTAAGCGGATTATCCGCTGTGCCCAGCACTATTCTTAGATTTGTTTCATAATCGACTATGACTCTACTTCGCTATATGTGAATGTAGACCATATTTTGGTCAACATCGAGAGGCCGTAGACGCGTATATGAAAGTTACTATAGTACGCGCCAAAGCTTCTGGCTCATAGATTAAAAAACAGTTGAAAATCGCTTGTATTGTTGTAATTGTTGTGTACTTAAAGTCGGATATTACTATGAGTTTCGAACTTCGTTTTACGTCTGCGTGAGTCAGACGTGTTGACAACTAGTAGGTATAATGACACATTTCATGCTCGAACTGTAAGTTTTTTACACAGCCGACGTAAATTCGCAGCGCAGAAAATGGCGACGCGAATTACTGCGATACAAATTCATACGGCAAGGCGTCTGTTTTCCATGATTTGAGATACCAAACCAAAAAATATAATGACGGCTCTAAACTGAACGAAAACAAGAGTCTGGGCGGGCTCTCCGTTCTACTTCAGCTTCATTTTTTCTTTGTCTTCTCTGTGTCTAACTTCACTCCGGTCAACTTAGCGAGAGTGTAGAGCCGATATAAGAATCAATTCGCAAGTACTTGCGATGCCGCATCGCAGTTTTTTACAAGCCACAAGTCGACGCGTACTGTACGAAGGTCCTTATGTTTTAGACGCCGCACAAAGAGAAATGGGGCGTAATTTGCTGCTCATTCAGTTGTTTGATATATATTACTGATATTAATGGAATAGTGGTTTATCAAATTCACACATTTAACTCTCAAAGGTCCTAACGTAAGCTTAGACACAACCTGCTCATGTTATGGGTAACATAACGGATATATTATTGTAAATATCTCATAAAACACCCCAACTGGAAACCAACACGAATACCATCAGATAAAATGTTTGCCACGTGCGGGATTCTCTGATGCTGAAGGTAAAGTCACTATATACCAACGCGCCACCTGACTCTCTCTACCACTTAGTACTCTACTGAACTAAAGACTATTTGTAACTTGAACATTCTTATTTTTACGCGTTTAGTATTAAATCAATACTACGCAGTACGTTTATAAGTAACTCCGTCTCACAGGCTTCCCAAACAATAGTAACATATTAAGTAAAAGCATTATTTGGTTACATTCGATCGTAACGACTTCGGTCATAGTACAAAGAGAGGCGAAACCACACGAGTGACCGAAAGCTGCCTAATGTATACGCTTACGTGGAGCCCCTAATCTCCGAAAGGTTTATATTGAAGTGCCCCTTAAAGTTAATTTTCGTAAAATCTTACGGTCGGTTGTTTTCACTGCCAGTTATCTTAGACCCCACAGTCTGTACCTCTCCACCCTTTTTATTAAGTATCTGTAGATGATCGCAAGGAGCGTGGCGGGTCTTCGTTATTTGGTGAAGATGTATGAGGCCAGCGTACATTTATCGGACATGTTGGCCGACCTATCCGTAGATCTGTCGTGGATCCGTGGCGAAAACGAATAATCCAGAGTGTTTCGCACAAAATAAAATATGTTCCCGCCACTGGCTTTTTAATGTGAATTTTCATGGCGATATTTTTTGTACATAATTTGTAAAATGAACTGTTTTCTTCGTTACACTGTTTATGAGTGTTACTTTTTTACTTTTGTACTTATTTTATTTTATAAACTGTCTAATAATATTTCAAAACACTACAAATAGAAATAAAATAAAGTCAAACTGTCAGTGTTTGGACGGTATATAGAACATTCTTTGTCAAAAACTGACAAGACTTTTCAATCAATCAATTAACATTTTACGAGTTAACTGGTTCCAACTTACCCATACTATCGCATATAAGTATCTTTAAGATATTAATAACTCATTTGATTAAATTAATTACTTTGATTGCCCGTTCCAAGAAGTAATTTTACTCGAGGTTCATTACTCTCACCTACCGTGTTGTAAATTTAGAAATTTATTAGAAATCTTACTTAAATATCCTGAAATTTTAATGTATGTCTAAAGTAGGCTAATAGGAGGAACAGCTATGTGACTTCGTTCGTAAAAGGCAAATTCAAAGTCTAATATTTTTATTCATGTAGGCCTATTACTCTTTCGAATCGTCACAATTTTACCACCAGTGCAGACTGCAGATTTGTACTAAGAAGAACTGGCAAGAAATTTTGCACCTGCTCTTTAAAAATGATACTAATAAAAGCTATGACAAGTTATTAAAAATTATGTATTACGGACGACCTGATAAAAGTGGTCACCGCCGCCTATGAGCATCACTAACACCATTACATTGTCTGCTACAAGGAAGGTGATAAAAAGAGAAGGGATATGGAAAAGAAAATTTAGTTTTCGGATCTCTCACCACCACTATTTATAGGGTGTAGTAATGTAGTAAAAATTGTAGAGAAGACTCATAATATATCCATCCATACTAATATTATAAATGTGAAACTGTGTTTGTTTTGTTTGTTTGTTTATCCTCCCTTCACGTCGAAAGTAATGAACGGATTGATATGATTTTTTTATTGGGGATAGTATAGTTTAAGGTCCGGAGAGTGACATGGGCTACTTTTTAATCGAAAAAACATATCATTCCCACGAAAAAAAAATGGGGATAATTTAAGGTCTAGAGTACTCTAGAGAGTGACGTAAGACTACTTTTTTCCCCACGGGATGAAGAGATTCCCACGGGAAAAAATATTGACATTTTCCGATGACCACGCTGGCGGAGCCGCGGGTAATATAATAAAATGAACATAAACCTGCGCATCACACTAATTAGTACCTACTATACACCTACGTTTATATAACATTTTTATAAAGCTGCCCTTTTGATGTGAAAAATATTAAGCAGTAAAATAAAAAATGTTTATCTATGCAGCCAGCGAAGCGCCGCTCAATACACTCTCATATTTAGAGGCATAACGCTAGCAAATCCAATAAGACCAATCCTTTGACATCAGACGCCCTTTGCATATAGATTTTACACGTGGCTTGACGTCGGAGACAACCACTCGCATCTGATTGAGTAGGTACTGTGTTTTTACAATTGATTTTTCATGGAAATTGTACCTAATAAGAATAAATGATAAGTCTTTTTATGTTTTCTTTAGTTCTGTATTCTGACCCTGTAATACTGTATACATGTACGCATTGTACGCGCGTTGGCGTTGTGACTCGCGTTACGTGCTACATAGAGTTCTTTGTATGCTAGACCCACGATGAAATTTATGTAACTCCGCGATGGATAATGAAACTGGCCTTTTCTGGACAAAGTCTAGAGGTATGATTCTAAACTCCGCAGCATCTTGATATCCATTCCCTAGTACCCTCCAATTTTATTTTGGATTGATTCGAGTAGCAGTATTTTTAAAATATTATCGAAAATAAAATTTTACCTCCCCGTCCCGTCTCATATTGCTCACCACGCTTTTAGTTCTGCAAATTGTGAATCTACCTTCACCGACTTGTTTGCCAAATAATTTTGTATGGAAAAGATATTGTACTTATATTAATTGGATTTCTTCCACTGGACGCGTAAGGAATCTTAATCAATATCACTCAAGCTATGGAGGATGTTACTATGTATGTAATACATAAACGTTGAACCAGAATAACATTTGGGGGAGTTAGATTGAGGTAAACAGGGACCCCTTTTACGAAATGGAACGACGACCTCACCTAGATACCGCCGATAGGTGTGTGACCGGGTAGATGGCACGGGACTTCAGGGGACCAGTCTCAACAAATTAGACTGCAGCGCTAAGTACGATTTTTAATGTAAATGATGACCTTTTCACTTTTTGGTGACCAACAGAGCAAGTAAAGACTTTTGTGGCTAATTACTCGACATAGATTGAGTCCCAAAGAAGTATATAATGGTTTTTAACTTTTTATTTCGAAAATCGCCACGAAAATTGAAAAAAAAACGTTAACTATTATAGTAAATACTTCTTACTTGACAAATTAGCTCTAAGGAATGTTGGGAAAATCTATGAAAAATGTCTGGGAAATACATCACACACACATCAGTCTCATGTCCTAATGTATAAATTTTTTTCTCAAATAAAGCCTAACCAGTAAAATGATAAATGGTAACATATTAATATCACTTCAAATATGAACTGAACACTACCAATTATCTTTTATTTCGAAGCTGAAAATGTGTTCTTATTAAAACGCAATTTCACATTATTACCGAGACAAATTATCCTGAGTTTTTAAACAAGAAAAAGGTTAAATGGAGGGTTCTATTCCAACCCTTTAGTAGTAGAATATTAATGAGCCTTGCATAACTTATGCGGATCTCAGTCACTCGATAAAATTTTAGAATGTCCAACCGTGTTCCGCGCTCTGTTTTTATAGCAGATGACAAACGAACTAGTTCACTTGACGGTGAACAATCTAGAATGAAACTAGGATATGTTTTCGACAAAATATTTTTTTTATTTTGTCGAAAACATATCATATATAATTATATTACTTACTTTAAAAACTCTTTCTTCAATATATGTCAACAAACTTAAAAATAAAATGTCATTGTAGTTATCAATGTAATCATTAGTGGAGATTAATTACAAATCTTTATTTGCTAAAATAATTTCAAACATCATATACTAAAACTAAACTAAACATATTATTATAAACAAATTATAATGAACCTAAAACTAAAAAACCTTAAAATATATAATAAAATAACTAATTTAGGCAGGGTTCCGAAGATACTGGCAGCGCTCCCCCTTTGAATAGCTAGACTAATTCTTTGGCCGAGGTAGCTGCCAGCTCTTCGGTCTCCTGTGATGTCGACTAACCTTTTTGCAATTTCCTTAAAAAGTCTTATAGCACAAGGACCCCACGGACGGACCAAGGGTCTCGAAAAAATTGGAAAAAACATAGAATAGGAAACTTATTAAATATGTTCTTATAAACGCTGTGCATGCACACGAAAGGTAAAATAGTTTATCTTCAAACAAAAAGTTTAGAGTTGTAGAAAATGCAGTCCGAAAATTGTATCAGTACTATGTACCTATTATAGTCAATATTTTTTTTATACGACAAAGGGAAAAAGGTGGCTAACAAGCATACGGCCGGCCTGATGGTAAGCCGTCACCGTAGCCTATAGGCGCTTGCAATATCGGGGGTATTACTCACGTCACGCGTTGCCAACCCTACCAACCCCCCCAAGTGGTGCTCTGGAGACCTTACTCACCGTAGGAAGGAACACAACATGGCCGAGACCAATGCTATTTAGCTACGATCTTCTGTAAAGTAGAGGTCCTTCCCCAGACGGGCTGCTCCGATTTGAGCGGATTATCCGCTGTGCCCTACCTCTCTTTAAATAATATTAAATAAATAAAAAGCTATTGGGAACTTCTTTGTAAATACATTTTACATACATTTTTTACATATATTTTTTAAACTATAATTTAAAATTAAATTTCATTGGGAGCAATACAATGATGATTTATTGTATATTGATATCGGAATGAAGTAATTTGTCACGCCAAATAACAATGAATTTTGATGCATTGTCCTCAGTGCTAACTTCCAACTTCAATTTAAAATATTACCCTCTATTCAATTCCATGCACAATCATTGCATTCAAATATATAAAGCATAAATTGCGAACTGAAACGCAAAAGCTTATTTCAGAATCTTTTATAAAGCTCTATTTATCTTTCTAGCAGTCACATCAGTATTTTCTAGTCTCTTCGGTGATTACTCGGAAGAAACTGGAGAGCTACTACGAAACGAAATCCGATACTTCGGCCGAAGTATCGGATTTCGTTTCGTAGTAGGTCCACTTGCAGCAGTGCAATCACCTAGGCGGCTTCATCAGCAGTGGTATACATCTTTAAGGGTAGTTTTGTTGTGATGAAAAATCTTCTCCTGTGTGCTCTTCAACGGTTGGTTAGCAAACAACCCCCATTTAACCTGTATTGAACCTTTTATGACAAAGGTAGCGCAACTAACTGCGATCTTTTAAATAGAAAAATTGTTTTTTTAATGTTATTTTTTGTAGTTTTGCGTGATAAAACATAATATTAGATTGTTTTATTTCATTAAAATACGTGATGGTTAACTGTGATCATTTCAGTTCCTGAAAATAAATAATACAAATTTAACATTATTCTATTTCAAAGTTCCAAAAGAACCGAAAATAACCGGGTATCCGGTTCTTCACGGAAACGGAACCGAAAAACCCGGTTCTTAAACAAGGCCCGGTTCTGCATCCTCTACCTCTGATAGGCAGAAAGACAAAAACCTAACATTGGTAGTGCTAGCGACTAGCGACACAGTAGCGAGTTACAAATATGATACTAACTCGTTGAGCGCCAAAGGTTCTGGTTGACAGTTTAAAAAACAATTGAAAATCGATTGTCGTTATGCACTGAGTGATAAGTATGAGTTTAGAACTTCGTTTTATAACAAAAGTAGTTCAGTACAGTATTTATAATCATGCATTTTACATAAATATAAATAATAATAATAATAAATTTATCAATGATAAAGATGTATGTGACTAGAAAAAGTGCCTGTGAAGTCCTGTGAATGTATTCATTTCGTTTCATTTTATTTGCTGTTTTGGTATAAGTAACTCGTAATCTTTCATAATGCGCGTTATAAACACTTGTATTTTTTATGCGTGATATGTATGTCTATTTTAATCTAAATAGCTGCATAAAAATACTAGAATTCAATCAGAAAAACCCGTCATAGGTGGCGTGGACGGAACATGTTTACTGTAATGTCGCCGACGACCCATCCCATCACACGCCGCACCGGCGAATCTGTCGCCCCTTGTCAAACAAACACACGGATATAACGTGTACGTACAGTTTTATTTGTAATACATTTTTATTACGTATTAAGGATAAAATTGCCGGTAGGGAAAATGTATCGTATATAATAGCCAACCTAAATCATATATTGTTTGTCTTTGTTACATGTATGTCGTCGTGCGGGACTATTCCGCAACTAGGCGCTTGATGCCCCCCCCCCTCCCCCCCCCCCTATTTTTGTAACAAAAACAGGCCCGGTGGGCGAGTGGCTAGCAATGGTCACTTTATCCCAAGGGCCGCGGATTCGAATCCTGCGCAAGGCAAACAGCATTCGGTTTAAAACACTGGTTTGGAGCCCAGGTTTAAAACAGTAGAGGCATGAGGTTTCATACTAATTGTGCTTGGCCTTCTAACGCCCTTACGTTTCACGCAACCCCTATAAATAAGTTTGGAGTTTGAAACCGTGTAGCCAGCTACGCGCAACTCGCTATGATCTTTGTTTCAATCTGGGTTTATCCTTTCTTAGCACCCCCCCCCCCCCCCCCCCCCCTAGACGTCGTAAGGAACCTACATTCCAAATTTGGAATCTCTAGACCCAGCGGTTTGGGCTGTGCGTTGATATATAGTTAAAAAATCAATCAGGTCTTTGAATTGTTTATAATATTGTAAGTATATATAGCAGCGAAGATGACACATACATTTTTGGAGACGCCATCTGCAACCTTTCCGTCGCCAAATCGCGTGACCTAACTATCCTACACTACCACACACTGCCCACGTATGTAGATGTTATCTTCGCATAAATTACTGTCATCGTTTCGTTATATACCTTATGTCATTGTATGATAATTATAGATCATAAACAGTATTAAAACTTTTATAGCCGTCAAATTACATAGCATCGAAATTCATCGAATATTTTCTTTTTCAATCATTAACACGAAATTAATTACTCGGACAATTATAATGCTTTTATTTGTTAAACAAGTAAATGATTGCGGTTACGACTGTGCATTTTTTTTTCTAAAATTACATCATTGTAAAGTTATTTCTGTAAAATTATTTAATTGAAAAGTTTTCAAATTAAATCAACTTGAAGCAACACAACATGAAAATATATAGAGCGGTTTAATAGCAAAATTGGTAGAAAATAAAATGTTGGTATCGTTGCGTTATTGTATTTAAAGAATTTATTAACTCATAAAGAACATAACATTCACTAATAATGAGTCTTAGTAATAAATACAGAATATAACAATGCGCATAAAAGGCAAAATGAGAATGAAAACAAAATAAATACAAAGCCAGTGCAGTATCGTATCGTAATCAGAATGTTGATAAACAATGCGAACAAATCCATTTAGTTTTTTTTTTTTTTGTAACTTATTCCCATCTATTAAAACTATACTAGTCAAACAAAATAAGGCTATTAATTGACAGTACCTATGTATGTTAATTTTTCCGCATCGTTCTCTCGTTGACTTTTAAATGTCAGTAATTTGAAACAACGAAGGGAATGGGCTAAATTAGGCGTCAGAAATTCCCGTCTCATATCATCAATGCGATGCCATAACATTATGTTATCCATTTGGTTCAATAAAATTTTAACTTATTAATATTATAATACATCGTTTTAATATAATTTTGACATATAGTTTAATTTTATTTACTTATACAAATTTGTATGAGTTCGGAGGCGGCAGACGCGTTAGGAGACGGTGGACGCTAGGACACAGATTAGTTAATAGTTACTTCATGCTAGGTAGGAGGCGTTTTTTGTGAAAACGTGCATAAGTTAGCGAAATCCGCGGAACCGCTTGGTTAGAGCGTAGAACCATCCCTATTTTCCATAGAAATTTCGAAAAATTAAACACAAAGGCAACCTCTGTACAAAGAATGTCCAAGGAATTAAGGTGGTAAATAAGTTTTTGCTTTTAAATAAATTATATTTATTTATTACCCTTTCTTTTATTAAACTTACATTTTTACATGATTATTACAATGCCTTCTAGATTCAAAATAAGCTTGAACCGGCTTGTTTAACTGTATAATGGCGCTCTACATTCTCGTGACCGAAGGGAAGTTCTTACGAAGTTAGAAAAGAAAGGAAAAATAAGGATGAATTAGGACGAAGAACCCACCTCTATTATCGTCTTCTCTCAATTTCGAGAGAGTGTACAGCCGGCATTATGAATACCAAAGCACAAACTCATTTAAAACTTAATTCCACACTTAGTGTTATATCTTTTTTTCACCTTTAATTAGATTTAATGTATCATGTCATGACCTTAGAAAATGTCATGACTATTGTTAAAATTAAAAGTTTCTATGCCAGTATTTTTAAAAAGACTATTGTTTTTGAGTAATGGCGGAAACACACTACCGTGTCGGGGCCTGTCGTGTCGCGCCAGAAGCATATCGCGTTCATACATTTTATATGGTTAGGAGCACATTTGTAGGGCGTGTCGTGTCGTGACTCGCTCTGTCGTGGCGCGGACTGCTGGCCGCCGATTGCGCCACGGCGGTGGTGGGGGTTATGACGCGACACGACACGCCCTGCAAATGTGTTTCTAAACCCGCGCGCGGCTCGTGGCGCGAACAAGTGGACGCTTTTTTTTATATTTATTTTTGCAGCGTGATAATGAGTTACTAGGTACTAGATTCCTGATAAATATACTTAAATACTTTTTTTTTGTAAATAAATACCATTATACATTATAGAAAACACCCAGACAAAGGCAAACACTGCGAGCTTCTGTTCAGAAATAAAGGAAATAAACGTCTGGCGTTTATTTCGTTCATTTCTGAACAGAAGCGCGCCCCGACACGACACGTAAGTGTGCACACCCACCGTCACGACAGAGCGCGACACGACAGGCCCCGACACGGTAGTGTGTTTCCGCCATAACGCAGTCACTTGTCACTTAATAAAAAAATAAAAATTATAAGTTTTTATGCCAGTATTTTAAAAAATCGATACCCCAATTCCATATCAATTTATATTTGGCACACGAAGTTTTATAAATCGGAGATACTGGCATCATATAAGTTTATAAAGAAGTTGTAATGTAATGCTAGTAGGTAAGTGAGATCTGTAGGGGCGGCGGCGCGGCGGCGCGGGGAGGGGCGCCGGGAATAATCGATACCATAGACCCATAAGTAGGGTGGACATACGGGATGGATTATAGCTTTTTTGGCGGCAAAAACTGCTTGCGATTTACGGATTTTATTATTTTAAATCAGTAGACCTTGCCTTTTGTTTTTTTAACCACTTATTCGTAGTTTATATGGAAATTTTGACGATTTATTGTAATTTTAAATTTTATTAGAATTATTGTGTTTCATATTTTATTTATTTAATATAGGTAGTTACTTACATAAGTGGCATGATATTCATACTTAATTCTTTAGATAACTTCAGATAACAAAACTGAATCTAATCTATGTTTGCTTACTCTTTGTCAGTAACAAATGCTGATCTGATATTTTTGTTCTTATTTCAAAATTTTTATTAGCAAATGCCAGAAAAAATCTTGCGGGCTCTCGAAGTTACATACAACCGCTCAATGCAGTTGTTCTCATTCCCGGTGCGATTTTCGGGATAATAACTTACTATCCTGTATCCGCAAAATAAGCTACTGGTGTAATATTTTAAGCTTAAGCAAAGCAAACACATCGAACAGTTTTTGCGTGAAGTAAATAAAATTATGTATACAAAATTTCGCGTTTAGAATAATTGATTAAAAACTCCAATTACTTCGCTTTACATTACGCTATCAATACTATGAATTAAACTTAAACACAGATAAATTAAATTTTTAATCACGAGCTCAATTAGTTGCCGCTGTCGTAGTTGGCGCCAAAATGAAACTATTAACATTTCTCCTCTATTAGGACACATACTAAATGGTTATGTGCTTGACTGCAAAGAGTTTTAACATAAAGTTTTAAGGCCTGTTCAAACGAGCGGAAATCGCTGCCGATGTATTTAGAGGCACGGTAGAAATACACACTGCGTGGGTTTCGCTCAGGTATTTTGTGACAAGTACCGCGGCTATTCAAAAATGAGCGGTATTCGCTACCGCTCATTGGGGTAGAGGTGCCGCGCGGTATTCTACCCACAAGCATTGCGAAATGAACTTGAGATCTGCTGGACTGTGAACAGTATAAGGCTACCTACTGAGTTTTCTCTGTCGCAGATGGTAGCAAATACCGCTTAGGCCTGTAAATAGGTTTCACCCGCGTTTATACATTTGTTTTCATTCCCGATGCAATTTCGGGAATCCATCCCATGTGTTAATTGTCAAACTATGTATTGTCAAACTTCTATAATCTGACAGATATAAATAGTTTTCTTGTCACCCCAATCGGCATAACTAAAACATCCCTAAATAGTTCCCGATACACGCGTGAGTGCAACGGGTCGCCGACCTTTGTTCGGGGGATGGTACTCGCGTCTGTAACGTAAATATTGAGGCATGTGGAGAACACTAATCTTAATTGTTGATTCTTCAAGAATTCAATTTTTTTTTTATTGTTGTACGCTTGTAGTGAGTTCGGTTAGGGATTTTTACTACGGTCAATTAACAATTCTAATCTTTTGTTTAGTAATTTTTTTTTTAATTTAAACTGCAAACATTTACTTTATTTTTATCTGCATTTGTACGTGTGATGATTTAATTACATTTAGCTGAACGTTACATGTCATTAAAGCCGTATTTTATTAAATTATTATGTACAGTCAGTAATAGAAATACCTAGTCATTACGAAAATCAAAACAACTGGCAACAGTCGTCTATATTTGCAAAAGCACCGGGTTGGTTTGAAATGGTATACTACGGTTTTAATCTACTTCTGTTACTGACTGTATTTATATTATGTTGGTGAACAATAAATACTTATTATTCATTCACTCCCAATAATACAGGCCGTAAATAAATCTAGGCGCATCCCTCAAAAATTAAAAAAGTTTGCTTATTGTCTCTGGCGAAATTTCCTCTGGGTGTTGACTGTTGCTTTAGTTATTAAATTCGTTTATCAAGTTGGCATTATTGTCGGACTTAAAGGTCGAAAACCACGCAACCTTGTTACAGGTCAATGAAGTCTGCGCGTAGGTGTCGGGAATTCAATCTAACACTTTGATGTTTTTTACTTCCTTCAGAACTATACAGCCTTTTACTGTTTTCTTAATAAATCCTAGAACTATTACACAAATTGCTGGTAATATATGTATAATAAAAATATGTTTTGCTTAAAAACTTTTTAAGTTTTTTTTTTTAGCTTTTTAAATACTATTAATTAATACTAAATCTTTAGCTATTGAATTTTTAAATAAGATATTTAAAGACTTGCTCTTTAGGAAATATTGGAAAGGCCTATATCCAATAGTGGACTCTTCGAGGCTTGATCCCGTCCTGTGAAACCTCGTAACCTAAAAATTCAATTTTCAGTTTCCCGAACATACACTTATTTATGTTTATAGTTACCTATACCGAATTCCTCGAACATTTAAAAAAAATCGTATAAGTATGTTCTTTATGGTTTTCCTCATTTTCCGAAGATAGCTTTATTAATAGTAATATATCGATGATGATATAATCAAGAAGTATGCGTAGAAAGTGGGTTTCAGTAACAATGACTGCTTACCATAAAGGTGATGAGATGATCATTGCATGAGCAATTTTAAGGTGATGAAACAAACATTTAAACTTTCCCGTTTATAATATTAGTATGTAGTTATTAAATTTATGAAATGACGCACCATGATGCATTTACTCATAATCTTTGTTCTAAGGCTTGCCATCCATCATGTTGGGCAGGTTATTAGGCGTAATTCTCAGCGGTCGTGCACGGGTCAGCCTTGGCCACCGAGTATTGCACTTCGCCTTTTGTTCTTGTTCTCAAGTTGAGATGCAAATAGGTTGCGGAAGATTATAATAGGTAGATTGTATTTTATATTACCCGCCCGCGATTTAAAGTAATTCTCGTGTGATTTCACGGGGTGATTTCCGGGATAAAAGTTATAAGATAACTTTTATACCGTTACCTTTATATCAAATTGTTTCCATCTAAATCTGTGATAAAATGCACGTTAGTAAGCTTTGTATCCCAGTAGCCCCCTCTAGCGACGCCCGCTGAGGGGGGCAACTGTTTTTTTTATTTATAAAAATGACCCAGTTGCCCTCCGTGTCACCAGAGGAGTTATTAGCTGTGATGAAATCTCTAATAGAGAAAAAAGGAGAAATAAATTGTTAACAATGGTGCCATATACCACACCGCCTAATATAAGTCGGCTATACTTTACTGACATACCAAAAAACTAGGTTAGGTAAAATGACATAAACTTCTAATACTATAAGTAGACTGGTGATTGACAACCTGTGTTTTATACTAAGCTTAGTTAAAAATCTTCGACAAAACTGCATCATTTTCCTCAAATCATCCTGTTATTTTATTTTATGTAGAGATGGGTTGTTACCTATCTCTATGTAAAATATTGCTGCTCTATGTAAAAACTGCGTTACGTTAAGTAATTGCGCCAAATCAAGTAAATACGCCAAATGTTATAACTCTGTTTTTACCAATGGTTTTATACTATGAGTATTGGCTCTTGCTAGTAGCTTTTGTGTTGACAACAAAAATTCTGCGGCAGATTTACTGAGATGCAAGAAAATTTACCGAGTTTACCAACTCTAATTTCGAGTGCTTGTGAAAGAACTAACCGATGATGTGTAAACTAAACAAAAATGAGAATGGATATCTAAAATTAGAAATAATCCCAAAATTCAACACCAAACAATCCTATGCTGCCACTCTTCATATCTGTTGATTTATTAACGCTCGAAAACCACAATTTGAACAATACACAGCGTACTATCGTTCGGGAATGTAGTCTAAACTTCTATTACAACGCTTCAAGGCGTCTTCGAAAACGTAAAATTTATTTGAAACTTTACGAACTAATTACCATTCATATAGAGCATAATTTCGTTTGACGTTAAATAAAAATATTTTTTACCATACGCAAAAGGAACTTTGTTTCATCTGCTCATGAACTTATATAATTTGATATGTATTTTCAACTCTTTGCTTGATATGCGAAGTGTTATTTTTGCTTGTTGTAGAGTTCTTATTAGGGTTGTCTCCGAGGTGGCCAGTATGATATGACTCACGTCAGTATCGACTTGCATTCTTTGGCCGGGTCGCATCCGTTTGGCGCTTTTTATTTTGTTACTTTTGAACTCCTGTTGACTGGCCTAATGGGTCGTTGCTTTAAACTTGATCACACGATTAGAGTTCGGGGACCCGAGTGTTATAATCTCATCCTTTAACATGTAAATTAAATGAACGACTACTAAACATTGTGAGTGATTTTTAACACTATTTCGAAAGAATTTATTACTTACAGGAATGATTGTAAAATTATCGATAAAGACAGTAATATTACCATTTAAAGATAAAGATGGTAATCCATCTTTATCTTTAAATGGTAATATTACTGTCTTTATCGATAATTTATAATTATATAAATTATGTAATATCATAATTATATAATAATTACAAAATACATGCTTTATTTGTCAGTTTTTTGTAGAGATCACAGCTTATTTGATACATGTTAAAAAAAACTGGGCAAGACCATGTCGGGTCACGCATTGTGTATTTGCCACACTTCGGCTTGCAGATGATTGAAACGTCCATTCTATCTATGGCTATAAGTTTTCATAAAATAAATTATATTTTACTGATTATGACACTTATGCCAGTTTTCACCAACGACCCCTAGCGTAGGTTTTAACTGACTGGAACTTTGTATGGGTTAGGGAATATCTACGCTAGGGGTCGTTGGTGAAAAAGGACATAACTAGTAGAGCCTATTATTTTATTTTCCAAGAGGAATTACCTTTCAATATGACAGATTATTTCGGAATAAATTGAAATTGAATCAGGTACAATGTTAATATTTGTACTTAGTTTAAAACAAAATCGCTTTCTGTCCATCTTTATGTCCTCTAAACCAGACGGATTGACGACGGTTAGATAAACTTTAGCAGTTTTACCCGAGAGACTAGTCACAAACTATAGTTTAGTTTGTGACTAGACTCTTGGACTAGCTTGTTCTACAGATGACAGCTATATCTGTTTTACTAACAATTACTATGTTTTGTTACAACTTACTCATTATTAAAAATATAAACGACGTAGGTTTTAACATAGAAATTAATAAGAATTTTGCTTTGCACAGCCCTAACCATGGGTTGGTATCGAATACTATCGGAAAACTCTCGCTAGCAACGGCGTAAAATTGTCAACGAAAATAAACACTTTAAGAACTACAATGATATTTACATTTTCATAGACAAAAAAATGTGCAGTACCTCTAGCGTAACTTCCAGGAACTTATCATTATTATTCGATACCATTCATAAAAAAAACAATAATTCACTTAATCAAGATCTGTATTACTTTAAAGTCAAAGTCAAAAATAGGTACTTTTTTCTGTGGACCCTCGCTGGCACTTAGACACGTCATTTACATATTATTATTCTATTATTAAATAAATAAGATCTACTCTATGAACTGCCACCACTTCGGAAACAAAGCAAAATGACCACCGGTAAAAGGCGTAAGATTTTTGTCCATCAGATATTTTATATTAAAAGGTCTTAACAACCGTATTATTCTTTGACGTCACAATTTCACAAAATTAATCAAGATTTTCCGTTTTTCAACGGCTCTCATTTTAATAATTAGTCATGCTTCTGTGACACGTATAAGCAAATCATAGTTAACAGGTGGCATTCAAGCCTAAATGCTTTTAAAACAACCTATTACCTATCACAATTCAACTCTGTTATAATCAAAACGAATACAATATTATACTAAACCGTACTTTATTTCGTTAAGATACGTTACGTTTTTGCATGGTGTTGTACCCCCAGTAATATAAGCGGGAGCCCTATTGTTGCTTAGGCAAAGATGTAATCTCTTATTTTATTATTACCTGAGTGGAAAGGGACCGAGTATAAACGAGGTTTATTCACAAAATTAATACTTATCCCTTTTGTTTTAAGGTTGGGTTTACAGTGAAATTGTAACATAACTTTAAAATGTTTTGTGTTAATAGTGTCGTGGATTGTGGACCAATATGTAGATAAGATAATGCGCTTGGACTCATCATTCTATCACTTTGTAGCGACAGTATTTGATTTAATATTGTCTGCTTTTCTGAAGAATTTTTTTAAACGCCGTGTGGTGAGGGCAGATTAGAATATCACCACATCTCCACCCATGGGCGTCGTAGAACGCGACTGTAGTGAAAGTAAAGAATGGGTAGCAGAGTTCTTATACAGACTTAAAAAATCTCTACCACCTGCGTTCTCCAACCCGCCTGCCAAGTTTTGGCAATATGAACTAATTGATAAATAAATATTCTAGTTAATTCCTTCAGCAATATGTAAAAAAACTTATTTACGGGTCACCTACGTTTCTAATTGCACATTTTTTTTTTAGGATAATATTAAAACGCAACTAAAACAGTAAGGCATCAGTATTTAACATTAATGAATAAATGAATGCAAATAAAAACAAACATCTTTGAAGGAACGGAACGTATCAAAGTAGATATGTCGGTAAAGTGGGCAATCCTCGGAGGGCTGTAGCACCTTAACGAAGCCTCTTCAAGGCTCATCCCTAAATTATCCCAAACATGTAATCTTTTGCGCAGATGATTTTCAATGGATTAGAAGGTTACGTAAGGATATTACATATCTAAAAATAATATTATTATAACGGGATTTTGGCGGTAATTGGTAACAATATATGGTTGGATTAAATATTTCGAATATTTTAAAACTAAAAGCAGAAATATTATATTTCTGTGTGTTTCGATGTGTGAGTCATAGTATTAATAGCTTAATGTTAATATGCAATGTGTACTTAATTAGGTAATATGTGCAATAAAAATTAAAAAAACTAAGAAAGATGCATTTTGTGTTGACTTCAGGATCCGCATATTTGACGAAAGTTCCGCTTGATTTGTTTGGGGCTAAATTAATGACATTGTGTAGGTACACTAGGTACCTACTTCTGCTTCGTCTTAAAATATTCATTTGTTGTATTTATACAGTAGGTAGGTACGTACTTATCAGAAAACATTAAAAAAATAATTGTAACCCTTAAATTTATCAATTATTGTGTTTTTTCTAGTGTATGCATCGCCCATGAAGACCTACAAACAACAATTATTATTTGAAAAAAGGAAATCTATAAACACAAAGTCAATATTATTATGTTTTCTTTTGAAAATAAAATACGCAAATTAATACGCTAATCACGAGGTTAAAACACTTAAAACTCGTCTACTTATTGAAAAAGCAGGGAAAAGAGTTTTCTACAGCTTTAATGTATTATTTTGTGATTGAAGTGAAAAATAGACGCCGTGTATCGCGGCGCGCCAGTCGCGCCACCCCACCCGTATTATACACGTGGCGACATCTCTTGACTATGTTTAGAATTAAAAGTATTATATTCAGTGTCCTTTTTTTCTTCTTAATAAAACTGTCCTATTTGTTATCAAGACAGACCCTGTGGTGGTCGAGTGGCTAGCAATGGTCTCTTTATCTCAAGGGCCGCGGGTTCAAATCCTTTTTTTTATTTTTTTTTATTATCGTCAGAAAAATGCTTTGCAGCAGCCCCACCGCCCGAGGAATATGCGGTGGGGACTGTGGGACTTACCACTAAAAAACTGACGGGATGCCACTCGCCCCCTAAGTGACGGGGCCACGGGTACTGTGATACATCCGCGACCCCGCCAGGGCCGTCCGGCCAAAGTTAAACTGGCCGGACCCGCTCTCCCCGGAACGCCCCGTCAGCAGCACACCGCATCCAGGTGCACTGCCGACACCGAGGACCATTGCCCCCTCAAGACGACGGGCCTTCCCCGGCTCGCCGTCTCGGCTGGGCAAGGGTCCCCTCCACCTCTGCGGTCGCAACAACGTGCGACCGCTGGCCGGGCTCTGCGAGCCGCCGGACCCTCTTCTTCAATTTTTTTTAACGAGGTTTTCTTCCTCCACCGCGCCTCCTGCGCCACTCCAAGTGCCACAGCGTCCACTACGTACTTAGTGGACTCTGTGACACTTTGCGCCACCGCGCACTCCCTCTTCCAGGGTGGTCTCATTCGCCCATGTGACCCAACCCTTAACGCCCCCCGCAGTGTCTGGGTTGGCGAGACCCAGTGTCTGCAGGGCCTCCGCGTTCCACCATACGGAGGTCGCCCCCGGTATCAACGGGTGGAGTAGGCCCGGACACCAGTCGGGGCGAAGACGCTTTTGGGGAGGATCAGCGAGCGAACGAGTCCATCACCGCTCATCATACAGCCGGCCGAGCCAAGCGCGGCCGGCTCCACCTCTTGTTTTTTAACGAGGTTGTCTCCTCAATCGCTCCACCCCCAGCACCAGTACGGATTTGTCCGCATCCCACGTACTCCATCCAAGGTACGGGGAGCAGACCCACTGCGTCGGGAATTTGGCCGTCGGCAAGTAATTCCAGAGTTGGGCCAGGCGCAAGGCAAACATTTGTGTGCATGAACATGTCTGTATTCCTTGGTCTTTCTATGTATAATAAGTATTTATTTACAAAAATAAAGTATCTAAGTAAGTATATTTATCAGCTAACTTTAATCTAGTACCCATAGTACAAGCTTAGTTGCTTAGTTTGGGACTAGATGGCGTTGTGTGATTCGTCCAAGAATATTTATTTATTTATTATAAAATCTAGCTGACCCGGCAAACTTTGTTCCGCCATAAGAGGCACTCACTACCCTACCATGACCCTACCTTACCCCTACCCTACCCCTACCCCACCCTAACCTGGGGTAGGTTAGGGTGGGGTACCTACCCTATTTTTTAAAATATAAAATCGTCTCAACTGGTAAAATTTTTCTGACAGCCCGCTTACTTGTTTGTCTGTCGAATATCATAAAAAATCTGTTACTTACCTTACTTACTTAAAATGTAAAAGAATGCGAAATGACAAACTTAGAAATTATTTTCGGAACCTATGTTTTAATAACGACTCGTTTTTTCTCGATTGACGACCTCCGTGGCGTAATGGTTACCACGCCAGACCGCCACCCAGGAGGTCCCGGGTTCGATCCCCAGTCGGGTCATGATGAAAAACGAACTTTTTCTGATTGGCCTCGGGTCTTGGATGTTTATCTATATATGTATTTGTTATAAAATACATATAATATGTTGAGTTAGTATCCCATAACACAAGTTTCGAACTTACTTTGGGGCTAGCTCAATCTGTATGAATTGTCCAAAAAAAAAATGTTTTTTTGGCTGACCGTATTGTATGCGTAACGAGTTTTCTCACTTAATTAATTGTTGAAACTGGGTGAAACGATATAGAATTTATAATTAAAATCCTGAAACTAAGCATGCTTCTTAATTTTATTGGTCCATTTTCAATATAAGGATAAGGTACTAGTTACTAATTAAGTAAAACGCGAAGTATTTTAGCCTATTAACTTACTAACGTCACCATGTAACAAAGTACTCCGTAAACGTGACCAAAGAAAATGACATTTTAGTCCGATACTGTCAATTGGTAAAATATCTGCTAATTGAATGACACAGGAAAATTCATGAAAAGGGAGGCCGGGAATACTAGAAAAGGGATAGGAAGGGCGGCCTTTAGCCCTGCAGTGGGACATCATTAGTATTTATAAGGTCCAAATAATGATCGTAGCGTAGCAGTTGTATACATATGTATCTATAACTATATGTAAGTAATAGATTAAGCGTGATAACATGTCGTAGGGCGAAGACGAATCGAATACATCCCATTTGTCAAAATACGCCCAATTGCCTCTGTACAAAGAAACAGATGTAACTAGGTAGTAACATAAACAGATAAGCTTAAGTTCCAGTTAGCCTGTAACTGTGAGTTGTAGAATAACATTTAAAAATTAATGAATAAGATATAGCTTGAGACATAATGTGTCATAAACTTCGTAATATTTTTGTACTTTTAGAAATATCATACAAAATAATGCTGGTTTATCTGACAGATATATAACTGAAGATTGTCAGGAACCCGTGAAACCGATAAGTAAATCCATGTCCCAATGGAATGATAAAGTTAACCTTCGAGCAAGCGAAATTCGTAATGAAATCTTTAGGAACTAATTTAATAAGCTGAAGAGCTTGTTTGGTTGAACGCGCTAATCTCAGAAACCGAGTTAAAAAAAAAAATATTTTAGTGTTACATAGCCTATTTATCTACGACTATGGCTATTGTAATATCACATTCTGTAGACGAAGTTGCCCAAGTTAGCCTTTAAATGTGGGCGTCCTATACTACCCACGCTAGATAAAATTTCACGTCGTCTACGTCACAATATGAGAAACCTGAAATTTCTAGAAATGTCAAATTTTATCCTTCTACATCCGTTGGGTTTCTGTTGTACAGTCAGCCAATGAAATAGTTGAGCGGAGGAGGCTGTAAATATGGTTTATGTAAATGTAAATATTGCGTGAAGGGATTTACTTGAATTTTTATTAATCAACTAGTGAAACCCGTGTAACTTCGTTTGCGTGTATTTATTTATGCACAGAAGCGCCATCTATGTCAGACTTTTGATCAAATCCTACGGGAATCGCGTAATTTTCGGCATAAAAAGTACCCAATGTGTTAATCCAAGGTATCAGCTACCTATATAACAAATATCATAAATATTGACCCAGCCATTTGAATGTGAAGAAGTAACAAACATACTTATAACTTTCGCCTTTATAATATTAAGTAGGATATTCATATTGCACAGTCAAGAGCACGTCGCGCTTTACACTTGCAGTCCAATTTTGGCTCTTATGACATAGAAACTTAAGAATGGTACATAGTCCGATATGTAAAGGTCGACCTGCTCCTGTCTACACTATGTAAACCCTGTTTTTCTTAACTTGACCCATATAGTAAACAATCTTAGCACGTCTTTTTAACGAAAATAGGCAACTAAACATTCACACCCAAATAATAATAATATAGTTAGAAATGGCATTTAACACAACATCCTTCCATGAAATACTTCCATCCTTCCATGTATTTCATTGTTAAAATTCTTCCGATACTTCGGCTTTAACGTAGCAGCTCTGTGGTTCCAAATTACACAGCGCAAACCAGTGTGAAGTAAGTAGAATATAATTCATATTTTTTTATTTATTCGTTGACTATACGCTGATATGTTAGTCAGTCTTCCTGTCCTTATTGATTTAATAAAAGCCATGTTTAACATTATAAACCACTAGGAAAATGTCAGCTATTTGCGTAGTGTAAAGCGCGACCCGTAGAGATATAATCAAATTAGTTTACCTAAAACACAACCCATGCCACAAAGATCCGCACCAGTCTGCCAACTGATCGAAAGATGTCGAGCACTCTTTACCGTAAGTTCTAAACTATCTCTTCGTTTATCATACATTGATGTTTTTATTTGACTAGAAATACCAAAATTGTTATGTTAAACAGCAATGTATCAGAAATATTAATATTGTCGGGTGTTCGTGGTACAATCTAAGAGTTTCCTTGTCATTTTCCAGAGTTTTCCAGTCCAACGTCGACTGTTTAGTAGTATTATTTATTATTCGGAACCATAAAATTCTTTGTTACGTTAAATTAAGTGGTTATTAATCATTGGAATCGTTTTCGACTGTGATTTTATAAGCATTGATATATTATTACAATAAATTGGATCGTTGGGCACGCGGCCATAACTGACTTATGGTTTGGGAAAGGATTTTAACTTTATGTGTGTATTAACATGGTATTAACCTTTGACCGCGACTTCACCCGCTTAAACTGTATTGCGTGGAATTGCTATGGAATTGTTTTTAGTTTATACGAATGTTTAGGCTTCTAATTTTTTTCTGATCGTAAACCTAACTTGTAATGATGTTTTCTTTGTATATCGTAGGCAACTGATAAGATAAGATTTTTCTAAATTCTCACGGGAAAGCGCAATACAGCAAACGAAGTTACGCTAGAATTATAATAATTTTATTGTCAAGCATTGTATTTTGAAAGTAAATAGGTACCTATGTGAAAAGTAGTTAAGTCTGTAAGTTTTCTTCAATATATATAACACAAACTGAACATAACACAAACTGAACAAAAGGGGGAGAATTTCTGTGAAAATAACACGCATCCTTGGGACTACTTGAACCTCGACGGATTAATTTTTGATAAAGATCCAAAAGATTAGGGCGTGAAAGTTTGCAAATTACGAGGAGCATTCTTTTTTAGGGCGCCATTGTTTAACATGCAAGAGGTTGGGGTGTGACCGTATCGTGTGTTGTGAGAAAATACGCAATATGTAAAGTCTGAAATAAAATAATCTTTTTTTTATTCAAATTGTTTCAAAATATTTTTGTGTAATTTCATAGACGGATCACATTCCGTTCCTTTGTTCCTTTACATTGAAAGAGTGATAGGACTACATAATTGTATTTTTTTCATGTCAATTTGTATTGGGTCTAAAGTGTGCATTGTCGGGAAGCTTGAAATAATTTTTCAGTTTCGGGGTCTTTTTCGGCTTAAAAAATTATTAATAAAATAACCTGTCTTAGGGCTGGGCAAAGGCCTCACTACACACCACATAAAGAGTTCTCACATTTACAATAATAGAAATGTGTAAAATACTTTAAAATTTAGTATTTTACACAATTTCTATTATTGTGTAAAAATACGTAAATATATTTAAAAAATCAGTACAAACTACAATATTTATTCTTCCTTTTTTCACAGTTGAAGTCGGAAGAGTAAGCGAGTGAGGCTAATCTCGATGCAAATATATTCATATTACACTTCCTGTTATCACTGAAAACTTGTGCGCTATTCCTAGTTTTAAAACTTTCTTATTATTTATTTTTCTTTACATTTGCTTTATTAGAATAATAGTCTGTTACACCACTAACAACTTCACTAGTCAATTACTTTGATACACTTTGGAGCGTCGGATTTATCCTAAAGCCTCCAAAACCGAACCCAGCCTGTCTAGAGGCCCCAGTTCTAGTGCTTACAAACTCGAGATTATTAAGTAGCTCCAAACGTTGTTACCTGTAATTCTTACTTCGCTTGAAGGCTTTGTTTCTCTGACGCTAACTGGTACAAGCATATCAAATTATTTCAACGGAGAAAAGGGGCGGTCTGGCTAATCTGTGTAAAAAAATCAGTTCTCTAGATCCATGGACCTAGAAAAAAAGGCGGACACCATCACTGAAACTAAAAAGTGAAGCAGCCATAGTAAGCCACCTCGCGTGTCAATTCAAAAAGAGTCCTACCGCGATTGACACCATGGTTCCAATCCTTCGTGGTGTCAGTCGCTGAATTACCCGCGTATGGGTACGTATACGTACGAACCGGCCGACTTACTATGGTGTGAATGTGTGCGTGCCGGTCAGCCATTTCACACTCGTGTGAGTGTGAAATGTGTATAGTTACGCCGCGCCGCGCCGCCGCCATTAGGGTGCTTCAATTCCACTTCAATTCTTTCTTAGCAAGATTCCTTGAGCCTTTTTTTCTAGGTCCATGTCTAGATCCAAGTATTTCGGCTGGAAGTTGATCAATTAATAATGTTCTGTTTTTATTAAGTTTTCAAGTCTTCATTGGTGGGCAATATAATATAATATTCTTGGACGAATCACACAACGCCATCTAGTCCCAAACAAAGCAACTAAGCTTGTACTATGGGTACTAATTTGCTGATAATTTTTAATAAATACTTATATTAAACATAGAAAACATCCAGACTAAGGCAAACAGACATGTTCATGCACACAACTGTTTGTCTTAGGATTCGAACCCGGCCCTTCGATAAAGTGACAATTGCTAGCCACTCGACCACCGGGCCTGGTAATGCAACCAACATTCTTGTAATCCTGGATGTAACATGCAGTGTGGTGACAACTTACCATCTCGCTAGCACGTTTGTAATAAAAATATCATTGCGTAATAAGATCTATATTTCTCGTGTATGAATTACGTGCCATTTAAATTCTAATTATTTAAACTTCCAACAAACAAACTGCGAACAATGGAAAATCTAATTCTCCCAAATAATGTTGTTTTAATTTTAAGAATTGTCTTATTTTCGCAAAACATGCATAGTTTTCGTTTTTGTTGTTCACGCTCCCTCGCCGTACACGTTTATATAAATTCTTACTCTTTTTGTCTAAACAAAGAATGGAATTGTAACACGAAACTAGCGAAACTGTTTGAGCTAGGTCGCCTGTACTGTAATTAACTGCTTTAATGTAAATTAGAATTCATAATATTACGTATTCCCCTAACACAACACACACAAACGCATCATCAAAAAAACCTTAACCCACCAATGATTGTATTTTGTACTTTCTGTCTTTGTACTTTATCAGTAGGTACCTATGTTTCTGAAACGCATTTTTAAAGTTAATGACACATTACATTATAGCTCTCACTGACAAACTACAACTAAACAAATAAAAGATATTAAAGGAAAATAGAATTTGTAACCAAATTTTAATGTAGAATTTTAATTAAAAAACCTCTTTGACGCATTGAAAGGTTTCAAATCCATTTTCAATTACATTCACTACCTACGAAGTTGAAATGTTGAAATATATTTTCTGCAAAATAAATTAAAAGTCTGTGAAAATCTAATAAATATTAGTACATTTCAATTTTTACTTCCTTATTTCTACCTTTGGGAACTCAGTGATCATTCTTGACGTTTACATCGAACAACACTCCGTGGGGGGGAACCCCACCCCACCGTAGTCCGAGGGAGGCGTGGGCTAAATCTTTTTGCTCATTACAGTGTCCGATCCATCAATCAATTTCTCAGCATTTGTACTTAGTTTACTTGGTAACCATTACCCTTGGGTATTTGATTCGATCATTCTAATGTTTAACTCTAAGAAAATATTTTACTAGGATTTATTTAGAAAAGGTCGCTTTGAGCAATAAGGCTGCCTTGTAGAGTCCGAAGCACGTTGAGTTTTACACTTGCAGAACAATTTTGGCTCTTATGACATAGAACTTAAGAATGGTAATTCAAAGTCCAATATGTAAAGGTCGACCTGCTCTTGACTGTACTACACTAGTCTGTAAGTTAACAAGTTTACTGTACCTATCATTTCTTTGTGTATATAATATTATAAATGAGAAAGTGAGTTTGTTTGTTTGTTATTCCTTCACGGCTTGACTAAGCAGCCGATCATTATGATTTGCATACATATTGTTAGGAGTAGAGCCCAGCATAGGCAAATTTTTAGGTAGGCGAAGCCGCGGGTAACAAAATAAGCATGGGTGTATTCTATCTGTCTATCTGCTTTGTCCTGAATGACTGACTGACGGATTAAGGCACAGACCAAACCGCTGATCGTAGAAACCTGAATCTTTGAAGGTGTGTTCTTTGCATACGGATCCAATAAATATTTTTCGAAATTCCCACTTGAAAGCGGGATAGGTACACACAAAAAATTTGTGCGGTTTTTGCTTTGTTAAAACTAGCAATAAGTATGGATAAGTTGAAGGAAATGCGTAATAAAATGTTTGGAGTTCTATTCGATTAAGAACTATTAGGTTTTATGTAAGTATAATTTATGCTTTATGGAACATCACGCTATGACAAATCGAAGTCATAGATACAACAATATTTTTTTTACAAAAACGAGAAATCGCAGAAATTGGGCGGGTCAGCTAGTGTTTATTAGACACAACGAGATAACAAAACATAATCTAACCTACCTACTCAACATTCATCGTGCGAAATACGCTCGTGTCATAGTAAATGAAGTTGCAATAATTCAACCGGTTACCGGATATGTTCCTTTCGTATGCCGGCCGACTAGCAGACGGATCAGTCTACCAACTATACGAGTCGCGTTAAGAGAATTGGCTTTCCATTTCTATGTTGTAATAAGTTTCTTGGTGTATTAAAATAATTAAATTCCCATTAACGCTATTTGTATTATTGAATTGGAACGCATTTGTGAAGAGTGGCAGAGTCAGCCCAGCACTTGAAACAGGGTCCCTAGACAAAGTCCCTACATAAATACATGTGGCCACAGACTATTTTTGTCTTAAGTTGCCTGCACAAGCAACCGGGCCACCTGATAGAAAGAAAGAGGTTACCGCCGAATATGAACATCAGTAACACCAGAGGAGGGGCCCTTCCAATGCGTTTCCCGCTATAGGAAAGTGAGAAAAGGGATAAAAGAATTGAGCTGGAGTAGGAATAGTACCAGTAGGTAACTAGGTACAGGTGGGAACTGGAAACCGCAATATAATAAGTTATGATAAGCAGATCAAACAATTTTGTTTTGTTTAAATTGTAGTCAAGTCAGTCACACTTATAAATTTCGTAGTTCTTGTGGATAGAACCAATCTACTTTGATACACCAAGTCCGAAGTCAAAGTAGATTGGTAATACAAAAAGAAAAGTTACAAGTAGGTACAAAAAAAAATGTTACAATAGATACAGGTCCATTGTAACTTTTCCTTTTGTATTGTGCAAATAAGATTTATTATTTATTCGTATCTTCAATACCCAGAACGGTGATGCCGGCGATTCTCATTTCGAATCTTCCATGGTCATCATTCTCTATTGTTTTCTGTGTTTGTTCTGTGGCACAGATATCCAAAGAGAACACATCAAAGCCACAAAAATATGAGTGACTGTCTGTCACTATGAGCAACGTTATCATGCGTCAACACGATTATTTGTAGATTGTTTAATATTATTTATCTTCTTTACAAAATATCTCTATAAAATATTACCTATACAGTTTAAATACATGCCACGTACAAGAGCAAGCAGTAGATCTAACTACACCACCGATGATGGGTCTGTAGACAGTGCCAGCTCACATACAACACAGCATACAGTGAGAAAATACAAGAAAATCAAATCGGGTATAAAGAGGTCTGTACCAGTGGCAATAGTGCTATGGGCTTTCCATAAGATACCCGCGTCTCACAATGGTTTAACTTCACGGCGTGTCATAAATTTTTTGAAGAAACATTTCAAAGTGGCAGAGGACCCAAGAAGGACGGGCAAATCAATAGGAGTCATACTTAAAAGTGCAGTAGAGTTTGGCCTGTTGGAGAAACGCCGAAACAAATATTATTTAGTGTGATACGTGATTTTGTAGTCTTTTTTAGGGCTTTCAGAGGTCATTTGAGTCCGTTCGGTTCATGTAGTATCTTCAAAAGATTGTTCGTTAGGCAGAAGTATAAAGTTGTGAAGCAAATGTTTTTGTCCTGTCCATAACATGTATATTATAATTTATAAATTCATGTTTATTTATTTGAGACTTGTTTACATATTAACTGTTATCCATATTAACTATGTTAATTTTGACGCTTAAACCAATGAATAGATTTGAAGAAAATTAAGATGAACATTATTTTGACATTGTTGTTTTAATCTAGGAAATCGTCACGGAAGCAACGCGCGTCTTGCGTCTGTAAATACAAAGTCGCGGGCGGGACCCAAAAACGCGCGACCCCACGACTCACTGTTTAATATGAATTTATATGGAGCACTAACCAGGGGCCCGATTCTACTAACACAAATGCACCAATGGACTTTCAATGGTGTCTCAATCGTGTCTCAAAAGAATGCCGATATAGTATCAGTGGAATAGTTTTTGATATTTGTTATGGACTTAAACAATAAGTTAAACATAATGTTATTGTTTACGTCCATAACAAATGTCAAAACTATTCCACTGATACACTATGGGCATTCTGTTGAGACACGATTGAGAGTCCATTGGTGCATTTGTGTTAGTAGAATCGGGCCCCAGAGAGGTAGGGCACAGCGGATAATCCGCTCAAAACGGAGCAGCTTGTCTGGCGAAGGACCTCCACCTTACAGAAGATCGTAGCCAAATAGCATTGGTCTCGGCCATGTTGTGTTCCTACGGTGAGTGAGGTCTCCAGAGCTCCACTTGGGGGGGGGGGGTTGGGAGGGTTGGCAACGCGCAACGCGTGAGTGATGATACTCCCGGTATTGCAAGCGTCTAGGTATAGGCTACGGTAATGCTTACCATCAGGCGGGCCGTATACTTGTTTGCCAACTTTGTGGTAATAATAAAAAACAAATTCCGCGACAGCGTTGCGTGACCGGCATGTACATACAACAACTTACCGTGAGCTTTCTAAAATGACGTGTAATTTAAAAGGGATACAATAAACAAGGATGGGATGGTCAGACGACATCAAAACCTTATTAGAGACTGGTCTGACAGGGACGTGTGGAAGGAGGATGGGGGGGGGGGCTTTTTGTCCAGCAGTGGGACATGCATGGCTATTAAAAAAAACAGTTATTCAATAATAATATTTTTTACTATATCGCTTCAAACTGTATTTACATGATTGCTTACTTAAAATACATTGTTATAATATCGAACAACAATCAAAAAAACAAATACTTAATGGGTGTACTTATACTGATCTCGAGCTCCTTACAGCGTTTCATAAAAGCTTTTTAACAACTACATTCTGTATATTTTATATAATGGTGGAATGCTTACATACGAAGACACCAAGCGAACAGAATACTCTGTTCATAATAAATAGCATGGACTTAAGAGCGTGGTATAAAACACGGGCGTATGCTTCGTAAGAACTTAGTTACTGTGTGGCCTGTCACCATGTGGCCCGTCGCTGTGGCCCGTACTGCAATTATTCAACATACGATTTAATTGCAAATATCTTGAGCAATAAAAAGAACCTGCGCAGTAGCGTTTTTTACGTGCTATTGGTGGTGGGGTGCGGGGCGCGAAGGCGGGGAATATATTCTGCGTGCGCGATTGGTTAATTCAGGTAGGAACGTGTCACATGCGCATCACACATTGGTCAGTTAAGATGCGCGGAGTTTCTCCCACCACTACAACTCTTGCTCAAGTGATTTGCCGGGAACTATACTGAGGTTTGACCAATAAAATAATAAGTACACATAGGTATGAAGCGGATGCGACTGTTCTTAAAAGCAAGTAGTTATTAACTTTTACCACGTCTTAAGCCCCAAAGAGTTCCAACAATACAGTATTTACAATCAATAATGAACACTGTAATTATTATTTGTCAAGTTGGAATATATAAGAAGAAATAATAACCTACATTCTTGACATGTCCTTTTCAAATTACATTTTTAATTTTCACACTGATGATAGCGGTCTCGAATTGCCAATATTACAATTAAGAAAAAACACAGCCCGTATATAAATATATAAAAAAACTCATCATAATAGATAAAAGAAGAGTATGGAATCACATTGTAAAAATTCAATATACTTAGTTAAAAGAAAAGTAGTGTAGATTAGACTGTAGTGGCATAGTAAAACACTTTTTTTTTAATTTCTTGAACATGAACACTTTTACTTACACAGAGCTCTATCGCATTTACCTAGGCCTCACCCCTATAGGCATTATTCAATCTTACAGATAACAATAAACAGGATAACTTTTCCACTTGACTGTCTAATGAAAGAGATGGGTATAGTTTAGAAAAGGACATCGTCTTCCTGATCGTCGAGAAGATTCGATGCCTCATCGCGAACGTCCTCGCCATCTGCCAGGAGTGCTAGTCGCTTCTGTAAAAACAATTTATTCATTTAAAATAATTACATTAATTGTTTCATACTTTGATGTCCGATTCTGAACATATGAGAAGCTTAAGACATTGAATTTGCTATAGAATATTCAAAAAAAGACGATTATAACCTATAACGAAATTTTGAATGGTACAATGAGTCCCAACACAACATGACAAAAATTAACCCATTTTTATTATGTTATTAACAAATTAAGATGATCTATTTTCAGATAAAACATTATTACTTTTTATAGTTGCTATGTGTCCCCCGTCACAGTGTGGACACCGCGATTTGGTGGGCGAAGTTCCTCATCTTTCCACAGCGCGAACCATATGGCGGGTTATGTCAGCAAATTGAAGGACTTCATCCTTAGCTTTAACGCTTATTTTTTATTTTATTATAATTAATCTTTCATCGCCTTTGGCCAGTAGTGGGACATAAATAATTTAGAAAAAAGAATATCTTTAGGGTGAGTGATACCCCGGTATTGCAAGCGTCTATAGGCTACGGTGACGGCTTACCATCAGGCCGACCGTATGCATGTTATGTAACTGTGAAAAGTAACTCTAGGTGTAGGTGTCTCAGAACGTTCAAGTTAGCACTTAACGACAGTTTAATTCGTTTATAAATGGGTAATATTTAGTCAAAATTTAACTGAAAATAGATCTTCAATGCAAAATGAAAACATATAAATGACACAAACGAAACCCAGCCCAAATAATTAGATCGTGATTGTTGTTCAGAATCGTACTAGTGCTAATTATTCACAAATAAAGACCGCAAACCAAACTATAGGACAATATCGAAATTTTACTAAATCTATTTTTATTTTTTTAATATCTTAAGTTTTAGACTTTGGAGAACAAATTTCTCCAATCTATATAAATAAAGAGCACATTTTTTTTATATTACAATTTCTGTAATTTTTTTAATAATGAATTAAGGAATTATTAAAAAAAATACTTCAACCAATACTTATACAGTTATTATTTTGAAACAATATTATTCAAAATTGTCCGTATAGTTCACGCAGTCGAAACTATACATAAGAACACAACCGCCACCGCAGGACCCCGCGACATAAGGCCGAACACACCGTACCACTGTCATCCACTATACATACATCATCTACTACGCTGTGTTGTATTTTACTTAGAACAGAAGGTCTTCATCACCCTCGTCTAGGAGGTTTGCGATTCCACGCACTTCTTGGCCAGCGGCTAAGAGTGCCGCTTTTTTCTGTAATAACAACAAAACCTGTCAAGCGTACCGCATTCAATTTTTTTCTATGTTAAAGGCAGCAAACGAGCGTGTCGCCTGATAGTGAGTGATCAATGATCATCGTTCATGAACATGAAGGAATCGCTGATACGTTGCCTGCCTTCCAAAAAGTACATAAAATTCAATTTTAACAAATTAACACTGCTCTTTTCTTTTAAATATTAACAATTTTGTTTTAAACGTTATTCTGAACTTTTGCATGTGGCCACTATCGCGACTATTCCTAAAAAAATATACAAATTTGTCCTTTTCCTATTTTGAGTAGCCTCGAGGATAAATGTTAATTATTTGTTAACACACAAGACAATAAATGAAGTAAATCAATAAAAATTCTGCTGGTGACGCGGCGACCGACGTGTTATCTGTATTTTATGAAGATTATTCAAAATTAATTCTATTATTTTAGTAACTAGAACTATTCTTTTTATATCAATGTGAACAAAAGTTTGGTTTGAAATGGTACTTAAGTGTTATTAGGCCGAAGCGTTTAATTTTTTTTTGATTGACAATTAAATGAGCTCCCAGCCTCTGTGTTTCCTTCGGACTATAACGTGGGACTATTTAAGAGGTACATTAGAGGTCAACGCATTGGTAGGTGTTGCTGATGTCCACAAGCTGTGACCACTTTCCATCAGGTGGCCTGCTTGCCTGTTTGTCTGAAGATAACATTTTAAAAAATGCATACTTTTCGATAATATTTTTTTATCAATACTTTTAAATCACGTAGAGACATTGACTAAAACTATCAATAGCAATCAATTGTCTCAGAACCGCTTTAATCTATTTTTGTTGTATAAATAGTAGATGATGTATTTTACCTATTCAAGAAAATCTGCTTCTCGATGGATCAACAGTTGAATAGCTATTACAGGTTAGTAAAATGTTAATTAAAGGTGTTATTTTCACATGCACTAAACTAACACGCCTATACACAAACTTTTTACCCAACTCTTAGTAAATTCCCATATTTTTATTTATGTAACTATTTACAAGTACAGTGCAATTTACGATAATTCGTACATGCAATTATGCATTCATGCTTTCGCGGCCAATTAATTATATCTATAACCCATATTAGTTTTCTTGTATGCCTTGAACATATTTGTTAAGTTACACATGGCACTAGCCTATCACAGATTTGCATCGCTGTCTCCTGTGTAGCCAAGACACGAGCAATGAAACTCATGGAATAAAGTAAATTGAGTTGTGAAACTCAATGAAGTTTACTGAACCAAGATACTCATTGCAGTACTTGATAGCAGTGAAGCACATTGAGAAACATATTGAGCAATTAAATCCATAGTGCAATGAAACTCATTGCGCTATACACATTAAACAATAATCATTGAGCAATGAATTTATTGAGCATTGAAACTCATTGAGCAATGATATTCATTGAGTATTGACGCTCATAAAGCAGGCTCAATGAAATCGAAATTATCGTCATCTTGTGACTCATAATGAAAATTTTACTAACCGCTTCAGCTTTTTGCTTTATAATCTTCTTCTTATCCTGGATCTTCTTCAGCCGGTAGAACTCCTCACGCTCCAACTCGTCCAGTTCGGAGATGATGTAGGCCAGTGTGCGCTCCAATCGGGGGATGATTACTGTAATGTTTTTAATGTTGAGTTACTTTTCGCATTCACAAAGGGCACTGTAGCTGCCTATTTGCGGAAAAAGCCCGCAAGACTACACTACTACTTGACTACTATATTGAGTCACACATG
This sequence comes from Endotricha flammealis, assembly GCA_905163395.2. NCBI lineage: Eukaryota > Metazoa > Arthropoda > Insecta > Lepidoptera > Pyralidae > Endotricha > Endotricha flammealis. Next base: position 5,010,440 of record LR990866.1, read on the forward strand.
GGGTTGCTAAAACCAAACCTTGACGATTTATTGACATCTGACATCACTGTAATAGTATGATGTGTAAAAAACTTATTTTTTCTGTCTGGTTGTTCAAAGTTATATTCCATATAGCCAAACCGACTTTGACCAAGACTTTAACTGACAGATACTATTATTACAAAGAATAACTTAGGTTAGAAATGGGCAAAGTTGTTCTTCTTCTCTTGTGTCTTTCCCGCATTGAGTGTCAACTGCGGGCAGCTAGTGTCCTAGTCACACTAATGGACACTGACAAGTCAAATAAAAAAAAATAAAAAAATACTGACCATGCTCAATAGCATTGACACGCCTGTTGGTGATCTTGATGACCTCATCGAGGGTTACGAATGATGTCTGCAGCGACGCCAACTCAACCAATAGTTTCACAGCACTCTGGAAGTTCTTCTTCAACTTGGCCAATTGCTGGCCACCTCGCGCCAAACCCGCCAACTCATATGTATCTGATCCATCTGTATAGGACTCGAAGATCGGGAGTGTGACACCTAGAATATGAGAGAAATAGTGCATCGTTTAAAACTGGTGTTTAAAGTTCAATTAATTTATTTATCACATGCCAACAAAAATTTAATAAAAAGTAGATTAAAATTCGATTATTCAAAGTAATCTTTGAAATTCTAAAAAGTCCAAAAATGTCATGTCAAACTACAAATCAATGTACAAACTAGCGTATTTACGCTATAATGTTGGCGACGTTGGCGAATTAGAAAAGTTTTGATATAAATACATCGAAGTTAAATATTTTTATTCAAATAGGCCTATCACAAGCTCTTTTGAATTGTCACAATTTTTTCCTACTACCAGTTCAGACATGCCTACAAAAAACATTGTACTTAAATAAGAACTCTCTTTTCTTAGTCAAAGGAGGTGATAAAATTACCTTAGTAGAAAAACACATAATAAGTGGACCGAAGCATTTTGAACCTTGTTCTAGGTTCTAGGACTACATGTTTCGTTGTTTCAGATGGATATTTTCATAGTAAACACGAAGATTTTAATATGAACCTTATTGAAAAAAAGTGTTAGCCACCCAATAGACAGATATATAGTTTAGAATAGTATTTATTTATAAATAGCCTCTAAAATCTGGTGCACAAAATTTTTGCGCCGGAGCCTGGATTTGTTTTGGATCACCTCTCTTTTATTGATGTTAAAGTGGTTTAATAATAGTTCTATATTTTTTTTTATCTTAGGTGTTTGTAGCATATTTATCTTAACATTAATCAATAGTATAAAATTTTATGGGAAAATATTAAATAGAAATAAGAAATAAAATAATCTTAATAGCAATTAGAGCACAAACCAGCAACATTGTCCTTTTTGGAACGAATTTTAATCTGGGCCTTGGTGACATTCTGCAGCACCACTTGATTGAATTCTCCAGTTGTGAACTTGGCTTCGGCGAGAGAGAATGCTGCCTCTTTCATTACCTCACCCATAAGGGTTTTTGTCTACAAATTAAATTTTTTAAAATTATCATGAAATATCACATTGATATAATATCTTCATATTACAATTATTCACCTAAACATTAGGTCTATCCTTATAGCTTATCTATAGAAAGGACCTCACCAATCTAAATTTATTAGAAAATAGCATATTTTTTTGTAATTCATAGAAGTAATATATTTTAAAAGTTATTTGGTATCTTACAAGAACTATGACAAGGGAACTATGACCTCATACACCAAGTAATTTAAATAAAATTAAGATTTTATTTTTTACTTTAAAGTAAGGCAAACAAGCTAGCAGAGCAGATCACCACAATGTTAAACATTGCCCCATTACACCAAATACACCAAAAAAGAGATAAACTATATTAAACAGAATCTAATAAGAACTCCATTTTCGGTCAGAGAGTCGCCTCAGGAGCAGGAATTCATTTACGATATCTTAGTTTGAAAATGAATGAAAACTTTAAAAATTATTACCTCAATAATTTTACTCAGGATCATACGAAACCTGACTTGCAACGCATCAGCCTTCTTCTTGAGCAGTCCGTGACCTTTTACTGCACCAGCCAAGCGGGCCTTCA